>CM073731.1:78761530-79361530 GCA_037113605.1 Calophaca sinica
CATGGTTCTCAATATCAAGAGGGTCAGTAAGAATAGCATCACCTGATTTGAGCATGGTCATTCTTTTAGTTGCGTTTCTGATTTTAGTAACAGTGTGGAAGAAAGAAGTGCATCTATCCCCATAGTTGTGCCAATTCATTCTCGACTTTTCTTTCCAAAAGGTTTCTTGGAACTGTAAGGCTTGATTAAGAGTTACTTGGGCCAACTTCTCTTGAATAACCAAATCATCAGAGTACCCATGCAAATCGAGTTGTTCTTGAATGGTAGCAACGCCTTTCATGGCTGCTTGCCCCTTAAGATTAATATCACCAAGCATTCTTTATTCCAATGCTTTAGTTTCTCTTTGACAAGTTTAAGCTTTTGAGTGAGCACAGCCATAGGGCAGCCAGGAACTGAAATACTCCAAGCAACTCTAATAATACCAAAACAATCCTCATGGTCAGCCCACATTTGCAAGAATTTAAAAGAAGAAGGGAATCCCCCATCCTGTTTGTCGAACTCGAGCAGAAGAGGGTGATGATCCGATTTAGACTTGACCAAAGAACGACAAGAAACAGTACTCCAAGAAGAGAGCCAGTCTTGGTTGCACACAGCACGATCCTAATAATACCAAAACAATCCTCATGGTCAGCCCACATTTGCAAGAATTTAAAAGAAGAAGGGAATCCCCCATCCTGTTTGTCGAACTCGAGCAGAAGAGGGTGATGATCCGATTTAGACTTGACCAAAGAACGACAAGAAACAGTACTCCAAGAAGAGAGCCAGTCTTGGTTGCACACAGCACGATCTAACCTCTTTTCAGTGAGATTTCGACCCTTTCTACCGTTAGACCAGGTGTAGAGAGCTCCCCGTGTATTAATATGAACCAAACTAGAATTATCAGTCCAATCTCTAAAATCCGTGCAAGCAATTTGGGTCGGCTTACCTTTACCTCGATACTCATGAGAGCCAAGTGTAGTGTTAAAGTCACCAAAAAAGCACCAAGAACCTGGGTTCGCCGCTTGGGCATCAATAAGATCCTGCCATAACTGCCTGCGGGTAATGTAAGAGGTGGAGGCATAGACAGCAGCCATATTAAAAGACTGATTTTGCCACTCCAAAGAGAAAGCCACAAACTGGCTAGTAACAGAAATAATGGAAGGGGTTAAAGACATATGACAAATACACCAAAGATTAGGGGAGAGAGGCTGTCTCTTGTTAACTTCAAAAACCTTGTAATTTAAATTGGACCAAAAACGTTTAGGGAATTGATCAATCCGAATCCAAGGCTCAGAAATAAAGAAGAGATGAGGTCTATTATCAGTAACTAGTTGTTTGATAACCAATCTAGTGTCACGATTGGCTACCCCTCTAGCATTCCAAAAAATAGCTTTCATTAAGAATTATTCTTAGCGGCTGCCCTGGAACGGGTATGGTAGTTATTCTTTGCAGCAACTTTGGCCTTTTCTCTTAGTTTTCGCTTTTGAGATTTGGTTAACACCTTGATGAATTCAGTTTGCTGTTCAACATCATCATTAAGGTTAGCAATCAGATATTTAGAAGAAGAAGAACTAGCCTGGATGTCGTCAGTGTTCTCAACAAAATCGGTCTCATCCTCATCCTCCTCTTCATCTCCCCACAATCTGCCCATAACAGCCAAGTCCTTCATAACAGTGGCATTAGGATCGGTTGAGGAATGAATTGGGCTATCCAGCAAAGTTTCATTGATGTCTTTGTTGGGGGAATCATCATGAATTATACGCACAGGACCTGCAGAAGACACAGAGTCTGGTACAATGGATATAATAGAATTCACGGAATTACGAACCTGCACATTGCTTGCTGAGGCGCTGCCATTGAGCTGAGGTTGATTTGGCGCTGGCATTTCCAGCTCAACATGCGATGCCTTACCAGAGGGACCAGTATTTTGTTGCACAAAACCAAGCAAAGGGTTGTAACCAGGATTTCTACTCTCAGCAACCTTGTATGGGATATTATTAACCCCCTTAAGGGCATTTGGGTCGTGAACTTTTGCCACCTCAATAGCTATAGCCTTGCCTCTATTGTTGATAGGTGTTAGCACCTTAGAAGCAGCCATATGATTGTCCTGTGATGCACCCGAGCTCAAAGGCACCGCCGCATTGTTGTTGATCTTATTACTCTCGTTTTCAATTTTATCTGAGGGTAGCTCATGTGCATGGCTCAAGTTACGGTTGGTGCTAGAACTGACATCATGAACGATTGCATTTCTTTTAAGAATAGTAACAGGTTGTTCTTGAACTAAAACCTGATCATTAGTGTCGCCAAGATTCTCTGCAACATTGGCTTGAGGATGGTTTATAGCAGCAGGTGCATGCGGCGCTGTTTCCCTAGCAGGAGCCTGTTTCCTGTTATAATTCTTGCGTATAATCTTTGGGCCATGGTCAAGAGTGTCTGTTGCCTCTTTATCCTTTTTCCTGCAAGAAGATGTTACGTGACCCAATTGTTTGCAGGTAGAACAAAAGAGAGGAAGGTTCTCATATTCAAGAGACACAAAGAAACCAAATCCAAGGCGTTTCACCAAGAGTTTGCTGCGGAGAGTGGAGTTTAGATCTATATCAATAAGGATTCGGGCAAAGTGACCAAACGAACGCCTGCTGGTTGCTTCATCAAGACATATAGGGATGCCTATGCTACCCGCGATGGCAAATAGGATGCAAGGATCCCAATATTCCTGAGAAAGCCCTACAATCCGAACCCAACATTGTGCATTAGTTTGCTTGAGATTTTTGGTATCAAAGTCTGGAGTCCAAGAGAACAAACGAAGGAAGCCCGGTTTTAACTGCCAGGAAGTGATGGAGCGAACGCTGCGCAGGTCTTCCACAGAGGAGAATTCGAACTCATAGTAGCCTTTCCCAAGAGGTATCATGTGCCAATGGTCAATCGGCTTCCATAGGGCCTGAAGCTTGGTGCGCAAGTCAGCGGCCTTAATTGGAACGTCGCCTTTGGATAGAAATAGCCGACCATGGACATGGTTTTTGCATCTTTCAAGACCTGCAAGGTAAGCCTCCTCAGGTATTTGAATCGAAAGTTCTTCACCGTTGAAGCATGGCTTAGGAAGTTGGCTATAAGGGACATCACAGGTATTGTTCACGGCTTGTGCAAAAGTCTTGGTCTGTGGCGAGGTAATTTCAGGCACACGATCATGAGCATGTGAAGCGGCTTGCGGAGAGGAGAGATCAACCAGGAAGGGCCAAGGGCAAACCGGTGGGGGACCGGCGGCCATGGTGACGGTAATCAGGGAAGACGGAAAGCAAGCGACCCTGCGCCGTGGAAGGAGAGGTGGAAGGAAGGCTGGTCGCAGACAAGTTGAAGCATGCAAGTCGAAGAAAAGAGAGCCGCGCAGAAGTTGCCAAAAACAGAGTGCAACTACACTCGTGAGGACGCCGGGGATGAGTGCGCCGGACCGCCGAGAGGTTGCGCCGTGGTTGCTGGAGGTGAGGTTGGTCGGAGGCACCGTCGCTCTAACGCCGGAAGTTCACCGGCCGTGCTGACCAGGGAGGGCGACGGCTATTTGCGTACCCAAACCCTAGCGTGAACCAGGGTTCCTACGTGCGTCCTCCAAAATTTTCGGGACGACGTCGCCGAAAACTTATGAGTTGGAATCAAGTGGATTCAGAAATAATGACCTTTAATTGTTTTGATGATAACAAATAATGATAAGAACAATTTATCCTCTGATGTGTTTGTTAGTGTACAGAAATTAGTGAGTAAGTCATTATTCATCAGATGGAACTGTCTCAGAAAGCTTTGGCTCTGTGCGCTTTTCACTCTCTGGTCCAATCCTCTGAGTCTTATATTGATCATCTGGTAAGAGCTGATGACGTCAGTATCTTATAACCTTGTTCTGGAAGACCATGCTCTGGTGGTCAACACTCTAGTCAATGCTCTGGTAGTCAACGCTCTGGTAAAAAGCTTTGTTAGTCAATCCTCTGGTAGATTATGCTCTGGAAAGACCAAGCTATGATACGAATACACTGTTGAAAGCTTGCGTTTGGTACTACGAGACTCTGGTATATGAAAGCCGATGTTAAACTATGTTAAAGACCTTGCCTCTGGTAGAAGCTTACTTTGGTGAGCAGAGTATCTCAGTAACAAGCATCATCTGGTAAAAGATGCCTCTGGTTGGAACCTAGACTGAGCGAAGCATTAAAGACCATATCAAGTATTAAAGGATCCTCATGGATGAGTCTTTTAACATACAAGGAATCAAAGGCCAAATGGAATGTTAATGGATATAATCATAAAATATGCCTTGCTCTGAAAAAGGTCAAATGGATTGTCAAAGGATATAATCAGCAAATATGCCTTGCTCTGAAAAAGGTTATATGGATTGTAAAGGATATAATCAGCAAATATGCCTTGCTATGAAAGTGTCTCAAATCCAAAAATGATCATAAGGGACAAGATATTGTAATTTATAGCTGTGTCAATGTACGGAAGTAAAGTTGAAAATGACATGATGCCCTAAAAGCCATAAAAAGCAGATCTCAAGTTTTGTCCATTGGAGAAAGACCTGCTAGGTGACAACGTCACTATTTGAAAACCTAGCTGTATATACCTTACTCATTTCACTGGAGAAGTTTAACGTTTGAGAAAAGAAAAACGCTGAGTAACAAATTCATTACAAATGAATTGAATTATTGTTGCGAGATAGTGAGCAACCAAGAAATTATTCCAAGTCTCTGAGACCAAGTGAACAATAGTCAAATCATTTTATCCTTTCTTTAAGAAAGTTATTTTCTGTGCTTAAGATTTCATTGTAAATCCTCTCTGTTGAGAGTTGCTTATATTGTTTCAAAGTATTTTTGAACACTTGTATTTAGCCCAGTAGTGGTTGTACTTCCTTAGAGGCTTGGTTGTACCAAGTCTTTCTAAGAAGTTGAGAGTATAGCCAGTTTAGTAGTAGTATACTCTAGAGTGTAATAAGTTGATTATAGTGGAGAAATCCTTCAGTGTGGTGAAGGGACTAGATGTAGCTATCAGGTGATAGTGAACTAGTATAAATCACTGTGCCCAACTCTTCTTTTCTCTTCACTTATTCTCATTGTTACTTTAGGTTAAAGAGTTGTTTTGAAAAGGTTTTTAAAAAACATAAGTATTTCGAAAAGTTTTATAAAACCCAATTCAAACCACCCCTTTCTTGTATTTTTGTCACGTTTAATTGTTAGCAGAGCTCGACCTCTTAGTTGAGCACTTAACCGTGTGAGAGGAAAAGATCTTATACTTATCTATGGCTAACAATGAAGTGGTGGTCATGTCAATTGCCTTCCTTTGTTCACTAGAACAAACTACGACTACTGGAAAGATAAATTTAAAACCTTCGTTGAGTTACAACAACTCGAGCTTTGAGATATGGTAGAAAATTCCTATATTGAACCTATTGATGCTAAGAGAATCCCCATTCCTAGGGATAAGTGGGATCCTGAACAAAAGAAAGCTTATCAACTGAATCAGAAAGCAAGATATTTTCTTATTTGTGTTTTATATCTGAGAAATAGTAAGAGAAATGTGCCAAGAATGCCATTGCTAAAGATATTTGGGACTCATTGGCTTTGTCCTACGAGGGTACGACCCAAGTAAGAGAAACAAAAGCTAGCATTCTTGTTAGATGTAACACCTTAATTTTTAGTGTTTGACTATTTTGCAATTATCTGTTTTTCTATCGTTTTTAACACAACTTTCTCGTTAATAAAATTATGTTGATAATCTATTGTTGATATTTATTCTATTCAATAGGAATAATAGGGATTAGTAATTATTACTAACCTAGGGTTTTATTTTTAAAGATTAAATTCTGCCGTAAAACGCTGAATTTGAGCTGTATGACGAGTTTTTGACTGAAACCTGCCCAAATGTGATTCAAATTTTATAAAATTTGAGATCTAAGCGTTTTCCAATATTTATGATTTATGGGAATTTTTTGGGCATCAGAAAATATATAGGGTATTTTCTATGCCTAGAAACTGCCTAACGGTGACGTTGAGCTCGTAAATCGAGAAAATGATATTCATAGTAAAACTTCTAATATTTTTGTGGATATCTTGAGTAATTAATAATTTTTGATTATATAGTAATTTATTAGTTTTATTTTGGAGTTTTGGTACAAAAATCCTAATAAACGCGAAACGCCGCGCACCCGGTTGAGCGAGAACGCGACGAAATGATAATATCTTGATATTTAGGGCTGAGGGGCGGTTCACCCAGCCACTAGGGGAGCTGAACTTGCTTTTAGAATGTGCTTTTACAAGTGTCAAGTGGTGATTAGTGATTAAGATAAAGGTAGGTAGTTAGTTTAGTTAGTTTAGGACTTAATTAGTTAGTTTCCAAATAAATGAACAAAATTTCTTCCTTCCATGTCCCTAAAAATTTCGTGGCCTTCTTCCTTAATCACATTCAGCCTTCTTTCTTCCATTAGACAGAAAAAACTTGAGAAAATTTCTAGAAAGAGAAAGCTTGGATTTTGGGAAGTTTTTGTGATCAAGTTTGCACCTTTGCTTCCTTTCTTCTCAATCCTTGTTCAATCATCATCTAATCTCTTGGTAACCTCTATGATCCTTCCCTTATCTCTTTTGAGTTCCATGATATGGGTTTTGAAGGATTTAAGAGTTGTTTTTGAGTTAAAGTGTTTGTTTTGGCTAGATTTGCATGATTAGCCATTAAGCCCTTTGTTTTCTTCCATGATTAGCTTTGTTCTTGGTGTTTTAAGTTTGGAAAACTCTAACCCCTTTGCTGGCCGAATTCTAAGCCTTGTTCTTGACATTTTTTTTTTTGTTGATTTGGAGTTAGTCTTGAATGTTTATTAGGTGTATGTTTGGATACTAATCATATAAGCATGTTTACAAGGTTTTTGGAAAAATAAATTTGCTTGTGAATGGGGCTGAAACCATGACCTCTAATAAGTTTTTGGGGGATGTTTTAAATTGTTTTCAAAGTGTTTTAAGTGTTGAGGAAGTTAGTTTAAGGTTCAAGGATTTAAGGGTGGTGAAAGGATTTGTTTTGGAAATGGAAAGTTGAAAAATTTTGGGTGTGTTCTGGGGACCCAAAACCGTGGCCCTCATATTAGTTTTAAACCTTGATTTAAGTTGTTTTGTGTCCTTAAAATAGTGTAAAAGTTGATCAAGAATTTTGGTTTAGCAAATCAATTCAAAGAAGTTTGATTTTTGGAAAAAGGTTTAGTTTATGTTTTAGAGATTGTCTTGGACTTGTAACTAATCTATTTCTTTAATTTTCATGGCATGTTCTATAGTTTTAAAAGTGGTTCAAAGTTGGCAAAATACTATTCATTTGGTAAAAATATTATTTCAATTGGTAAGGAACCACTAGGGAGTGGACGGCGAGAGATGGAGTAGTTATTGACGGTGAGGATGAGGAGGAGGAGGAGGATCCTTCAAAGGCATCGGGGCCTGCTAGCTCGGAGTCGATGACCTTCCGTGCGGGGTTTCCCCCTCGCAAGCATCTCAGGTTTACTTATGGGTCAGCATAGTTAGATAGAGTCAGTTGGTTAGATTCTAGTTAGTATATTGTACAGTATGACTTTTGGGCCTAAGTCCTTTGACAGGAGCTGCCAGGATGCATCACGGATATGAGTCAACTCTAGGTTTTTAGGGTTTTCATATGACTTATGTATTTTATTTTGAGTATGTACTTGTGTATATTTTGGAACTCGCCTACGTACGAAATACTCTGATCCTTGATACTGCTATGATGTATATATATATATATGATGTTAGTTATGTTTTACTTTAGAAGTGGTTGTTGTTTGTCGTTCTAAAGTATTACACTTATGATATAAACAAAAACTGCTAGTTTCAAAGAAAACCTTTTGCGAAAATGGGATGTTACATTAGACAGTACGAACTCTTCAAGATGGAAGAGGGAGAAGATATTGAAACCATGTTTGAAAGATTTCAAACATTGGTTCATGATCTTAAAGCTCTTGATAAAAGCTGCACTACTACTGATTACGTGAAGAAAATTTTAAGAAGCCTGCCTAGGCAATGGAAACCAAATGTCACAGCTATCCTCGCAAGCGTCTCAGGTTTACTTATAGGTCAGCATAGTTAGATAGAGTCAGTTGGTTAGATTCTAGTTAGTATATTGTACAGTATGACTTTTGGGCCTAAGTCCTTTGACAGGAGCTGCCAGGATGCATCACGGATATGAGTCAACTCTAGGTTTTTAGGGTTTTCATATGACTTATGTATTTTATTTTGAGTATGTACTTGTGTATATTTTGGAACTCGCCTACGTACGAAATACTCTGATCCTTGATACTGCTATGATGTATATATATATATGATGTTAGTTATGTTTTACTTTAGAAGTGGTTGTTGTTTGTCGTTCTAAAGTATTACACTTATGATATAAACAAAAACTGCTAGTTTCAAAGAAAACCTTTTGCAAAAATGGGATGTTACATTAGACAGTACGAACTCTTCAAGATGGAAGAGGGAGAAGATATTGAAACCATGTTTGAAAGATTTCAAACATTGGTTCATGATCTTAAAGCTCTTGATAAAAGCTGCACTACTACTGATTATGTGAAGAAAATTTTAAGAAGCATGCCTAGGCAATGGAAACCAAATGTCACAGCTATACAAGAAGCCAAGGACCTAAACGTCTTGCATCTAGAAGACTTCTCATTTCCTTGAGAGCTCATGAACTTGAGCTGAATAAAGAAGAACCTCCAAAGAAATGAAAGTCTAAAGCTTTGAAATCTAACAACAAAGCTTCTTCCTCCAAGGCTCTGCAAGCGGAGCAAGAAACAGACAAAGGATCATCTAGTGAGAGCAGTGATGGAACAGGCGATGAACTTTCTTTTATCTCTAGAAAGATTCATCGTATGGGGAAGAAGAAAGGAAGGTTCAGGAAGCAATACTAGAAGAAAGATACGAGGGAAAGGAAGGATCACAAAGTCAAGAGCCAAGTATTATGCTACTAGTGCAAGAAGCCGGGACACTTCAAGTCTGAATGTCCACTACCTGAAAAAGAGAAACCAAAGAGAAGTGGTTTCAAAGGTAAAAAGAAGAGTCTCATGGAAACATGGGATGACTCTGACACATCATCATCTGATGATGATGAAGAACATGCAAACAAGGCTCTGATGGCCACTATTGGATCAAACATTGAAGAATAGAAAGAAGAGGTAAATTCTAACCCATCCTCTCCAAAGGCTTTTGATGAACTCTTAGATGAGTCTTCCAAGCTATCCATTGAGTATAAAGCGTTGAAAAAGAAATTCTCAAAACTTTCAAAAGAATTTTTAACACTCAATGAAGAGAATGAAAAGCTCAAAGCTGAAAATTACCGTCTAATAAATGCCAACTCTAAGACTGAAGAAAAGATTGAATGCAACTCTTCAAAATATGAAGAGGGATTTTAAAGATTTCTTGCTAAGTGTGTGACACACAGCAAACAGGCATCTATGATTTGCAAAAAGGGTCTTGGCTACAAACTAGAGGAACCTACTTTTCAAAAAGGGTCTTGGCTACAAACTAGAGGAACCTACTCTTCAAAACACCAATTTAAAGTCTGATGAGACCAATAATCATACTGATTGTTTGTTATATACCTACTGCAATAAGAAAAGTCATATAAGAAATAACTGTTATGCCTTGAAAAATAAGGACAGTTTCCCCTATAAGATTAACAACAGATGACCCAAAAAGATTTGGGTACCTAAGGATAAGATTATCTATGTTGCAGATCTACTTAGCAACAGAGTTAAGACACCAGTCTTTGTACTTGGACAGTGGGTGCTCATGTCACATGACAGGAGAAAGACGTATGTTCCAAGAGCTGCAATATAAAGAAAGTGGAACAGTTTGTTTCGGAGGAAACTAGAAAATGTAAAATCATTGGCATTGGAAGGGTTGGTGAGAAATTTCTACCTTCTATTGATAATATTTTACTTGTTGATGGTCTTGAGAATAACTTATTTAGCATAAGTCAATTATGTGATAGTGGTTATGATATTGGCTTCAATGAAAATGCCTGTATAGTCAAACACAAGAAAAATGACTCTATTTTCTTTACAGCAAAGAGGAAGAATAATAATTATAAATCCAGCTCTCTGAGTTGGTCAATCAAAATGTCAAGTGCTTTTTGTCACTTGACAAAGAACAATGGACTTGGCACAAAATATTGGGTCATGCCAGCTTGAGGTTAATCTCAAAGCTTAACAAGAAGAAACTTGTTAAAGGCTTACCAAATCTCAAGTATTAGTCTGATGCTCTTTGTGAAGCATGTCAAAAAGAAAAACAAACAAAATCTTCATTACAATCTAAAAATGTTGTTTCCACTTTTAGACCACTTGAACTTTTACATTTGGATTTATTTAGTCTAACTAGAACTGCCTCTTTGTCTGGTAAGAAATATGGTCTTATTATTGTTGATGACTATACCAGATGGACATGGGTAAAATTCCTTGCACACAAGGATGAGTCTTTTAAGATGTTTTCTGTCTTCTGTAAACAAGTGCAAAATGAAGAAGGTTTTTGTATTACATCTATTAGAAGTGATCATGGTGGTGAATTTGAAAAAGAATTATTTCAAAGCTTTTATGAAGAACATGGCATTTCTCACAATTTTTCTTCTCCTAGAACACCACAACAAAATGGTGTTGTAGAAAGGAAAAATAGATCTCTTCAAGAGTGGCCAGAACTATAATTCATGAAACTAATATTGCAAAGCACTTTTGGGCAGGCAATAAACACTGCTTGCTATATTTAAAATAGAATCTATATAAGGCCTATTTTGAATAAGACTCCATATGAATTGTGGAAAGGAAGAAAACCCAACATTTCTTATTTTTATCAATTTGGGTGTGACTGCCTTTCTCTCAATGCAAAGGACATTCTTGGTAAATTTGATTCTAAAGCACAAAAAGGTATCTTTTTGAGATATTCTAAACACTCTAAAACTTACAAAGTATACAACAAAGAAACTCAAATTGTTGAGGAATCAATGCATGTAAGGTTTAATGACAAGAAGCCTGACACTAAAATGTCAGAGCTAGATGAGATCTTTGCAGATATACAGATAAGCAAAGGAATAGATACTGATGCATCTGGTGGTAACTCTGATGTTGCCACTGGCCCTGCGTCTGGTGACCAGACTCTAGCAGAGTCAATAAGAGATTGGAAGTTTAAGACTCATCGCCCAAAGGACCAGATCTTTGGTGAACCAAGTGACAGAGTCAGAACCAGATCATCTCTTAAAGAACATTTTGCACTATTGTCAGAAATAGAACCAAAGACAATTGATGAAGCCTTAACAGGAGATGGATGTATACTTGTTATGCAAGAAGAGCTAAATCAATTCCAAAGGAATGATGTGTGGAAACTAGTACCTCCACCAGAGGATAAGCAAGCCATTGGAACCAAGTGGGTTTTCAGAAACAAACTTGATAAAGATGGTAAAGTGGTAAGAAACAAAGCAAGGTTAGTTGCTCAAGGGTATTCACAAGAGGAAGGTATTGACTATACTGAAACTTTTGCACCTGTAGCTAGATTAGAAGCAATTAGAATTTCATTATCATTTACTACACATCACAACATTATTTTATATCAGATGGATGTAAAGACTGCATTTTGAAATGGTTTCATAAGTGAGGAATTATTTGTAAAACAACCACCTGGTTTTGAAGATATTGCCTTTCTAGAGCATGTCTTCAAACTTAAAAAGGCTCTATACGGTCTATAGCAAGCTCCAAGAGCTTGGTATGATAGACTTAGTTCCTTTTTAATGTCAAATGGTTTTGAAAGAGGATAGGAGGATACTACACTATTTAGGAAATCATCTAAAAAGCATTTCATATTGGTTCAAATATATGTAGATGATATTATTTTTGTTGCTACTAATGAATCTCTTTACAAGGAATTCTTTAAGCTAATGCAAAATGAATTTGAAATGAGTTGAAGTTCTTCCTGGGTATTCAAATCAAACAATATCAAGATGGAACCTATATCCATCAGACTAAATATGTGAAAGAACTCCTGAAGAAGTTCAAGCCAGAGGAAACTAAACCAATGAGCACACCAATGCATCCTACATGTGCTCTAAGTAAAGATGAATCAAGTAAAAAGGTAGAACAAAAGGTATTTGGAGGTATGATAGTTTCCCTCCTTTATCTTACTGCCTCAAGGCCTGATATAATGTTTAGTGTGTGCTTACGTGCAAGATTCCAATCGAATCCTAGAGAATCTCATTTAACTGCTGTTAAGAGAATCTTGAGGTATCTTAAAGGGACTATTAACCTTGGTTTGCTTTATATGAAATCAGATGATTACAAGTTAGTAGGTTTCTGTGATGCTGACTTTGCTGGAGATATAATTGAAAGAAAGAGCACAAATGATGGCTGTCAATTTCTTAGAGCCAACCTTATCTCATAGTCCAGCAAGAGACAGAGCACAATAACACTTTCAATAGAAGAAGCGGAGTATATATCTACAGCAAATTGTAGCTCGTAACTTCTATGGATGAAGTATCAGCTTGAGAATTATCAAATAAAAGAATGTAACATTCCTATCTTCTTTGATAATACATCTACTATATGTTTGACTAAGAATCCTATTTTGCATTCAAGAGCTAAACATATTGAAATTAAACATCATTTATTAGAGACTATGTTCAGAAAGGGATTCTTGAAATTAAATTTATTGATATTGACCATCAATGTGTAGATATCTTTACAAAACCCCTTACTGAAGATAGATTCAAATTTATAAGGAAAAACATGAATTTTCACCTTATAAAGAATGAGTGTTTAAATTGAATATATTTTCCTCTAGTATGTGTGCCTCTGATTTGCTTGCATTTGATAACACGCTTGCCTATGATACCATGTAATGCTTCTGGTGATCTTACTTGCCTCTGATATCATTTATGTGTCTGGTAATCATATATGCCTCTGATACTATTTACTGCATCTGGTGATTGCACATGCCTCTGATACTGTGCTTCCTCTGTTAATATATATACTTAAATATATGTCCTCTGTTATTGCATGCATCAGATACGCTGTTCATTTTTGTATGCATCTGGTGTATTCATTATGTAACACCCCGCATTTTTCATACATTGTATATTTTTAAATATGTGTTTATTTCATTAATTATTATGATTTGTAGATTTAGTGATTCTGAATCCCCTATGTGTGTTTGAATTGTTGAAAAATGTTGAATTTGTATTTATTTGTATTTTTAGAAAATATTAGCATTTATTTGTATTTTTAGAAAATTGAGGTAACATGTTATTTAATATTTTATTTTTATAAAATATTAATATTTGAAATGTCATTTATTTGGGAAAATATTTTGGGTTAAAGGGAGGTTAAAAGGTTTTAAAGATATATAAAAATGAATTTTTACTGATTTAATGAATACACCCCATTCTTTACTGATACACCCCTCATTTTCATAGACTATTTCATGCTAATTTTTTTATTATTATGTGTTGATTAAATTTTAATAATGTGTAGCGTGTATGTGGATAATTAAATTATTATTTTTTATGGTAATTATTAGTGTAATTACCTTGAATCTTATTTAGTATAGTTATGACGTGTGACGGGACTTTTAAAGAAAAAATAAAAGGGGCACCCAGGAAACGGGGTAGGTGGCGACTAGAGTTTATTCAACCCAAGGTAATTGTGCATAAATTTTTTTAGCTTTTGGTCTTAGTGTTACGGGTTTTCTCCAACCCAACCCATTTAGCAACTTTAGTAACCTAATACTATTAGCTTAGGCACCCAAAACCCTATTCCTCTAATCAGAAATTCTTTTTCTCTCCTTCCTCCCTCCTCTTTCAAAATCACGCCCCACTAAGGAAGAAGAGGCACACCATTTCGCCTCTTCTCATTCGTCCATCATGCCAAAGCAAGGCCAGCCACATATTCGCGTCGTATTAGAGAGTGTTTGCTGTAAATTAAAGGTCTTGTGATCCTCTTTCCTAATTCTAACGTTAGAGATTTAGAATTTAGGAATTTTAGCAATTCTTTTAAATTCCTTGCTATTCGTAGTGAACTCTTCTTCGTAGGATCGAATCGAACTCCGTCACAATCCCTCTCCCATGAGAAGGTTGCTCTACTACTCAAGGTAAAGGGGCGCTATTGTAGTTGGGGATGTTTGAGAGAATAAGTGAAGGAGTTGTCCTTGAACCCCGTTGTTTGATAATTGTTTTAAAGAAATTCTGTTTTAATATTTATAAACAATATAAACATTGTTTTATAGATGTTATAAGTGTTTAAAAAATTCTGCTTTTTGAGGGTTAGAATATTATTGAATTGTTAGAGCCCTAAATTCATATGTCCGTTAATGATTAAAATGATGAATTGTGAATTTTAAGATTATATAAAGGATTTAAATGGTTGCTGTTTTTATGGCTATTGTTAATTGAAATATTAGAATAAATTAAATTGCCTTGTTTACAATTAATTCGTAGCGTTGCGTCGTAAGAGGATGCTGCTTTCTTTTCTCTGCTGCTGTGCAGTATTTTTCTGCTTGCTATTTTTGTTTATTGTGCAGTATTTTTTTGCTTGCTATTTCTGTTTCCTATATACAGAATTCCTGCTGTACTAAATTCCTGCTACGAAAATTGTTATACTTGGGCGATTTTTATCTGTTGTTTTTACACTGTTGGTGTATTCTGCATAATTTAATTATACGATTAAATACATGCTATTGTAGTTTTTACTTGTTGTATTCATCATAATTTAATTATACGATTAAATACATGCTGTTGTAGTTTTTACGCTGTTACTGTTTACATGAACATGGTCAAATACATGTTGTTGTTGTTCTTATACTGTTGTTATTTCTGCATGTTTTAATTAAATGATTAAATACATGCTGTTTTTCTTTTTATGGTGTATCTATTTCTACATGTTTTAATTAAATGATTAAATGGATGTGGTTATTGTTTTTAAGTTGTCCCTATAATTTATTCTGTATCCATTTGTTATTTTGTGACATTGATTGTGAAAAGTCCATGTTTGTGGCAATGACCTTGAAAGGATAAGTGACCTTGTGTGCAAATCACCTAGCTATAAATAGCCATAATGGGACTTGAGTAATTCCTTGTGAGATGATCCTAGCCATATGAGCCATGATGGATTGTCGATGAAAAATTGAACTGTGACATTTGGAGGAAACTCGACCTTGTGTGTATGACTGACATACTAAACCTTGTGATAGGATGGGGGGAAGCATCGTTGGAATAAAAGATGGAGGACAACAAGAACGAGCCTGCATGGCAATATCTCGGCGTAGGGGGTGAGAATCCCGAGTTTGTAGTCCCCAATAGTTTGAGTGTCACGTCTTGGGCTGGGGGCCACTTATCAAACTTAGCTACCCCGGCCGTCACCGGACATTATCATTCCTAGTCGAGAGTATATGATAACAGAGTAATCACCATTGCGGTGACCTTTTCCAATAAAGTAAATATTTACTCCTAGGTGACTTCCCAGAGTAGTAGATGGTACCACATGCATATAAAGTAGAGTTACTAGTATCTGCATTTTTCTTGAGATAAATGTATGACTCTAATAATGGTGAATTTTATCTGTGTGCTTACGGTTTTAAATGTGAGAGTGGTATAATGTGTATGCAACGTGGTCCCTCTAAATATCACCACAACTCAACTACAACGTACTCACCCGTCTTTGTTTGTTTGTCTTTTTGTATGCTTCATGTTTAATTGTAGATACTTCTAACCAGGGACATAGTGGCTAAACTGAAGAACATGAGTGCCTGCTGAATTTTATTTAATGATGTTATTTTTATTTTCAGCTGTGAACTACGTAATTTCTTTTGTTTAACTTGGGTTATGTATTAGCTCTGAGACAATGTGACAAAAAAAGTGCCTTTTTATGTAACAGCTGAGTTCTATCTACCTCACACTGTACTCACGATCTTTTCCAGCCCTATGTGGAGTTTTTGCTTTCGACAAGGTTCGAACCCGGGACTCTGGGGCTTAAGTAACCCGGAAGCACCTTGCCATTACCAACTGAGACACCTTGCCATTACCAACTGAGACAGTCTCAGTTGGTAATGGCAAGATGCTTCCGGGTTACTTAAGCCCCAGAGTCCCGAGTTCGAACCTTGCCGAAGGCAAAAACTCTACACGGGGGGTGGAGAAAATGTAAGTACAGTGCGAGGTGGATACCACTCGACTGTTACACATTACATGTTCCCTCTAGGAATATTAATGAACATGTGTCTCTCTAAGACTGGTTGATACATTAGTGGCTGAGAATTACTCGTTGCTGAGTGATTATGATTTTACTGCCCGAGGACAGTTTTATTGTGCCTCTTTAATAGTGAGTGTGACACATTTCTTTTTGAAACAACAGTTTTAATATTTTCTTTAATTTTATTTTGAAAACTGACGAAGGCAGTTTATCTTCTCAAACACGTTTATACCACCCACTACCCACACTATCTCTTTGAGAAGTCTCACACTTTGAACCCTAGCCTCGTTTTGCATTCGTATTCTCTTCTTCTCATAGAAATCTCTTCGCAACTCTGCCATGGCTGCACGACAACAACAACAAGTGGTTGCTCCCTAGAATACTACTATGCTTACTGCGGATATAGACACCAAGGATCTTATTGTTCTGTGCAAAGCAAGAGTTGATCTCAATGAGCTAGCTATTAATGACTACGACTTCAGAACTCACTCATAGATATGGGTTGGATTGAGTAGTTCTATGTTGAATCCAGATACATCTACCCAGAACTGGTTAAAGAATTCTGGAGGTTTGCATGGACTGCAAATGATGTCATCTTTAGCAACGTTCAAGGAAGGGAGATTGTGGTAACTAAGAGTTTGATAGGCGAAGTTATCAACTGCCCCAATGCAGGAACTGAGATAACTGATAACTGGGAACTTGCCTATGGTGGACCTTCTATGATTTCTGATCACATCTGTGAGAAGACTGGCACTACGAAGGCCGTGAACATGAAGAACTACTTCTGGGTGCTCTACAAGATCATCAAGAGCAACATAATGCATAAGGCAGACTCTATGGACTCCGTGAGCTCTGATCACAAATTTGTGATATGGCATTATGATCTAAGCACTGCTCTCAATCTTCCAAGCATCATCTTCAACCTTCCTGAGAAGAGCATCATCTTCTCTAGGAAAGGGCAAAATAGAAATATTCCCTATGGAAGGGAGTTAATGACCAATTTGGTCCCTGACATTTGGAAAAAAATCAGTTTAGTCCCTTACTTTATCAATATTCTAAATTAGTCCCTATATTTTGAAAACGTGTATCAGTTATGTCCTTCCGTCAATTTTGCAAGGACCAAATTGACACTAAGTTATAAATCACAGGGACCTGCTTGCTAATAAGTGACTAAATTGAAGGACTATTTTGGAGCTGTGTTAACAGACAGAACTGGTGGAGGGACGTAACTGATACACTTTTCAAAATACAGGGACTAATTTGGAATATTAATAAAGTAAGGGACCAAACTTATTTTTTTTTAAATTTCAGGGACCAAATTGGTGATTAAATCCTATGGAAGGGTTATTTCAGTAATTCTAGAAGCACATGGAATAATCAAACATCTTCACGCTCTAAACACTAAAGAAGCTGGATTTTTGCTTCAAAAGTGTTATGCTCCAATTTTTGATAGCAACAATCTGAAGAAGATAAAGCTTCTTTCATCAGAATTGATTGCTCAAGTTACCAAGGAAAAAGGGTAAAGACTGTTGGTGAAGGCCCTTCTCTACCTACTAAGAGGATTACTAGAAGTGCTGCTGGAATCTCCATTTTTGGACAACCACGTCCACTGGTCCCTCTAGTTAGACCTGCCGGCATGCCCTCCCTGTTGACCGAAGAACAGGAGGAAAAGAAAGCAGACGTAGCAGAAATGGTGAACAAGTCAATGGAAGAAACTGCCAAGTTCCATGATGAACTAAGGGCAAAAAAGCTTTAGGAGGAAACCTCTGCTAAAGTAACTCAGACTGTTGCCTCTAGTGCTACGGTTGCACCTGTTGCTAAGAGGAAAAGGCTTGTCAAGACCACTAAGTTACTTGCCAAGAAAACAAAGGTACTTAAGAATGCTGTTAAACCCTTTGAGTCCGTTTATGCTGGTCCTACTGAACCATCTAGGGTAACCCAAACCCCTAAACCTACTCAAAAGCCTCTACCCCCATTACCTTCTGATTCATCATCTGATGAAGATGATATGCCTTTAAGGCAAAGAATTAGAACCTCTGCTTCAATTGTTGTACCTCAATAAACTGCCACTATTTCTCTACCATAATCCCAATCTACTCCTCAACCATAACCACAACCTGACCTCAACCTTCCACCTCAACCCCAAACTGAACCCGAACCTATTATCCAGGCAACCCAAATTTCTGAACCTGGCTCTGATACAATACTAGACATTCCACCCCTAGCCTCTTTTAAACCTACTTCACCTCCCTCCACACAACCAATTTCATCACCACCACCATCACCACACCACACTGAACCTGAACACATAACAAATGCAATCCTAGAAGATGACATTGTCATTACTTCTAAGATTGCTTTTGAGGTTGTTCAAAACCTTGAATCTGAACTTCCCACACCCGATTCACACTCTACCCCACCTATTCCTTCAAGCCCCACCACTACCTTACTCTCTAAAACACAAACCTAATCACCCTATGCTAACCTAAGCCAGACCCTATCCATTGCCACTTCAAGACAAACTCAAACTATCCCTTTGTACCGTGGTCCAAACTTATCTGTCCCTCTGCCAAATCATCATATCTTTACTTCTTTTGAAAGACACATGAACCCATAACATAAACTAATTAATATAGAACAGCAGATTGTTAAGGACCTTGCCTTGTCCACTCGTACTTGGCAAGCCTTAGAGGAATACTATACTAAATGGTACACTATGAGTGACTGGTTTGCAAGTCATAAGGAGAAACAGCGTCAACTCACAAGGTGAATTTTGGCTGCTCGTTAGGAAAAGCCTCCAAGTTCACCTCCAGCTATTTGGGAGCCTGAACCTACCCCAGAACCTGAACCAGAAACTCCTCCTCCTACATATCCATCTACTATTGTTGCTTAAGCATTTATCTCTGGTCAATCAGGTCGCTCTGATCGTATTGAGGTTCCAAAGGATGTCTTAGATAAGTTAGTTGAAGACAACAGAGAGTTTCGGCAGTTCATGGTCACTTCTAGCAGAAAACACGATGAAGTTGCTGACAAGCTAAAGATAATCTTGGAGAAGCTGAACACGCCTTAGAAAGCCATCAGGATTCTTTTACATTTTGTTTTCAGCCTTATACTTGTTTTATTTTTCATTCAAAACTTTTGTAATTTGGTACACTTCTGATTAATGACAAAATTGATTTTGGTGCCTATTCTGTTTTAATATTTATCTTTCTATATATTATATACTCTTTTATACTATGACAATGATGCTCTTTATATTCTTAACCTTTTTGTCCGATGACAAAGAGGGGAAAAGAAAATAGGGAAGTATATGGAGCGTAATTGATGAACTCAATATATCAACCAAGTTTAAAAGAGAAATAAACACCATGCATTGCATTGCATGCTCTAATACATTATATTTTTAAGCATGCATCTGATGTGACATTGCACTTTGAATATATTTGTATGTGCTTAATTCAGGGGGTGCCTCTAAAATATTTTTAATAAATATTTTTCTAATGGTAATTTGTTCATCAATCCATGTGTTTGTCATCATCAAAAAGGGGGAGATTATTGGAATCAAGTGGATTCAGAAAAAATGACCCTTATTTGTTTTGATGATAACAAATAACGATAAGAACAATTTATCCTCTGAAGTTTTTGTTAGTATGCAGAAATTAGTGAGTAAGTCACTATTCATCAGATGAAACTGTCTTAGAAAGCTTTGACTCTGTATGCATTTCACTCTCTGGTCCAATCATACCAATCTTGCATTGATCATTTGTTAAGAGCTGATGACGTCAGCATCTTATAGCCTTGTTTTACAAACCATGCTCTGGTAGTCAATACTCTAGTCAATGCTCTGGTAGTCAACGCTCTGGTAAGAAGCTTTGTTAGTCAATCCTCTGGCAGACCTTGCTTTGGTAAGACCAAGCTCTGGTAGGACTACATTATTGAAAGCCTGTGACTTGTACTACAAGACTCTGGCATATGAAAGCCCATTTTAAACTACGTTGAAGACCTTGCCTCTGGTACAAGCTTACTCTGGTGAGCAGAGAATCTCAGTAACAAGTATCACCTGGTAGAAGATGCCTCTGGTTGGAACCTAGACTGAGTGAAGTATTAAAGACCATATCAAGCATTATAGGATCCTCATTGACGAGTCTTTTAATGTACGGGGAATCAAAGGCTAAATGGAATGTCAATGGATATAATCATCAAATATGCCTTACTCTGAAAAAGGCCAAATGGAATGTCAACAGATATAATCATCAAATATGCCTTGCTCTGAAAGTGTCTCAAATTCAAAAATGGTCACAAGGGACAAGATACTGCAATTTACAGCTTTGTCAGTGTATGGAAGCAAAGTTGAAAATGACATGACTCGCTAAAAGCCACATAAAGTGGATCTCAAGTTTTGTCCATTGGAGAAAGACCTGCTAGGTCACAACGGCACTATTTGCTATATATACCTTACTCATTTCATTGGAGAAGGTTAACGTCTGAGAAAAGAAAAATGCTGAGTAACAAATTCATTACAAATGAATTGAATTATTCTTGCGAGACAGTGAGCAACCAAGAAATTATTCCAAGTCTTTGAGACCAAGTGAACATCACCAAGAGATTAAATGTGGAGAAATCCTTCAGTGTGGTGAAGGGACTAGACGTAGCTATCAGGTGATAGTGAAATAGTATAAATCACTTTGTCCTACTCTTTCTCTTCCCTTTACTTATTCTCATTGTTACTTTTGGTTAAAAAGTTGTTTTGAAAAGGTTTTTCACAAACATAATTATTTTGAAAAGTTTTATAAAACCCAATTGAAACCCCCATTTCTTGTGTTTGTGTCATGCACGTTCATTATGCAGCCTCAGCCAACAGGCTATGGAGGCCAAATGTTAAAAATCAATTTTCAATTATAAGACTTCAGAAGCCTACAGTCTGCTACATGACATGGGGATGCCCAGAGATTCAACTTGCTCCCTACCACGTGAAACTTCACAACTTTGCCTTGTAATTGCAGTTACCAGAGGGCGAGCGCCCTCAAAGAAAGATTAAGGCCAACACTACTTAACTGTTAGGCTCGAGATGTTAAACAAGCGTTAGATAGGAGGCAACCTGTTGGTTAGCACTTATTTTTAATTTTATTATATTGCAGTTAGTATGTGTTTTCTCTTCTCTTAGCCGAAGGATCAAAGCTCTAGTGAACTTCCCACTTTAGGAAAGTCCTTAACACTCTTACTCTAATTACTCTATAGAAGCACTGGGGACATTGCTTGATTTAAGTGTGGGGGAGAGATACATTCTATTACTTTGACTCATGCTTATGTCCTAATTTTTTTGCTCAAATTGAAAATTTTCTTGAATTTTAATGAATTGTGTTTTCAGGGAACCCCACAAAATTTTATGGGTGACAAGTAAACTAGCATGCTTAATTTGGGGTCATTTTATGGAGTTCAAAATTAGCATTTTATTTCTTGCTTAATTCTTTGATGTGAATTAGCTTCTAAATTGTGAGATCTTGGACTTTGAATAGGGGGCTGTTTTGAAACTGTTAATCTTCCAATTTTGTCACATTCTAGAACTTGTCTCATGACCACTTCAAAGCGAAAAATTGATTTGCATCATGTAAATTATTTTGGGGAATATTTAGGTATTATTCAGACCACAGTAGTTGTTGTCACAATTGTATTCCTTAGTTGCCTCCTTTGATCCTATTTTGTTATATATTTTCCGTACCCAGTAACGTTCGTGCAGGTTCTTTTTTGTAACACCCCGTTCCTAGAGTGCTACAAAACTAATATTACAAATAGAAGATAACATATTTCTGGAAGGCAAAATACTTTGCTTGCAAGGTTTCCAAAAATGTGGTTCTAGTTTTTTTTTCTTTTAAAAACTTCTTTTAAAAGAGCAGTCAGTGTATTACAGCGATTTTAGAAACATGACGGTGAATAAATAAAACACCAAAATAAAACCACAATAACCATACTGATAAATTTATAAATTTATTCAAATATACACCATGACGTTCAAGTCTGAAAACCGTAATAACTTTCATTACAATGTTGTAATTAAAAATAGTACACACCCTATAGCTGTTCTACACGCTACAACATTTATTAGTCCTCTAGTAAATTCAAACTGACACACAAGGCGGATAGCCAGATAGAACTATTCTCAGCTACGCTTGACAGCAACCTCAAACATTTTGCAGTCTTCATAGTCTGGGTTACAATCATTGACTAAAAGAACTACGGGCAAGGGTCAACTTCTTAAAATAAAATAGATAACACAAAATAGCATATACGACCACCAATCATATTATACAAACAAAATATATAATATGAAGCCACATTCTTCAACACATATGAATATTCATATCAATAGCATACAGAACAATCAATAAGGATGCACCTGATATCTTATTGATGCAACTATATGCTAGTGCAGTTTTAATTCCGGAATAATGAACATCGCAGCTGAACACCAGGCGTAGCCTCGGGCTCTTCCACCACCCTAGGATATCCAGGTCGAGTTCCCTAACAACACGACAATGAACTAAGCAGCTGAACACCAGTCGAAGCTTTGGACTCTTCCACCACCCTAGGTTGTTCAGGTCAAAGTTTCAACGACACGATAATGCTTCCACAACTCCAATGAATATATTAACACATATGATAATTCAATCAAGCATAATCAAATAATTATTTAACCATCCACATCAAATAAATATTCAACACGCCAATATCACCAACAATACGTTTCATACAAGTCTTGCTTCCTAGACATCTCATACAAACAAACTCTACCAAATCACAATCAATCATCAACATCAATAGCACAATTTGTCCCTTTGAAGTTCCGCGGAACTAATAAAGAGGTAAAAATATACAAGTGTGGGGGGTTGGGGGCAGTCACCAACCTCTTGTAGACAAACCCACTAAATAATCATATATAAAGCTTTAATGATCAAAGGGGTAACAAAACCCTCACTTTGAACGCTGAGGTTCTCAGACTTCTTTGATCGAAAAACAAATAAAATCCTAAGTGGCCATCGCTAAAACGTGTCTAAAAGTATCCCTTACACATACTATACACACATAAACACCCAGAATGTGAAGTGCACTTACCACAAATTACTAGCTTACGCATCAGAACACGTCATCAATAATCCTAAAACACACCAAAGCTTAGTACAATTCTAGGCATAGATTCAATAATACCCCTAGGCTCTCAAACCCCAAAAATCTTTTTGATAACAAAACACTTACACTTGAATAACAGCAAATTGAAATTAATATTTTTAAAGACTTAGAACTTACTAGAAATACTACATGAAGTTGAAAAACAAGGTTGGGTACTAAAACTCTCTTTCTTTTCAAACTTGAGACATGGAAAAACACCAAAATCAAATACTTTTTGCACTACGACTAATCAATGCTCCACTTGGCCTTAGGATTATAAAAAATCTAATTTTCCCTAAGCGTTTCATTGCCCTCAACTATCAAAACAACTTCCAAATTCTAATCAAACTCTTTCTAAAATTTTTCAAAACTTAACAAGCCAATGCAATTAATATAAGTCAAAAGCATCAAAATCTTCTCCTCCAAGCCCTCTAGGAGCTCACGGCCAACACCCAAAATTAGGGGACAAATTGTAAAACTTTCAACCAATCAAAACTACATCCTTCAATCACCTAATTCCTTCTCAAAACATCCATTTTTTTAAAAAACAAAACCATTGGCCCAATTAAATTACCCTATCATGGTTATTCAAACATCAAGAGTTTCTCAAAACTTTCTTTCTTTTGATCAAATTCCAAAATTGACAACAACTACAACAATAACAATTATTAAGGAGTAAGAAACACAAATCAATTGAAAGATTTACAAGAGAGATCATTTAATCCCTTTTCCTTAGACAATTGATCTTGGGTTTATAAAAATTGGGAAAATGGTGTTCATCTCTCTCATGATCAAATTCAAACAATGTCTAAAGCATAAAACAAGAATTGAAGCATGAAAACATATCCTACACCACATAAATGGACCACGTTTTCTAGGCTAGAAAAGGAAGGAAGGATTTTTGTTTCAATCATACTTACAATGCCAAGATGAAGATGATAATTAGGAGGAGAAATTAGAAGTGATGGAGGTTGAACAAGTGGAGGTGGGTCACGCATGGAAGGAAGGGAAAGGAGACATGGGAGCTAGCTTTAGTTCTTGCCTTTCTCCACCCATGAATAAAAAAAAAGGAAGAAAAGTGAAAGTGAGGGATAGAAAGGGGGTGTTCGGCTGAACAAGAAGAAGAAGGAAGAATGAAGCGTGTCTTGTGTTCTTGTTTTACAAATTCTAAGCACCTAAAGAAAATGAGGATAAGTGAGGGTAAGGGAGGGTCACGCTACTGAAAAAAACAGAGAGGGAGAGGAAGAATAAGAGGGAATTGGGGAAGGTTCACGATTAGGAAATAAAAGAAATGCGGGAAAAATCAATGTGCTCTCATTTTATCCATCTTAAGATATAATTAGAAGGAATTAATAAAAAGAATAAAAGGAAGGGAGGGCTGCGGCCAGCTCCAAGTAAAAAAAGGAGACGAAATAAAAAAAATATAATAAAAGGAATTTACTTGGTCAAGAATGATTTAGAGAAAGCTATTTCTAATTAGCCACCATAAGCTTGAGACCTAGTACCATAAAGTAAGATTCTAATCTAATCACAAGTCTAACATCTAATCCCTCTCTTCTCATGATTATCCCCTAATCCTAGAGTCTCAAGTGTCCTAAAAAAATATGGCGTCGAGTAATCGCGTTACCGATTAATTCTTTCGCCGATTAAATAGCAAAAATTAATTTACTTAGAAATTAATTCACTGCGTGATAATAATTTATCTATAAATAGTAAAAATAATTAAAAACACTCAAACATAGTCACAACAAGTTAGGATTCGATTTTCATGGAAATCGGAGTTTGTTTAAAATTTTATTCGTAGATAAAAGCTACCTGGCGATTCAAAATACGGCAAAACTTCGTTAGAATATTTCGACGATTTTTGAACCGTGAATTAATATAAAATATGAATTCTCAAATTTAATTTCATCTTGATTTGGTTCAATCACTTTCTTAGTCAATAAAAATTACGCGTTACCGCGTCAAACAGAAAACTTATATAAAGTTTATTTAATGGATTCATATTAAAAGCAGCATATGTTCACGCTGTCTATTAATTTGAATTGACACCATAAACAATAATTATTTATAATAAATAAATTATTGAAAATAAGTCAAAATAATTCCTCATACTCTTAGTAAATCATTGAGGTGATCAATCTCTATGGCTTACCTTCAAGTATTTGTGATATATTTACTAAAACAATTTTTCTTAAAAATTGGGGTGTTACACTACCACCCTCTTAAAATAGTTTCGTCTTCGAAACTACACGAGTATTAAAATACAAAAATTACTTTACTCAAATCCATAAAAATAATTTGCACGCATAAACATACGTAGTTCATATTAATATGAGTAGTACTATAATATTTATAGGTACATAATTAATATTACACTCATATTACAACATGCAACGATAATAACCAAATTCAACAACACAGTAATATGCACATAATTTACTAGAGGAATGAGTCCTTACGATCCACTGACGCATTATTCCGGAGATACTACCCTGCTTATTCATGACCACGAACACGAACACAAACACGAACACGAACACGAACGCGAGCACGATCACGACTTTACATGCTATCCCTGAAAACATTATTACACCACACCCACCTAACCATAGTTATACACATCAAAATACAAAACTATTTAAACTTCAAGGATTTAAAATCTCTTCTCAATCATTCATTTTTCATAAAACAACATCAAAGCTCTTAAGAATCACATTAAAATAAGGAACTGATAAAACAAAACTCTTCCTCAAGAGTCAACCATTCTCATGGACACTAAAGTTCCTTTGAGATTAGGTTCTCATTGTCTCGAAGTCATTAAACACACTTCAATTCAAGGATTAAAACCAAGTTAATAACTCACTTATCTTTAAAAAATCCTTTTAAATCAAAGTTTTTTCTAAGATAATTTCCATGCACCAATAACTAAGGGCTTAAAAATTGAAATCATTTTTCTCTTCTTAGGGAACTATAAAAATTACACACTTACTCAAAAATTTTATAGCTAAACTTCTGACTTTAAACACTAGAAAATCATTTTCCTTTTGAAACCAAAGCAATTATTAAGCTTCTAAAATACCAAATTAACAAACACTGACAGTTAATCAAGTAAAATTTTAAAATACTACCAAGACATCAAATACTCCCTTGGTTTCAATCAATAAAATGGTATCTAAGGATTTCCTTCTTTCAAACTTTTCGCAATCATAAAACTCATACTAAAAAAAAAATATCAAGGATTTTAAACACTTAATTTTCTAAGACTCCACTTTGTTTAGGAACCACAAAGATTCCTTTAAACATTAGGTGTCTCATAACCTTATGCAACTAAAACGACACAGAAAACAACTTTAACTCAAATCTAATTTTTCTGAAAACTACTAGGCTTCAACAACAACTAAAATATGGAGGGATCAAAGTCTAAAACAAAAAAAATTTCTTTCCTTAAGAACCCTATGGATGATAGACCCACTCCAAAAATATTTTCTCAAAACCATTCTAACTCACACATAAACCTTTTAACAAAGTTCAACACTAAGATGCTTATCCACACTCCTAGATCATAACAACACAAAATCTTCAAGGATTTAAGTTACAAAAATTTGAAATCAAACCTCACACATAAATATGTGGTCAAGGGTTCATACTTCAATTTAACAACCATCTTCAAAAATCTTCTTCAACAATACACACATAAAACTTGGTTTTCCAAAAGAAGATAAGATCAAGAACATTTTCCAATCAAAGTTCAATTAGGAAGCCTTGAAATCATTTTTTACAACAAAAGAAATTTAACTTTTTCAAACTTTTACAATTAAATCATCTACATGAGATTATTAATAACAATACAAAAGTTGAAACAAGAGAAATAAAATACTCACCTAGACTTCCTCCAAGAACTCGCGGTTTGGGACATCAAAAATGAAGAAGAATTATCACAATCACTAGCCACACAATCGCAAACAACATCACCCATAAATACCAAGGATAGGGAGAATCCTCATCCCACATCTCTTCAAAGCTCACAGTTACAAGGAAGGTAAAAGAAGAATGCAACTCTTAAACTCTCCAATCTCTCACACCCAACCTATTACCTCATGGTTTAGTATCACTTAAGGGAGGATTTTATAAAATGGGGGTCCTTGGAATTGAATCTATTCGTGGCGCACAAGAGGAAAGAGAAAGAAGGGAACTAGGTTCTCTCAACGTTAACACCAATAATACAACTTATTCTCTCCCACTTCTCTTCGAGGTGACCAGCTAAGGAGAATAGAGAAAGGAAGGAATAGTTTCTCAAAAAGGTTGGTCCAAGTTCTCCTCACCTATCTATTCTAAGACTAAGAAAGTAACCAGATACTTAAGGGAGGAAAGGTGAAAAATGAGTCATCAAACTATGCTTGGTTCTCCTTTAAAGAAAATCTTCTATGCCTCCAAGAATAAGGATAAGGTTTAGTAAAGATTTTAGGTACTAACCATAACTAGCTCTGCACCTAGTTATGCACTAAACAGCACCATAACCCCTGCTAACAATTCTCACTAACCTTCCAGTTTCCATTTAACTGAGTCAAATGGGTCTCGCGTAAATTAAATTGTCGCAAGACATTTTAATTAACGCTGGCTAGAGAAAGAAAAAAATTGTGTATAATATTTCATTGGAAAATATGGATACGCTCACACAAATAAACAATCATGCAATCAATCACATATAATCACAACAGTACAAAAATGCAGTATTGCGAAACACTGATGTTAGTGGCAAACATGTCACACTCTGAAAATCATGAAATAGTTTTGAAAATAATTCAAACATCAAACATTATGGTTTATATCTAGACCCACTAATACTTCAAGGATCAGACTAAACAATAATATTAATAATAATAAATATAATAATAATAATAATGTTTCCTTCAGACGATCCCTGAATTCTCACCTCTTATTTTCCGAAGGACCTAAGAGTTTCATGGTGACAAAAGATCAACCAAGCCTTTAATCTCTACACTTGCTCTTCTTCCTGTTGTCCTAGCAGTTCACATTGATTCTCCGTAGTAGTCTGTTGAGCAACATCGACTGCTATCCCTGCCTCAGCTTCGGCTATCTGAATCCTTTAACCCATATCTGAATTATCATTCTAACAGAAAGAATTACACGTTTCTAAGGTACTGGATTCCCACAAGGTTTTACAACCTAGTCAGAACCCCACAACAATTCTTGTGTGTCTCAGCAAACATTGTTTTAATTAAGAAATAATTTCAAACAATTACAAGTAGAGTTACTCTACTTGAGGAATAAACAAGACACAAAAACACAATTTGACCCATCATGATCTGTTCTCTACAAAAGTCGACACTTGACCAGCTATAGTTACCTAACTCATAGTCCGGTTAGAACCGAACCGCACTGATACCACTATTGTAACACCCCGTTCCTAGAGCACTACTAAACTAATATTACAAATAGAAGATAACGTACTTCTGGAAGGTGAAATACTCTACTTGCAAGGGTTCCAAAATGTGGTTCTAGTTTTGTTTTCTTTTAAAAACTTCTTTTAAAAGAGCAGTTAGAGTATTACAGCGATTTTAGAAACATGACGGTGAATAAATAAAACACCAAAATAAAACAACAATAACCATACTGATAAATTTATTCAAATATACAACCATGACGATTCAAGTCTGGAAACCATAATTGTAACACCTGAGGACGAGATCGACATCGTATTAGGACGACGTATCGAGACCTCGACCAAGACCTTGTGTCGAGATCCCGTGACTAGATCGTTTGCCGAGATCATTTGTCGAGCTGATGAGACCACGTGCACTAGCTGCTGAGCTGAGGAGGTCGCGTGTCGAGTTGATGAAGTCGCGTACCGAGCTGATGAGGACGCAAGTCGAGCTGAGGAGACCGCGTTCACGAACTCGTGTTAGAACCTTGTACGTTTGCACGAGCACTCTTGTCGACATCGTGTCGAGATGACACCTCGTATTATTTCGAACGTTATTCAGCGTTATTATTATATTGTTTGTAATTATTACATTGTCGGCTTGCCGTTGACCGACAGAGTAGAGGGTAATTATGAGAGGAACGAGTTAACGGGTAGATGATTGATGGGATTGGCATCTTATAGCTGGAGTTACGTTTATACCCCTTTCTCGCCCATTTGTATACCACGGCCGTTTCCCTCACACTCATTTCTCTTTTCTTCTTTCTTCTTCCTTCCTTACGCTCTGTGTTTCGTTGTTTTCTTTAAAAATCTTCATCGAAACCGTGAGTTCCAATGATTCTGCACAAGCTTTCTTCATCAATTTTGTTCATCATCAACTTCTCGACCCATATCTCGTCTGATCGACCATCACCGCTGAGGTATGAAGAACGATTTTCTTTCATCCGTACTCTTGTTTAGCGCTAATTCTTCTTCCATTTTTAACCAGTTTTATGCTTCCAAATCATGTCAAATTGATGGGTTTTCTTCTTCACGATATTACCTATCTTTTTAACCGATTAATTGGGCTTGTAAAACAAATTTCTTTCTCTGATTTCTGCAATCGACAGTGTTCAGAAAACCCCATTTTTGGTTCGTTTCGATTTCTTGTTTTTCATTCGTTGCTTCTGGTTATTGTTGTTGTCGATCTATCTGTTGAAGCATCAGATAACTTTTCATGAAATTTTGATCGAAATCCCTAACTTTGTGTTAGAGGAAAAATATATTTCAGTTCTTGAGTTTTATATTTTTCTGGGTTGTGGTTGAGTTTGGGGAAGAGAGAGCTAGATGTATTGGAACCCATAGATCGATCTGAATTGTGTTTGTTTTAGGAAGTCTGATTCCCGAGATCGAGTGATTTCCGAATCAAGGTGTACGGGAAAGCGAATCCAAGGACGCTAAGCAGAATCCGTAACGAGGATCGCACGTGTCGAGGTCGACCGGAAGCGACGCGGTCGAAGTCGTTGTCGAAGTTCGTTGAAGACAGTGTCGAGATCGAGTAAGAGAAGTCGTTGTCGAAGCTCTTAGAAGACAAATTGTCGAGGTCGTTGTCGAGCAGCATTAACTTGGAGTTCGGTAAGGGCAACTTCTAGATATCTCTAAGGCTTTATTTTATAAGTCCTTATGTAAGGGCGCTTCACATTAATACTTTCGTAGTATGCTAGCGTAAGGGCATTTCATATTCTACGTGGTTATGTTATTGTGTATGGATTTTCCTGATTTGTGTCGAGCTGAAATGTTGTGATATGATTGAGTTTTTGCATGTATTTAATATGTGATTGAATATATGTCGTGAAGTGTGTATTGCATGTTGAATTGCGTTTCTTCATGTCGAGCTTGCTCTTTTATTTGACATGCGGTTGAATATTTTGTGTTTAACTCTTTGAATATCGTATGCTTAATTGTTCATCGAGTGAGCGAGCTAGGTGAGTCGTATGACGCTTTTGAGCCGTGACCCGGATAATCGAGGGTGCTAGGTCCCCTTTTTGTTTACGGAGATTGACTAGACGCCGCCACGCTTGGGACCTGAGTCGATCGCCCTAGGGAGAGCGAGGATCCCAAGGCTTCTGGACTTTCCGACATACCAGACGCGTGTGCATTCCGGAAAATTGTCGAGTCGAGAGAAAATGGATCGTGAGTTGTGTCGAGTTTAGAGTGAGATGGTCGAGTCACGCTTCGGTGAATGTTATACTTTCTTTGCTTGCTTATATTTTTATGTCGAGCTTATCTTGAATTGTTGAGAAGTTGACCCTTTCCCGTGGTGCCTTCAATCCATGACGGTTACCCAGGCGATGTCGAGGGCGCAGGTAACTCGACAGTAGACGATGCCGAGGAGGATCTCGACGAGGACCCGAGTGACGACCTCTATCTGTCGTGATTGTTTATTTGTTGGATGTTTGTTTTTCTGAGGACTGTACTTGTTTTTCTTTTATGTTCGAGGTCGTGACCAGTTTGGGCAGTGTTGTGTTGTTGCTACAGGGTAGACTGGTGGTCTTACTTTTGGAGCACTGCGTGGGAGTTCTGTGAAGTACCCCCAGGTTATGATTACTCTTTTGAAGTCGTCGTACCTTAGGTGTATTTTCTTTACACATTTGCTACTCTGTATTTTGTATACATTATTATTTCGAGTGATATATATATGTGTATGTTATGCATGTATGTTTTATTTGAATTTAAGTCTTGTGTCTTAGTTGCACCATGTTTCAAAAGTCAGAATTACTCTGATGTGCACGATTTGGTTTTATAAAAAAAAAAAAAATATATCGTATTTTTAAAAGGCACAAGAGTTTTGTTTTTAAAACACATCTCATATAGGTTTATGTTGAGCTTGGTGTGTTGAGCTCGGTATCTCGAGCTCGGTATATTGAGCTCGGTAGCGGTCCTAAACGGTCGTTCTGCGTTAGTATCGTGAGCGATTCGGCTCGACCGAAAGTGTGCATAGGAGATTTGACCGGTCACCGGTCGAAGTTATGTGTTGGGTACCTAGTTGTATTGTGTTGATTCGCTTGATTAAGTGAAGCACTTATTGCTTGAGAAATTGTTTGAACTGTTTCTTGATTGAAGAAGGTGTTTTAACACATCCTTGTTGTGAGATTCGACAGGTTTTGAACTTTGTGGAATCTAATGCCACCTCGTAGGAATACGACATCTGCAACCGAGAACGCCGACATGGAACGAGCTATTCAAGCTATGACCGAGATGGCGGCAGCCATGGCTCAACAATCACCGCGAACTCAACAGCTAACGCGATGGCTCAACAGACAGCGGCGTTAACTCACAGAACTTACAAAGAACGAGCGTAAGCGAAATCTTTGGCGAGAGGATTGGCGGACTTCAGAAGCATGATCCAACCAAGTTCTACGGTGAGCCAAATCCGGATAAAGCGGATCTTTGGATGCAAGAGATCGAGAAGATCTTTGAGGCACTTCATTGCCCGGACAACGTGAAGGTCGACTATGCCACCTACTTACTGCTAGGAGACGCAGAGTATTGGTGGAGAGGAGTGAAGCAAATGTTTATAGCAGAACATCGCGAGATGACCTGGGAGCTTTTTCGTGAAAGGTTCTTGGACAAGTACTTCCTGACATCGCACGAGCCGAGAAGGAGCAGGAATTTCTTCAATCGCAGAAGGCAACTCGGCGGTGTCGAGTATGCGCCAAGTTCGAATCGTTGGCGAGTATTTCAGTCCATTTCGTGATCAAGTTGACCAGAGATGGTTGAGTGAGAGATTCCAACGGGATTGAGATTCGACATTCAAGTCGATGGTGTCGTTGAGGATCCGAAATCTCCAAGAGTCGATTGATCGATGTGTCGAGGTAGAAGGAGTGAGAGCCACAAGAAGAAGGACTGTTGTGGGCGGACCGTGAGACCCCAGTGCGGGCAGAGATTTGCACGTAAAGGAAACCACCGCAGAAGAGGCCTTACGACCGACCTCGGGAGAACGACAACAGGGACAGATCGTCCGATGACCTAAGTACCGAGGAGTGGAGGTCACCCAGTGTCGAGGTGATTTGCTACCGATGTGGAAAGCGGGACATTACGCGAGTAATCAGACTCGGAAGGAGGAGGTGTATTTCAATTGCAAGAAGCCAGGGCATTTTGCTAAGGATTGTCCTACACCTAAAGTCAACCGACTATGCTTGCGGCAAAGGCCAAAGGAAAGCGTCAAGTGGCCAAAGGCGAGTTTTCTGCATGAGTGGCGAGGAAGTCAACTAGCCGATGATCTTCTCCAAGGTGAATGTGCGATCCAGGGTAAATTCTTATCCGTTCTTTTTGATTCGGGTGCAACCCATTCCTTTATTTCTTCTGATTGTGTGAACCATTTGAACTTGACTGTGACTGCTTTATCGTTTAAATTAGTAGTTACAACCCCACCGCTAAAACCTTAGTCACAAACACCGCATGTCTTAATTGTGTAGTGATTATTCGAGTAGAAAGTTTGTGGTCAATTTGGTTTGTTTGCCTCTTAAGGGTTTAGATGTTATCCTCGGGATGGATTGGTTGTCACACCACCATGTCCTTTGGGTGTGCCGTAAAGCTGTAATTTTCGGACCTTGGAGTCTCCAATTATCTTTCTGTGAGCGTATTGGAGTTTCTTTGAAAGAAGGAACTAGGGAATACATGTATCTAGCTAGTTCGGAAGTTTTCCAGCGGATCGGCGTGAAGAATGTACCCGGTGGTGTGTGATTTTGAGGGCGTTTTCAAGACGTGCCAGGGTTACCACCAAGATGCAGGTCGAGTTCTCCATCGACTGATTCCAGGAACAGGACCGATTTCCAAAGCGCCGTGCGATGTCTCCCGCCGAGATGAAAGAGTGAAGTCCCAGATCGAACACTTGGAGTCGAAGCAATTCATACGACCGAGCGTGTCACCGTGGGGAGCTCCAGTGTTGTTGGTTAAGAAGAAGGATGGACGATCAAGACTGTGCGTAGATTATCGCGAGCTCAACAAGGTTACCGTGAAGAACCGTTATCCGTTACCCGCGTATTGGCGACTTGATGGACCAACCGTGGAGCGGCGATCTTTCCAAGATAGACTTGAAGTCGGGCTACCATCGATTCGCGTGAAGGAGGAAGATGCCGCCAAACCAGCTTTCAGGACTAGATCCGGTCACTCCGAGTCCTTGGTGATGCCGTTTGGAGTCGAATGCGCCGGTGTGTTTATGGACTACATGAACAGGATTTTCCATTCGTTTTGGATCAGTTCGTTGTAGTGTTCATCGGCGACATATTGATTTACTCGAGGAACCGAGAAGAGCACGCAGAACACCTATGTCGAGTACTACGGATATTACGAGATAAGCAACTCTATGCCAATCTGGTCGAAGTGTGAATTTTGGCTTGAAGAGGTGAATTTTCTTGGTCACGTGATTTCCGGAGAAGGGATAGTGTGGATCCAATTAAGATTGAGGCGGTGATAGCGTGGGAACGACTAAGGCGGTTCTGAGATCGGGGAGTTTTGTCGACGCGGCTATTAGAAGATTCATTGAAGGTTTCTCGAAGATTGTCGCGCCTCTTTACACGATTGACAAGGAAGGATCAACCTTTTGCTTGGGCCGAGGAGTGTGAAGCCGGTTTTCAGCGATTGAAGGAGCTTTTGGACGGCGGCGCTGTCGATTTTGCCTCAACCGAAGAGCCTTCGAGGTGTATTGTGATGCGTCACACCAGGGATTGGGATGCGTGTTGATGCAACATCGGAAGGTGGTCGCGTATGCTTCAAGACACCAGATTCACGAGAGGAACTACCCTACTCACGACTTGGAGCTAGCGGCAGATGGTTTTTGCAAGATATGGAGGCACTACCTTTACTGGAGCACTCTTCGCTTTCAGCGATCACAAGAGCTTGAAGTACTGTTCGACCGTAAAGAGCTCAACATGCGTCAACGTAGATGGACGATTTCTCAAGGACTACGACTTTACGTTGGAATACCATCCCGGTAAGGCTAACGTAGTAGCAGATGCGTTGAGTAGGAAGAGCGTTTAACCTCGGTAATGATGATCAAGGAGTTGGAGATGCTCGAGAAGTTCCGAGATTTGAAGTCGAGTGTCGGGTTTCACCGGAAGCCGAGATTTGGTATGCTTACTATCTCTAACAGATTGTTGGACGAGATCCGAGACCAGCCAGTTCATGACGAGCTTCGCAAGAGAAGATTTAGTTGATAGCGCGCAAGGAAGGCGACAGACTTCAGGCCTGAGCGACGACATCTTGAGGTGCAATGGCCGAGCGTGTGCGTCAACGATCCGAGCCGAGGAAGTTGATTCTCGATTAAGCGCATAAGAGCAACTTTAGTATTCATCCCGAGTTACGAAGATGTATCAAGACTTGAAGAAGCATTTTTGGTGGTCCTAATGAAGAAGCAAGTGGCCGTCACGTAGCTTCATGTTTAACGTGTCGAAGCGAAGGTGGAGCACCAACGACCTGCGGGGAATGCTACAATCGCGTACGTATGGAAATGGGACGATATTTCCATGGACTTCGTTGTAGGTTTGCGAAGACGCGGAAGAAGAATGATTCGATTTGGGTGATCGTCGACCGATTGACCAAATCGCTCATTCTTGCCCGAGGTCGGACATACAACGTGGAAAAGGCGTGAGATCTACATCGCGGAGATAGTGCGACTTCATGGAATACCTCTTCGATCGTGTCGGACCGAGATCCGGTTCACGTCTCATTTTTGGAGGGAATTGCAAGGAGCGATGGGACCGAGCTCGAGCTTAGCTCGGCATATCATCCAGGTAGCGGTCGGCCGAGAAACGATCCAATCGCTTGAAGATTTGTTGCGAGCTTATGCGTTAGATCACCGAGGAAGTTGGGGACGACGTCTTACCATTGGTGGAGTTCACATACAACAACGTTTCCATGCGAGTATTGGGATGGCACCTTTTGAAGCGTATGGGCGGAAATGTCGACGCCTCTTCGTTGGTACCAGGGCGGCGAAGCGTCGTAGGACCAGATATGATCCAGCGGACCTAGAAGATTCGTTTGATCGTAAATCGGATGCAAACATCTCAAAGTCGACCAGAGTTATGCGGACCAACGACGCGTCGACCACTCGAGTTCGAGGAAGGAGAACATGTATTTCTTAGAGTCACCCACTCTGGAGTTGGTCGAGCGATCAAATCCAAGAAACTTACCCTAAATTCATTGGACCTTACCAGTTCTTCGTCGTATTGGTCCGGCATATCGATTGCATTGCCACCATTCTTGTCGAACATCCACGACGTCTTCCACGCCTCACAATTGCGGAAGTATGTTTCCGACCCTTCTCATGTCATCGAACCGGATGTGATTCAACCGAAGGACGACCTATCTTTTGAAGCGTCCACCAGAAGGATCGTTGATCGGAAGCCAAACAAATTGAACAAAGAGATTCAACTTGTCAAAGTTGTGGGATCGAGGACGGGAGATGCGACTTGGGAGCCGAGGAGAAGATGAAGATTCAAGACTCAACTTTTCTCGAGGTAAGAATCTTATTTGCAATTTCGAGGACTAAATTTTTTTTAGAGGAGAGATTGTAACACCCGAGGACGAGATCGACATCGTATTAGACGACGATCGAGACCTCGACCAAGACCTTGTGTCGAGATCCCGTGACTGATCGCTTGCCGGCATCATTTGTCGGTGATGAGACCACGCACTAGTCAGCCGAAATGAGGAGGTCGCGTGTCGAAGTTGATGAAGTCGCGCATCGAAATGATGAGGACGCAAGTCGAAGCCGTAGAGACCGCGTTCACGAACTCGTGTTAGAACCTTATGACGCTTGCACGAGCACTCTTGTCGACATCGTGTCGAGATGACACCTCGTATTATTTGAACGTTATTCAGCGTTATTATTATATTGTTTGTAATTATTACATTGTCGGCTTGCCGCTGACCGACAGTAGAGGGTAATTATGAGAGGAACGAGTTAACGGGTAGATGATTGATGGGATTGGCATCTTATAGCCGAGTTACGTTTATACCCCTTTCTCGCCCGTATACCACGACCGCTTCCTCACACTCATTTCTCTTTTCTTCTTTCTTCTTCCTTCCTTCGCTCTGTGTTTCGTTGTTTTCTTTAAAAATCTTCATCGACGAAACCGTGAGTTCCAATGTAGATTCTGCACAAGCTTTCTTCATCAATTTTGTTCATCATCAACTTCTCGACCCATATCTCGTCTGATCGACCATCACCGTTGAGGTATGAAGAACAGATTTTCTTTCATCTGTGCTACTGTTTAGCGCTAATTCTTCTTCCATTTTTAACCAGTTTTATGCTTCCAAATCATGTCAAATTGATGGGTTTTCTTCTTCACGATATTACCTATCTTTTAACCGATTAATTGGGCTTGTAAAACAAATTTCTTTCTCTGATTTCTGCAATCGGCAGTGCCCAGAAAACCCCATTTTTGGTTCGTTTCGATTTCTTGTTTTTCATTCGTTGCTTCTGGTTATTGTTGTTGTCGATCTATCTGTTGAAGCATCAGATAACTTTTCATGAAATTTTGATCGAAATCCCTAACTTTGTGTTAGAGGAAAATATATTTCAGCTTCTTGAGTTTTATATTTTTCCTGGGTCAGGGTTGAGTTTGGGAAGAGAGAGCTAGATGTATTGGAACCCATAGATCGATCTCAATTGTGTTTGTTTTAGGAAGTCCGATTCCCGAGATCGAGTGATTTAATCAAGGTGTACGGAAAGCGAATCCAAGGACGCTGAAGCAAGAGAATCCGTAACGAGGATCAGACGTGTCGAGGTCGATCGAGAAGCCGCGGTCGGGTCGTTGTCGAAGTTCGTTGAAGACACCGTGTCGAGATCGAGTAAGAGAAGTCGTTGTCGAGCTCTTAGAAGACAAATGTCGAGGTCGCTGTCGAGCAAAGATTAACTTGGAGTTCGTAGTGGCAACTTCTAGATATCTCTAAGGCTTTATTTTATAAGTCCTTATGTAAGGGCGCTTCACATTAATACTTTCGTAGTATGCTAGCGTAAGGGCATTTCATATTCTACGTGGTTATGTTATTGTGTATGGATTTTCCTGATTTGTGTCGAGCTGAAATGTTGTGATATGATTGAGTTTTTGCATGTATTTAATATGTGATTGAATATATGTCGTGAAATGTGTATTGCATGTTGAATTGTGTTTCTTCATGTCGAGCTTGCTCTTTTATTTGACATGCGGTTGAATATTTTGTGTTTAACTCTTTGAATATCGTATGCGGCAAATTGTTCATCGAGTGAGCGAGCTAGGTGAGTCGTATGACGTTTTTGAGCCGTGACCCGGATAACTGAGGGTGCTAGGTCCCCTTTTTGTTTACGGGAGATTGACTAGACGTCGCCACGCTATGGGACCTGAGTTGGATCTAGGGAGAGCGAGGATCCCAAGGCTTCGGCTGGACTTTCCGACATACGACGGCACGGCGTGTGCATTCCGGAAAATTGTCGAGTCGAGAGAAAATGGATTGGTGAGTTGTGTCGAGTTTAGAGTGAGATGGTCGAGTCACGCCGGTGAATGTTATACTTTCTTTGTTTGCTTATATTTTTATGTCGAGCTTATCTTGAATTGTTGAGAAGTTGACCTTTCCCGTGGTGCCTTCAATCCATGACGGTTACCCAGGCGATGTCGAGGGCGCAGTAACTCGGCGATGAGACGATGCCGAGGAGGATCTCGGACGAGGACGAGTGACGACCTCTATCTGTCGTGATTGTTTATTTGTTGGATGTTTGTTTTTCTGAGGACTGTACTTGTTTTTCTTTTATGTTCGAGGTCGTGACCAGTTTAGGCGATGTTGTGTTGTTGCTCTGAGGTAGACTGGTGGTCTTACTTTTGGAGCGACCCTGCGTGGGAGTCTGGAAGTACCCCCAGGGTATGATTACTCTTTTGAAGTCGTCGTACCTTAGGTGTATTTTCTTTGCACATTTGCTACTCTGTATTTTGTATACATTATTATTTCGAGTGATATATATATGTGTATGTTATGCATGTATGTTTTATTAGAATTTAAGTCTTGTGTCTTAGTTGCACCATGTTTCGAAAAGCTGTAATTACTCTGATGTGCACGAGTTGGTTTTATAAAAAAAAATATATATATATCGTATTTTTAAAAGGCACAAGAGTTTTGTTTTTAAAACACATCTCATATAGGTTTATGTTGAGCTTGGTGTGTTGAGCTCGGTATCTCGAGCTCGGTATATTGAGCTCGGTAGCGGTCCGGAAACGGGTCGTTACAATAATAACTTTCATTACAATGTTGTAATTAAAAATAGTACACACCCTATAGCTGTTCTACACGCTATAACATTTACTGGTCCTCTAGTAAATTCAAACTGACACACAAGGCAGATAGCCAGACAGGACTATCCTCAGCTACGTTTGACAGCAACCTTGAACATTCTGTAGTCTTCATAGTCTAGGTTATAATAATTCATTGAAAGAACCACGGGCAAGGGTCAACTTCTTAAAATAAAATAGATAACACAAAATAGCAGATATGACCGCCAATCATATTATACAGACAAAATATATAATATGAAGCCACATTCTTCAACACATATGAACAATCATATCAATAGCATACAGAACAATCAATAAGGATGCACCCAATATCTTATTGATGCAACTATATGCCAGTGCAGTTTTAATTCTGGAATAATGAACATCGCAGCTGAACACCAGTCATAGCCTTGGGCTCTTTCACCACCCTAGGATATTCAAGTCGAGTTCCCTAACGACACGACAATGAACTAAGCAGCTAAACACCAGTCGGATCTTTGGGCCCTTCCACCACCCTAGGTTGTTCAGGTCAAAGTTCCAACGACACGACAATGCTTTCACAACTTCAATGAATATATCAACACATATGACAATTCAATCAAGCATAATCAAATAATTATTTAATCATCCACATCAAATAAATATTCAACTAGCCAATATCACCAACAATACGTTTCATACAAGTCATGCTTCCTAGATAACTCATATAAACAAACTCTACCAAATCACAACCAATCATCAACATTGATCGCATAATTTGTCCCTTTGAAGTTCCGTGGAACTTGTTACCAAGTGACTTCAAACACAAGAGGGGGGTGAATTGTGATAGCGGTGCATATATAAAAAATTACAGATAAATTACTGAATTAAAAAAAAAATTGAAAGAAATAAATTGCGAAACGATAAATAACTTGAAGAATAAATTGCAGGAATTAAATTGCAATAAATAAATGACAGAAAATAAATGACCGAAAAATAAATAAAGAACAAAAATAAATAAAGTGCTTGAATGATAAAGAGACAGAGAGCAAAGAAGAGCACGCGGCAAATTATACAGGTTCGGCCACCAAACACCCCTGTGGCCTACGTCCTGTCCCCAAAGCAAAGCACTATGGGATTTTCACTAAATCACTAGCTTTTAAATCAGGTTCAGCTAGAAACCTTTACAACTCTATACCAGAGCAATACGTTCAAGAGATATCACCTCTCTATGAACACCTTGGGATTCCTACCCAAAAAAAATGATTTTTACAAATAAAATGAGATGAGAAAGATACACTCAATAGTGCAGATATAACAAATTGAAGCTCAAATAATACAACTCAAATTATGTAGAATAAAAAAGCTCTCAAAAAATTGTGCTCAAATAAGTGTGAGTGATGGAGAATATTTTGACAGAGTTTCAGCATAAAAATTAAGCACTAGCGTTGTGTTTCTTAAAACAATGCTCATGGTGCAGTGCTTTTATAGGCACTGAGAGGAGCGTCACATTTAAGAGGATTTGTCCGTTGCAGCATTAAAGGGATTTGTCCGTTGCAGCATTAAAAGGGATTTGTCCGTTGCAGCATTAAAAAATTGAAACACGGATACGGAAATGATTCTCGGACACACTTGGTGTCCGACATCGTATTTCCAAACGACCTCTCCCCAGCTCGGCATACGATCTCCCCAGCTCGGCATACGACCTCTCCACACAGCTCGACATAAGACCTCTCCACACAGCTCGGCATACGACCTCTCCACAGCTCGGCACGCGACCTCAGCTCGGTACGCGACCTCCCCACAGCTCGGCACGCGACCTCAGCTCGGCACGCGACTTCCCCACAGCTCGGCACGGAGAATATTTTCCAAAGAAAACTTGAAATATTTTCCAAACAATATTTTGAGTACAACTTAAGAATTTTTCAAAATACTTTGTGCCTAAAAATAATTTAGAAAAAATTATCATAAAATCAATTTTAGAATAAAAATCATTTTGTGAGTGTGTGATTTTATTTTAATTGAGAGCTTTTTATTACTACTTACAAATAGTCTTAATAAAAATAAATAAATACCCAAAACCCAAAGACTTGAGAAACTATCATTCTTGATACGCGTCTTGGTATTCTTTTCCACTTTTTGCACGGTTGACTATTTGCAAAACTCTCCTTTGTCAATCATCAAAACCATCCTCTCAAGGCATGTATTCCACAGACTCTCCCTTTTTGATGATGACAAACATCTCATGGAAGGAATTTAGTAAAATATAATCATGATATGGCAATGAGATATAAGCATGGTTTTTCAATAAAAGATATCAGAGTTTAAGCACAATATTTAGAAAAACTCCCCCTCACAATATTTAGAAAAAAAGATATCAGAAAAACTCCCCCTCACAATATGCATAAAATAAACCACTCCCCCTGAATCATATAACTCTCCCCCTTTTGGCAACATCAAAAAGCGGAAAAGATAAAGGGAAAGGCATGTAAAACGTATGCATATACGTGTAACTAGATGGCGAAAAATAATTAAAATAGAGTATCAAGGGTTCAATGAAGCATAAGAAATCCTTGGTAAAAAAAATTATTCAGGGAGATAGCAAAAATAAAGCACTAGGATAAGAGTTACTAGTCCTCGTTCAACTCATTCTCATCATCAATTGTTTCCTCATCTTCACTGATATTAAGCGAATAATTGTTTGCGATTAACATAACTTTGCACAAACTTTTATTTTAACGATTCGAGGAAGGGCGGTTGCATTTCTCCACTTTTAGTCTTGGTAACGGAACCTGCATAAAAATGTTAGCACACTCCAACGCCCAAGTTAGATCTTATTCATAATAAAATGCACTCACACGCAGTCATTCAATGCATGATTGATCTAAAATTCCTAACTCGGTTCTTATAAAAAGAAGTTTTCTTTAGGCAAAGGTTTAGTAAAAATATCTGCGAAGTTGTTTAGATGTTTCCACAAACTCAATCACACAATCTCCTTTTTGAACATGATCTCTAATAAAATGGTGCCTAATTTCTATGTGTTTGGTCCGGAATGATAAACCGGATTTTTCATGAGGTTTATGGCACTAGTATTGTCGCACTTAATTGGAGCAGTTTTGATTGATTCCATAATCATTCAACTGTTGTTTCATCCAAATGATCTGTGCACAATAACTACTCACCGCAACGTATTCCGCTTCAAAGAAGGACAAAGCCACACCGGCTTGTTTCTTACTATGCCATGAAACCAAGGCATTCCCAAGTAAGTGACATGTCCCACTAGTGCTTTTTCGGTCCATTTTGCAACCCGCAAAATCAATCCGAGTACCCAATAAGTGTGCGATCGGCACCTTTGGGGTACCATAAACCCATAGTTTGTGTGCGGTGAGATATCTCATGATGCGTTTACCGCTAAGAGATGTGATTCCTTAGGATTTGCTTGAAAACGTGCACACATACAAACACTAGACATAATATCCGGACGACTTGCAGTGAGATAGAGAAGAGATCCTATCATACCTTGATACTTACTTACTTCGACCGACTTACCACCTTCATCTTTGTCAAGATAGCATGATGTGCTCATTGGAGTTGAGATTTCTTTGGCGTTGCTCATTCCAAATCTTTTAAGCAACTCCTTGCAATATTTGGATTGATTTATAAAAATTCCTTCGTTGTTTGTTTGATTTGAAGACCAAGGAAGTAGTTGAGCTCTCCCATCATGGACATTTCAAACTCACTTTGCATGATTTTGGAAAAATCTTCACACAAGGACTCATTAGTAGCACCAAAGATGATATCGTCAACATAAATTTGAACAAGTAAAATGTCATGATTTTTGTGTTTAATGAAAAGAGTGGTATCAACTTTTCCTCTTTCAAAACCTTTTTCAAGTAAATATTTGTTCAACTCTCGTACTAAGCTCTGAGCTTGTTTTAAACCATATAAAGCCTTTTTCAATTTGAAAACATGATTTGGAAATTCAAAATTTTCAAAACCGGGAGGTTGATCAACATATACTTCTTCTTGAATAAAGCCATTAAGAAATGCACTTTTAACATCCATTTGAAAAAGTTTGAAATCCATGATGCATGCAAATGCGAGAAGCATGCGAATAGCTTCTAATCTAGCCATGGGTGCATAGGTTTCATCGAAATCTATTCCCTCTTGTTGGTTATAGCCTTTTGCAGCAAGTCTAGCTTTATTTCTAATAATGATACCGTTTTCATCAAGCTTGTTGCGAAAGACCCATTTGGTCCCAATGACTAGGTGATCTTTAGGCCTAGGGACAAGTTCCCAAACATCATTTCTCTCAAATTGATTTAATTCCTCTTGCATAGCAAGGGTCCAATGCTCATCAAAGATGGCTTCATTGACGTCATTTGGTTCAATTTGAGAGACAAAGACCATATGATGACATGCATGATTAAGAGAGTTTCGAGTCGTTACCCCTTTTGAGATATCACCTATTATGTTGTCAAGAGGATGGTTCTTTGAGACTCTCCATTCCTTTGGAAGATTTGAGTGAGAGAGTTCTTGAGAGGGTTGAGGCAAGGACTCTTGATCCTCCTTTTGAACTTTTGATCTCTCTTGTTCCTCTAAATAGGTATCTCCTAACACTTCGCAAGATCATCAACACTTTCTTCATCAAGATTTGGGGTTAGATTCATCAAAAGAAACATGCATGCATTCTTCAACAGTTAAAATGCGTTTATTAAAAATTCGAAGGCTTTACTAGAAGTGGAATATCCAAGAAATAAACCTTCATCACCTTTAGCATCAAATTTACCAAGGTTATCTTTACCGTTATTTAGAACAAAGCACTTACATCCAAATACGTGAAGGTGGGAAATGTTGGGCTTCCTTCCCTTGTAAATTTCATAGGGCGTTTGTTTTAGAATAGGTCTTATGAGGACTCTATTCATTACATAACATGCGGTGCTTACCGCGTCTGCCCAGAAATACTTAGGAAGGTTGGTCTCATTGAGCATCGTCCTCGCAAGCTCTTCAAGAGACCGGATTTTCCTTTCCACCACTCCATTCTGCTGTGGTGTTCTAGGTGCGAAAAATTATGCTCAATTCCATTTTCAGTACAAAAGGCCTCAAATGCCTCATTTTGGAATTCCCATCGTGATCACTTGGATGGATACTATGTTCATTCCTTTTTCATTTTGGATAACTTTAGCAAGTTTACGAAAGGCAGAAAAGCGTCATTTTTATGAGAAAGAAATAGAGTCCATGTATAGCGAGAATAGTCATCCACAATAACAAGGGCATAGTAATTTCCACCAAAGCTTTTAGTTCTAGATGGTCCAAATAAGTCCATGTGTAAAAGTTGTAAAGGCCGGTTTGTGGAAACAATATTTTTTGATTTGAAAGAGGCCTTTACTTGTTTTCCTTTTTGACATGCATCACATAATTTATCTTTTTCAAAACGAAGCTTTGGTAAGCCAATTACTAAGTCCTTTTGAACCAACTTATTAAGATGATCCATGTGAATATGAGCCATTCTCCTATGCCATAGCCAAGATTCATCCTCTTTACTAATAAGACAACATGCATCATTTGAAGGTATTCTATCTAAATCAACCATGTAGATATTTCCAATTCTAGGTCCAATAAGAACAACATTTTCAGTTACAGAGTTCATAACCATGCATTTTGAAGAATCAAAAACCACTTTGTTCCCTTTATCACAAAGTTGACTAATACTTAGCAAATGTGCTTCAAGCCATCCACATACAAAACATTTTCAATAGTGGGATTAGGACTCTTACCAATGGAACCAATCCCAAGAATTTTACCTTTGTTGTTGTCACCATACCGGACATAACCACTATTCTTAGGTACCAATGAGGAGAACTTGCTTTTGTCTCCTGTCATGTGCTTTGAACAGCCGCTATCAAGATACCAATTTAAGTCCTTGGCTTTCAAACACACCTACAACAACAGATTAATTTTTAACCTTTGGTACCCAAACTAAGTTGGGTCCAGATGAGTTAGTTTTTGGCAAAGTACCCTTTGGAATCCATATCTTTTTGCCAACCACATTCTTGTTCTTTCTAATATTGTAAAGGGAGGTGGTGGGGGCATTTCTACCACAGTGGTAGCATTTAATGAAAGGGCTTGAAGTGTTGTTGTGATTGACAAATTTAAAGGATTTTTCATGCGTTTGTGGATTATAACCCAAACCGGCTTTTCCAAAAGTACCCTTTTGTTTTCCCAATAGAATGTTTAAGTTATCCCTTCCCATGGTAAATTTGGCAAGGGTGTTTTCCAAATCTTCAATCTTGTTTTTCAAAACATTGCATTCATCACACTTGAAAGTATCAATCTTTTGGTTTTCACAAAGGTGCAAGTAGAAACTTCAGTACAACAACTTGTTTTTCCTTAAAAACTTCCATCTCTTGGTTTAAGAAAATAATTTTAGATTCAAGAGAAGAGATGGTTTTCTTAGAAGAAGAAATAATTTTTCGAAGTCTAGTCATTTCATTATTTAATTCTTCACAAGCAATAAGCGACTCATCATAAGTTAAGGGAGATTCGAGTTCAAGAGCATTTACCTCATCCTCCTCGTGTTTTGCCATGAGACATAAGTTGGCCTCCTCATTTTCTCGATTCATCAGACGAGTCCATATCATTGTCATCCCAGGCAATGTAGGCTCTTCTTCCTTTTGATTCCTTTTGTGGTCTTCTATCAAATTTTTCGCTTTTTCTTGACCATGAGGGCAATCGGGTTTTATATGTCCCTTTGACCACACTTGTAGCAAGTTGGATTAAAAGAAGTTCCTTCCTCATTTTTCTTTTGAGGATTTTGTACCTTACTGTTCTCCCCTTTTGCCTTATGAACCTTTTGAACCTTCGAACCATCGGACTTATGTCTTCCTCATTCTCATCCAGACTATCATTGTTGTCGATTCCTCTTTTCATTTACGATTGCTTTGAGAGCAATTCCTTTCTTTTTCTTATCACTTTCTTCACTCTCGATCGATCGATTTAGTTCAAGTTCATGTTCCTGCAATTTTCCAAACAAGGTTGCCAATGATATAGTAGATAAATCTCTAGATTCAGATATAGCAGTAACCTTGGGTTGCCAGTTTCTATTTAAACATCTAAGAACTTTATTAATTAAATCTTCATTATCAAGACTTTCCCAAGAGCTCTGAGATGGTTTATTATATGGATGAACCTTTTTTGCATATCTTGTATGTTTTCACTTGGTTTCATCCTAAATAACTCATACTCATGGGTTAATGTGTTCATTCGAGCCCTCTTGACCTCGGTAGTACCTTCATGGGTCAATAGAAGGGTGTCCCACATTTCTTTAGCAGCCTTGCAATTTGAGACCCTATAGAACTCATCGTAGCTTAAAGCGTAAGTGATGATGTTCTTAGCTTTCAAATTGTATTGGACCTTTTTCTTATCATCTTCGGTCCAAAGTGATCTTGGTTTGTCTACCACTCGCATCATTAATTGATTGAGTGGGGACAAATGGACCATTTTCCACAAAGATCCCAAATATCAAGATCAACACCCTCAAGAAAGATTTGCATTCTATCCTTCCAATAACCATACCCCTCACCATTGAAAAATGGGGGTTTGTTCATGGAAGTTCCCTCGTTATTGTTTGAAGTCATTCTCTTGAGACGGTTAAGTCCTTTATACAAGAGTCTAGCTCTGATGCCACTTGTTACCAAGTGACTTCAAACACAAGAGGGGGGTGAATTGTGATAGCGGTGCTTATATAAAAAATTACAGATAAATTACTGAATTAAAAAAAACTTGAAAGAAATAAATTGGGAACGATAAATAACTTGAAGAATAAATTGCAGGAATTAAATTGCAATAAATAAATGACAGAAAATAAATGACCGAAAAATAAATAAAGAACAAAAATAAATAAAGTGCTTGAATGATAAAGAGACAGAGAGCAAAGAAGAGCACGCAAAGAAATTATACAGGTTCGCCACCAAACACCCCCTGTGGCCTACGCCCCGTCCCCCAAAGCAAAGCACTATGGGATTTTCACTAAATCACTAGCTTTTAAATCGAGTTCACTAGAAACCTTTACAACTCTATACCAGAGCAATACGTTCAAGAGATATCACCTCTCTATGAACACCTTGGGATTCCTACCCAAAAAGAAATGATTTTTACAAATAAAATGAGATGAGAAAGATACACTCAATAGTGCAGATATAACAAATTGAAGCTCAAATAATACAACTCAAATTATGTAGAATAAAAAAACTCTCAAAAAATTGTGCTCAAATAAGTGTGAGTGATGAAGAATATTTTGACAGAGTTTCAGCATAAAAATTAAGCACTAGCGTTGTGTTTCTAAAACAATGCTCATGGTGCAGTGCTTTTATAGGCACTGAGAGGAGCGTCACATTTAAGAGGATTTGTCCGTTGCAGCATTAAAGGGATTTGTCCGTTGCAGCATTAAAAGGGATTTGTCCGTTGCAGCATTAAAAAATTGAAACACGGATACGAAAATGATTCTCGGACACACTTGGTGTCCGACATCGTATTTCCAAACGACCTCTCCCCAGCTCGGCATACGATCTCCCCAGCTCGGCATACAATCTCCCCAGCTCGGCATACGACCTCTCCACACAGCTCGACATACGACCTCTCCACAGCTCGGCATACGACCTCTCCACAGCTCGGCACGCGACCTCAGCTCGGTACGCGACCTCCCCACAGCTCGGCACGCGACCTCAGCTCGGCACGCGACTTCCCCACAGCTCGGCACGGAGAATATTTTCCAAAGAAAACTTGAAATATTTTCCAAACAATATTTTGAGTACAACTTAAGAATTTTTCAAAATACTTTGTGCCTAAAAATAATTTAGAAAAAATTATCATAAAATCAATTTTAGAATAAAAATCATTTTGTGAGTGTGTGATTTTATTTTAATTGAGAGCTTTTTATTACTACTTACAAATAGTCTTAATAAAAATAAATAAATACCCAAAACCCAAAGACTTGAGAAACTATCATTCTTGATACGCGTCTTGGTATTCTTTTCCACTTTTTGCACGGTTGACTATTTGCAAAACTCCCTTTTGTCAATCATCAAAACCATCCTGTCAAGGCATGTATTCACAGAACTAACAAAGAGGTAAAAACTTACAAGTGTGGGGGGTTGGGGCAGTTGCCAACCTCTTGCAGACAAACCCACTAAATAATCATATATAAAGCTTTAAAGATCAAAGGGGTAACAAAATCCTCACTTTGAACCCTGAGGTTCTCAGACTTCTTTGATCGGAAAACAAATAAAATCCTAAGTGGCCATCGCCTACGTGTCTAGAAGTAGCCCTTATACATACTATATACATATAAACACCAAGAATGTGAAGTGCCTTTACCACAAATTACTGGCTCATGCGTCAGAACACGTCACCGTCCTACTCAGCACGAATAACTCCTCAAGAATCCTAAAACACACCAAACCTTAGTGTAATTCTAGGCATAGATTCATTTCTACCCCTAGGCTCTCAAACCCCAAAAATCTTTTTGATAACAAAACACCTACACTTGAATAAGACATAAATTGAAATTAATATTTTTAAAGACTTAGAACTTACTGGAAATACTACATGAAGTTGAAAAACAAGGTTTGGGGTACTAAAACTCTCTTTTTTGTCAAACTTGAGACATGGAACAACACCAAAATCAAATACTTTTTGCACTACAACTAATCAAGGCTCCACTTGGCCTTAGGATTACAAAATCCTAATTTGCACTTAGTGTTTCATTGCCCTCAACAATCAAAACAACTTCCAAATTCTAATCAAACTCTTTCTAAAATTTTTCCAAAACTTAACAGCAAGCCAATGCAATTAATATAAGTCAAAAGCATCAAAATCTTATCCTCCAAGCCCTCTAGGAGCTTGCTGCCAACCCCCAAAAATAGGGGACAAATTGCAAAACTTTCAACCAATCAAAACTATATCCTTCAATCACCTAATTCCTTCTCAAAACATCCATTTTTTTTACAAAACAAAACCATTGACCCAATTAAATTACCCTATCATGGTTATTCAAACATCAAGGGTTTCTCAAAACATACTTTCTTTTGATCAAATTCCAAAATTGACAATAACAAGAACAATAACAATTATTATGGAGTAAGAAACACAAATTAATTGAAAGATTTACATGAGAGATCACTTAATTCCTTTTCCTTAGACCATTGATCTAGGGTTTGTAAAAATTGGGGAAAATGGTGATCGTTTCTCTCATAATTAAATTCAAACAATGTATAAAGTATAAAACAAGAATTGAAGCATGAAAACATCTCCTACACACATAAATGGGCCACCGTTTTTGGGCTAGAAAAAGAAGGAAGGATTTTGGTTTCAATCATTCTTACAAAGCCAAGATGAAGATGATAATTAGGAGAAGAAATTAGAAGTGATGGAGGTTGAAGAAATGGAGGTGGGTCACACATGGAAGGAAGGGAAGGGAGCCATGGGAGTTAGCTTTGGTTCTTGACTTTCTCCACCCATGAATAAAAAAAAAGTGAAAGTGAGGGATAGAAAAGGGGTGTTCGCCTGAACAAGAAGAAGAAGGAAGAATGAAGCTTGCCTTGTGCTCTTGTTTTACCAATTCTAAGCACATGAAGAAAATGAGGATAAGTGAGGGTGAGGGAGGGTCATGCTGCTTGATTAAAAAGAGAAGGAGGGGAAGAATAGGAGGGAATTGGGGAAGGGTCACGATCAGGAAACAAAAGAAATGAGAGAAAAATCAATGTGATCTCCTTTTATTCATCATAAGATATAATTAGAAGGAATTAATAAAAAGAATAAAAGGAAGGGAGGGCTACAGCTAGCTCCAAGTAAAAAAAAGGAAAGGAAATAAAATAAATATAATAAAAGGAATTTACTTGGTCAAGAATGATTTAGAGAAAGCTAATTCTAATTAGCCACCATAAGCTTGACACCTAATACCATAAAGTAAGATTCTAATCTAATCACAAGTCTAACATCTAATCCCTCTCTTCTTATGATTATCCCCTAATTCTAGAGTCTCAAGTGTCCTAAAAAATATATGGCGTCGAGTAATCGTGTCACCGATTAATTCTTTCACCGATTAAATCGCGAAAATTAATTTACTTATAAATTAATTTATTGCGTGATAATAATTTATCTATAAATAGTAAAAATAATTAAAAACACTCAAACATAGTCACAACAAGTTACGATTCAATTTTTATCGAAATCGGAGTTTGTTTAAATTTTTATTCGCGGATAAAAACTACCCAGCGATTCAAAATACGGCGAAACTTCGTTAGAATATTTCGACGATTTTTTAACCATGAATTAATATAAAATATTAATTCTCAAATTTAATTTCATCTTGATTTGGTTCAATCACTTTCTTAGTCAACAAAAATTACGCGTTACCGCGTCAGACAGAAAACTTATATAAAGTTTATTTGATGGATTCATATTAAAAGCAGCATACGTCTACGCTGTCTATTAATTTGAATTGACATCATAAACAATAATTATTTATAATAAATAAATTATTGAAAATAAGTCAAAATAATTCCTCATACTCTCAGTAAATCATTGAGGTGATCAATCTCTACGGCTTACTTTCAAGTATTTGAGATATATTTGGTAAAACAATTTTTCTTAAAAATTGGGGTGTTACATTTTTGGTACCCCATGGAAATGGAAGAAGGAGCAACCAGGTAACACTTACTTCTCTCCCCAGTGCAACAACAAGGTAGGGCCAAAAGTTGTAAAGGTCTCTTCCTTTCAGAAAAAGAAAAAAATATTACAAAAGGAAAAGAAAAGAAAAATGAATTTTGAGCTTAAGGCAAAAAGAAAGGAAGCAGAGAAAAATAATCAAAAATAGTCTGCCCAAAAGGAAAAATGATGGGATGAAAGAAGTAAAGTTTAAAGGCAAAAGACTTATCCCAAAGAGCTTATGTGACTTTAAGGGGTTATCATTATTATTTTTACATAATTATTTGCCCTATGATTAACCTTTTCTTTGTTCTTCCTACCCACATGTTTAACCTTAGCCTCATTACAACCTTTTTAGTCCCCAAATATTATTTTGTAAGCATGTAGACATTTTAGGGGAGATGTTGGTCAGGTTACAAGCCTATGGCAATGTGCTGGATTGTGAAATTTGAGTGATAATATTTTCTACTCCCTTAAACACTTGGAGAGACGGTGAGCTGGGTGCCCCTATTCACATTGAATTATTTTGTAGGAAACTCTAGCCTCTAATTGGGCACCTAAATTGCAACCCCAATTGCATGAGTACTATCACCCACTTGTCTTATTCTGGGTTCCCAAATTTTCTGTCTTTGTTATTTTGGGAAGTTGATTTTTGAGCCTGTGTTTGCTTGAGGACAAGCAAAAGTCAAGTGTGGAGGAATTGATGAGTGAATAATTTGTGATATATTGAGGGGTATTTCAAGCATATTTCCCCATATTTCTAACCCATTTCATTTGATAAATACTCATATTTGCTTGTAATGTGCAGAAAAGAGTAAAAAGACCCTCTTGGAGCAAAAGTATGCAATTCAGGACAAAAAGGGACGAAATTCTGAGTTCCTGTGCAGGAGGTACGGTCGCACATACCTTATGTACGATCATACATCCCCTGAGACTAGTAAGGGCATACATATTCTCATGTACGGGCCTGAGCCGAAGTTTTCGTAAGTACGGGCGTACATGCCTTAGGTACGGCTGTACATACCTGTGAGTGAAAATCAAGATTCAGCAGTTGTGCGAAGTACGGTCGTACATACTAAGGAAGTATAGCAGTACATAATGACAGATCAGGAAATTCTGAAAGCCTATTGATCTAATTTTGCCCAACTCTATAAATAGGGATTTGTCCTCATCTGTTGGGGGACGCTTTTGGAAAGGGAAAAAGGCTAAATCCTAATCTTGGAGCCTGTGAAGCCATCAACGAGACTTTGGAGCTAAGTTGGGATTCGTCTAGAGAATAAAAAGAACTCATTTGCAGTTTTCTTTTATTATTCTTGAACGTGTTTCCTGTTTGGATTGTTTTTCTACTTTTTGACATGAGTAGCTAAGCTCTCTTCTAGGGTCTTTGGTGTAGTTTACCTTAGAAGTTCCTTGGCTATGTCTTAGTGATTATTCTATTCTATTTTTATTCCGAATTTATTATTTATGTTAAAGTCTCTTAGTATTATGACTGCTTGTGATTTAATTATTTATGTCTGAGATGTTGCATAATCTGTCGGAGGATCCGGGGTTTTACAAGGGGGGTAACTAAATTGCATATTTTAGTTAGTTAATCTGTCGGAGGATCCGGGGTTAATTAATAGGTCTATAAGGGAATTATGGTCTTATATAACAAAACTGATTAGGGGAGGTATAGGACCTTTTGACAAAATCAAACTCTTAGACTATTATAGGACCTAATGCTTTCACTCAAGGTTGGATTGTTATTGGCTGTCTGAGGATCAGGGCTAATAGAAAGAAGGGGGTCAATAACATAGAGTAAAGGAGGAATAGGATGGAATAGAATTAAGAAAGGAACGAATGGGATAAACGAAACCAAGGCCCTAGGCTCTAATCTTATTGTTTTCTCAAACGCTTTTACATTCTCTTTTCCATTGTGCACTCAAAACCAACTTTTCGACACTTAAATAATTGAGACGCCTAGAGTAGATTGATTGTATCCTTATTCCCTGTGGGTTTGACAACCGGGACTTAAAAATCCTAATTTATTACTACAGCTAACCAGGAACGATTGCCTGAGACGCAACAGGATCCTTCTAATAAGCCCAACTCAGGGTCTATGATGTCTTTGGGCTCGAGCTTCTTTGGGTGGTATTTAGCCTGGTATAATCATGCAGCATCAGTTTTCCTCCAGCACGGGACCATGTAGTTCATGCTTTAGTCCCAATATGCCCAACTATTCTATATGAAGCATTTTCTTTGATGTGATTTTAGGCATTTCGGGCATGCACTAAGAATTTATATTTTTCCAACGTGCTTTATCTATGTTTTTGACATGGCCCGTGGCTCATTTTTCCAATGTCTACAAAGTTTTCCCCTTTGGTTACATCTTTAGTGGCATTTCATATTTTCCTTTAATGTTAGACTTATGGTAATTTATGGCACTCAAGGGTTTGGTGCACCTTTTTGCGTTGTTCCCTTTCTACAAATAGTAGCGTTTTCTTTCTTCAGTCATCGATTTTTCTTTGGTTACTTCTTCTCCATTGCTCACTCCTTATTCCATTTTTTTTCCAGAAGATGCCTTTCGGGTCATTTCACCTTGGCCTATGCTGTGCTATTATCAGTCGATGGCCTCCTAATTTTTAAATTTACCTGATCCCTTAATTGAAGGTCCTTCTTTATATACCACAAGTCTTGTCTATTTCTACGACATTATACTTGTAGGGAGAAGGCTGGCTTTTCAATAGTTTTAGGAAAAGTGAAGGTTCTTCTTCTCTGGGTAGTTCCTATGGTCCTTCTTTTTCACCACCGACATTAAGGAAGTTAAAGTATTCTACTAGTGCTAGTGATGCATGGCACTAGTGTAACATCCCGTCTTTCCAAAACCTTGACTAGCGACCAGGTTTAGCGTTAAAACAAACTATGATTAAGTAAAAGAGGTTATTAAGCCTTAATTAGGGTGAAAAGTGGGCTTAACAAGAACCAAAGCACCAAAAATATTCTTGGTCCTATCACGACACGATAATCCCTTAATTGAGACTCGTCGCGAAGCGACCAAGACCTGACATTATCCTCTTCATGACACGACGTGTGGAAAGGTGAAAGGGGTGTCTCGATGCAACAATACCCCATCCCATCGTGACGAGCACTTTTGCCTCCTCATACTCTTTGTGGCGTGGCACGTGGAAAGGTGAAGGGGGTGTCGGGATGCAACGGTACCTCATCGTGATGTGATGAGGTACGCACTTTACCACCTATAAAGAGGAGATTTACCCCCTCATTTTTACCAAATCATCCAAGAATATCTTTGTAATACCTAAATTTCATAAGCTTATACGTTAGGTAATATAGGACCATTGTATGTTAATTGTGTGTTTGAATAAGTGCTTTAGGGCTTAGATGGGAAGGGAGACCCTTAAAAGGAATTACATGGCCTTCGAATGGAAACAAAACTCATTTTTAGGCAATTCTAAGTCTGTTAATCGATTCACCCCTTGCATGAATCAATTCATTTCATTAAACAACATTTTTAGGAAAAAAGAGTCTGTGAATCGATTCACCCCGTGTATGAATCAATTCATAGCTGTTAACAACTTTTCTAATTAGCGGGTTGTCCAGTTTCGGCCCGTTTTCGCTCCCAAACGTGTTAAGCCTCTTGGACCACGACTTAACCCTAATTCTAAACCTTCAATGGCTCTAAACCTAATTCCTAAACCATATTAAAGGGCTCTAATTAACCCTAGAATTCCTAGAGTTCTCCCGTTGTCGTTGCCGACATCGTGACTTGTCTTCCTTGTTTTTCCACCGTTTTTGACATCATCTTTAATGCCACGACCAGAGAACCAATCCCTTTCCATTCTTCTCATTCTTTCAAGTTCAAAGGATAAGAATTTCGTTTGTATCTCTAACAATCTCAATTTCCCTTTTTTTAATCTTTTGGTGATCCAAATTCTAATCTTAGGTTTGAATCCCTTGATTTTTGTTATGATAAGAACCACAAGCGAAATCAAACTCGGAGCTCTCTAAGACATTAATTGGAGGCCGCGACTATATAAGGTATAGGGGTGGATGATCTCTTGAAAAGAGTCCTATGGCTTCAAATAGCATGTTAGGGATGTCCCATGATCCCTATGCTTTACGGGACAAGTTTTGTTGTTAAATCTTTACAAGAGCGTTGATTCTAATTCTAATTATTTTAAATTTTGTTTTGATCTACTAGAAGGCCCTTGTATAGCAAGGTGTAACACTTCAAATTTTCTTGGCCTTATGTGCTTGATATTATAGGATCATTGCGTGTTAACTGTGTTTTTGAATAAGTGTTTTGAGGCTTAGATGAGAAGGGAGACCCTTAGGAAGGACTACACAACCTTAGAAAAGAAGAAAAACCCATTTTTATGCAAATTTTTATTCTGCGAATCGATTCACCCTTTGGATGAAGTGATTCATCTCATTAAACTGCATTTTTAGGTAAATTAGAACCTGTGAATCGATTCACACATTGTATGAATCGATTAACAGCAGCTGACCGCATTTTTTATTTAGCGGGTAATCCCGTTTTAGCCGCAAACGCAATAGGACTCCTAAGTCACGACCTAAAATTAACCCTAGGCCTGTTAAGGCTGTAAACCCTCAGTTTAAACATTGGTTAAGAGCTCTCAAGAGATTTCAAGCCTCCAAGTGCTGTTCTCCGCCGTTTTCCTCCATTCTCACTCAATTCTCCACCATTTCGACTCCTGTCTTCGAGGTTGCGACCATAAATACATTTCCTTCATTCCCTTTAGTTTCTTTTCTGTTTTGTGAATTAGAAATTTGTGGTTCTCACTGTTCTATGTTTTGTTTCTCTTTCAGAATCATTTTCTCTTAATCCTAGTTCTAGAATTTGGGGTCTTTGATACTACAAGGTTTGGACCAGCGAAGGACTCAATTTCAGACTCTTTAGAACATTTTTGGAGGGCCGCAATTTCTGCTTAAGGTATGGGGGTTGGTTAATAATGTGGGAAGAGGCATTATGCTTCAGATTTCTTGTTAGGGATGTCCTATGATCTATATGCCTTAAGAGGGCAATTTTATGTTTTAATTCCATTGTGGGTGCCTGTATTAACTTCATTTCCAGCATTGCTTATGTGAGGGACCAAAACCGAACTTCTCTCTAATTTGAGGGACCAAAACCAAACTTTTCTATAATTCGAGGGACTAAATCATATATTAATACTGGTGAAACATAAGCAATGCAAAAACGGAGTTAATACAGGGACGAATGGAAAAACCATTTTCAAATATGGGGGACTAAAACGCTATAATTTATTTTTGGGGGACCAAAACTAAACTTGACTATAGTTTGAGGGACCAAAAACATATTTAAAGCCTATTTATTTTTAAGAGGATTGTTGCATGTATGGTATGAAATAGTTGGTGTTTCATGTGTCTATGTTAGAAGAAGCGTGATAGGGATAACTTAGTGTTATTGGAAGGGCTAGATGACATAAATTATGCTATGTGCTTACTGTTTTGGTAATTGAATTGACATTTTTAGGTTTAGAATTAATTGTAGTTGTTTATGAGTGTTTTCAAGTGGCTATATATATGATTCGTGTAGGTTTAATTATGTTTGGAGTCTTAATGTGTTAAATGGAAGATTTGGGACTAATTGGGGTGGATTAAATTCCATGATAATATGTAATGATCATTGTTTTGGAAGAAATTACAAGTTTCAAACTAGATGTACAGACGTGGGTACATATTGAAGTATGATTAGTCACTACAAGAAATATAAGCATTATTGAGGGCTTTACCTAAAGCCCTCGCTAAAACCAAAAACCCTCACTAAATGTGCCATTATCTGGGGGCAACCGAGGGCCACGAGGCCGTAGGTTAATGATGGTAGGAAACGCATACTGAGGGTCCCCATAAAAAAGCCGCAGGTAATTACCGAGGGCCAAAAGCCCTAGATAATTACCGAGGGCTGTCAAGCCGCAGGTAAGTACTTACGGCCCTAGGCCCTAGCTAATTTTCGAGGGCAAATACCCTTGCTAAGGGATGCAGATAGTTTAAAAAAAGTAATTAAATTAATCTGTTTAAGCTGATTAAATTTAATTATTGTTTTAGAATTTGCAAACTTGTCCAAATTTATTTAATTATTTTTATAATTTGCTAACTGGTTCAAATTTGCAAATTAGTCCAAATTTAATTGAAAACAAGTTCATTTCTGCAAACAATATTTATAGCAATTTTCCAAACAAGTCCATTTTAATAAATTGCAGAAATGGTCATATTGTTTCAAAAATTACAGAAAAATAGGATGCAGAAATTGCATAAATAAATTAGGGTTCTATACAAACACATATTGCAGAAAGCAGAAAATGCCCAAAAATACAAGAGAACCCATAAATTCAAATTTAAAAGAAGATGTAACCCAAAAGATGTAAAACCAAAAATTAACAAATGTAACATAGAATACAAAAATTACAAGAAATATAAAAAAGAAATTGAACCTAGAAATTCAAAAAAAAATTGAACCCAAAAGAATGACTCTTTTTTTGCTGCTCCCAAATTGCTCTTGGTGCTCGTTTTCTCCTCGTGACCTATCCCCCTTTTCCTCTTCATCTTCTGTAAAAAAAAGGAAGCAAAATATCCTATTTAAACAGACAAATCAAAAAAGAAATGGAAACTTTTTAATGAAAAGAGAGTGAGGGAGAGATTAGAGTTTGGTTTTAAAAAATGAGATTAGGGTTGAGGGAGTAATGAGAGAGAGATTAGGGTTCGGTTTGAAAACATAAGGGGAAAAAAATGAAGAACAAAAGAGCAGAGAAAGGGCAAGACGGGCACTGGGAAAGATTGGGGTTAAGGGAGTGAGGGAGAGATTAGGGTTCAAAGGAAATGAAGAAGGAAGAAGAGAATGATTGAAGAGAAAACGAGAGAAGAGGACAAGGGAAGGGGAAGGTCCGCGAAGGAGGAGAGAGGCGAATGAGGAAAAGTGGGAGTGAGAGGGTGAGGCCAGCTGAGGGTGAGGGGGAGAGGGAGAGGGTAACGGCGGCTGATGGTGAGGGGATCAAAGTGTCAGGGTGAGGGCGTGAGGGTGAAGGTGAGATGGTTATTTGTAACACCGTAATTTTTGACGTTTAGTTAATCGCTAATTGTCAGTTTGTTTTATGTCGTTATTAATGTGACTTCTCTATTGATAATTTCATTATTTGAATTAAATCTATATGATAAGAAAAATTGGAATTAGTAATCATTACTAATTTACAGTTTTTACTACGACTTAGAATTTCTGTCGTAAACTACCGTAATTAGACTATCGGGTAAGTTTTTAACTGAAACAAGCCAAAGTGTGATCCAAATTTTACAAAATTTGAGATTTAAACTTTTTCCAATATTTATGATTTACTGAAATTTTTGGGGAATTTTTGGGGCTACAGAATATATTTAGGGTATTTTCTACGCCTAAAAACTATGTAATAACAACATTTTGGATCGTAATTTGAGAAAATGAGATACAAGGGAGCATTTCTAAGGTCATGAGGGACATTTTTACTAAATAATAAATTTTACTTGTGAACTGATAAAATAGAATGAATTTTTGAGCGACTGGTGTAAAAACCTAATATATGTGAAACGTCGCGCACCCGATCAAGCTATAAAACGTCGTAGCGAGATCCTTTGATTTGAGGGCCACGCCATGTGCTTGGGGTGAGACACCCCTTGTCCCATTAAAATAACCTCGAATTAGTTAGCCTTAATCATTATATTATCGTGAATAAATACATCAGAAATCACGTAATAATTTAAACTCAAATACACAGCGGAATACAACACACGTAATCACTACAACAAATTATGCAAAAGATGGTGCTCCTTTAAGCAGTGCTTGGAACAAAAAAATGCTATTTTAGGTCATACCGAAACAATAAACAGCGCTTACAACATTAAGTGCTGCTTTTTGGTTTTCACAATACTCAACGCTTAATCCTTTAAGCGCAGTTTTTGCTCTAAATACTAAAAAAATCAACTAACACAATAATCAGCGCTTGTAACGTCAAGTGTTGTTTTTGGTCATATAAAAAATAATAAGCGCTTTAAACCTATAAGCGTTGTTTTTTGTCATAATACAATAATCAGCGCTTTTAACCTATAAGCGCTGTTTTCTGGTCATATACACAATAATTAGCGCTTTAAACCTATAAGCGCTGTTTTTGGTCCACATATTAAATAAAATAATTTTTCCCTCCTCTCTCATTTTGCGCACGTACTGTATTCCTCAGCCTTCTCTCTGTCTCGCAACTCTTTCTCTCTCTCTCTCTCTCTTGCAAACGTCGGTGTGCTTCTTCCCTCACCTGAAATCGGGCCTCGTCATCCTCACCACGCTCCCAGATGCCTTCGACACCGACTCGGCCTAAGCCGTCCCAAGTCCATGTTCCTGAAGTCCGTCTTCACGTCCGTTTCCAGGTATCACCACTGTCTCCATTTTGGTTCCATTTTCTGTCTCGATTCCACAAGTTTATGGTTCTGTTCGCGTCCCAAGTTTATGGTTCTGTTCGATTCCACAAGTTTATGGTTCTGTCTCGATTCCACAGGATTTTGGGTCTATTCAATTTTGTTTGATTTTGTTTGATTTTGATGTTGTCCTATTGCTGTTCGTGGTTCTGTGTTGGTTTTTTAGGTTTTACGTTGCTGGGTCTGTTCGTGTTCCAAATTGGGTCTGTTCGTGGTTCATTTTGGGTTTGTTCATGGTTCACAATCATCTGTTATGTGAAGTGTTGCTGGTTCTATTGAAGTGCTGCTGGTTCGTGTCTGTTATGTGCTGCTGCTGGTTCTATTGAAGTGCTGCTGGTTCGTGTTGTTCTGTGTTGCTCTCAGGTTTTACTTGCTTTTTTAGGTTTTACTTGCTGTTTGTTTGTCCCACTGTGGTCCTATGTCAATGACAAGATTACATTTTTTAATATTTTGATTGTTTTGTTTTCGAAGGAACATAAAGTAGAGAGACTAAACTGTGCAGCTTCAGCATGTTTTAAGCTTTGATTGCCATGTCGTTGTGTTTCACAAGCTTGTGATTTTTCTGATTTTCTATATAGAATCTGAATCTGTGAGCTTCTTATTGTGAAAATAAAACTAGGGATTTGGGTTTGTGGAGTTTACTTTTTTGATTCTTTGGGATCTTTAAAGGGACTGAATAGTGAATACCTTTGGATCTAAATGTGTTCTGCTCTTTGATGGAACTAACGTGACATTGTCATGGTACTAGAGACATTATTGACTGAATTTGAAATTTTCAAGGTTAAATCATACACACAAGTTTAAATCCTATTTTTTTATTCTGGGATATGTTTCGGTGAAAATGAATTTATACAGAACAGGAAATGTTTGCTTGTGGCTAGAAATACTCTACGTTAAAAAGAATTCATATGCAAAAGCAAAAGAATCTCCATTGTATGTTCACTTCAGATTTGATTTGTAATTAATGTGTAATTAGGTATATGCAAAAAGGCAAAAGAATGTTCGGATGATGGCAAAATCTGTATTCATAACGGGTTTAACTGATATCAATGAAACCTGTATTCAAGATTATGAATGCAAAATCTAAGGAATATGGAGTGCATACCTCTCAAAATATTTCAAGATTTCATAGATATTTGAATGCCTTTAATTTTGGGTTTAGAAATTAATATTGCTGTAAGTTCTAATTCTGATCCAACTTTATCGTGGTTAGGAGTTGTGGAACCTACTTTTGTTTTTTTATTTGTTTATTTTGAACAATAAATTTTGGAATGTTACAGGTATTGTATATATTTTGGAACGTCCATATTTTAGGGGAGACTCTACCAAAATTTTGTTAGAATTTTGATCTAGTCTGTGTGTTGATTTTAAGAGTAGTGGTAGTTTTAGTCTTGCTTTATCTAAATGGGCTTTTTATATTGTTTTGCCTCTCAATCCATAGGTAAATATGGATCGAAAGTGGATGTCTACTAATCGTTTGTCGAAGGAATATAAGGATGGAGCGAAAGATTTTATTGGGTTTGTAGTTGGGCATACAGAAGATCATAGTAGGATCGTATGTCCTTTTTTAAGTTGTTGTTATACAAACAAAGTTAGTGTTAAGGAATTGGAATGGAATTTAGTGAGCAATGAGATTGATCAAACTTATACCTGTTGGACAAAGCACGGTGAGACAAGAGGTGAATCTTCTAATATAGGGGAATAGCGAGAGATATGCGTCAGAGGACACCGCCTTTAAATACATATGATGGCGACTGCTTTGAAAAGATGGCAAATGCGGTTGAAGAAGATCTTCGTGATTGTCCTCAAATGTTTGCGAAGTTGACAAGTGATATGGAGAAGCTGTTATATGAGGGTTGTACTAAATTCACAAGATTGTCGGTAATGTTAAAGTTGTTTAACTTGAAGTCGGGCAATGGATGGACTGATAAGAGCTTTACGGACTTACTCACACTATTGAAAGATATGTTGCCAAATGATAATGTGCTTCCTAGTAGGACATATGAGGCTAAACAAATGTTACGCTATATTGGCATAAGCTATGAGAAGATACATGCTTGTCGTAGTGATTGCATTTTATTTCGTAACGAATATGCATCATTAAAGTCATGTCCTAAATGTGAAGCCTCATGGTATAAGAAGGAAAATTCGGCTCCAGAGAAGGTTTTGTGGTATTTTCCCATAATTCCCAGATTCAGGCTTATGTACCATAGTTCAGAAGATGCAAAAAACCTGACATGGCATGAGGATGAAAGGATTCAAGATGGCATGCTAAGGCACCCGACAGATTCTCCTCAATGGAAAAAAATTGATATTGATTATCCTGATTTTTGAAATGAACCAAGAAACTTACGACTTGTATTGTCTACTAATGGATTTAACCCGCATGGTGTTCAGAGTAGCTTTCACAGTACATGACCTGTGATTTTGGTGATTTATATCCTACCTCCATGGCTATGCATGAAGCGGAAATATATGATGTTGTCTTTATTAATTTATGGGCCGAAACAACCAGGAAATGATATCGATGTGTATTTGGCTCCTTTAATTGAAGACTTGAAGCAAATGTGGGAGACAAGTGTAGTGGTGTATGATAGGTATAGAGAAGAAAGTTTCACCTTGAGGGCTATGATTTTCGGCACAATTAATGATTTTCCAGCATATGGTAATCTGTCGGGATACAGTACCAAAGGTCAGTGTGCATGATCTATATGTGAAGATAGTACGGATTGGATTCGGTTGGAACATGGTAAGAAGAATGTCTTCCTTGGGCATCATTGATTTTTGCATCCAAATCATCATTATCGGTCGTGGAGAAAGGCATTCAATGGGAATACAGAAGAAAGTAGAGCTCTTTTGCCTCTGACGGGTGCACAATTGTTTGAAAATGTAAAAGATTTGAATATTAAATTCGGTAAACCTTTTGCGGGAGACCTTGCCACACGAGGGTGGAAGAAAAGGTCGATTTTCTTTGAGTTGTCATATTGGAAGTCATTATACGTAAGACATTTCATTGATGTGATGCATGTTGAAAAAAATATCTTTGATAGTCTCAGCAGTACCTAACTTAATGTGACCGGGAAGATAAAGATGGCATCAAGGCAAAGCTGGACTTGGTTAGTATGGGATTGAGACGAGAATTGGGACCGGTAAAGAAAGGGAAACGTCCTACATATCTACCTCTGGCCGCTCATAATTTATCTAGAAAAGAGAAAAGAGATTTTTGTAAGTTTCTTGATGGAGTTAAGGTTCCAAAGGGATACTCTTCAAACATTAAGAACCTCGTATCAATGAAAGATCTCAAGTTAAAGGGTCTAAAGTCTCATGATTGTCATGTTCTCATGGAGAATTTGCTACCCATAGCTATACGATCCATTTTTCCCAACAAAGTGCGAAATACCTTAACTAAACTTTGTTTCTTCTTTAAGACAATTTGTAGTAGAGTGATTGACCTTGGAAAGTTGTCAACCTTGCAAAAAGAAATTATTCTGACTTTGTGTGAGCTTGAGATGTATTTCCCGCCTTCATTCTTTGACATAATGATTCATCTGATAGTTTATCTGGTTAGGGAGACACAATTGTGTGGGCCAACTTACATGAGATGAATGTACCCGTTTGAGCATTACATGAAGATATTAAAAGGGTATGTGAAAAACCGATCACGATCAGAGGGTTGTATTGTTGAACGATATATAGTCAAAAAAGCTATTGAATTCTGTACCGAGTATCTATCTGATGTTGAACATTCTATAGGGCTGCCACAGTCTCGTCATATAGGAAGAACTGCAGAGGATGGGATTACTGGACTTGAAATATTGACTATATCAAGGAAAGAATGGGAACAAGCACACTTATATGTTCTACGCAACGCCAATGAAGTTGAGTCATATGTTATAAAACACAAGGACATACTCAAGAGCTTGCACCCAAATATGAGTCAAAATTGGTTAACAATAGAACACAGTCAGTCTTTTATAACATGGCTGAAGGAATACATTTTCTGTAGAGTTTATTGCAAATCCTAGCTCGGTTTCAGAAAGATTGAGATGGTTAGCTAAAGGTCCAGATATACATGTTAGTTCTTACACCGGTTATCTGATGAACTGATACACTTTCTATACAAAAGAATACGATGATCGAAGGAGAATGTAAAATAATGGGGTGACTCTTGTAGCTGATGCTATACATATATCAAGTGCCAAAGATAGAAACCCCCTATATGCAAATATGTCATACTTTGGGGTCATTGAAGGCATATGGGATTTGGATTACAGGATGTTTCGAGTGCCTGTGTTCCAATGCAAGTGGGTTAAGAATAACAACGGTGTACAAATGGATGAGTTGGGTTCATGCGGGTGAACTTTAACAAATTGGGATATCAAAATGAGCCCTTTATTTTAGCATCACAAGCTCAATAAGTGTTCCATGTCACCGATCCCACTGATATGAATTGGTCCATTGTTCTATTGACTAACAAAAAAAATTGTTAATCAGATTGATGATTAAGCAAATGAATATGCTGAAATTGAGGATGACCCTTACTTCGGGACATCACAGTCATTGTTTTGGGGAAAGTACACCTATAGAGGATGATGTGTACATTAGAAATGATCATATTGAAGGGCTTTGGATCAATCCATTATTTCATAAGGGATGCGCAAATCTCAATAAAACGAGAAAAAGGAAAAGAGTTGCTTAAATGTACATGTATGTAGTGAATGCTATTTAATTTTTATTAATTTGTTGATCAATTAAATGTGTATATATTGATTTCTCTATTAAACCTATGTGATTATGAACTGTCATTTTTTAATTACTTATGTGTCTTTTTTTTTTTGTTGCAGGTAAATGGCGTCGGAAGGTGATGATAGTGCTCCCAAGGCCCCCCCAAAAGGGGACGTCCCGTGGACCAACTTTTAAGAAGAAACTTGTAACAGCCCAGATTTTTCATCCTTTAAGATTAGGATATGTTTTAGGGTATTAGGACATGCTTATAGTTGCTTGGGATGGGTTTCATATGTTTTACCATTCCTTCAGCCGACTGAGTATCTAGATGTACCTTTATTCCTTTGTTTAGTTATTTTAGTTACCGTATTCCCCATTTTTGAACCTCTTAACAACTCAATTGGATTTAAGTCCCTCCAATAAAGTTGTAGCGTTATCTCTTGTCTTTTATTTGGCTTTAGTTCGACTCGATTTCGATACCTACAACTCTAGATATGCTCTTTGGAGTCAACACAACGAAAGCGTAACACCTAGGAATATTATAGTATATTTCAACTGCATGTTTGATCCTGTTAGAGTCCGAATTTGGGTAAGCCTATCAGAGAGAAAATTGTAGGAAATTCTCTTAGCTTTCCAACGCCACCAAGAACGCCTCAATCAGACATCTGTAGCTCCAGATACAGCCAAAACAGTGATGCAGTAGCGCTGAGCGCCCATCTCAAGCGCAGGCGCCCGGGGATCACCGAGAGCCTGCGCCAGGCGCCCATTCCAGGCGCCAGGCGCCTGCTGACAGGTGATTTCTGCACGTTTTTTAGCATTTTGTTGCATTTTTGGCACATGTAATCCGACCCATTGGACCCAAACTCGACCCAATTCACTAAGATTACATGTTAGGGTTACAGACCAACCACTAAGCCTCAGTTTTGAACCCTAATCACGTTTGGAAACCTATCATCAAAGATCAAACCCCACTTCTCCATTCTCTCTATTTTTCTGCACTTGGTGAGTTTCAACCTTACTCTTGGGACTGAAGAACCATTGTTGGGGCTTTGCTCTACCAACATCCTTCATCATTCTTGGAGGGCTTGGGTTTAAGGTAATGCCTCTAATCTAAGTTCCAGTTTATGATCGCCGTTAGGGTTCCAAACATTAGTTTTCTCACTTATCATCACCTATCCTTGTGTTTTTTATGGAGAAAGCCACGAAGGGAGAGGAAAAGCTTGGAGTTCACATACCCTATCTAGAGCACGAAATTCTAAGAGGTAAGGGGGTAGTTTGATGCTCATGTAGTGGGTTTATGGAATGCGAATGAGCAATAGGGATGTCCCAAAATCCCTAAGCCTCGCCTTGATTTGCCATGAGAGAGTACCCTCACCATGGTGACGAGAAAATCAATCTAAAACCAGTAAATTGATGTTTAAATATGTTCCTTATTGATTTTATGATATTATATTGTGGTTGGATGCTGTGGTTACGGTTGATGGTTGACTCATTGATGTTTGGTGGTTGAAGTGCATGATTTTATGCTTCTTTTGGTGTTTGAAACATGATGCAAATTCTTTGTTGTTAACACCTATGATCTTATGTTACCTGTTGATGTTTGCAACATGCTATGATTTCCTTGTTGAGAGATTGGTGTCTAAGTGATGAACATGCTCTTTGGAATTTGCTACTTCATGTCTTGAGATTGAGTATTTGTGCATGATTTTATGCTTCTTTTGTTGTTTGAAACATGATGCAAATTCCTTGTTATTAACACCTATGATCTTATGTTATCTGTTGATGTTTGCAACATGTTGTGATTTCCTTGTTGAGAGATTGGTGTCTAAGTGATGAACATGCTCTTTGGAATTTGCTACTTCTTGTCTTGAGATTGAGTATTTGTGCATGATTAATTTGCTAATTAGTGCAAAACATTGTTTGAAGTAGTGGTGTTGGTTTTAATAAATTATGTAGAAAATTGGAATAAGGGTAATGGGTTTAAAGGTTAAAATCTAGATTAAATGTACTAAATAAATGGTAGGCAATTTTGGTGATTTCTTGATGTTGGTATTATAGCCTTAAGTGTTTAATAAAAGAATAGTTGGAAGGATATAAAATCTATTATGCAGAATTCTCTATAAAAATGCTAAGTGTTGGGTTGATTGGGTTTAAGGTCTCATGTTTTGAATTTTATAATTCCATAAAAGATAGGTGTGGTTCTAAGGACTCTGGATTAGTGTCAAGTATGAATTATAGGACATAACCGTACCCCTAACGATCCCCAAAAGCGTGGAAATCACACGAGTAAAGGTTTTGGACAGAAGTTGGGCGCCAGTGCCCGCTCTGTCGGCGCGCCCGCGCCTCAAACAGCGGCGTGTATCTTTAATATCCTGCCATTTCTCGCGTGTTGGGCTATATCCTATGAACTATATTAGATGTCCAAAACTTGCCAATGGTAACCAGAGAATGGTTAACATGATAAGACTTGGATGAGATAATTATTTAATTAAATGATTGAGTTAAGTATTGTGCGTTTGAAACTTAGTTAGCTAAGTAGGATGATTGTTATTATGTTGCTGGTTAAAAAGGGTTCGTCAACGTACTGACTGGTTAGTTTTGCTGCTGTTGTATGTATTTTGTTGACACTTGGCTGATTGTTCTTGTATCATGAGTGTCTCATTGATGCCGTTATTATTATTCTATAGAGGATATTGCGATAGAAGTTGTTATTGTTAGACACCGCATTTGGTCATGTTCATGCTTCCTGGTGTCGGCATTGTTGTTGTTGCTAGTAGGGCGTATCGGGCAAGGTATCCCGTGACGGGCGAGCTTTCCCGGTCCTACGGTTAAAAAGGGCGAATCGGGCAACGTATCCCGTGACGGGCGAGGTTTCCCGGTCCTACGGTTAAAAAGGACGAATCGGGCAAGGTATCCCGTGACGGGCGAGGTTTCCCGGTCCTACGGTTAAAAAGGGCGAATCGGGCAAGGTATCCCGTGACGGGTGAGGTTTCCCTGTCCTACGGTTAATGGGGCGAATCGGGCAAGGTATCCCGTGACGGGCGTGGTATCCCGGTCCTATTGTTATTGGGGCATTACAGACATGGCATTCCGAAACGGGCAAGGTATCCCGGCCTCGTTATAAATGGATCCACATGCATATAGTTATGGTCCTAGAGATACATCATTATGATGATAATATGCCTGGTTGTGCATATGTCGTGATGTTATTCTAATTTCGTGGTTGATGTTGTAGCCTGTGGTGTTTAGATGGTTGTTGTTATTATGTGTTGTTGTTGTAGGTACAATGTTGATGTTAGGAGTTGTTCAATTTATGCGCATTGTTCATTTAGTCCCTTTACCTTAAAGTGCTACTTGAGTGCATGATTTCTAACCCCTTTTGTGGCTATGCATATCCCATTGGGTATGTATAGATGATGAGACTGCAGGTGTTGAGGATGTTAATGCCGATGAGTGATCGTGATGGCTCGTTGGAATAGATAGAAGACTTATTTTTGTTTTGAACAAGTTATTGTATTTTTTTTGATGTAATAATTAGGGAGAAGCTCTGAATTAATGTGACATCGGGGAACCTTGGGTTTATCTCCTTTTGATGTTTTCCCTCTTGTACTATGTTTGATTTCCGCAAGTTGAGAGTGACAGCCCTACCTTATTTGAAATGAAAAGCTTTTACTTGGATCAAAATTTTATTTCTTGTTCTTTTCTTCTTACATTGCTAAAATGCCATGACCGGGTAGAGGGTGTCACAAAACTCATCCGCGAGAGGAGTAAAGGAGTTGCAAAACGTGTGGTAAGATACTTATCAATTAATCTAATTAATTGTTTCATTTTTTTTGGTTCAGTATCTAAATTTGTACACTTATGTTTCATTTTACAGGTTAAATGGAATACTAGGGGGCAACCAACTGGTGAAAATGTTAATGACTTTACTTAATTCATTGGGGGCTACAATACGGAAAACAGTCCCAATTACCCACCAACGAGTATCCTGGTCGGGTAAGGGGCGTGGGATTTGGTGTCTCCCAAGGCTCTATCTTTGGATCACAGAAGCGCGTAAGACGCCATGCTGACGCTAGTGAAACAGAAGACTTGAGGAGAATGGTAGCTCCACTATACAAAAAAGTTTAGGAATTGGAAGATAGCATGAAGGATAAGGATGAAGTGGAGAGGGACGAGCATTAGTCACCTATCCCTAACCTAAATAGTGTTAGAGATAGTTGCACTATTATGTGTCCCGAGGTAATAATCGTTAGATTTATTTTTATACTTTGTCACCTAAGTATTCAATGGTTTAACATATTAATATTTTGTTTATCATTGGTTTAGGGCATTCATGAGTGCAGCCTATATTTGACAAGCCCAACGCAACGAATGGTCGGTAAGGGAACGTTGTATAACAAACCAGGTGAGTTACTACACAACCTACCCTTACCTCGCAATCATGTGAAGGTTAGAGTTAATGTTGTATTGAGGGGGATGCACCATTGCCTGTACCACTGGAGGCGGCAGATGTGATGACAGTGGAACAGGCAATAGGTGCCTATGTGGCATGGCCATACCACCTCGTAGTTACAAGTGATATGGTATGTACATGTGAATAAATATGATACATTATCATATACTGCATATATGTATTAAATTAGGTGATCACTAACTAATCAATATATTGGAATGCAAAATATGTTGGTATCACTAACATCCAAAGCCAAGGAAAAGGGCAAGGGCAAGATGCCTATAGCTACCAATAATGTTGGCAAGCATCCAACAAATGGGTCATTCACATCTCCAGTGAAGAAGGCCATGGTATCTCGACCTCTTCTGACTCACCTTTCTGATTTTACAATTTATCTTAGAGTCCATGTGGCAACAAAGATGGATGAGGCAGATGCCATTAAAGTACCAATGGTGGAATCAATTTTGGGTTATGAGCACGCGCTAAGGGTTGGTGCTAATGGTGCAATTCAAGAAATTCTTAATGACAACTTATGGTTAAGTGAAACTGTTATTAGCGTATATCTCAGGTACTGCATTAAACTTTAAAGTATCCAATTTTTTTTATTCTTTGAACTAAATATTTATGTTATTGTTAATACATTAATTTGTATGCATGTTTTAATTTAAGGTACTTGTATCAAGACATATTGATTCCACAAGAACAGACTCAAAGGTTTATGTTTTTGTACCCACAATGAACACATATGCAATCATGGAATGCTGACATTTCTGCATATATAGTTCAGTGCTTGGCATTAGCAAATCTTGAGTCTGAGACTCTGTTTTTGTCACCTTGCAACGTAGTGTAAGTCATTTAATTTAATCATATATATATACATGTATATATATATTACTTCATCAATGATACTAAATTTATTGAAATGTGTTTACTTGCTTATTTTTTTCTCCAACATTTTTGTAGGGATCATTGGTTATTGTTAGCGATTAACCTGAATCAAAACACCGTGTACTATCTAGATCCATTGCATGTACAAATCAACCTGCGCAAAAAAATGAAAGAGAAGTACAATCAGTAAGTGTGTGTATATTATATTGGATATTGGTTATGAATGTATTGGAAAAAGACTTAGGTTTTTGTATCAGGTTGTAATGCTGCTGGTGACCTAATTATCCATTGATTTGTGTGATCGATGCTTAATTTTTGTGGTTTCAGACATCTATAATCTCTATACTTGTTACTCATAATCAAATAATTAGTTTGATACCAGATCATAGTATATGGTACATTTATTCTATTTGTATTTGTTGTGAATTGGAGATATGTGATGATTGTTAATTGAGTCATGGTATTTAAGATTAAGATTAAATTAAGGTGTAATAAAAAAATGTCTTGTTCCAAAACTTTGCTAGCTGACTTGCAATTCTTAGAGAATTTGTTTACTCATAATATGATTGATTGATTTAACCTGATTCTCATTTTTTGCTTCTAGTTTTGTTTTTACTGAAAATTTTGGAAAAATGTTGAAGTGTTTATTTGTTTATGTTTGGCCTATGTGATCCCTTGTGCTGACTGGTAAGGTATTTTTGTTGTTACAGGTATTTTATAAATTTTGGAATGTCCATATTTTAGGGGAGACTCTGCCAAAATTTTGTTAGAAATTTTGTTAGAAATTTGATATAGTCTGTGTGTTGATATTAAGAGCAGTGATTATGAATGTATTGGAATGGTGTTTTTTGGTTTGTAGAAATGATTATGAGTGTAAAATTGGATATTGAATGATTTTGTTTGATTTTACACTTAGGGCTATCCTAATTTATCGAAGAAACAAGCCTCGGTTTTCTAAACTGACTCCACCTAAATGGATACCGATAAAGATATTTATACCAAATTTTTTACGCAATTATTTAAATTACCAAAATAAAAGCAATTAATTTCATATTTTTTGCTTTATAGTGTCATCGCCAACCAAACTCTAATGATTGTGGCCGGTATGTTTTGAAGTTGCTCAAGGATATTGTCGTTCATAACCAAACACAAATTCCAACAGAGGTATATATGTAATAATTTCAATGTTTATATAACTGTTTTACTTTTACACATACCATTTGAATGCATATGTTCAATTCTAACTTGATTTAATTTTCATTTCACTGTACTTTCCTGATTGTCAATTCGACACATACCCTGATCATATCGAACTCAAAGAAGAGTGGTGTCGATATTTTGTTACAAATTTTATCACTTATAGACAGATAGAAGAAGATTAATATTTAATGTTTAGGTGAGTTTGTTATAAATTTGGTTTTCGTGAGTTTGGTGTTGGTGTAAGTAACATGCTTATGTGGTTAAAAATTTCCTGCACATTTGTTGAAGTTTAGCATACTTGAAATGGAATAGTTCACATGAATTTGGGAGTAAAATTCTACACTATTTAGCATATTTTTTGAGCATTAGTATACTAGGTAGACTTGTATTAGATTTTATTATGTTTCGCCTATTTATTTTCTTCCACATTTTTTCAATGTTTCATGAAAAAGATTTTCTTTTTATATTCACTGGTATTGTATATATTTTATGTTGGCTGGTTGGTATGGTATTTTATGTTGTTATAGGTATTGTATATATTTTGGAATGTCCATATTTTAGGGGAGTCTCTGCTAAAATTTTGTTAGAATTTTGATCAAGTCTGTGTATTGATTAGCAGTGGCAGAAGAAAGAAGAAGAAGAAGAAGAAGAAGAAAAAGAAGAAGATATTAGTGTTCAGGTACTATTTGTAGCATGACTTGTGTAATGTTTAGTTAATGCATCTTAATGTTTTAGCAATGATAATTTTGTTAATTGTGAATTTGACTGAGAATTATATTGTAATTTATTCATGTTAATGCAATGGATCTATACTGTTTCTATGAAAAAAATTATATTGTAGTGTTAAATTTGGTTTTAGTGAAGTTTGATATTGATACAATTGAGTGTTGATGACAATTTTGGTATACATTTTGTGTTATCACAATACTGGATATCATGTGAATATGAGGGAATAAAAAAAAGGAGAATAAACAACGCTTCATTAAAGGATGCGTTGTTTATTGCATTTGAAAATAGACAATAAACAGTGCTTCAATAAGGAAGGGCTGCTTACTGGTATACAATAAACAACGCTTTCTTATTGAAGCGTTGTTTATTATATATTTTCAAATGCAATAAACAGCACTTCCTAAATGAAGCGTTGTTTAATGTCAACTTTTAGCAGCGCTTCTTAAACGCTGGTTTTTTGAAATACATTCAGCAGCGGCTTAATTTTTAGCGTCTTTAAACGTTGTTTAAGGCAAAAAATAAGTGATGTTTATTGCCAAAACTGTTGTAGTGAATATACACTATATGCATTAGTATAAAGTTTTAGTGGCCACTCCATGGGCTTACCTACATCAAAATTTTTAAAAGAACTAAAGAAAAGGAAAGATGGAAGCATAGCAAAAAGTGGTACAGTGATCCGCAAAAGACTCGGAGGCTAGCACACGCCTCTCCAAAATATATCAGTCAAACCTACTAACAAACTCCTGGCCATACAAAAGAAAACATTAGGGAAACCCCCGCCAACAAGGCACTCCTCAATAAGCAGGATAATGGGAACCCCCATTGCACGATCCTGGATGCCTGTGAAGAGTCGGCGGTATTGCCTCGTCATCCTGGGTCGAGAAGGTCCACGCGTGTCCTCCCTTCTATGCCTGACTCTACTCCCCTGACTACCACCCTAAGAATAGTTGCCCATAGGCCCAACGGCCGACTAGATAGGAACATATGGCTGCCATGTCTGGCCATACCCAGGATAGTATTCAGGTGGAGGCGACCACATGCGGTGAAACGGTAGCCTCAAGTAGATATAGAAATCTCCAACTAAGCTAGCAGATGTTGATCCAAGAAGACGAAAGTATACAGTCACAAATACTGTATACAACACGGTGTGTCGAGAAAAGTCTATCTCCCAACCCGCGTTATCCCAGTCATGTAACTGCATCTACAAATCCCTCCAGAGGGAGAATCCTCAGCTATGTCCCCATCCATGGGTGCATGAAGTAAGACATCCTCTGCAACAGTCTCCCCAACACTTGTATCTAACATGTACAACATATACACACAAAACACATATGCAGGGAGATAAGAGCAACAAATCTCCATAAAATGCGAAGGTAGCAGTAGAAGGCAATACGGAGTATATTACAAGCACATAATCGTATATATCATAATTCACACTCTTAGTTAGACACCAATTATTTACTAGACTATGGTTACCTAATTATAGAATCGTTGCCACTAACTACACTAGCTTTTTATACTCCTCACCACTCTAAGTACAACCCTATGTCACAATGTACTCGTCGCCTCTCAGAGTATCATTCAGTTGTCCAAGCAACATATCCTGCTCATCTTGACCTATAAGAGCACATCCCCGTACTCCCTATCACTCAGGTCGGGTATCTAGGCCTGCATTCGGGATCGTTCACTAAGGACGTGAATTTCACAACACTCGTAGATAGGTTTCAGAGGGACAGAGCCGGACCCTATTCTAGACCGGCACAGCCTGATGCTACTGAAGGTGCTGGAGCTATAGGGAGAGCTCAGGGATGTTATAGGTATGGAGGTTCGCATCTTATCAAGGATTGTATAGTGCCAGCTGGTGGAGGAGAGTCAAAACAGTGTTATCAGTGCGAACGGACAGGTCACTTAGCGAAGGATTGTTGGGGTGGACAGAGAGCTGCAAACATACCTGTTGCAGGAGGACGTGGAGGAAGAGGAAATGGAAATGGTATAGGATAAGGTGGTGCAGGACGAGGGGATGGAGCCGGTGCAGGAAGACTTTAAACTTCGGGGAAAGTGTTTACGGTGAGGGGAGCTGAATCCTCTCAATCGCCTGATCTGATACAAGGTATGTGCTTGGTCTCTGGTAAACTGTTATCTGTATTGTTTGACTCTGGGGCTACACATTCTTTCATTTCACTTGCATGTGTGGATCATTTGAAATTGCCTGTTTCTTCTTTACCTCGTAAACTGGTAGTTTCTACTTCTACTAGTGGTCCCCTGACTACTTCATCAGTTTGCCTTAAATGTCAAGTCACCATAGAGAATAGGAATTTCTTAGTAGACTTTGTTTGCCTACTGATGCAAGACCTAGATGTTATCTTAGGAATGGACTGGCTTGCAGCCAACCATGTGTTACTAGATTGTTCCCGTAAGACCCTTACTTTTCCTAAACAACCCAGTATGGTATCTGCCAATGATAGTCAATTTGCCGCTAGTGGTAACTCTCCGAAGTATATGATGTTATTTTCAATGGAAGCTAAGGATACTCCTAGCTTAGACTCTTTGCCGGTAGTAAGAGAATTTCCAGAAGTATTTCCTGATAACGGTCCAGGATTGCCCCCGAAAAGGGAGATAGAATTCGCAATAGACCTTATCCCTAGAACTGCACCTATATCCATAGCACCCTACAGAATGTCCTCAGCAGAACTAGCAGAGTTGAAATCCCAGTTTGATGATTTAATCAAGAAACGATTCATTAGACCCAGTGTTTCATCGTGGGGAGCACCGGTGTTATTTGTGAAGAAGAAGGATGGATCTGCAAGGATGTGTATTGATTATAGGCAACAAGTATCCTTTGCCTAGAATAGACGATTTGATGGATCAAGTGAAGGGAGTGACAATATTTTCCAAAATTGATCTGAGATCTGGTTATCATCAGATTAAGGTCAAGAAAGAAGATATCCTTAAGACTGCCTTTAGATATAGATATGGACATTATGAGTATCTGGTTATGCCATTTGGTGTGGCTAATGCTCCTGCAGTGTTCATGGATTATATGAATCGGATCTTTAGACCATATGAATACATGCCTTGACAGGATGATTTTGATGATTGACAAAAGGGAGCTTTGCAAATAGTCAACCGTGCAAAAAGTGGAAAAGAATACCAAGACGCGTATCAAAAATGATAGTTTCTCAAGTCTTTGGGTTTTGGGTATTTATTTATCTTTATTAAGACAATTTGTAAGTAGTAATAAAAAGCTCTCAATTAAAATTAAATCACACACGCACAAAATATTGACATGCATATCTCGTGTCGGATGTCGGTGAGAACTTCGGATGTCGAAATGAGGAGGAAATCGTGTCGAGCTGCGAAGGAAGTTTCGGATGTCGGATGTCGATTGAGGATTAAGTCGGCGATGTCGAGATGCGAGAAGTAGTATGTCGAACTGAGGAGGAGGTCGCGTGTCAAGCTTATGAGGTCGCGTCTGAGGTCGGCGTGATGAGCTCTTTGTCGCGCCATGGATGAGGTCGCCTGCCAGTGCGATGAGGTCGCGTCTTGAGCTGATGAGGCGGTGATGAGGAGAGTCGTATCTGAGGCTGTGTGCCGAGGTCTTTGCCGAGCTGTTCGGAGGTCATATCTTAGGGCAGAAAGCCGCTGTCGAGTCGTCTCGCCATGTGGGTGGCAGGTCGTCTGTGCCGTGAGGTCGTATGAAGCCGTCTCCCGTGTTTTCAAGCATAGCGGACAAATTCCAACGGACGAGATCCTCGTACAGTCCGCCAAATCTTCCAACGAGGACAAATCAACTCAACGGGCAAGCGCTCCTCGATCGGTCTGTAAATATAAAATGCGTATTTGTGCTCTTTCTGACGAAAATACAACAACGCAGATGCTTAATTTTTGTGCCAAAACTCATTAAATATTTTTCATCACTCACACTTATTTGAGCACAATTTTCTGAGAGTCTTTTTTATTCTACAAAATTCGAGTCAGATTATTTGAGCTTCAATTTGTTATATCTGCACTATTGAGTGTATCTTTTTCGCCTCATTTTATTTGTGAAAATCATTTATTTTTGGGTAGGAATCCCAGGTGTTCATAGAGAGGTGATATCTCTTGAGCGTCTTGCTACAGTTTAGAGTTGTAAAGGTTTCTAGTGAACTTTGATTTAAAAGCTAGTGTTTTAGTGAAAATCCCATGATGGTTTGCTTTGGGATGGACGGGGCGTGAGCCCACAGGGGTGTTAGGTGGCCGAACACAGGATAATTTGTTGTGTGCTTTTTTACTCCTTATCTCTACTTTCACCAGTCAATTAAATTGTACTTTATTTTATTATTATTTATATCTTACTATTTACTTTATTTTTAACTCGTTTGCAATTTATTCTTCAAGTGATTTATCTATTTCATATTAATATTTCATGACTCATAATTAGCACTTATTTCTCCAAAAGTTTTTGAAAGCATCGTTCACACAATTCACCCCCTCTTGTGTTTGGAGTCACTTGTCAACAAGTGGCATCGAGCTAGACTCTTGTATAAAGGACTTAACCGTCTCAGAGAATGACTTCAAACAATTGCAGAGGGAACTTCCATGAACAGACCCCATTTTTCAATGGTGAGGGTATGGTTATTGGAAGAGATAGAATGCAAATCTTTCTTGAGGGTGTTGATCTTGATATTTGGGATCTTGTGGAAAATGGTCCATTTGTCCCCACTCAATCAATTAATGATGCATTGGTAGACAAACCAAGATCACTGGGACCGAAGATGATAAGAAAAGGTCAATACAATTTGAAGGCTAAGAACATCATCACTTACCTTTAAGCTACGATGAGTTCTATAGGGTCTCAAATTACAAGGCTGCTAAAGAAATGTGGGACACCCTTCTATTGACCCATGAAGGTACTACCGAGGTCAGAGAGGGCTCGAATGAACACATTAACCCATGAGTATGAGTTATTTAGGATGAAACCAGTGAAAACATACAAGATATGCAAAAAGGTTCATCCGTATAATAAACCATCTCGTAGCTCTTGGGAAAGTCTTGATAATGAAGATTTGATTAACAAAGTTCTTAGATGTCTTAGCAGAATTAGCAACCCAAGGTCACTGCTATAAGCTGAATCTAGAGACTTATCTTCTATGACCTTGGCTACTTTGTTTGGAAAATTGCGAGGAACATGAAATTGAACTAAATGCCTCATGGAAAGCGAAGAAGGCGATAAGAAAAGAAAGGGCTGTACTCAAAGCAAGCATTGAGGAAGCGCGATGGCGAATGTGATTTCCTTGAAGATGAAAATAATGAGGAAAACATGAGTCTAATGGTTCGCAAATTCAAAAGGTTCATGAGACTCAGAAAGCAAAGGTAAGTTCCCAAGCTCTCAAAAGAAAAGTGATGAAACAACTTCTTTTAATCCTACCTGCTACAAGTGTGGAAAAGAAGGTCACATAAACCCGATCATTCCTCAAAACCAAGCGAGGAATGAGAAATTTCAAAGAAACCACCAAAGGATTCGAAGGAAGAAGAGCTTACACTGGGATGATAATGATATGGATTCTTCTACGATGAATCAAAATGAAGAAGGCTCACCTTAGTCTAATGGCAAATCATGATGAAGATGAGGTAAATTTTTATGATCGATTCTTTAACTTATGATGAATTACTTGCTGCCATGAAGAATTCAATAATGAACGATTAAACTTGGAAAAATTGTTCTTTCTTCAAGAAAACCATCTCTTCTCTTGAATCAAAATTGAAATTTTAAACAAAGAGATAGTGATTCTTAAAGAAAAACAAGTTGTCAGTGATTGAAACTTCTCCTCCCATATCTTGTGAAAATAAAAGGATGAAGTTTTAAAATGCAATGAGTGTAGTGTTTTGAAAAATAAGGTTGAGGATTTAAATAACACTCTTGCAAAATTTACGATGGGAAGAGATAATCTAAACATTATTTTAGGAAACCAAAAAGGTACTTTTGGAAAAGGCTGGTTTAGGTTATCATCCAAAAATTCATGAAAAATCTTTTAAACTCTTCAATCACAACAAACCTCAAGTAGTCCTTTCATTAAATGCTTTCATGTGGTAGAAATGGTCACTTGCCTCTATTTGCAATATTAGAAAGAATAAAAATGTAGTTGGCAAAAAGATGTGGATTCCAAAGGGCACCTTGCCCAAGACTAACTCATATGGACCCAAGATGGTTTGGGTACCAAAGGTTAAAATATGATTTGTTGTTGTAGGTGTGCTTGAAAGCCAAGGACTTAAATTGAGTGTCTTGATAATGGCAATTTGTTCAAAGCACATGACAGGGAGACAAAAGCAAGTTCTCCTCATTGGTACCTAAGAATAGTGGTTATGTCAGTATGGTGACAACAACAAAGGTAAAATTCTTGGGATTGGTTCTATTGGTAAGAGTCCTAATCCCATTATAGAGAATGTCTTGTATGTGGAAGGTTTGAAAACATAACTTGCTAAGTATTAGTCAACTTTACGACAAAGGCAATAATGTTATATTTGATTCTTCAAAATGCATAATTAGTAAATTCTTTTAATAAAAGTACAGTTTTTGTTGGATCTAGAATTGGAAATATCTATATGGTTAATTTAGATGAACTACCTTCAAATGATGCATGCTGTCTTTTTAGTAAAGAGAATGAATCTTGGCTATGGCATAGAAGAATGGCTCATATTCACATGGATCATCTTAATAAATTGGTTCGTAAAGACTTAGTAATTGGCTTACCAAAGATTCGTTTTGAAAAAGATAAACTTTGCGATGCATGTCAAAAGGGAAAACAAGTAAAGGCTTCTTTCAAATCTAAAAATATTGTTTCAACAAATCGGCCTTTACAACTTTTACATATGGATTTATTTGGCCCTTCTAGAACCATGAGCTTTGGTGGCAATTACTATGCTCTTGTTATTGTGGATGACTATTCTCGCTATACATGGACTTTATTTATTTCTCACAAAAATGATGCTTTTAATGCTTTCGAAAACTTGCAAAGGTTATACAAAATGAGAAGGGACTTAACATTGCTTGATTAGTGATCGTGGTGGGGAATTTGAGAATGAAGCATTTGAAGCATTTTGCAGAAAATGGCATCGATCACAACTTTTCCCAGGACACCGCATAACAAAATGGAGTGGTTGAAAGGAAAAATCGGTCTCTTGAAGAAGAGCTAGCGAGGGCGATGCTCAATGAGACTAACTCTTCCTAAGTACTTTTGGGACGCGTGAGCACCATTGCTATGTGATGGAATCGAGTTCTTATAAGGCCGATCCTTAAACAAACACCGTATTATGAACTCTACAAAGGAAGGAAGCCCAACATTTCCCACCTTCACGTTTTGGATGCAAGTGTTTTGTCTAAACAATGGTAAGAATAACCTTGGTAAATTTGATGCTAAAGCTGATGAAGGTTTATTTCTTGGATATTCCACTTCTAGTAAAGCTTTTTGAATTTTTTATAAAAGAACTTGGGTACTGTTGAAGAATTGCATGTTTCTTTTGATGAATCTAACCCCAAATCTTCAGATGAAGAAAGTGTTGATGATCTTTGCAGTATTTGGAGATACCTATTTAGAGGAACAAGAGAGATCAAAGTTCAAAAGGAGGATCAAGAGTCCTTTGCCTCGACCTGCCTCAAGAACTCTCTCACTCGAATCTTCCAAAGGAATGGAGAGTCTCAAAGAACCATCCTCTTACGACAACATAATAGGTGATATCTCTAAAGGGGTAACAACTCGAAACTCTCTTAATCATGCATGTCTTTTTCATGGCTTTGTTTCTCAAGTTGAACCAAAGGACATCAATGAAGCCATTATTGATGAACATTGGACCCTTGCTATGCAAGAGGAATTAAATCAATTTGAAAGAAACAATGTTTGGGAACTAGTTCTAAACCTAAAGATCATATAGTCATTGGGACCAAATGGGTCTTTCGCGACAAGCTTGATGAAAAGCGGTATTATTGTTAGAAACAAAGCTAGACTTGTTGCAAAGGCTATAACCAACCAAAGAGGCATAGATTTGATGAAACCTATGCAGTAGCTAGATTAGAAGCTATTACATGCTTCTAGCATTTGCATGCATCATGGATTTTAAACTTTTTCAAATGGATGTTAAAGAGTGCATTTCTAAATGGTTTTTATTCAAGAAGAAGTATATGTTGATCAACCCCGGTTTTGAAAATTTTGAATTTCCAAATCATGTTTTCAAATTGAAAAAGGCTTTATATGGTTTAAAACAAGCTCAGAGAGCTTAATGCGAAGGTTGAGCAAATATTTACTTGAAAAAGGTTTTGAAAGAGGAAAAGTTGATACCCTTTTTCATTAAACACAAAAATCATGACATTTTACTTGTTCAAATTTATGTTGACGATATCATCTTTGGTGCTACTAATGAGTCTTTGTGTGAAGATTTTTCCAAAATCATGCAAAGTGAGTTTGAAATGTCCATGATGGAGAGGCTCAACTACTTCCTTGGTCTTCAAATCAAACAAACAAAAGAAGGAATTTTTATAAATCAATCCAAATATTGCAAGGAGTTGCTTAAAAGATTTGGAATGAGCAACGCCAAAGAAATCTCGACTCCCGCGAGCACATGCTATCTTGACAAAGATGAAGGTGGTAAGTCGGTCAAGTAAGTAAGTATAGAGGTATGATAGGATCTCTTCTCTATCTCACCGCTAGTCGTCCTGGGATATTATGTCTAGTGTTTGTATGTGTGCACGTTTTCAAGCAAATCTATGAGAATCACATCTCTTAGCGGTAAACGCATTATGAGATATCTCAGCAGCACACTGAACTATGGGTTTATGGTACCCAAAGGTCTTGTGCACACTTATTGGGTACTTTCGGATTCTGATTTTTGCGGGTTGTAAATTGGACCGAAAAAGCACTAGTGGGGCATGTCACTTACTTGGGAATGCCTTGGTTTCATGGCATAGTAAGAAACGGTGTGGCTTTGTCCACTTCTTTGAAGCGGAATCACGTTGCGGCCAGGTAGTTGTTGCGCCTGATTATTTGGATGAAACAACGGTTGAATGATTATGGGATTAATTTGAAAATTGTTCCAATAAAGTGTGTGACAATACTAGTGCCATAAACCTCACTAAAAATCCTGGTTTATCACTCTCCGGACTAAACACATAGAGATTAGGCACCATTTTATTAGAGATCCTGTTCAAAAGGTAATTGCATGATTGAGTTTGTGGAAACATCTAAACAACTTACGGATATTTTTACTAAACCTTTGCCTAAGAAAGCTTCTTTTTATAAGAAGGAGTTAGGAATTTTAGATCAATCATGCATTGAATAGATTTGCGTGTGAGTGCATTTTATTATGAATAATTTCTAACTTGGGCGTTGGAGTGTGCTAACGAGTTTATGCAGTGTCTTTTCCCTTCCATTTTCTTTAAGTACTGCGAATAATGAGTGGGTGACGCATTTGTCTTATGCAACTAGCTAATCATGTCCAACGACTCATCTGTCACACACCAAGCTTGGTATCACGTAACTATCAAAATATGGTTATTTAATCCTGAATATATGCCTTGCTTGATTTGTCTTTCCCACTTTTTCATGTTGCGAAAGGGGAGAGTTACATGAATGCATGATTCGGGGGAGTGATATTTTAAGTATTGCCTATTATTGAGAGGAGTTTTTCTAAATATTGTGCTTAAACTCGATATCTTTTATTGAAAAACCATGCTTATATCTCTCATTGCTATATCATGATTATATTTTACTAAATTCCCTCATGAGATGTTTGTCATCATCAAAGGGGAGTCTATGAATACATGCCTTGGAGGATGATTTTGATGATTGACAAAGGGAGCTTTGCAAATAGTCAACCGGCGGTAAAGTGGAAAAGAATACCAAGCAGCGTATCAAAATGATAGTTTCTCAAGTCTTTGGGTTTTGGGTATTTATTTATCTTTATTAAGACAATTTGTAAGTAGTAATAAAAAGCTCTCAATTAAAATTAAATCACACACGCACAAAATATTGACATGCATATCTCGTGTGGATGTCGAAATGAGGAACTCGGATGTCGAGTGAGGAGGAAGTCGCGTGTCGAGCTGCGAGGAAGTCGGATGTCGGATGTCGAGTGAGATTAAGTCGCGTGTCGAGATGAGGAATGGTATGTCGAGGCGAGGAGGAGCGTGTCAAAGCTTATGAGGTCGCGTGCATCGAGGTCGCGTGATGAGCTCTTGTCGCGTCTTGGTGGTGATCGCATTTACCGTGTCTTTGATGGTCGCGTGCGGAGCTATGAGGACGAAGTGATGAGGAGGTCGTATCTGGTGGTGTCTTAGGGTCTTTGCCGAGCTGTTCGGTCATATGCCGAAACGTCGAGGTGTCGAGGTCGTGAGTGTGGCGAGGTCGCCCGCCAGCCGCCTTGAGAGGTCGTATCAGAGCCGTCTCAGTGTTTTCAACGCAACGGACAAATTCCAGCAGACGGATCCGTGTACCCAGCGGTCGAATCTTCCAACGGACAAATCAACTCAGCCCGGCAAACGCTCTCGGTCGGTCTATAAATATAAAACAACGCCTGTGCTCTTTCTTACAACACGAAAATACAACAACGCAAAGGCTTAATTTTTGTGCCAAAAACCTGTCAAATATTTTTCATCACTCACACTTATTTGAGCACAATTTTACGAGAGTCTTTTTATTCTACAAAAATTGAGTTGTATTATTTGAGCTTCAATTTGTTATATCTGCACTATTGAGTGTATCTTTTAAATCGCCTCATTTTATTTGTGAAAATCATTTATTTTGGGTAGGAATCCCAAGGTGTTCATAGAGAGGTGATATCTCTTGAGCATCTTGCTCTGGTTTAGAGTTGTAAAGGTTTCTAAGTGAACCTGATTTAAAAGCTAGTGTTTTAGTGAAAATCCCATAGTGGTTTGCTTTGGGAGACGGGCGTAGGCCCGCAGGCTGTTAGGTGGCCGAACCTGGATAATTTGTTGTGTGCTTTTTTTTACTCCTTATCTCTCTACTTTTCAGTCAATTAAATTTCTGTACTTTATTTTATTATTATTTATATCTTACTATTTACTTTATTTTTAACTCGTTTGCAATTTATTCTTCAAGTGATTTATCTATTTCATATTAATATTTCCGCAACTCATAATTAGCACTTATTTCTCCAAAAGTTTTTGAAAGCATCGTTCACACACAATTCACCCCCCTCTTGTGTTTGGAGTCACTTGTCAACAGACCATTCTTAGATAAATTTGTAGCTGTCTTCATTGATGACATACTGATTTATTCGCAAACGGAAGAAGAGCATGTGGAGCATCTGAGAACTGTACTTCAGATTTTGAAGGACAGACAGCTTTATGCTAAACAGTCAAAGTGTGAATTTTGGCTTAAAGATGTGCAATTTCTCGGACATGTGATTAATAGGGATGGAATTGCTGTAGATTCCCTCGAAGGTGGAAGCTGTGACCGAATGGGAAAGACCTAAGTCAATGAGTGAGATTAGAAGCTTTTTGGGTTTGGCTAGGTATTGTAGGAGATATATAGAAGGATTCTCGAAGATAGCCTTACCTATGACCCAGTTGACGAGGAAGAAGAACCCTTTTGTATGGTCAGATAAGTGTGAAGAGAGTTTTCAAGAGCTGAGGAAAAGGCTAACCACATCACCTGTGTTGGTTTTACCTAATCCCTCAGGAGAATTCGAAGTGTACTGCGATGCATCATATCAAGGGTTAGGATGTGTTCTTATGCAAGGAGGTAGTGTAGTGGCCTACGCATCAAGACAAATAAGGATTCATGAAAGGAACTACCCTACCCATGACCTTGAACTTGCAGCTATAGTTTTTGCATTGGAGATTTGGAGACATTACCTTTACGGAGCTAAGTTCACGGTATTTAGTGATCATAAGAGCCTGAAATACCTGTTTGACTAGAAGGAGCTAAATATGAGGCAACGGCGGTGGATGGAGTTTATTAAGGATTATGAGTTTGAACTGTGATACCATCCAAAAAAAGCAAATGTTGTAGCTGATGCTTTAAGTAGGAAATCCCTACATGTGTCAGCTTTGATGGTGAAGGAGTTTGAGTTGGTGGAATAATTTAGAGATTTGAATTTGGGAGTGCAACTATATAAGGACAAGATATGCTTGGGGCAGATAGTTATGACCAATGAGTTTCTACTAGAGTTGAAAGAGAAGCAAGGACTTGATGATCAACTGGTAAAGATTAAGGATTCCATGAAGGACGGTGAGACTTCAGAGTTTAGTATCAAGACAGATGGAGTGATGAGGTTTGGAGACCAAGTTTGTGTCCCACATGACTCAAAACTTCAAAGAACGATTCTGGAAGAAGCCCATAAGAGCAAGCTTATTTTTCATCCGGGCATTACTTAGATGTATCAGGATCTGAAGAAGATGTTTTGGTGGCCTGGTATGAAGAAAGACATAGCAAACTTCGTCATGTCTTGTCTAGTGTGTCAGAAGGCAAAGATTGAACATAGGATGCCGGCAGGATTATTGCAATCATTAGATATTCCCGTATGGAAGTGGGATGGAATAGCAATGGATTTTGTCGTAGGATTGCCAAGAACGCCTAAGAAGTTTGATGCACTTTGGGTAATTATTGATCGGTTGACCAAGAGTGCTCATTTTATTTCGATCGGAGAGAAGTACCCTTTGGAGAGATTGGCTCAGATATACATTAAGGAGGTTGTGAGATTGCATGGGGTTCCTTCGAGCATCATCAGTGATAGAGATCCTAGATTTACCTCAAGGTTCTGGAATGAGTTACAACGAGCTTTAGGAACCAAATTAAGATTGAGTTCAGCTTATCATCCTCAGATGGATGGTCAGTCGGAACAAACAATCCAATCCTTAGAAGATTTGTCGAGAGCTTGTGTGTTGGAGCACGTAGGAAGTTGGGATGAATTCTTGCCGCTAGTAGAGTTTACCTATAACAACAGTTTTCACTCAAGTATAGGTATGACACCTTTTGAGGCACTGTATAGAAGGAAGTGTAGGATCCTTTTGTGTTGGTTTGAGACAGGAGATACACAAGTAGTAGGATCAGAGTTGGTACAGCAAACCATGGAACAAGTTAGGAAGATTAGAGAGAAGATGAAAGCATCACATGATAGGCAGAAGAGTTATAGCGACAAAAGGATGAGACCTTTAGAATTCTAGGAAGGAGACCATGTTTTTCTGATAGTGACACCTAGAACTGGCATTGGCAGAGCCATTAAATCTAGAAAGCTAACCCCTAAATTCATTGGACCTTTTCAAATTCTCCATAAGATTGGCCCAGTAGCTTATCATATAGCCTTACCGCCTAATCTTTCCAGACTTCATGATGTTTTTCATGTTTCACAACTTCGCAAATATTTTTTCGATCCATCACATATACTTGAATCCGAGTCAATACAATCGAAAGAGAACTTAGAGTATGAAGCGTTGCCTGTACTGATTTTAGATAGGAGGATGAAGGAACTTCGTGGAAAACTATTCCTTTGGTTAAGGTTCTATGGGATGAGGTGACAAGTAACATGACTTGGGAGCGTGAGAGTGAGATCCGCCAGTAATATCCTCATTTATTTTCAGGTGCGTGATTTCGGGGACAAAATCTCTTTTAAGGGGGTGGTAATGTAACATCCTCATTTTTCTAATCTTACTTAATGTGTGTTTATGTGTAACTAAGCGTATTTGTGTGCCCTAGGTAGGAATTAGTATGTTTTGACTGCATGTTTGGCCTTTTGGCGGTGTGCTCGCTTTATGTGTTGTGTGAAAGCATGTTTGGAGGTTTGATATGTTATTTGAGTTTGGTATAGTGTGTTATGAGGTTTTGGTTTGAGTCATGGAAGCTTGGTTAAGTTTGAAAACGATCGGAGTTGAGATTAGGGCTTTTAGGTGTACGTACCTTTGAGCGAGTGAGAGTTTCTGGACGAGTATATGAGGCTTAAAACCTTTGTTCTTAAGTCCATTTGATGTCCTCTTGTGTTAGGAATCACGTTTAAGTGTTAAGATATCGAGTTCATGATCGCACGGAAGTCGTAATCGAAGAAATCGCGCGAAAACGGACAAGTGTGTGTAGGAACGCGTGACGCGCGCCTGCTATGCCTAGGAACGCGCGTGACGCGCGCTGATGTATGGTGGACCAGCAGGATGAGTCAGCGTGACATGTGGCGTGCATGCAACAGCAAACTTTTGGATGAAGTTTCCCTCAGAGCGGTGCGCGTGACGCGTATGGAGACAGAAGCTGTTTGCAACGATGCGTGTGGCGCGCGCCCGATACACTATGGGTTACGCGTGGCGCGCACCCTGTGTAAGGAATTTTGCCTATTTAAGGGAATTAACCCCTCTGATCCAATTTTTCACCTCCTTCCTCATCTTTTACGACCAGAGCACCCATCTTCCCTATTTTCCTCCATTTTTAACATTTCAAAGCTTTGTGAACTCATCCAAAGTTAGTTTGATCATCCGTTCTTCAATCCGGCGGTGTTAACTCGTCTGTTACCATTCGAGCTTATTAGGGCTTATCTCCTACTGCCGTTTCGTCGAGGTAAACTCTAATCCCATCCTCTGATCACCTCTATTTTAGGTTACAAATTCATAATCTTGATTTGATTCTTGTTCTTAACCCTGATCAGACTGTTTTTTGGACCCCGATTTGACCGTGCGGGTACCAAACGAGCTAGGGTTTTACCGAAACTCCCAGAGGAGATTCCATGGGTCACGAAACAGAGGTAGGAGTCTCTGTTCTTCATGTCCCAACTCTGAATTCGTGGTTGCTTTGTTAGTTTGGATTGTCCCTTATTACATGTTCTTTGTATTTTAGGGTTTTGGTCATAGTACGGGTACCGGTTGACCGTGGAAGCTTGTTTGGAGTTATTTTTGGGTAAGTTATGGTTCTGGAACTGGAAGACCAGCCCCTGGCCGTGGTCTTTCTTGGTGTTTTAATTAGTTTATTAGTTGCCCTAATTCTAATCCGAGTGCGTTTGTGTGTTTTCGGTTAACTATGGACTGTTATGGACTGTTTGGTAACATTGTTGGTAACTCTGAACTTGTTTCTTGTTACTAGCTGAACCGGATCATAGTGCAGGAGTGTTAGTGTGATTGTTGGTGAGTTCGTGGTTACGTCCCGGTGTTCAGTTTTCTTCCAATGCTTCTACTACCAGGTGGGTGGGGGGAAATGCACTTTTATTGGGTTCTGTATTATAGATATGATTGTTTGACATGTGTAGGGTGACATAAACCCGACTAGGGGTTGATGTCAGTAACACTTAAGGATAGGGGTTACGGTATGCCATGATAAGTTCAAAATGGCATATAGTTTAGTGTTAATTTTACATTGCATTTTAGTTTTTTTTAACCATGTTAATTTATGATATTTATGCACTTTGCTTGATTTGAATAATGCACTTGGTTTTGGTTCAATTGTGCTTAAAAGAAGGTATTTGTCCTAGGAAAAAGGAGAAAAATCACTTGGAATGAGTTGGGGTAATTTGTGCTACAAGTTGATAAGGTGATGCTGTCCCAACCTGACACCTGCTCAATGTTTTAATCCAATCTGGAGTTGTAGGTGTCCAAATGAGATGAAACCGGTGCCATTGGAAAGCTAAGATCCATAGCTTCAACTTTCATGAAGACACCTTGAGCTAATTCGGACGTTAAATAGGCGAATATTGCAATACAAATTGGCAATCAGGGAAGCACGGCCCACCCGTGTTATTAAGCAGCGTGCTTGACTTATCCTGTTTAACACGAGACACGTAAAGAAGCATGGCCTGGCCGTGCCTCTCAGGCCACTACTGCATACGAGCCGTCGAATTCAGGATTTCGCGTTTTTCACCATTTTTTACTTGGTTTTTCACTCCTTTTCACCCTAGACTATAAATAGACACTAAAAAGACTTGTCTAGGGTTGGAACTTGGATTCTTGGGGGCACGGTGGAGGATAGAATTCGTTCTCCTCCTCTCTTCTTCCTCGATATTTCTGGTTTGGTTTTTCTTACTTTATGAGTAGCTAAATCTCTCAGACTAGGGTAGATGAATCTTGATGAAACTCTTGTGTAGTTAATTCTATTTTATTAAAGCAAGTTTATTTCATTTCAATTGAGCTTTCAATTCTCTGCGCTTAATGCTTTTTGATACTTGGCCGCTATTGAATTGATTTGGGGTTTTTCATGATGATTGGGAAATTGGGTGAATGACTTGAACTGAGATTGCTAGCCATAGTCATGATAGTATAGGAATATAACTTTGTGATTATGTGTTCTTGTGAATCATTGATCTTTATGCTTAACTTTATTATTGGTTACCTAAGGAATTAGGGATTTTTGGTTTAGTTAAAGGGGTTATGAGACAAGGAATTGTACTTAATCTAATATCGTTGATTCGAACTTCAATTTGTATGGGATAACTTGCGTTGGTTGTAGATTAAATGCATAAGAGTGAAAACAAGAAGATTCGATCCCTAGTCATTTTTAATCCTTTGATTTTTAAATAGTTGTTATTATTAATTTTCAATTGTTACAAATCTACTTATTTCCAAATACCACTATTCGGTTCTCGTTCAAAATAGTTACGAACTTTGTTTAGTTGAATAATCAATCGCAATCCCTGTGGAGACGATCTTACTTATCATTTTATTACTTGTGCGATTCGGTACACTGCCGAAATCCTCAACAAGTTTTTGGCGCCGTTGCCGGGGATTGTTGAATTGATATTTAACAAGGCAAACTAGTGTTATTTTGAACATTTATTTTCTGTTTATATAACAAACAAAAAAAAAACCAAAAAAAACCAAAAATTTAAAATTTCTTTTCTCTTCTTATAAAATTGTTGTGCTGCTCACAATTCTCTTAGCTTCTGTAGCATGCAGCCTCTTAGATGTGATTTTTGTGGAGTAAAGCATAGAAATGGCTATTGTGAGGATTTCTTAGTCATGGTAGAAGAAGAAGAGGACTATTGCATGGAAAGTATCTTGGGAGAAGAAGAGTCACATCCTAAAAAGCAAGAGAAGACAAGTGCCTTAGAAGATGCTCTTATGCAGTTCATGAAGATGACTCAATCCAATTTCAAGAAACATGAGTCTTATTTCACAAACCAAGAGGCCTCTATCAAAAATCTGGAGAATCAAATTGGGCAACTCTCAAAGCAACTTGCGGAGCAAACCAAAGAATCACATCCTCAAGCTCAATTCGAAGAATCCCATGATAGAGACTCTTACCTTAACAATGTTTGGGTGAAATTCATGAGAGCCAACCAAGCTTCATTTGATAACTTTGAGGTTCGTTGTGAGAGGTTGTCAGAGCAATTATCCCAATTTGAGCAGAAGAAAGTGGAGATAGAGAGTGAACATAACTTCATGGTGGCATTGGAAGAAGAATTGAAAAACAAAAATAGTGACATGGAAGAGGACCTAAGGGTGAGGCACGGAGAGATTCATGTGATAGCTCAACTCTTGGGCATTGAAGAGAATCGTCCTCCGCAAGATGAATTTGATGTGCTTCAAGATAAGGAGTGGGGGAAACAATATCCCAAATGTACAATTGCTAAGGCATGGACACACTTACTTCCCTATGCCAAGTACATGGGAATTCTCTCCAAAAGAAGGAAGCGGATGGATGAAATCTTCTTCATGACATATTATCCACCCTAACAAGGGTGTTGAAGTGTCAAGCTAATGACGTTAAAGAAGCGCTTCTTGGGAGGCAACCCAAGTTTTTCGGTTAGTTCTTTCCTCCTCATCCTTGCTTCAACTTAAATTTTTACATTGGGGACAATGTATGTTTTTAAGCTTGGGGTAAGGAGTTTACATTTTGTGCATTTAGTCTTGCATCTCATTTTAGTTTTTGCATCTTGTGTTAATTTTTGTTTTTGTTTGCATCATTTTATCCCCCAAATTGTCATGCTATTCTCTTGTGCTTTTCCATGTGTGCCGCAATTTTGTTGAAATTTGAGATTGCAATGATTTGGAACCCAATTATTTTCTCTTGTGATGGGCTTAAAGGTAGTGTTCTTAATGTACATAGTGACAATCTTTTGATAAGTTGAGAATTAGCATGTGGCGCTCTGATTTGATGTTTTTCACTGATTTTGACTTCTAAATGTGAGACTTTAGCTTGTATTGGGGCTTGCACTTTATCATGTTTATATGCCCCCTTCTCCTTGTATGAGTGTGTCCATCCTGATTGTGCTCTCTAGAACTTGACTTGAAACCATTTCAAAACTTGAAAATTTTTGTCTACACACTTGAATATGATTAAGGCATTATAGGCATGTTTTCAAGACTCTGATTTTTGAACGAAAGCTTCCTCTAGTTGCCCCTTTTGAGCCTTAACTGAAATAAATTTTCTTGGTACCCATGCTATTGACCAATGTTTATGGTACCTTTTTAGAGTATGTTTAAGGGAGCAATTGGATGCTTAATCTTGTGAATTGTTTTGATGCTTGATCTTGGGATCTCTTCTGTTGTTTAGTTCCTCCCCAATAAATATTGCAAAATCTCAAATGAGGGAGAATAAAATAAAATAAAATAAAATAAAAACAACGGAAGAGGAGTAAAAAAAAATAAATAAAAAGGTTTTGAAAGCAAAAAGGAAAAATAAATTGCTCCACTTATGCTACTTTAAAAGGGTTGTTTGTTTATAGCCCTTGAATTTTCCTTTCCTTGTTATTATCCCACCTTTCAAGTAAAATCCCATGGCCACGTTACAACCTTTTGAAAGACCTTTTGATTCTTTTGTGTTTTCAATAATTATTTGCTGAGATTCGGTTAATAGTCAAGCCTATGGTAGAGCACTTTCTTTGAGGAATATGAGCGAATTGTTTTAACCTTTAAACACTTGGAGAGTGGTAAGGAGAGTGCCCTTATCAGTGAGAGACATGATTTCAGAGAGCCTGAGTTTCTAATTGAACTTGATTTTGATTATCTCTATTGTCTTGTTAGCCTTTAGCCTATTGCTTGATCTTGCTTTTATCTCGGGTTCTTTATCTGTTGCATCTCTTGTTTCTCATTCCATCTTTGGCCACAGTAATTGCTTGAGGACAAGCAAAATTCTAAGCTTGGGGTAATTTGATAAGTTCAAAATGGCATATAGTTTAGTGTTAATTTTACATTGCATTTTAGTTTTTTTTAACCATGTTAATTTATGATATTTATGCACTTTGCTTGATTTGAATAATGCACTTGGTTTTGGTTCAATTGTGCTTAAAAGAAGGTATTTGTCCTAGGAAAAAGGAGAAAAATCACTTGGAATGAGTTGGGGTAATTTGTACTACAAGTTGATAAGGTGATGCTGTCCCAGCCTGACACCTGCTCAATGTTTTAATCATATCTGGAGTTGTAGGTGTCCAAATGAGATGAAACCGGTGCCATTGGAAAGCTAAGATCCATAGCTTCAACTTTCATGAAGACACCTTGAGCTAATTCGGACGTTAAAGAGGCGAATATTGCAATACAAATTGGCAACTGTAGGAAGCACGGCCCACCCGTATTATTAAGCACGGCCGTGCTTCGACTTATCCTGTTTAACACGAGACATAGAAAGAAGCACTGCCTGGCCGTGTCTCAGGCCACGGCCGTGCTACGGGAGCGTCCAGAATTCAGGATTTCGCGTTTTTCACCATTTTTTACTTGGTTTTTCACTCCTTTTCACCCTAGACTATAAATAGACACTAAAAAGACTTGTCTAGGGTTGGAACTTAGATTCTTGGGGGCACAGTGGAGGATAGGATTCGTTCTCCTCCTCTCTTCTTCCTCGATATTTCTGGTTTGGTTTTTCTTACTTTATGAGTAGCTAAATCTCTCAGACTAGGGTAGATGAATCTTGATGAAACTCTTGTGTAGTTAATTCTATTTTATTAAAGCAAGTTTATTTCATTTCAATTGAGCTTTCAATTTTCTGCGCTTAATGCTTTTTGATACTTGGCCGCTATTGAATTGATTTGGGGTTTTTCATGATGATTAGGAAATTGGGTGAATGACTTGAACTGAGATTGCTAGCCATAGTCATGATGAGTATAGGAATATAACTTTGTGATTATGTATTCTTGTGAATCATTGATCTTTATGCTTAACTTTATTATTAGTCACCTAAGGAATTAGGGATTTTTGGTTTAGTTAAAGGGGTTATGAGACAAGGAATTGTACTTAATCAAATATCGTTGATTCGAACTTCAATTTGTATGGGATAACTTGCGTTGGTTGTAGATTAAATGCATAAGAGTGAAAACAAGAAGATTCGATCCCTAGTCATTTTTAATCCTTTGATTTTTAAATAGTTGTTATTATTAATTTTCAATTGTTACAAATCTACTTATTTCCAAATACCACTATTCGGTTCTCGTTCAAAATAGTTACGAACTTTGTTTAGTTGAATAATCAATTGCAATCCCTGTGGAGACGATCTTACTTATCATTTTATTACTTGTGCGATTCGGTACACTGCCGAAATCCTCAACATGCCACATCTAAGGATAGGCGTGGTAGACCCATCAACTAACTTAGGATTATTTTACTATCAAATGTGATTGTCTAATAATATGCTAAACTGTGAGATGTGACATATGTGCTCTATGTGAATAATGACATGCTTAGAGTGACATGATTAGATGTGTATTATGTGGAATATGTGTTGTACGTTGCCTTAGCATGCTATATGCCTGAGTATGGTTTCTAATATGCATTAATATGATAAAAAGGGTATATCTAGGAATGTGTGCATAATCTGATGTGAGACATATGATTATGAGGTGTTGAGATGCATGCACATGATATTGCATTAGTAACCACTCCATTCTTGACGGGAATGTGATGTGGAGAAATCCCTAACAGAAATAGAGGATATCTCACCTAGTAGGTTTGATCCACTTTGTTCCCTATCGGAAAAGGGGGAAACGGACGTCCCTATCGGAAAAGGGGGAGGAGGATTCCTAACGGAAAAGGGGAATACCCCGTGGACTAGGCTAGTGTCGCCCCGTGCTATATCGAAAAAGGGAGACGGGAATTCCTAGCGGAAATGGGGGACGGCAACCAAACGGAAGGGGGTTCGCCAATAAGTATTCCTAACGGAAATGGGGAGTACAGTGACAATAGAAAGAAAAGATGTTGAAGCGCACAACTCATTTATTCATTAAGAGACATGGGAGTAAGTGGAAGTGGGTAGCTAGGTCATATTTGTTTATATGTGCTTGTTTGTCTGGTTTGTCAATCATTCATTTTACCTATGCATTTCCCGCTTTTTGATGATTGTGTTATTCTTACCTCCCTGTCTTTGTATGCTTGTGTGTATATGTATTATTGTATGTTAGACTTTGTTGAGGAGGAGGATGCAACCGCAGCAGCACCCGATGGAGCAGTTTACACTGATGCACCCGTCGATGCTCCTTCCCCCACGGATCCCCGTATGGATTGATTTTGAGATTCAGTACCATGATTTCAACGGCATGGGGTGGGAGATTGACCATGTGTGTCAGGCAGTGATCTATACGGGTACCATCTCCATCTATTTCAGGATTCCAGGTTTTCCTATAGCCAGCTTTTCAGGAGACTTTCGGATATGTTAGAGACTACCATTTCAGCAGATATGGCAGGCTCCAGGGTTTCCACCAGGCTTTGGTTACGGTGGTTATCCTCTGATGCATCCTCAGCCGATGCCAGTGCAACCTGTTAGCCATCACAGTGAGTCTAGCCACCGCGGACGACAGAGGCATGGGAGAGAAGCGACATCTGGTCCTTCTGGCCACCCGACAGCTCATGACTATCGATGCTTGTTTCCTAGGCGGGCGGGTTCTCAGAGTGGGAGCTCTCAGTTTCCCCCTCGCTGAGGTGTTTGGTTATTTGTTGGCCAGGAGTTTTGATACTATGTTATGTCTATGTTTTACTGTTTTGTTTAGTTGAGGCAGCAGGTTAGCCTCATAGGTTTACTACTTTTTAGGATAACTGTATCATTACTATCTACACTATCCACTTTGCACTCTGATAGTATATACTCATTTATATACCTGCATGTGAGACACGTAGTATTATTTCACTGTAGCGCGTCGTAGTCTTATTCGTGTTACGATTTTTATTCCTCCGTATTTTTTTATATACCAGTTAATTACGCGAGTTAGGCTAATTATTAGAATAAAGCATGAATAGGACTCCGGGGTGTTACATGTCACACTCAGAAAATCATGAAATAGTTTTGATTTTCAAATTTATTACGTATCAAAATAATTCAAACATCAAACATTGTGGTTTATATCTAGAACCACTAATACTTCAAAGATCACACTAAACAATAATAGTAATAACGTCCCCTATAAGTGATCCCTATTCCGAATCTCTGCCTATGCATAACTCCTTATTGCTGCATTTCCCCGAGATGAATTCTTCAACTGTTAAGCTCTCTCTTATGCTTAATGGATAGACACGTCCTTCCGTGGTTAAACGTGTACCCTCCACGATATTTGCAGTTGCTTCCGTCTCTGATTCTTGACAATCCTTGGCATAATGCCTAGGCTTCTTGCAATTAAAACACAATACTATCTTGAGTGGGCATTTATCGGCATAGTGTCCCAGGCCTCCACAGTGAAAACAGAGTATTCCTGCTTTAGCCTGTTTCCTTTTTGCTCCACTTCTATCGTTCTGAACTATAGGATGGTGGTTACCTCAATTGTTCTCCTGCGAACGATGGTATGGCTTCTTCTGCTGTCCTTCCCCACGTCTTAAGCCTTAGTGTTTATGTCTGATTGGCTCTGTAGTCCCAATGTGGTTGCCAGCAGAATCGGGCTTGGTTACTTGGCAGTCCTTAGCAATATGTCTTGGTTCGTTGCAGTTGAAGCATACCTTACCCCTTGTTGGACATTTATTGACAAAATGCCCCGACTTCCCACAACGATAGAAAACTCTTTCCTCTCCTATTTCCCCCAAGGATTTAAGAGTCCCATGGTGACATTGTAGATTGCTCCTCTCCCTGCTGTCCTAGCAGCTCACATTGATCCTTCGTAGCAGTCTGTTGACCAACATCAACTACTGTCCCTACAATCCTCTGATCCATCTCTGACTTATCTGCTTTAACAGAAAAAAATTATTCGTCTCGGAGGTATTGGATTCCCACAAGGTCTTACAACCTAGTCAGAACCCCACAATAATTTTTTTTTGTGTCTCAGGACACATTGTTTCTACTAGCAAACAATTTCAAACAATTACAAGTAGAGTTACTCAACTTGAGAAACAAGCACACAAATATAGTTTGACTCATAACAAAATACATCTTAACTCCCAACAGTCTAGTTTCTATCATCCTGACACCTGACCAACTATAGTTACCCATCTCACAGTCCGGTTAGAACCGAACTGCTCTGGAGCGCTACTAAACTAGATATTCCGACAAAAGTTGACATATTTTTGAAAGGTGAAATACTTTATTCGTAGGGTTTTTAAAAATGTGGATTTTTTTTTCTTTTCTTCAAAAACTTCTTTTGAAAGGATGGTCAGAGTATCACAGCGAATTCAGAAACATGATGAAAAATAAATAAATAAATAAATAAAAACATCAAAATAAAACCACAAGGTTCACACTCATAATTTATTTAAGTATTTCAAATATGACACTCCAAGCCTTACAACTAAAATTGCATTTATTACAACACCGAAATGAATGACAAATATTTTATAGCTGGTCGACTCGCTACGCCCCTTACTACACTACTAGTAAGTTACCACAAGCATAACACACAAGTAGATGTCAGATAGTATATCCTCAGCTACTCTTCTCCGCAGTCCCGAATCCTCCGCTTGCTCTGCTATCTGGGTTACATTCATTAATTGAAAGAACCACTGGCATGGGTCAACTTCTCAAATAGGCATAAAAACAACAAACATAATTCAAGAGACAACAATATGCACAATGCCCAAAATGCAACCCAAGATATACTCTCTCAAGATGCTTTTGACAATTTCTGGAAGTAACGTCGAACAAGCTGCTGAATTCCAGCCATTAGCCTTGGGCTCCACGACCATCCTAGGAAATTCAGGATATGTTCCTTGACACTACGACGTCTAACTAAGCTACCAAAAACCAGCCGTAGCCTTTTAGGGGATCCTAGCACCCTAGGTTATTCGGGATATAGTTCATAAACATCACGATAATTCCAAATGACACGACACCTAACTAAACTGCTGAACTCCAGCCATTGGCTTTGGGCTCCGTGACCACCCTAGAATATCCGGGATATAGTTCATGCATGTCACGTCGACACTTTTCACCACCCCAATGAAACAATCACCGCATACGATCATTCAAGAAGCCATCGAATAATTATTTAACCACATATCAAATAATATTCATGCCAAGCTTAACACAATGCACTCAGGTCAACAGTATAAGCAGTATAAGCATTCACATCATATCAAGCATCGACACCGACAACTCAGTTCATCCCTCTGCAACTCAGTGGAGTTGGCAGAGAGGCAATCATACAAGTGTGGGGGGTTGGGGACAGCTGCCAACCATTTGCAGACAAGCCAACTAAATAATCAGTATAGATATCAGACAATAAAAAAAACAAAGGGGTTCGAGACCCTCACTTCGAACTCTGAGGTTCTCCGACTTCTTCGCTTTATAACAGAAATTTAAAATCTATCCATATCTACAAGTTGCTCTTACCGAAGGTTAACCGCCCACGTGTCAAAACACGCTACCATCCTACTCAGCACGAACATTTCCTCAAGGATCCTAAACAACACACCAAACCTTAGTACAAACCTAGTTCACCCAAAATAATTCCCTAGGCTTTAGATCCAATTCTAACCCCTAGGTTTTCAATCCCACAGATATTTATAATAAGATACACACCCTTGAAAAGGTAAGTAACTTGAAATTAAAAGATTTTAAAGGCTAAAGCTTAATTGAAAGAATACAAAAAGTTGGTAAGCAAGGTTTAAATACTAAAACTCACTTTCTTCAAACTTGAAACATTAAACAACACTAAGAGTAAATACTTTTCATCCCAACTCAATCAAAATCCTTAATTAGGCTCCACTTGGCTTTAGGATCACAAAATCCTAGTTTGCCTTAAGTGTTTCATTGCGTTGTTTAGGGAAATAGCGCAATAACAGAGTTTAAAAACGCAGCGAAAATTTAAACTTTCCCTTGTGTGGATCCTTGCGAATGGTCATGACTCAGGGTTATATGAATTACCTCTTGTAGCGCAGATCGTTTGCAGATGAAAATTGGAATCGAGCAAGAGCGCCGCATTTAAAACAACGCCTCGTAGTCCACACGAACGACCTTGAATGGGAGGCGGTCTCCGCGTCACAGTGCTAGGCGACGTCTGAGAACCGATCCGCGATGCAAGTCACGATCTTTGGAACGGCTAGGGTTTTAATTAGTGTTTAGACTTGATCTTAACGAGTCTATTTATAGACTTCACTTAAGACTGACCTAGCGCATCCGTAGCTTATCGTGTGCTCTCGGTGCACCGTAACTTATCGTGTTCTGCGTCTTTCTTGACTCGCTATTTGGTGCATCGTAAGAATGCACCACCGAATAAAATAAGTCTCACTCATTTATTTAATCTCCCATTAGCTTTGTTCTCATGTGTGTGACCACAGCAGGTTCCCGTAACGTTGGCAATAATATTAAATCACTATTTAATATTATAAACAGTGAGCGGTGTCTAGCAATACATCACTGCTACCCAAGTAACGAGAATGTCAGTGTTGTGACGTAACCTTTCCGTGATAATGATCATGTGTATAATTACCCTTTTGCCCTTATATCTATATTGAACACAAGGCATAGTATATGTCACCCTTGTATAGTTCAATATTATATTCCTCGATGCCCGAGTAGACTTAGTAACAACAAATAAGATCAATATCTCATATTGACTTATTTCAGCATGGCCATGCATTTTACAGTCATATTCCATCAAGGGGCCCACAGATATTACTCCTGTTATGTAGGAGGGGCAAATCCTATCTAGGTCACTCATGTCTCTTTGCATGACTCGTTGAGTGCCCAGTTGACCGACTTTATAATTGTCCTGTTACAGACAATGTTTGACGGCAATAAAACACTCAACTCCTCATGTAGGGACCATAGTGGTTTCAGGTCTGAGGGTGGCATACACCACTATCACTATGAGAATAACTCATGACACTTACATAACACACTATGTAGTATTCTCATGGCGGGTCAATCCAGTACACAATTACCCTAACGTGTACCTATGTGGTGACTTGATATCTCATATCTATAACCTGTGAGATGAGGTTATCACCCACCCACATAATAGTCTTGATGCATTATTATTGTCCTTAATAATAATAATACTCGACTACGGATATTTAGAGTAAGTTCTTTAGTATCTCACAACCGAGTCGTTTACTCGATGTTCTATTGAAAACGAACTTTTACTCAAGGACTTTATTACGTTGAAACAAACATAATAATTGAAAATGCCTCATATAATAAATAAACTACATGATACAAAATATAAGTCCAAAGGAAAAACATTGGCCTCTAGGGCTTACACCAACAATCTCCCACTAGCACTAGAGCCAATTAGGCATGTACCTAATACCCATGGATCTAGTATGACCATCATGCCTGGCTGGGTAAGAGGCTTTGTAAGTGGGTCGAGAACATTGTCAAGTGTTGGTACCACGCATATTTTGACATCTCCTCTATCGATAATCTCTCGAATGAGATGGAAGCGCGTAAGTATGTGTTTGGATCGTTGGTGAGATCTGGGTTCCGTAGCTGGGGCAATGGCACGATTGGTATCACAAAAGAGATCAATGGGGTTCACAATGCTAGAAAGCTGTACCAAGTTCGATGTGAACTTCTTGATCCAAACAGCCTCATTTCTTTGCATTGGAAGCGAGAATATACTCGGCCTCTGTAGTAGAATCAGCCGTTTCTGCTTTGAACTCTTCCACTCACACAGCGCCACCATTTAGGCAAAACACATCACCAGATTGCGATTTAGAATCCTCTTTTTCTGTCTGGAAGCTAGCATTGGTGTAACCTATTACAACGAGCTCTTCCTGACCTCCATATACCAAGAAAGAATCCTTAGTTCTTCTCAAGTACTTAAGGATATTCTTGGCAAAGAACCCAATGACCATCAGGGATCGGTGGTACCGCCGTTGTGCTCAAGGCATACGAGACATCCGTCGAGTACATAACATGGCATACATGATAGATCCAGTGCGGATGCATATGGAATCTTATTCATGCGATCCTCTCTTCCCGAGTTGAAGGGATTGTGCCTTTGATAGGCATACGCCATGTGTCATGGGCAAGAACCCTTTCTTGGAATCATGTATATTAAAGCGTCTCAACACTTTATCTATGTATGTACTCTGACTTAGGCCAAGCAATCTTTGCGATCTATCTCTATAGATCCTGATTCCTAATATGTAGGTAGCTTCACCCAAATCTTTCATAGAAAAGCAATTCCCTAACCAAGTCTTAACTTGTTGCAAAGTAGGGACGTCATTTTCGATGAGTAATATATCATCTACATATAACAACAGGAATACAACTATGCTCCCACTAACCTTCTTGTAAACACAAGGTTCATCTTCATTTTTAATGAATCCAAACTGTCTCACAGTTTCATCAAAATGAAGATTCCAACTTCTGGAAGCTTGCTTCAATCCATAAATTGATCATTTGCAACTTGCATACTTTCTTGGCATCATTTGAAGCGTCAAAGCCCTCAGGGTGTGTCATGTACACGTCCTCAAGGAGATTTCCATTAAGGAGAGGAGTTTTGACATCCACTTGCCATAGTTCATAGTCATGGTATGCAGCGATGGCAAGTAAAATCGAGCAGATTTAAGCATCATGGCTGGCGAGAAGGTTTTATCATAGTCTACACCATGAATTTGCTTGAAACCCTTAGCAACCAGCCGTGCCTTATAGGTATGAACCTTACCATCCATGTCATTCTTCTTTTTGAAGACCCACTTGCACCCTATGGGAGTAACCCCTTCAGGTGGCTCTACCAAGGTCCATACCTGGTTAGTGTACATGGAATCCATTTCAGATTTCATGGCCTCAAGCCACTTCTCGGATTCAGGGCGATGTGGCCTCCTGGTAAGTCACAGGCTCATCTGGATCCATGAGAAATACATCACCCTGTTGAGTCATGAGAAATCCATATCTCTCGGGTTGGTGACGTATCCTGCTTGACCTATGCTGGTCTTGTGTTACTTGAGCGGTTGTTCTGTCACAACATCTTGTGCAGGCTGCTCTTGTTCCTCCATAGATGTGTCACTACTCTGTGATACTTGAATTTCTTCAAGTTCTACTTTCCTCCCACTAATTCCTTTGGAAACGAATTCCCTTTCTAGGAATACACCAATTCGAGCGACAAACACTTTGCCCTCAGAAGGATTGTAAAAGTAGTATCCCTTGGTTTCTTTAGGATACCCCACAAAGAAGCATTTATCAGATTTGGGCTCAAGCTTAGTGGAAATTTGTCTTTTCACATACACTTCACAGCCCCAAATCTTCATGAAAGACATCTTGGGTTTCTTGCCACCATATCTCATATGGTGTCTTTTCCCACGCTTTTGGATGGAACACGGTTAAGTGTGAAAGCTGCAGTTAATAGAGCATGTCCCCAGAAGGAATTTGGAAGATCCGCATGACTCATCATAGACGGACCATGTCCAACAAGGTTCGGTTTCTCCTTTCAGAAACACCATTCCATTGCGGTGTTCCAGGAGGGGTAAGTTGGGATAGGATCCCACACTCTTTCAGATGATCATCAAATTCAAGGCTCAAATATTCACCACCTCGATCTGATCGAAGGATATTAATATTCTTACCTAGTTGGTTTTGTACTTCATTCTTGAATTCTTTGAACTTTTCAAAAGATTCCGATTTGTGTTTCATGAGATACACAAATCCATACCTACTATAATCATCAGTAAATGTAATGAAGTACTGAAAACCCCCTCTGGCTAATGTGTTTAGTGGTCCACATACATCGATGTATGAGGCCCAAAAGATCACTAGCCACTTTCACCTTTTCCTGTGAATGGGGTTTTTGTCATCTTTCCTAATAAACAAGACTCACATGTCTCAAATGATTCATAATCAAAAGAGTCCAAGAATCCATCTTTATGAAGTTTGGAAATGCGCTTCTCATTTATATGGCCTAAGCGGCAATGCCAAAGATAAGTCGGATTCAACTCATTTGGTTTTATCCTTTTGGTATCGATGTTATAAATGGGCATTTCGAGATCAAGGACATAAAGTCCATTACTCATTTGTGCGCTAGCATAGAAAACATCATTTAAATAAATAGAGCAACATTTGTCCTTTATTATAAATGAAAAACCAGACTTGTCCAAACAAGAAACGGAAATAATATTCCTGCTAATTGCAGGCACAAAATAACAGTTCTCTAACTGAAAAATAAGCCCACTAGTCAAAGTTAATACATAAGTTCCGACAGCTAAAGCAGCAACTTTTGCTCCATTGCCAACTCGTAGATCAACTTCGCCCTTTCCCAACGGTCTACTCCTTTTGAGCTCCTACACATTAGTACAAATGTGAGACCCACATCCAGTATCTAATACCCATGATGCAGAAGTAGATAAATTGACTTCTATAACAAAAATACCTGAGGTGGAAGTCTCACTTCCCTTCTTCTTTTCTTCCAGGTACTTTGGGCAGTTCCTCTTCCAATGTCCAGCCACACCGCAGTGGAAGCAATTGCCTTCTTTAGCCACACCGCCCTTAGGCTTCAAAGCATAAGTCGCAAGTTTGGGCTTGTTAATTCCCTTGCCCTTGCCCTTATACTTGTTCATGGGCTTCTTGAACTGCTTCTTGCCCTTTCCACCATTGACCATCAAAATGGCCTTCCCTTTCCCTTTGTTGATGTTATGTTCAGCGATTCTAAACATGCTTAATACTCTGGCAGAGTTTTGTCCATGTCATTCATAGTGAAATTCATGACAAACTGATTGAAACTCTCCGACGCGATTGCGAGGATCGGATCAATCGCAAGCTCACGCTGAGGAAAAACCCAATCGATCGAGGTTCTCAATATACCCAATCATTTTGAGTACATAAGGACCTCTGGGCATCCTTCCGCCGGTTGCTTTGGAAAAGGGCTTTGGAAACTTCATACCGCTCATGCCTTGCTTGCTCTTGATAGAGCATCTTGAGGTGTTCGATCATATCGAGCGCTTCCATGAGCTCATGTTGCTTCAAGCTCGAGTTCATGGTGGCTAGCATGAGGCGTGCAACTTCTAGGGCATCATCTTAATGCTTCTTATAAGCATCTTTTTCAGCCCTAAGGGCATTAGCGGCAGTGGCTCTTGGGGTATTGGCTCTTCAAGAACATACAGACTTTTTCTCTTGCTTGAGGACAATCCTCAAGTTTGGTGCGACCCGTAAAGTTTGTTCCGCACAACTTTTCCTTCTCAAGGATTAATCGCAGATGGTTATTGTGAGTGTTTGATGCCATGGTAATCTACATTAAGAAAATATGAATATAAGTATCATGCAATAAACATATTTAATTAGGTCTTTAATTAAATACGCCTCCCACTATTTTACTCAAACCAATGACCCTCATCATTGATTCGGAAAATCCAGTTGGAAGATTTTCTAGTGGGCCGAGATCCATATTTCACTTTATTTTAAGTCAGCTTTGGCTGATCACTTAAAATTCAGTTATTTAGGTAGGAACTCCTTCCAATTGTATCTTATACAATTCTAGGATAGTTGGGTGAATAACTATTTATTCTAATCCATCATATGGATGGTTCCCAACTCACTTGCCTCTAAACCTTTCAATCCTATTATACTCAGTTTAGTTAAGTTAGACCCAAATATAGCAGTTGGCGAACCCACATTTTCGATATTAGCCTTGATGAGTGCCAGCTTTGGAAGGCATTTAAACTTAATATTTCTTTTGAGGGATTTTTATTAAAGTTGATCTCACCATTTGTTAAACTATTTAACCTATAATATTTATACATGCATCTCATACAAAATTTGTTAAACTATTTAACCTACTATATTTATACATGCATCTCATACATATATAGTAAATAAATGTGATGTGGTTATGGCCCCTAACGCATTGATTCTCACAAGCCAATAAGAGAATCTAAGCTAAACCTAGGAACGATCATACTTCTTCAAGTGTGACCTTCAATGTAGCCCTCTTATGATTTTGCCTTCTTGTCTCCTTCATTACATTAATGAGAGTACTCGTTTTACATACGAGGGAGTGAGATGAGAAGAGAATTTACATTCAGAATTAAAAGAGAGGCACGACACACAGGCCGTATTTTTAATCCAAACAAAAGGCACGGCACGCAGGCCGTGTTTTAAAATTCCAAAATAAATAAAAAGGACTAAGGCCTATCCTTAAACCCGCAGTAAAACATGTTGCATCAACACTTGACACAAAAACCGAATCAAACAAATATACAGAATCACAATGTATATATATATATCTCATATATGTGTAGATTATTCGAAGCGACATATATATCACATATATACTCAACCGGGTTTTCGCAATAATACAAGGTATAATTTTTAAAGCGAACAGATTCATAATCTACCATAAAACCAACAGATTCGTAATCTAGCATACAAGAATGCATGTCATACACACATGTAACCATAGTAAACCGAATCATGGTTTCGCAAGTGGCTTTGATACCACTGTAGGGAAATAGCGCAATAACAGAGTTTAAAAACGCAGCGGAAATTTAAACTTTCCCTTGTGTGGATCCTTGCGAATGGTCATGACTCAGGGTTATATGAATTACCTCTTGTAGCGCAGATCGTTTGCAGATGAAAATTGGAATCGAGCACGAGCGTCGCACAGAAAACAACGCCTCGTAGTCCACACGACGACCTTCGAATGGGAGCGGTCTCCGTCACGGTTAGCCGACGACGGAACCAGCCACGATGCAAGTCACGATCTTTGGAACGGCTAGGGTTTTAATTAGTGTTTAGACTTCGCCTTAACGAGTCTATTTATAGACTTCACTTAAGATCGACCTAGCGCCTCAGAAGCATATCGTGTGCTCTCAAGACCGTAACTTATCGTGTTCTGCGTCTTTCTTGATTCGCTGGTGCATCGTAAGAATGCACCACCGAATAAAATGAGTCTCACTCATTTATTTAATCTCCCATTATCCTGTTTCTCATGTGTGACCTGTAGGTTCCTCGTAACGTTGGCAATAATATTAAATCACTATTTAATATTATAAGCGATGAGCGGTGTCTAGCAATACATCACTGCTACCCAAGTAACGAGAATGTCAGTGTTGTGACGTAACCTTTCCGTGATAATGATCATGTGTATAATTACCCTTTTGCCCTTATATCTATATTGAACACAAGGCATAGTATGTGTCACCCTTGTATAGTTCAATATTATATTCCTCGATGCCCGAGTAGACTTAGTAACAACAAATAAGATCAATATCTCATATTGGCTTATTTCAAAGATGGCCATGCATTTTACAGTCATACTCCATCAAGGGGCCCACAGATATTACTCCTGTTATGTAGGAGGGGCAAATCCCATCTAGGTCACTCATGTCTCTTTGCATGACTCGTTGAGTGCCCAGTTGACCGACTTTATAATTGTCCTGTTATAGACAATGTTTGACGGCAATAAAACACTCAACTCCTCATGTAGGGACCATAGTGGTTTCAGGTCTGAGGGTGGCATACACCACTATCACTATGAGAATAACTCATGACACTTACATAACACACTATGTAGTATTCTCATGGCGGGTTAATCAGAGACACAATTACCCTAACGTGTACCTATGTGGTGACTTGATATCTCATATCTATAACCTGTGAGATGAGGTTATCAGTCCACCCACATAATAGTCTTGATGCATTATTATTGTCCTTAATAATAATAATACTCGACTACGGATATTTAGAGTAAGTTCTTTAGTATCTCACAACCGAGTCGTCTACTCGATGTTCTATTGAAAACGAACTTTTACTCAAGGACTTTATTACGTTGAAACAAACATAATAATTGAAAATGCCTCATATAATAAATAAACTACATGATACAAAATATAAGTCCAAAGGAAAAACATTGGCCTCTAGGGCTTACACCAACACCTTGAACAATCAAAACAACTTTCAATTAAAACAAACTATTTCCAAAACTTTCCAAACTTACTTAACAACCCAAATGCACTTAATTTAGCTAAGAACACAAAAGTCTATTCCTTCGCAAGCTCTTAGGAGCTCTCGGCCTCCCCCTTCCTTCTTTAAAAAATTTTGCAAAACTTCCAATTAACCAAACAACACCATTCAATACTTAATCTCTTTTTCAAAACATCCAATGTTTCCAAAACAAAACCCATTACACAAGTTAAATATCCAATAATAGCTTTCCAAGAACTCAAGGGTTTCTAAAAAAACATAATTTTCCTTTGATAGAAACCAAAATTGAAAACAACAACAAAAAACACAAATCAATTGAATGATTCACTTGAGGAATCACAAAGCCCTTTTCCCTTAGACCATTGATCTAGGGTTCCCAAAATTTGGGGGAAACTTTGATCCTTTCACTCATGATCATTATTAAGACAAAATAGAACCATAAAACAAGAGATAAATCAAGGAAAACATTCCTAATCCTATTATGGAGGCCATGGTTTAGGCTTGAGAAAACAAAGGGGAAAGCTTGCTCTTATACTCACCTGGTAGACCAAGAAGAAGATGATATTCAGAGAAAGAATTTAGAAGCAATTGGTGTTGGAGGAAGTAGGAAGGATCCACGCAAGAAAGGAGAGAAGGAAGCCATGGGAACTTGTCTTGGTTCTCACCTATTCTCCAACAAAGGAAGAAAAATGAAAAATAAGATGAGGATGTAAAAGTTGGGGGTGCTCTCGGCCTGGTTAAGGAAAAAGGGGAGAGTAAAATAAATTTTAGTCCTTGCCTTTCTATCCTTATCTCACCAATACTAAGCACACACAAAAAAATTAGAAGAAGTGAGTGTGAAGGAGGGCGACACTGTTGCTAAAAAGAAAAAAGAAGGAAGGGAAAAAATTATGCGATAGGATTTGGAGTACAGTAATGCTATTTGTCGCGAGAGAAAAGGACGCGACTGTGACGAACGTAACTTTTAGAGAAATAAAAAATATGCAGTTGTCGTTTTGTACAGAACAAATACTTAAATTGGTACTTCACAAAAATTACGGAGATCAATTTATTTCTCAAAAAGTAAAAAATACTAATTTAATCCTTAATAATATTAAATATGGGTCAAATTAGTCTCTTATAGGGACTAAAATATCTCTAATAGGAACTACAATGTCATTAAAAATTGTTATGGACCGGTCCCGAGCCGAGTCCTAGTACGCTTGCCGACCTTGTGCAGATTAGCTCACCCCTTCCTTAGCTCGACGTCATCGTCGTTAAAATTGTACCAAGCTCGTCCGCGTCTCAGGTCGAGGTAATTTGTCGAGCTCGGTAAGAAGGAACCGAGCTCATCCGCACTGTGTCGCCAAATATCGTGAAGAGATCAGTAAACTCACCATCGCGTGGAGGATTATGCGCAGAATCTGATCGGAGGTTTCCTTCCAAGCAACTCCACTATATAAAGACCCCTGTGCTCAGACGCCGACTTCACCCTAAAACCCTAATACATCTCAAGCGCTGCCTTCCTCCAAATCCCTCGCCTAACTTGGGCGCTGAGTGTTTTGCAGTACCACCACCCGGCCGTCGACCAAGGAGAAAACGCCTAATCCTAGAAGGAAGAGAACTCTCACAATCCCAGATCAACACCTACCAATTCCAAGATCAACATTGGCGCCCACCGTAGTCCCGATAAAACTAACCCAGGCCTCAAGAAAACCCCTAGCCGGATGGCGCGCACCAGGAGCACTCGCTGATCACGATCGCCGGTCATCACTTCCGCCCGAACGGACACCCACCACCACCCGCTGGGAGCTCCTCGTGGCGGAAAACGAGGAGTTAGCGCGCCAGATCGCGAAGCCCGCGATCGCGAGGAAAGACAAGGCCACGAGACGCCGCGATTCAGGAAGAGATGGCCAGATCACCCGCATCGAACGCATCCAATACACGCCACTAAGGCGAGGTCACGTCGGCAGCGCCAGTAAATGAGAATCCCGACCAACGCAAGCTAACCTTGCTTCCCTTTGACGAGAGGGTTATGGCCGACTGGTCCCGGCTGCCCAAATCCCTAACATGGACGCTACGAGGGCAAGACCGACTCAAGAGCACATTACCTCAACGCTACGGATGCGCCGATCGACGCATCCGAGGGCTTGAAATGTCTGACCTTTCCCCGCACCCCGGCGGACCGCCATGATGTGGTTCTCTAACCTCCCACAACGCTCCATCCACTATTCAGTAACTCGCCGAGCACCGTGCCGATTCACCACGAGCCAGCCTTCCTGAAAAACTCCACTTGCCTGGCTCTGACTCAAACAGAGATCGGACGAGACGCCGGTTCTTCATGAGCTGCCAACAACGAACGGCTCAAATCGTAAATCTCAAGACTCGATGTGGCGCTTCCACGCCATAGTGTCAAAGACTAAAAACCGGTCCCTTCGACTTCGACCCGACCATGGATCTTGACGAGCCGAGCGCCGAGCAAAGGGGGTATATCAACACGTGAAAGCAGTTGTCGCCAAAGGAAACCCAGACCCAAGACAGAGTAGGGATCCGCCCGAGCAGCGCGATAGAAGGAACGAGCGCCGAGGCGGCAAGACTACGGAGGGATTCGCTTCACCCTCGACCGTGGGTAGACCGAGTCTCAAGCGAGGCCTACACGGCAACCTCATAACCTTGCCCCGGCGGTTCCTCACCAGATGCGATCGCCAGAGATACGCGAATACCACCGGATCTACTGGCACACCACCAATGAATGTCAAGCTACCGAACATAAAATTGAAAACTCATACAGAAGCGACATTTAGCCGGCACGTGGACAAAGTGGACGGGCAACCCAGGAGAACTAAACAAATCGTAGAAGATCCCTGTTTCATCGAGCGCAAAGCGCAACCGATCGCCAAATGAGAGAGGCAGAAGACGCTCACCCGCACCGCCAACGCAGGGTCGGTTTAGACGAAGGTACCCTCACTCAATTTAATTGCAGTGGTTTTGCAAAGCGGCGACCCATGAATCGGGCCGAGGCACTCGAGATCCGGCCAACACCGGGATCAACAAATGTCTCACCGAGGCCTTACCAACCATAACCTTCTGAGAGGATTATCGTGAATGATCGATGCCAAGACGACCCAATGGTGATCACCGGCACCTCGCGATTTAACGTCAGAGAGTACTCGCTTGACCAAGGAAGCGTTTCAGACGTGATCTACAAAGAAGCCTTCGACCGACCTGGTTACCGAGCTCGACATCGTGCCCTATCGAGGTACGTTAGTCGGTTTTTCAGGTGCTAAAGCTCGTGACCGGTACTTCACGTGTCAGCTCACCTTCAAAGCGACGTCAGGTCAAGACGATCAAGCCCACCTCCGTGGTGGTTTATCTGCACCACGACACCGCCACAATATGATAATTCCAGAGAATCACATCAATGGGATCGGCGCCATTGTCTCCACCCCCATTTGGCGATGAAGTTCCCTATCCGATGGGGCGTATTGTTACGATACACGCCACCGTAAGGAGGCGAGACAAGCGTTATGTCAACAAACTGGCGGATGACAGAGAAGAGGTCACCAAGTCGAATCGCATGATCGAAGCCTCGACCCGAGCGGGAGAGTGATTTCCGCCGCGTCGGCCGATGACATCAAAGAGATCGGCAAGAGGGCTCGGCAAGAGCATAATGACCGGGACGCGAATCGCTTCGCAGAGCGAAGCGGCCCCCGATCGAGGTCCCGCCGACAACGCTGATTGCTTGCATGGGGCCCGGAGGACATGCCCTAATAGACTTCGTAGGGCCTCGCCACAAGCCAGCCATAGAGTTACTGCCGCCTGCTGCTCAAGAAAAGAAGACTCAAGTAGGAAAAGAAGCAGCAAACAGAGTAAGAGACATCAAAGCTCTCAAAGTCGGGTTTATCAAGGAAATCAAGTACCCAACTTGGCTTTCCAACGTCAGACCGGGTCAAGAAGAGCAACCGTAGTGGAGTGATGTGCAATGCATTTCACCGACCTAAACAAAGTCCGCCTCTAAAGATCCATACCTCTTCCTAGCATCGATGTTCGTGGACGCACGTCTGGTACCAGTGCCGCCATGGACGCTGCAGATCTGGCACAATCGATCAAGATGCACTCCGCCGACGCCAATGACGGCCATGACTGAGACCTCCAACTTCTACAACGCCACTATGCCCTTTGGTCCGTTCAAGAACGCCGGGTCAACTTACCAGAGGATGGTGGAAGGTCTTCGCCGCTGCAGACGGAAGACGATCGAGTGTATATGATCTACATGCGTCAAAACCCCACCGCGCACACCATCGGGACCTCCGTGAAGTGTTTCGACATTATAAGGAAATATGACATCGTGCTAAACCCCGAGTGCTCGCTCGGGTGCTCTGAGGCAAATTCCGGGTTCATGATCACCACGAGGCATCGAGGCCAACCCCGACAAGTGCCGAGCGCTGTTGGAGATGCGAACAGCTCTATCAAGGAAGTGCAAAGACTGGCCGGTCGACGCGCCCTTTCCAGTTCGTAATTGGCCCACGACAAATCGCTTCCTTCTACCAGGTAATCAGAAACCGATTCTGCTCAATGGACCGACGATCGTGAAACGGCTTTCCAAAGCTCAAGGAGTTTCAAGCGTCACCACCGGCCCTTACACGCCCACCAAAGGAGCCCTCCTCTCCCTCCGCGCGCCACCGACACCTCGATCACCTACGGCCTTAATAGAAGAGAGAAGCCGAGCAAATACCTTACTGGTGAGCAAAGTCCTCCACTGGCGGAGCTAAGGTACCGTGGGTGGAGAAACCGGGCGCCTCGATAGTGACCTCCGCGAGAAGATCGAGGCCTTACTTTCGGCGCACACTGCGGGTAATCAAAACGACTACCCAATCAAAGCGATCCTGGCAGGTTCGAACTCTCGTATGCTTAACGGTGGCATGGCTCGTGCAGAACTCTCCGACTCCAAATCGTATGAGCCTGTAGACCCATCAAATCACAAGTTTTAGCCGACTTTATTGGCAGAGCTAACACCGACCCTCGAGGTCGAAGTAATCGACGCCATATGTGGACGGCTTCCTCCAATTTAAAGGCAACGTGAGCAGAATCATCGCGAAAGCCCCCTGGCTGAATCGGGCCGAATGTGCACTCAGGTTCCTATTCAAAGCTAGCAACAACCAAGCCGAGTACGAGGCTTTATTACTCTTGGCCTCAAGCTCGCATGGGAGCCGGAGCCCGACGCCCGAGTCAAGAGCTACTCCTAACCGATGATCAACCAAGTCAAGGATTTAGTACCAAAGTCGAGACGACATACTTGCCCAAGACGCCGTAAAGTCAACGCCATGGTCCGTAACTTCCAAGAGGTCCAACCTTGCACATCCTCGGAGAACAAAACAACAAGGCAGACCCTGGCAAAATTGGCTAGTATGAAGACCGAGGGACAGCCCATACGTGGTCGCCCAAACTTTAGAGGCACTACATCGCGACAACCTGAAACTACGCAGTTGATCACCGGATTCTGGATGAAGAACATCGCCGAGTACTGAAACAGGGAGACGTTCAAGACCAGTGATCACGCAGGTCCAACCCAAATCACGACTACACTCTAATCTGAGATGACTTACAGAGAGGTTTCGCCCACTACCACCACAGAAAGTCGATTCAGCACGCATGAGAGAACTACATGAGGGTATTTATGGAATCATCACGAACTAGGACCCTAGCAATGCTAAAATCCCACGAGCAGGTTACATCGCCGACGCCAGTTCTGCCGATTGCCTAGAATACGTAAGGCGAAGTGCGCAAGTGCCGAGATTCGCCAACGACCATCTTTCCACCTAAGTCCTCAGACGGAGTGGTCGCCCGCCTTTCAATACCTGGGCTTGACATACTTCGCCCTTTCCTCGGCAGACCGCCAACCTCAAGTTCATCATAGTCGCCATAGACTACTTCCAAGTGGGATGAGGCGCGTTCGCCGGCAACCATCACTTCCGAGAGGTCAAAATATTTGTCCTGAAAGCTCTGGCTCACGCCACGGCTCGCTCACCATACCATCATCACAGATAACCCGCATTACGCTCACCAAAGACAAAGTTCAAAGACTTCGCAAAGCGTTCAGAATCCGACTGCCTACGCCCGCCGAGCATCCACAAACCAATGGTCGTCGAGGTCGCAAAATGTGATTATCCTCAATGGCCTTCGCAAGTTTACTGGAGAGGACAAAGGGCGACTGCGTGGATGAACTCATGGGTGCTACGGGCATACCATACCACCCTCGGCCGCTACAAATGAAACACCTTTCCTGGCCAACGACGGGATTTTGGAGGCCATGGTGCCGCAGAGAGCCTTGCCCACATCAACAGAAGAGAACACGCCAGGCACCGACGCCGTGAGGAAGCAAAGAGTCGAGCTCGATCTCCTGGAAGAAACTCGAACTTGCCCGTGCAAAACTTTGCAACTAAACACACACGCTGCAAGCACTACAACCGCAGTCCCACCAAGAATTTTCAAGGTAGGAGACCTGATCCTGAAAGTCGAATCGGCCGTAAAAGATGTGCGCAGGGCAAACTAGTGGGCCGATACGGGAAGGCCATACCGCATCGCATCGTAACACCTACACGCGATACGGGTTAGAAGAATTATCCGAAAGGCAATACCAGGACCCGAATGCCACGCACCTCAAGCTCTACTTTAGTTAAACAATTGTAAACGGATGACGATTTCTTCCTTTGCAAACCCTTTTTCCCATCGGGTTTTTGGTTTGGAAAGGTTTTAACGAGGCGCATCCTTCTTTCTTTCTTCCCATTTAATATAAGTCAATCCTCATTGCATTCAGTAGTGTTTTAATATTGCATTCGTGGTGTTTTAATCCTAAGTCATCGAGCCCCAAGCTCCTGGTTGTCTGACGAGCAAAGCAGTTTGGTCTTAAACCCAAGTCAGCATAAAGGCTTGGTCCTAAACCCAAGTCAAGATAAAGGCTTGGTGTGAGCTCACTCAGCCGACTCCCCTCTGGGTTCCTTGAGATTCCGTGTCTGCATAAAGTCCTACAAGCTCCAAATCAGCTCTACTAAGGTCGATGTCGAGCTAAACAAGACCATTGTGGGTTTCAAAGACACCATGTCAAGATAAAGACGTTTAGCTCAAACACAAATACAAAGACTAACCCTCGCGTTCCAAAATATCAGTCGGGCAAAGAGGCCTGGCTAGCTCAAGCGCTTAGATGGGTCCAACCCGACCTACTACTCTCGACAAAGTTGCTCGACCACTCGGCAAGCAAGTCTCGGGGACTTATGGTTCAAAATCAACAACGGATCACTCCCCATTCAATAGCCCTCATGCATTGGGTCAAAAAAGAACAAATAATGTAGACTTCTTAACTTTTCAAGTTAACAACTCTAGGGGGCTTGTGTTATGGGCCGACCTCCGAGCTGGGCTCCTAACTGGATCACCGAGCCGAACCGATCCGAGCTCTACATTTACGAAACTGGATATAGTTCTAGCGGTTCAGCCGTGATCGATGATCGACGGGGAAGAGGAACTGCTTGAGCGTGCACGCCCCATCCGAGTCCCATCACGCGGGCGTAACGCCGAGTAAAGGTGCAAAGACGCGGAGCGTGACCCTCGCACAAACAAGCCGTGGACACATTTCCAACCTTGGTGACTCGACTCTGACACCGACCCATGATTGATAGATTCCCGCCTTTCGTACAAGAGTCTAGGGGCTTGTGTTATGGACCGTCCCGAGCCGAGTCCTAGCACGCTGCCGACCTCGTGCGCATTAGTCGCTTCTTCCCAGCTCGACGCCATCGCCGTTAAAATTGTACCAAGCCCGGTCCGCGTCTCGTGTCAAGGCAATTTGTCGAGCTCTGCAAGAAGGAACCAGCTCATCTGCACTGTGTCGCCAAATATCGTAGAAGAGATCACCAAATCCCTGAATTATCGTGGGAGGATTACTGGCGCAGAATCGGATCGAGGTTTCTTCCTTCCAAGCAACCCACTATATAAAGGGCTAGACTCCCCAGTGCTCAGACGCCGACTTACCCTAAAACCCTAATACATCCCCGCCGCTTCCTCCAAATCCCTCGCCTCAACTCAGCGGCCGAGTGTTTTGCAGTACCACCACCCGGCCGGCTTCTGACCTCAAGGAGAAAACGCCCAATCCCGAGGAGGAAGAGAACCTCGTCAATCCCGGCATCAACACCTACCAATTCCAGCATCAACAAAAATTATCCTAAAAAGAACTAATTTGACTTATATTTGAGATTTTTAATGACTAAATTGGTATTTTTTATTTTTTTAAGGATTAAATTAGTCTCCATAATTTTTATCGGGATCTATTTACTCAAAATCACCGTAAAATAGAGAAATACACGTTTCGTGATATTTCACGAGATTTTTTGTCGTGATGTTAAGCATTACGCTTTGGAGAAAGGGCCACGGGTCAGGAGAGTAAAAATGGGGAAGGAAATTAAGTTGTTTTCCTTTTTCACCACACATAGACATGATTAGGAGAGAAAAATAAAAATAAAAAAATGGGTGAATAAAAAAGGGGAGGGGATCACGCTGGTTCCATAGAAATAGAAGGATAAAAAAAACAATCAATTAAAAGGAATTTACTTAGTTAGGAATAATTTAGGAAAAGTATCTCCTAATTAACCAAGATAAGCTTGACACTTAGGCACTATAAAGTAAGATCATAATCTAATCAATAAGTCTAGACATCAAATCCCTCTATTCTCATGATTACTCCCTAATCCTAGAGTCCAGAATACTAAAAAAACGGCGTTGAATAATCACATTACCGATTAATTCTTTGCCGATAAATTTGCGAAAATTAATTTACCGAGAAATTAATTTACGGCGTAATAGAATATTATCATAAATAACAAAAACAATTGAAAACACTCAAAAATAGTCACAACAAGTTACGATTCGATTTTTATCGAAATCGAAGTTCGTTTAAAATTTTATTCGCGGATAAAAACTATCCGGTGATTCAAAATGCGACGAAACTTCGTTAGAATATTTCAACGATATTCGAACCATGAATTAATATAAAATATTAATTCTTAAATTTAATTCCATATTGATTTAATTCAATCATTTTTTTAGTCAACAAAAATACGCGTTACCGCGTCAGACTAAAAACTTATTAATAAGTACAATTGATGACTTTACCTTAAAAGCAGCATACGTCTACGTTGTCTATTAATTTGAATTAACATCATGAATAATAATTATTTATAATAAATAAATTATTCAAAATAAGCTAAAATAGTTCCTCATACTCTCAGTAAATCATTGAGGTGATCAATCTCTATGACTTATCTTCAAGTATTCAGGATTTTATTGCAAAAATAATTTTTTCTTAAAAATTAGGATTTTACATTTAAGGAGTAGGAGTTTGCTCATTTGACTCAAGGAAGCATGTCGGTAGCGGAGTATGTAACCAAGTTTGAAGACTTGGCCAAATATTCTACCTACCTTCAACACACGAAAGATAATGAATGGAAGGCTCACTAGTTTAAGCAAGGCCTCAAATCGGAGTTGAGAGATGTAGTGTGCCAATTTGAAGAAGCTGATTATGCTAAACTAGTGGGAAAATGTATTATCACTGAGGAGGCACTGGCGGCCTTGGAGGCAGATCGTCGAGATCGGATACAAAAGAGAAAGGATGACAAGAATGTCCAACATATGAGGCCTGAAGGAAATTTGAACAAAGGGAAGTAGATTCAAACTCATGAGCTTATGTACTTTCACCCATGCTCAAATTGTGGTAAGACACACAAAGGAGAGTGTCTGAAGGGGAAAAATGTTTGCTATGTTTGCCATTAGCCTGGACACTTGATGAGGGAGTGTCCCCAATACACTAAAGGGAAGGGATCAAAACTCAGCGATCCTAACCAAGGGAGGGTCTTTACCTTGGATGCTAAGAAAGCAAAAGGCGCCGAGAATTTGATGAAAGGTACTTGTTTTCTTTAAGATGAACCTTTGATTATTTGCCTTCATTTCCAATAAATATGTACAAAGATTAGGGTTCTATCTCACTTTATTACAGACTCCATTGAATGTGCATACACCTGCAGAAGGTAGTATATCTACTTCCTTGATATGCGAGAATTGTCCTCTAGCAATTCAGGAGAGGATGTTTTTAGTAAACCTTGTTTGTCTACCCTTAGAGGGAATTGACATCATTTTGGATATAGATAGGCTTTCTGCCAACCAAGTCATCCTTAATTGCTATTGTAAGACAATAGAGTTTTCCCAAGTACGTCCATCCCTTGAATTGTCAAATCTTGGTGTTTTGGGTAGTGTCCATCAGTTAAACCACTTCTTAGTAGAAGGTCATGCAGGATACATGATGTTACTTTCCTCAACCTCAGAGGTTAGCTTAGATCTGAATGCTATCCCTGTAGTGAATGGGTTCTTAAATGTGTTTCCTGACGAGGTAACGACCTTGCCTCCAGAAAGAGAAGTGGAACTCTCAATAGAATTGGTTCCTAGAACAGGACCAATCTCCATAGCTCCCTATAGATTGTCACCCCTAGAGTTGAGAGAGCTAAAGACATAATTGGAAGACCTAATCGCCAATTAGTTTATTAGGCCTAGTATGTCACCTTGGGGTGCACCTGTTCTTTTAGTAAAGAAGTGAGACGGTAGCATAAGGTTATGTACTGATTGCCAGAAAATCAATAAGGTTATAGTGAAGAATAAGTACCCGTTGCCCAGGATCGATGATTTGTTGGGTCAACTTAGATGAGCCTCAGTTTTCTCTAAGATCGATCTAAGATCTGGTTATCATCAGATTAGGGTTAAGGCAAAAGATGTCCCAAAGACTGCATTTAGGACTAGATACAGACATTACGAGTATTTGGTTATGCCTTTCAGTTTGACTAATGCCCCGGCCGTATTTATGGACTATATGAACATAATTTTTAGACTTTTCTCGATAAGTTTGTAATGGTCTTCGATGACATCCTAATCTATTCTAAGAATCCTTAAGAACATGTGGAACACCTTAGAATCGTTCTAGGTACCCTTAGAGAAAAGAGTCTGTTTGCGAAGCCAGAGAAGTGCGAGTTTCGGGTTAGCAATGTTAAGTTTTTGGGGCATGTTATTTCACAAGCGGAAGTATCTGTCGATCCTAGTAAAGTGAAAGCTGTTCTTAGTTGGGAATGGCCAACCACTATCACCGAAGTCAAGAGCTTTCTAGGATTAGCCGGTTATTACCGTAGGTTTATTTAAGGATTTTCTCAATTAGTGCTTCCCCTGACAAGTAAGAGTTATGAAAGGAGTTTCTTATAGTTAAAGATTCGATTGACGTCCACACTAGTTCTTGTTATCCTTGATCTAGCCTTGGGATTTGAAGTCTATAGTGATGCCTCTAAGAAGGGGTTGGGTTGTGTTCTCATGCAAAACTGACAAGTTGTGGCCTGTGCTTCTAGGTAGCTAAGACCCCATGAAGAAAACTACCCTACCCATAATTTAGAGCTTGCAGCAATAGTCTTTACTTTAAAGATCTGGCAGCACTACTTGCATGGTGCCCAGTTTGAGGTGTTTAGTGATCATAAGAGTTTGAAATATCTCTTTGATCAGAGGGAACTTAACATGAGGCAGAGGAGATGGGATGAGTTCTTGAAAGATTATGATTTTGAATTGAAGTACCATCCTAGCAAAGCGAATGTAATCGCTGATGCTTTGAGTAAAAAGTCTCTACATGTGTCTTCAATGATGATTAAGGAAATTGAACTGTTGGAGTCCTTTAGAGACCTAAACTTGGGAGTGTTTTCCATGGGGAACAGTCTCTTGTTATGTCACTTAGAGTTTTCCTGTGATTTTAGGGACTAGATTAAACTAGCCCAAAGTATAGATGAGGCATTGCAATCGAGCAGACAGTACCCCAGTTTCTCTGAAGCTGATGATAGAACTATTCTGTTTTATCAAAGAATCTGTGCTCCTAGAGATAATTTCATTAAGAATCAAATTTTGGGAGAAGCCCACAAAAGCGGATTCTCGGTACATCCTGGATCCACCAAGATATATCAAGATCTTAGGTAGAGGTACTAGTGGCCAGGTATGAGGAATGATGTGGTAGAGTTTGTAGCCCAATGTTTGGTGTGCCAGAAAGTCAAAATAGAACACCAAAAGCCTTCTGGACGCCTGCAGCCTTTAGAAATTTTGGAGTAGAAGTGGGAAGGAATATCGATAGACTTGGTGGGGGGTTTACCTCGCACTCAGTCAGGGTATGACTCTATTTGGGTCATAGTGGATAGATTAACTAAATCTACTCATTTTCTTCCCATTAAGTCCACTTACTAGACCGCTAGGTTAGCTAAGATTTATATCGACGAGATTGTTAGACTCCACGGAGTGCCAACTAACATTGTCTCCGATAGAGATCCTAAGTTTACCTCCCGATTTTGCAAAGCTCTCCAATAAGCCTTAGGACTAGGTTAAGTCTTAGTACGGCTTATCATCCTCAGATGGATGGTCAGTCAGAGAGGATTATACAAACCCTAGAGAATATGCTCAGAGCCTTGTTCTAGAAGATGGTGGTAGTTGAGATAAGTATTTGTCACTGATTGAATTTTCTTACAACAACAGTTATCATTCTAGCATAAGTATGGCACCGTATGAGGCTCTCTACGGTCACAAATGTAGATCTCCTTTATGTTGGTTTGAAGTAGGAGAAAGAAAGTTGTTAGGTCCTGACCTTGTTCAAGAAACCACTGATAAGATTCACATGATCAGGGAAAAGATAAACACTGCCCAGAGTAGGCAAAAAAGTTATGCAGACTATAGGCTCAAACCCCTTGAGTTTGAAGAAGGAGAACACGTATTCCTGAAAGTCACTCCCACTATATGTGTCAGTAGAGCTCTTAGGGCCAAGAAGTTAACCCCTCGGTATATAGATCATTTTCAAATTCTCAGTCGAATTGGTCCTGTGGCTTACCAAATTGCTTTGTCCGCATATTTATCCAATCTCCACAATGTTTTTCATGTGTCTCAGCTTAAAATGTATATTCCGGATCCACTTCACTCCTTGGATCATGAGTCTGTACAAGCTAGATCAGATTTGACGTATCAGGCCGAACCGGCCCAAATAGTGGATCGTACTTTCAAGATACATAAGAATAAGTCTATTCCCTTGTTTAAGGTTATCTGGGAAAGATCCACTCTGGAGGAAGCCACTTGGGAGCTGCAAGAAGAATTACGAGATCAATATCCTTATCTATTTCAATAGGTATGTAATTTTATCTAAATTATGAGGACAAAATTTTTTAAAAAAGTGGGTAGTAATGAAACACCCGAAATTCCTCAACTTTAGCTTGAAATTATGTGCATGAGATTAGTATTGTTAATTGTGAATTTCAATTTATTTCAAGTTAATTGCATGATTACAATATGAGGAGGTTGTTTTTTTGATGATCTTAAGTGATTAAATGAGTTGGGAGTAGCTTTAAAGAGATGTTAAGGATTGATTATGAGTTGGATTAAGAAGGATTAGGAAGGAGTCTCAATATTTGGTGTTAGAACTAAGTTTCCTTGTTTTTTTTGCAGTTTGAATTGATTCACAAAAGCCGGGAATCGATTCACACAATTAAAACCTTCTGGGAATCGAATTTGAGCAGTTGGGAATCGATTCACGCAATTCCAGCTCTCTAGGACTCGAAGTGTGAATCGATACACCCACTCAAAATTCGAACCTATCACTTTTTGACTGTGTGAATCGATTCACACACTATATGTGAATCGATTCACAACCCCTTTAAAACAGAAAAACGCAGCTTTAGAGGGATAGATTGCGAATTTGAGAGAGAGGGTTAGAGAGAACGATTGGATAGGGAAAAAGGGGGAGAAACACTTAGGGTTTCACAAATCTTAAGAGAGATTAATGGATTCTTGCTAGATTTCATCAATCTTAGCTTGAATCAAAGTTGGATGGCTGAATTTCCATTGTTGGTGAAGGTTTGGAGAAGCCCTAGCAAAGAAGAAGAAGAAGAAGAACTCGAACAAGAGGAAGAAGGTAAGGAAGAGGAGCAAGCCCCACCACTTCAAGTCCAAGTTCTTGGTGTTGTTTGTGAGTTCTTCCTTCTCTTAGGTGATGGGCACCCATAAGTCCCGCATTAGGATTTTCTTTTCAAAGAAGCCTGAGAACCTTTGGGTTCGAAGTTAGGGTTTTGTTAACCCCTTTGATTTAAAGCTTGTTATTATGAATATTGCTATGATGATGTAGTGGGTCTGGTAAAGAGGTTGGCTTGCTGCCCCCAACCCCCCACAAATGGTATGTTTGATGTTTGACCCCTTTGGTTGCTCCATAGAGCTCCAATAGGAGTGTGTTTTTGGTTTGAAATGAACTTGAACTTAAGATGCATGTTAAGTTACATTTGAAATTGTGATTGTCTTGTTTATATGATTAGTTAAATTATATGATGATGTGGTTCAAATATCCAAATTTTGATATTTATCCTTAAAGAAAAGCATGCATGAGATACATGATAGTTATGAGTTAAAGTTCACTTAAAAGACAACAAGATTCCTCATAAGAGGAGAGTACGGCATGGTTAGTCTCGTGGGACACCACTTGGATGTTTATGACGTCTAACCACCATACCGTTACTATGTTGATTGAGGTCTATGGTTTATTCATATGACAAACTCAGTAACATAGATTCCCGATTGATTATTAAGTTAATCATAAGGGGATAGTTAAGACGTGTTAAGCACGAAGTAATGAAGAACTCCATGTTCTTAGTTAAAGTTGCATGGCATATTATGTTTGACTATTTTTTTTGAAAATTGTCTTATGTTAAGAGAAATGGTGAGGAGTCGAGGGGAGAATTCACTAAGATTTTTATCTCACCCGTTTTTCCTTTATTGTATCACAGATTCATAGGTATCGAAAAAAGGTTGAAGAGACTAGGAACATGAAGCCCTCTTATGTTATTTTATATTTTGAAAATATGTAACACTCTTTTGAATTTGATGCAAAAGAACTAGTATTTTGTATTAAATCTTTAGATGGCTATGTAATTTTTGAATATGGAATATTTCCCTTTGAGAGATTAGGAACCTTTTGTCATCTAGACTTAATGTAATATTTAAGTTTAAATTCCACTTGGTAATCTCTGTATCAAATGATAATTATCTTACTTTCAAGTTTTGTTGAATGTATGGTGTTACAAAATACCCTACCAGTAGTTGTAGGTTTATTAGATTGTCCTTTTGATGATTTAACCCCTCCTATATGATTATTTTTGGTCACGTATCCCCTACCTGCCACTGGCTTCACCTGATTTTGAACCATTCCCTTCTCATTCGTCATTCCTGTAGGTGTTGAGAAGGGGTTCATCTGCATTCCCTAATAACATGTCCTGGTTTCCCACATCTATAGCAGACACTTTGATCAACCTGTGGACAATCCCGTATTAAGTGATTTCCTCCACACCGGAAACAGGGTAAAATCCCGTCGGGGCATCTGGGAGCATATCCCTTGAATTTTGTGTGATCCTTCCCAAGTCGTGCATATGGATTTCCCACGTTTTTTCATCCTTTTTGTGATGGTCCATTATTCCTAAATGGTCCTCCGCTTTTGGGCTATTCTCGTCTTGGCTCCACATTTTCCAATTCCATACATCGCTCAACCATATCCGAAAAATTTGTCAATCTTAAGGGCAAGATTGACCTTATAAGCTCAGTTCTAAGTCCATCGATAAATCGACGGCACATCCATTCTTCACTGGGGTTAAGTCGGTAGTAGTCGGAGTACTTAACTAGGGCTTTGAATCTCGTAACATATTCTCCTGCTGTAAACTTCCTGGGATGATTGAATTGAATTCTTGTTCCTTCTGTTGTCGTACTGTACTGGGAAAATACTTTTCTAGCAAGCATTCCCAAAACACTTTCCACGTAACAACTCTTCCTTCTGCTTCGAGTACTCTCTTATTTCCCCGCCACCAGCTTTCTACTTCTCCTACTAGCAGAAATGCAGCATAATCTTCTTCCGTTCTTCTCTGCACCGTATTTTTGTAAAGATCTTTTCCATTTCTTGGATCCACTTCTTGACACCTTTCGGATCATATTCTCCTTTGAACTGTGGCAGATTTCCTTTGAGAAAAGTTACCAGACCCTGATCTCCAGTTTCATTTTCCCGCTGTGGTCGTGATGCAATTCAGATTAGCTCAGCGTTTTATTGGGTTTGTTGCAACACAGCCGTAGCCAGGTCCTAAAGAATCCTGGTCTCAGGGTTTCCTTAATTTTGTCTTACATTCCGAGTTCTCGATGCCTCAAGTTCGAAGTTATTCCAATCTCTATTTGATTCAACAATCTCTCAGTTCTGGTTTCTGGTTCGCACCATGGTTCTTCCTAAAAGTTTGGAATTCGTCATTCATAAGATAAATCTTATGAATAGTTAGTAGCAATTATCTGTATCTACTCCCTTAGACAAGATAATTGCCAATCGACCTCTCACTACCCCTTTATAGTCGGTGTTCGGTGGGAACTCCAGATATGGGCCAGATTTTATCACCACAAATAACTCACAATTCGGTTAGGACCGAACTGCTCTGATAGCACAAAAATGAGACACCACATGTCCCATTTATAATATTATTATTTAAATACGCATATAGAATCGAATAATAAGACATCAGAGTACAATGGAAGAAAACATATATATTATTATGCAAGGTGTTTATATATAAGTAGGGTTCCTTTATAGGAACCACTAAAAGAATAATGTACTACAGTCGAAATTTATACATGAACCCATAAGGGTATACAAAAAAAAATCACAATCTATCAAAAGTATGAAAAATCGTAAAGAAAGTCCTCCTACAACTAGCCCTGCCTATGGGATTTAGCGCGCGATCATGGCGGTAGGCGGGAAACCCCAACAGAAGGGTGTCCCTGGAGCTTGGGAGGGTAGATCCTTAAGGGCTCTACCAAAGGTGCTACAGGAGATGAGGGAACAGTCGACTCAGACCTACAACGTACCTCCCATCGTCCTACGTTATCTCTACCCATACTATATGAAGCAGAAGAAGAAGGGGTGCTAGAGTAGCGATAGTGGGATCTCATCCTAGGCTCCCGCCACATACGATTGAAAGGAAACCACTATGCTATCCTAAAATCTCCTATAAAGGAGGCTCTTGGTAATCCTAGTAAACAAAAGAAAATACTAACTAAACCGGTATAAATCACGACATGACGCCCATAATCTATCTCCCAGCAGTCTCCGTTCATGTCATGGTAGTAGACCTCAAAGTCACCCCAAACAGGGATGCTCGGCTCCTGGAGCATCAACGGGTGGAAGTAATGTGTCATCTTCGATATCTTCAGTGCTCCTCAGAATCTAATCACATGAAGGATGGCAGAGAAAAGAAAAGAAAGACAAGGGAGATAAGAACACACTATATACAACATAAAAACGGGAAAGCAGAGTAACAGAATATGTGAAGAAACAGGTACACGCATCTCCGAGCAACCTAAATAAACCTATATACGATGCGTTTTTAAAACGGTACTCTTGTGTCCTTCGAAAAATGCGGTCTATTTTTTTTCTTTTTTTTTAAAACAATCATATCCGCAAAGTACTCATAGTACACACAGAGTTGCCACAACATTTAGAAACATGGTGCAATCTAAGACACAAGATACATGCACTGGAAATACATACATATATATATATATAAACACGTCAGCGAAAACAGTATGTACAAAATAAAGACAGTGCATAAAGATGTCCCAAAAGAATACACCTATGGTATGAAGACCCTCATGAGAGCAATCATACCCCGGGGGTACTCCCAGCAGACACCCACACAGGGGGCTGCTCCAAAAGTAAACCACCAGTCTACCCTGTAATACAAAAAAACATCCATCAAGCCTGACTGGTCACCAGACAAACTGTACACCAAAAGCAAATAGTACAGTCATCCAAAACAACATAAACAGATAGTCAGACAACAGGACGACTACAGATAACTATTTGAATCCTCAGATGGATCCTCCTCCTCCTCATCATCGTCCATCGGGTCCTCTCCAGTTAAATCGATAAAAGGTGCCGTCGTAGGAACACCCTCCGGCACGTCCTCTGCTATCACCGCCTCCTCCAAGAATCCCACGCCGCTACACCCAGCCTCACCACACTCTCTGTAGACTGGTGAGAGGTGTCCCGGTGGGGTAGGGGTCCTGAATAACATGGGAGAAACTAGCTCCGCCTCAGGCTCAGATCCTACTGGAGAACTATGAATAACAGCGACCCTAGAAATAGATGCTCCTGCAGTCCCGCGTCTAATCATGCTCTTATGAGTGGTCCATCGAACCCTCGGTCCTCGTCATCGACCTCGGGAAGCAAGTCGGGAAGCAGTGTGCCTCGGGATCTCGAGGGGTCCCTCTAGCGAGGAAGATGATACTGGTATAGTTCTCTCTCCCTGAATAGCTCGCCAAGCGTCCACCACCTGCATCATCCAAATCGGGAAGCTCACTGTGCGCTGCGAAGTCTCCTGTCTCACTACCATACCACCCTCTTAGAAGCATTGTACAATATCCCCAGTATAAACAACGCGATAGGAGATGGGGTCGAACTCCATCGTCGTGGGCATCTCTATGTCTGGAAAATTAAAGATGATCTCCGACCATGTCCTCATCGCCGGTATCAGCACGCTCTTCGTCATCACCTGGGTAACCATCATTGGTTGAAGGCACCAGGGAAAGGGTCAACATCTCAATAAATCAGGAAATAGTAAATCATAAACAAGAGGCATCACAACAATATGCACAGTTCTCAAGATGCAACTCAATACTCAACTTAAGACTCATTCCCTTACTACACTTTCGACAATCTTCCAGAAGGTAACACCGAACAAGCTGCTGAATTCCAGCCATTAGCCTTGGGCTTCACGACCACCCTAGGAATTTTAGGATATGTTCCTTGATGCTACGACGTCTAACTAAACTGCCGAAAACCAGCCGTAGCCTTTTAGGGGATCCTAGCACCCTAGGTTATTCGGGATATAGTTCATAAACGACACGACAACTCCAAACGACACATCGTCTTTTTCACCACCCCAATGAAACAATCACCGCATATAATCATTCAAGAAGCAATCGAATAATTATTTAACCACATATCAATAATATTCATGCCAAGCTTAACAGAATGCACTTAGGTCAACAGTATAAGCAGTATAAGTATTCACACCATATCAAGCATCGACACCGACAACTCAATTCATCCCTCTGCAACTCAATGGGGTTAGCAGAGAGGCAACCATACTAGTGTGGGGGGTTGGGGATAGCTACCAACCACTTACAGACAAGCCCACTAAATAATCATAAATAAAATTTTAAGAATTAAAAAGTCGACGGGGTACGAGACCCTCACTTCGAACCCTGAGGTTCTCAGACTTCTTCGCTTTAAGACTTGAAATTAAATAATAACGCTTATCTATGTCTAAGAGTTGCCCTTACCACAGTTGTTTGCTAACGGGGTACCGCAAGCCTTGCGTCCACGTCGCACGGTCTCCGGATTCGCAACTCCTATCACCACTAGTAAACTTAGTACAAGCTAAAACTTAACTCAAAACCTTAGGCTCTCAAACCTAACCCTTTCCTAAACCAAACACTTCCACTTAGAATTTAATTACTAACTACTTGAAAAGAATAAGGTTTTAGAACCAAAATCATTTTCTTGAAAAGTTAACATAACACATATCCTTACTTTCTTGAAAACCTTAAAGTAAGCACGCTTCAATTAACCACTTTTTCATAAATTTCCAAAAGCCTAAAACATATTCATTCAAGCATTATATCCCAGTTTACAAACAAAGTTTTCCTTCCACACACTATTCCTAAAACTTATTCAACATCATATCACAACTAGCACACATAAGGAAACTTAAATCAAGCATCAAAACCATTTTCACAATGCCTCTCACCAAGAGTTTTCACATAACTTCTTTTCTAACACTTGAATCCAAATCATTTCACCAAACCAAATTAAAGCAAGACGAATATACTAACACCAACTAAAAGAGGTATGAAAAACAATTTTTCTTCTCCTTTTTTCCACCCTAGGGCTCATGGCCCTAACACCCTTTTTTTTTAAAAAAAATTGTAAACCTTCACTCAAAATTAACAACACCATTTTGGTCAATTCTTTTCCTTCATCAAATCACAATTAAACACCAAAAACCAATCATCAACAAGTCTAGGCATGCTATACAACATTTCAAGAGCCTCAAATTTCTAAATAAAATATCTAATCATGCTTCTAACACAAAACCATCAACTACAACAACAAGAATATCAACTGAAGCATAATCTTCATCAATTAAATACATGCTTCCTCAATTAAATCCCACTAACTACCTTCATCAAGAATAGGTTCAATCTACTAAACAACTACCCAATAACTTCTAATTCAAAACTATGAAAAAATACAACAACAACAACAACAACAACATCATAAAGGCTCAATTAACCAACCAATTACTTGATTCACTAGGATCACATTTTCTTCCCTCTTTTTCCCCTTAGGTCATGCCTAGGGTTCCAAGAATTAGGGTTATAATGTTCATATCCATCATTGGTCACAACCAAACATAAATCAAACACAAAACAAGCATGAAAATCAAGAAAGGAAAGGAAAAGAATAACCACCTCTTCCCTTCTTGAGCTCGCGGCCAAGGGGCTGTTTTGGGGGGGAGGAAATGCTTCTCCAAAGCTTGATGATGAGCTAGGTAAGTATGATGTTGTAGAGGAAGAAGTAGCAAAGAAATAGAAGAAGAAAAATGAAGTGGATCAAAGGTGGGTTAAGAAAGTATCCATGGAGGTGGAGAGCTTCTCTCTCAAGAATGTTGAAGATAAAGTAAAATGAGGGTGGAGAGTTGGAGGGGCTGCATGGGGCTGTTTAAAGGAGGAGAGGAGGAATATAAAAAATATAACTTAAGTGAATACTTGGCTAAAAATGGTTCAAGTAAAGTAATTAAAACTAATCACACAAATAATGACACCTAGCACTTTATGAGATGCTAATCACATCATCTAATCCTACCCATCTAATCTCACATCTCTCATGATTACCCTCTAACTCTAGAGTCTAAGGGTTGCTAAAACACGGCGTCGAATAACCGTGTTACTGATTAATTACTCGCCGATAAAATCGCGAAAATTAATTTAACGAGAAATTAAATCATCACGTATTAGTATTATATTATAAATAATAAAAACACTATCAAACATTCAAAAATAATCACAACAAGTTACAATTCGATTTTCATCGAAATCAGGGTTCATTTAAAATTTTATCTACGGCAAAACTGCCCGGCGATTCGAAACGAGACGAAACTTCGTTAGAATTTTTCAACAGTATTCGAACCATGAATTAATATGATATATTAACTCTCAAATTTAATTTGATCTTGATTTAATTAATTCACTTACTTAGCGAACAAGAAATTGCTTATTATAGCATAAATACGACAAATATTACACTACAATAACGCTAAATAACGTATCGTAAAAATACGGGTGTTACAGCAGACGTCTCAGAGTAGATAGAAGAGTTATACGGACCAAGGTCGCCGACCGCTAGAGTTTGAAGAGGGAGAGCATGTGTTCCTCCGAGTTACACCTATTACTGGAGTTAGTCGAGCGATCAAATCCAAGAAGTTTACTCCTAAGTTCATTGGACCCTACCAGATTCTTCGTCGTATTGGTCCAGTGGCATATCAGATTGCTTTGCCACCTTTCTTGTCAAAAATTCATGACGTCTTCCACGTCTCACAGTTGTGGAAGTATGTTTCTGGCCCTTCTCATGTTATTGAACCGGATGTGATACAACTAAGGGACGACCTATCATTTGAAGCATCACCTGCAAGGATTGTTGATCGAAAGACTAAGCAATTAAGGAACAAAGAAATCCAACTTGTCAAGATCGTGTAGGATCAGAAGACCAGAGATGCAACGTGGGAGCTGGAAGAGAAGATGAAGAATCTATATCCAGAACTTTTTCTCGGTACGTATCTTACCCGTTGTTTCGAGGACGAAACTATTTTTAGAGGGAGAGTATTATAACACCCGTACTTTTGCGATGCGTTATTTAGCGTTAGTATAATATGTTTTTGACGTATTTATGCTATAATAAGCAATTTCTGGTTGTCTAAATAAGTGATTTAAATAAATCGAGAGCAAATTAAATTTGAGAGTTAATATTTCATATTAATTCATGGTTCGAATATTGTCGAAAAATTCTAACGAAGTTTTATCGCGTTTCGAATCGCCGGGAAGTTTTGCCACAGATAAAATTTTAAATAAACCCCGATTTTGATGAAAATCGACTCGTAACTTGTCGTAATTATTTTGGAATGTTTGATAGTGTTTTTATTATTTATAATAAAATATTATCACGCGATGAATTAATTTCTCGGTAAATTAATTTTCGTGATTTTATCGGCGGAGAATTACTTAGTAGCGCGGTTTTTTCGACGTCGTGTTTTAAGTACCCTAAGACTCTAGAATTAGAGGGTAATCATGAGATATATGAGATTAGATAGGTAGGATTAGATGATGTGATTAGCATCTCATAAAGAGGATAGGTATCATTATGTGTGTGATTAAAAACTAGTTTTTCATTTTTTCTTATTTATCTTATTATTAAACTATGTTTAATTTAATTTTAAGTAAAATAAAAAGGAAAGGAGCCCTATATGCAGCACCTCCCCATCGTGACTCTCTCTCTCAAACTCCATTTCATCTTCTTCTTCTTCACTTTTAGAGAAAGAAAGAGCTCCAAGCTCCATTACCTCCAACCTTCACCTTCTTGCATTTTTAACCTCCAATCTCCACCATTCTTGCACCCAAGCTCAACAAGCACTTGATTCATCATCTTCCAACCATCCAAGTAAGGAGAAAACATAATTTTTCTCCCCCATTTTCTGCACAAAAACCGCGCCCCCTCCCTCTTTTGTTACTTGTAATTTTCTTGCTTTCTAGTCTTGATTCATGTTTGTTTAAGTGGTGTCTTGTGTTTGTTTATGATTGAATGAAAGAGATGAGCATGTAAGTCCCTATTCTTGAAAACCCTAGGCACAAGTCAAAGGGAAAAAGAACGGTAATGTGATCTTGAGGTTTAATCTTGCAATTAATTGTTGTTTCTATCTTGCTTGGTGATACTCTTGTTGTTGTAGTTAACGGTTTTATGTTAGAAGCATGATTAAGTATTTTATTTAGAAATTTGAGGCTCTTGAAATGTTGCATAGCATGCCTAGACTTGTTCATGATTGGTTTTTGGTGTTAATTGTGATTTGATGAAGGAAAAGAATTGATCAAAATGGTGTTGTTGATGTTGGGTGAAGATTTGCAAAATTTTGAAGAAAAAAAAAAGGTTTTAGGGCCGTGAGCCCTAGGAAAGGAAAGATTGTTTTGCATTTTCCTTTTAATTGGTGTTAGTAATTGGTCTTGTATTGAATTTGATTTGGTGGAAGATTTGGATTCAAGAGGTAGAAAAAAAAATTATTGAAAAACTCTTGTTTATTGGCATTGTAAAAATGTTTTTTTTTGGATGCTTGATTAAGTTATCTATGTGAACTAGTTGTTATATGAAGTTGTTGAGCTTTGTGAATAAGAATGGAAGTGGGTTACTAATTTAAAAGAAGTTTTGCAATTTTTTTATAGAAAAAGGGGTGATGGCCGAAAGGCCATAGGAGATGTTGGAAGGAAAATAATTTGGTATGAACTTGTTTAAATAATTTAATAAATGTGTTTTTAGGCTTTTGAAATTTATGAAAAATGGTTAGTTGAAGTATGCTTACTTTAAGGTTTTCAAGGAATTAAGGATATGTGTTATGTTAACCTTTCAAGAAATGATTTTGACTTTAAAACCTATTTCTTTCAAGTAGCTAGTAATTAAATGCTTGAGTGAATACTTGGTTAGAAAAGGGTTAGGTTTTGAGAGCCTAAGTTTCTAGTTTAGCATATAGAATTGTGTTAAGTTTACTCGTGGTGATAGGAGTTACGAAACCGGAGATTGTGCGACGTGGACGCGAGGCTTGCGATACCACGTTAGCAACCAACTGTGGTAAGGGCAACTCTTAGACATGGATAAGTTTTATTATTTAATTTCAAGTCTTAAAGCGAAGAAGTCTGATAACCTCAGGGTTCGAAGTGAGGGTCTTGTACCCCTTCGAATTTTTAGTTCTTAGAACCTCATTTATGATTATTTAGTGGGCTTGTCTGCAAGTGGTTGGTAGCTGTCCCCAACCCCCCGCACTTGTATGATTGCCTCTCTGCCAACTCCACTGAGTTGCATAGGGATGAACTGAGTTATTGGTGTCGATGCTTGATATGATGTGAATGCTTATACTGCTTATACGGTTGATCTGAGTGCATTGTGTTAAGCTTGGCATGAATATTATTTGACACGCGATTGAATAATTATTCAAGTCGCTTCTTGAATTATCGTATGCGGCGATTTATTCATTGTTGTGAGATGTGTCATGTCGTGACGTTTTTGAGCTTCGATCCGGATAACTTAGGGTGCTAGGACCCCTTCGTTTTTGGTACCCTAGCTAAACATTGTAGTGTTAAGGAACCAGAGCAGAATGTCCTAGGGTGGTCGTGGAGCCCAAAGCTATGGCTGGTAAAAGTGATGGATCGGCGTTACTTTCTGGAGTTATCGAAAGTGTCTAGTAAGAGAGTTTGAGTCGCGTTTTAAAACCTATGCTTTTGATTATTCCTTGCTTTATGCTTTACTATTGTTATGTTTATTGAGAAGTTGACCCTTTCCCGTGGTGCCTTCAACCAATGATGGTTACCCAGGCGACGACAAAGAGCATGCTGATACCAGCGATGAGGACATCGTCGGAGATCATCTTTGCTTTTCAAGACATAGAGATGCCTGTAGCGATGAAGTTCGACCCCATCTCCCGTCGCGTTGTTTATACAGGGGATATTGTATAGAGCTTCCGAGAGGGTGGTATAGTAGTGAGACAGGAGACTTCGCGGCGCACAGTGAGCTTCCCAATTCGGACGATGCTGGTAGTGGATGCCTGGTGTGCTATTCAGAGAGGAAGGACTATGACAGCATCATCTTCTTCGCCAGAGGGACCCCTCGAGATCCCGAGGCACACTGCTTCCCGACTTGCTTCCCGAGGACGAGGACGAGGATCGAGGGTTCGATGGACCGCTTGTAAGAGCGTGATCAGACGAGGGACTGTAGGAGCATCTACTTCCAGGGCAGCTGTTATTCAGAGTTCTCCAGCAGGATCTGAGCCCGAGGCTGAGCCAGTCTTTCCCATATTATTTAGGACCCTACCCCACCAGGACCCCTCTCACCTGTCTGCAGAGAGTGTGGTGAGGCTGGGTGTAGCAACGTGGGATTCTTGGAGGAGGCGGTGATAGCAGAAGACGTGCCGAAGGGTGTGCCTGTGACGATACCTTTTATCGATTTGACTGGAGAGGACCCGATGGACGATGATGAGGAGGAGGAGGATCCATCTGAGGATCCGAATATTTATCTGTAGTCGTCGTGTTGTCTGACTGTCTGTTTATATTATTTTAAACGAATGTGGTATTTGCTTTTGGTGTTCAGTTTGTTTTGGTGGCCAGTCGGGCTTGGTGAATGTTTTTTTTTTGTATTACAGGGTAGATCGGTGGTTTACTTTTGGAGCAGCCCCCTGCGTGGGTGTCTGCCGGGAGTACCCCCGTGGTATGATTGCTCTCATGAGGGTCTTCATACCATAGGTGTATTCTCTTGTACATCTTTTTGCATTGTCTTTATTTTGTACATACTATTTATGCTAACGTGTTTATATATATATATATATATATATATATATGTATTTCCAGTGCATGTATCTTGTGTCTTAGATTGCACCATGTTTCTAAACGTTCTGGCAACTCTGTGTGTACTACGAGTACTATGCAGATATGATTGTTTTAAAAAAAATAGATCGCATTTTCCAAAGGACACAAGAGTACCGTTTTAAAAACGTGTCGCATTTAGGTTTATTCCTAGTTTAACAACTGTACATCAGAAAGCTCATAGTAGGAAATCCTTAGGTCTGAAGAAGGGTAAGGCTCAAAGGAGTAGCCCAAGGCAGGAGTGCGGATAACGGTCGAGGGTCAAAGCTTAGGAGCTTAACCAGGAGTGCCAGATGAGGCAGAAGATACCTTAATCACTAGGAAAAATAGGTTGTAGAGTAGTACTGTTAGCATGCGTATGGGACCTCAACCCTACTACAGGTTGATATCAGCAACACCTCAGGAGAGGGGTTGTGATATGCGGTGGCTAAGGATAGTCATCGTAGACCTATCAACCAACATAGGTTTATTTGGTTTGATTGATGTGCTTATGTGTTTACTTGTTTAGTTGATAGTCGCCTTCGTGACACAAGGAATAATTTATATGCTGATTATCTGTGATTGATGATATTCTCATTTATGTTTCTATGTGCTAGTTTATTGGATAATATTTGTGAGTATGATTGATGCCTGGTCTTGGTGTCAAGGGTGCCGCCATCTAGTTAGAGGTATGCGAATCCCTAGATGGTGATAACATATATTACCGTCGTTACTCTGTTGTCAGTGCTGATGGCCAGGTCGGTGTACCCGATGTTAGTGTGCCTGAGGACTGGTGATCAGACTGAAGGTACGGAGTCATTTGGAGATAGTCGGTGACCTTGAGGGACCTGACGACTGGTGATAGGACCAAAGGTATGGACTCGGTCACCCAACGAGGCTCCAGGACTGCACGTCTGATGAGGGGGTAATCCTGGCCATTCCCTGTATGGGGATGCTGTCCATTTGTGCACGTTGACGGTACCTTACTCTAATGATCAAAGATGGCAGCGCATCAAGATATGTCTCATTCCTCTGTGCCCAGAGATTGGTTATAGAATCTAGGGAGTGGGTTATATGACATGCAATATTCAGCGATCTGTGGTATGGATTAGTAGCACCGATAATGGGCCTGAAATCTCCAGCTGTTTGTGTAAGTTTGTGGTTTCAATGATCTGTGTTAGCATATGAGGTGGTCTGTGACTGTATGCTCAGGTTTGTCAGTAAGTGGTATCAGTGTAAGGGGTGGCCTATAACTATGTGCTCAGGAGATTGTGTATGGTATTTGTGGTAGCAGTCATGTTGATGGTTGTAATGTCTGTGCTGATAAGTTTGTGCTGTCCATGGAGCCAATGACTCTTCTATACTGTTTTCCTATTTATTAGTGATTGATGGATGTTTACCCCTTTGTTTTCTTGTGTGTTTCCATACAATGCTATGATGAATAACAGATGGACAGGAGCAATCTGTGCTCAGAGCTTGGGGAGCGGGACCTAGTGGAGGTAACCGCTAATGATAACTGTTGTATCAAGGCCAGTGTGTCCTTTTGTTACCCCTTACGGGTATGGGAGATATGTCTACATGCCTTGCCTTGTGTGACATCTCGATTTTCAAACAATATTGGAAGAATAATTAGATTACTAATTAGCTGATAAACGAGGGTTAAAAACCTTAATTTGGGTTAAAACGGGCTCAAGTGAGACCCGTAAACATTAAGAAAGGCCTAGAATGCCCTATAAAGGTATGAAAGACCCTAGAATCTTCTAGAAGGACGAAAATGAGACCTTCCTCCCTATGAACCATCGCGACACGACGGGAATAACAAAGGGACCATCGCGACGCGATGGTGGCCAATGGTTTTATGCCACGTAAGCATCTGGAGTGGTCTAGAAGGATCTAATGGTTACGACGCGACAGACCCTATAAGAGTAGTCCCTCGCAACGCGATGGATAGCGGTGTTATGTCGTTGGATGTGTGACACGTGGCATTATCGCGATGCGATGGAGATAGTGTCTGTGAGCATCGAGCCTATAAATAGTTGTTCACCCTTCCCTCATGTCTAGCCTTAGAGCTCTTCTCTCAGGCCACTTCCTCTATAGAGAAATTATGCTCTGCACTAGCCTCGAATGAGGATCTTGTGCATCAGAAAGCTCTTAGTAGGAAATCCTTAGGTCTGAGAGAAGGGTAAGGCTCAGAGGAGTAGCCTAAGGATGCAGCGCGGATAGCGGTCAAGGGTCAAACCTTAAGAGCTTAACCAGGAGTACCAGGTGAGGGGGAAGATAACTTAATCACTACGGAGCATAGGTAGTAGAGTAGTACTATTAGCAAGCGTAGGGGACCTCAACCCTACTAAAGGTTGATATCAGCAACACCTCAGGAGAGGGTTGTGATATTCGCTGGCTAAGGATAGTCATCGTAGACCTATCAACCAACACAGGTTTATTTGGTATGATTGATGTGCCTATGTGTTTATTTGTTTAGTTGATAGTTGCCTTCGCGACGGTAGGAATAATTTATATGCTAATTATCTGTGATTGATGATATTCTGATTTATGTGCCTATGTGCTAGTTGGTTGGATAATATTTGAGCGTGTGATTGATGCCTGGTCTTATTGTCAAGGGTGTTACCCTCTAGTTAGAGGTTTGTGAATCCCTAGACGGTGATAGCATATATTGTCGGTGTAAGCCCTAGAGGCCAATGTTTTTCCTTTGGACTTATATTTTGTATCATGTCGTTTATTTATTATATGAGGCATTTTCAGTTATTATGTTTGTTTCAACGTAATAAAGTCCTTGAGTAAAAGTTCGTTTTCAATAGAACATCGAGTAGACGACTCGGTTGTGAGATACTAAAGAACTTACTCTAAATATCCGTAGTCGAGTATTAGTATTATTAAGGACAATAATAATGCATCAAGACTATTATGTGGGTGGACTGATAACCTCATCTCACAGGTTATAGATATGAGATATCAAGTCACCACATAGGTACACGTTAGGGTAATTGTGTACTGGATTGACCCACCATGAGAATACTACATAGTGTGTTATGTAAGTGTCATGAGTTATTCTCATAGTGATAGTGGTGTATGCCACCCTCAGACCTGAAACCACTATGGTCCCTACATGAGGAGTTGAGTGTTTTATTGCCGTCAAACATTGTCTGTAACAGGACAATTATAAAGTCGTTTACCTGGCACTCAACGAGTCATGCAAAGAGACATGAGTGACCTAGATGGGATTTGCCCCTCCTACATAACAGGAGTAATATCTGTGGGCCCTTGATAGAGTATGACCAGAAATGCATGGCCATGCTGAAATAAGTCAATATGAGATATTGATCTTATTTGTTGTTACTAAGTCTACTCGGGCATCAAGGAATATAATATTGAACTATACAAAGGGTGACACATACTATGCCTTGTGTTCAATATAGATATAAGGGCAAAAGGGTAATTATACACATGATCATTATCACGGAAAGGTTGCGTCACAACACTGACATTCTCGTTACTTGGGTAGCAGTGGTGTGTTGCTAGACACCGCTCACTGTTTATAATATTAAATAGTGATTTAATATTATTGCCAACGTTACGAACCTGCTGTGGTCACACACATGAGAACAAAGCTAATGGGAGATTAAATAAATGAGTGAGACTCATTTTATTCGGTGCATTCTTACGATGCACCAGCGGAGTCAAGAAAGACGCAGAACACGGTAAGCTACGGTGCGCTAGGTCGGGCTTTAAGTGAAGTCTATAAATAGACTCGTTAAGATCAAGTCTGACACTAATTAAAACCCTAGCCGTTCCAAAGATCGTGACTTGCATCGTGGATCGTTCCGACGTCACCTAGCACCGTGACGGAGACCGCTCCCATTCGGCTATTCGTGTGGACTACGTAGAGGCGCGTTGTTTTTACGTGCGACGCTCGTGCTCGATTCCAATTTTCGTCTGCAAACGATCTGCGCTACAAGAGGTAATTCATATAACCCTGAGTCATGACCATTCGCAAGGATCCATGGAAGGGAAAGTTTAAATTTTCGCTGCGTTTTAAACTCTGTTATTGCGCTATTTCCCTACATATATTACTATTGATATGCTGTTGTCAGTGGTGACAACCGGGTCGGTGTACCCGAGGTTGGCGTACTTACGGACTGGTTATCGAACCGAAGGTACAGAGTAGTTTGGAGATAGTCGATGACCTTGAGGGACCTCAGGATAGGTGATTGGACCGAAGGTGTGGACTCGGTCATCCAATGAGGCTCCAGGACTCCACATATGACAAGGGGTAATCTTAGCCATTTCATGTATAGGAATGTCGTTTATTTATGCACTTGGACAGTACCTTACACCGGTGATCAGAGATGGTAGCGCATCGGGGATATGTCTCCGGGACAACTAACTTATGTCTCATTCCTTTGTGCCCTGAGATTGGTGATCAGTCTCGGGCGTAGGGCGGTATGGCCCGCAATATCCAGCGATTTGTGGTCTGGGTCTATAAGGTCGGTGATCAGGTCAAAATACTCAATGGTCTGTGTCAGTACGATTATCAATGTGATCCATGATCTGTGGTCTGGGTCAGTGGGGTCGGTGATCAGCCCAAAATACTATGTGGTCCTTATCAGTATGCGATATCAATGGTCTGTGTCAGAGTATAAGGTGGTTTGTGACCGTGAGCTCAGGTTTGTCAGTATGTCTGTGTGAGGTCTGGTCGACGACCATGTGCTCATGGCATTGTGTGTGGTATTTGTGGTAGCAGTCATGTTGATGATTATTATGTCTATGCTAATATGTTTGTACTGTGAATAGTGGCAGTAACTTTACTATACTGTTTTCCTGTTTATTAGTGATTAATGGATATTTTACCCCTTTGTTTTCTTGTGTGTTTACATACTATGCTATGATGAATAACAGAAGGACAGGAGCATTCAGTGCTCAGAGCTTGGGGAGCAGGACCTAGTGGAGGTGACCGCTAATGATAACAGTTGTATCACGGCCAGTGTGTCCTTTTGTTACCCCTTGCGGGTGTGGGATATATGTCTACATGCCATGCTTTGCGTGGCATCCTGATTTTCAAACAATATTAGAAGAATAACCAGATTAATAATTTGGTGATGAACACGAGTTAAAAACCATAATTTGGGATAAAACGGGCCTAAGTGAGACCTAGAAACATTAGGAAAGGCCTAGAATGCCCTCGAAAGGTATGAAACACCCTAGATCTTCTAGAAGGACGAAAATGAGACTTTCCTCCCTATAAACCATCGCGACGTTATGGGAATAACAAAGGGACCATCGCGACGTGATGTTGGCAAATGGTTTCGTGCCATGTAAGCATCTGGAGTGGTCTAGAAGGATCTGATGGTCGCAGTGCAACGGACCCTGTGAGAGGAGTCCCTCGCAACGCGATGGATGTCGGTGATATGTCGGAGATCATGCCCGTTGGATGTGTGCATGTGGCATTATCGCAACGCGATGGAGATTGCGTCTATGACAATCGTGACGCGATGGAGCCGAACCTCGCCTATAAATAGCCATTCACCCCTCCCATATTTCTAGCCTCGGAGCTCTTCTCCCTAGGCACTTCCTCTATAGAGCAATTATGCTATGCACTTGCCTCGAATGGCGATCTTGAAGCTCTTAGCAGGAAATCCTTAAGTCTGAGAGAACGATAAGGCTCAGATGAGTAGCCCAAGGCAGGAGTGTGGATAGTGGTCGAGGGTTAAAGCTTAGGAGCTTATCCAGGAGCGCCAGGTGAAGGGGAAGATACCTTAATCACTAGGGAAAATAGGTAGTAGAGTAGTACTATTAGCATCCGTAGGGGACCTTAACCCTATAAGAGGTTGATATCAGCAACACATCTGGAGAGGGGTTGTGGTATGCGGTGGCTAAGGATAGTTGTCGTAGTCCTATCAACCAACATAGTTTTATTTGGTATGATTGATATGCTTATGTGTTTACTTGTTTAGTTGATAGTCGCTTTCGCGACGCTCGAAATAATTTATATGCTTATTATCTTTGATTGATGATATTCTGATTTATGTGCCTATGTGCTAGTTGGTTGGATAATATTTGTGTGTGTGATTAATGCCTAGTCTTAGCGTCATGGGTGCTGCCCTCTAGCTAGAGGTTTGCGAATCCCTAGATGGTGATAGCATATATTACCGTCGATACTCTGTTGTCAGTGGTGACAGCCGGGTCGGTGTACCCGACTGGTGATCGGACCGAAGGTACGAAGTAGTTTAGAGATAGTCGGTGACCTTGAGGGACTTGAGGGAATGTCGTCCATTTGTGCATGTATGGGAATATCGTCCATTTGTGCATGTGGACGGTACCTTACTCCGGTGATCAGGGATGGTAGCGTATTAGGATATGTTTTTGGCACAACCAACTTATGTCTCATTCCTCTGTGCCCTGAGACTGTGACAGAATATAGAGAGTAGGGCGGTATTGCCCGCAATATTCAGCGATTTGTGATCAAGGTCAGTAGGGACGATAATGGGCCTAAAATCTTCAATAGTCTATGCCAATATGTGGGTTCAATGATATGTGTCAGTGTATAAGGTTGTCTGTGACTATGTCCTCAACTTTGTCAGTATGTGGTATCAGTGTATGGTGTCGTTTATGACCGTGTGCTCAGGAGACGTGTGTCGTATTTGTGGTAACAGTCATGTTGGTGATTGTTATGTATGTGCTGATATGTTTGTGTTGTGCATGGTGGCAGTAACTTTGCTATACTGTTTTCCTATTTATTAGTGATTGATGGATGTCTTACCCCTTTGTTTTCTTGTGTGTTTCCATACTATGCTATGATGAATAACAGACGGACAGGAGCATTCTGTGCTCAGAGCTTGGGGAACGGGACCTAGTGGAGGGACCGCTAATGATAACAGCTGTATCACAGCCAATGTTTCCTTTTATTACCCCTTGTAGGGGTGGCATATATGTCTACATGCCATGCTTTGTGTGGCATCCTAATTTTCAAACAATATTAGAAGAATAATTAGATTAATAATTAGGTGATGAATGTAACACCTCGTTCCTGAAGCACTATTAAGATAATATTTCTGACAGCATTTGACATATTTCTGAAAGGCGAGATACTCTGCTTGCAAGGTTTCCGAAAATGTTGTTCTATTTTTTTTTTAAACTTCTTTCAAAAGGGCAGTCAGAGTATTACAGTGATTTTAGAAATATGGCAGTGAATAAATGAAGTCACCAAAATCAAACCACAAGAACCATACTCATAAATTTATTCTATCATAGTACACCTAACAATTCAAATCTCGTACACACAATACATTTTATTACAACATTGTAAATTAACAGTGCACACCCTATAGCTGGTCGGGACACTACAACACTTACTAGACCTCTAGTAAGTTTCAGAAAAATAAACCAAAACAGATAACCGGGTAGGACCACCCTCAGCTAAGCTTTCCAGCAGCCTCGAACACTTCGCAGTCTTCGTCATCTGGGTTACAATCATTGATTGAAATAACCACGGACAAGGGTCAACTTCTTACATAAACAAATACAATGGCAACAACATGTACAATAGCAATTCATATTATATAGGTAAAACATAACATACAATTCAATAAGAATGCGTAAATGTTCTGCAAAAACGACTACATGGCACTGTTTATAATTTCGGAATATCGAAATGGTCAATCGTTGGTACGCCATGGTATGCCCCAAATCGATCACCCCATCCGACGAATATATTAACTAGTTCCTTGAATTCCTTTGGCCACGAGCAATCCATCACCCAGGATATTCAAGTCAAAGTTATACCAACAATGCATGACAATGCATTCTAACAACTCCAATGAACATACGATGCATATGATATTTCAACAAGGTATAAATCAATAAATATTTAACTATCCAATATTAAATAAATATTGAATTATCCAGCACCACCAATCAATATATCTCCACATAAATTAAGCATATATCCAACATATACCACACAATCAATTCATCAGTTTAACAACTCAGAATCACAATAGTTCAGCACTCTCAATCAATCTTGCATCCACATTTAAACATCAAGCACATAAGCTCATGAATATAAATCACTTCACAGTATATCAGTATCCGATCCTAATCATATCTAGAAGTAGCCCTTATCGAAGGTTAATAGCCCACGTGTCAAAACATGTTACGATCCTACTCAGCACGAACAATTCCTCAAGGATCCTAAACAACACACTAAACCTTAGTATAACTCTAATTCATCCAAAAATAATTCCCTAGGCTTAGATTCAATTCTAACCCCTAGACTCTCAATCCCCAAAAATATTTATAGTAAAACACCTACACTTGAAATAACACACCAATTGAAATTAAATGTTTCTAGAGACTTAAAACTTACTTGAAATAATATACAAAGTTGAAAAATAAGGTTTTAAAGACTAAACTCTCTTCCTTTGCAAACTCGAGACATGGAATCAACACCGAAAATCAAATACTTTTTACTACAAACTAATTAAGGCTCCACTTGGCCTTAGGATTTCAAAATCCTAATTTGCCTTAAGTGTTTCATGGCCTTTAACAATCAAACAACTTCTAGTTAAATCAAACTATTTTTTTTTTCTAAAATTTTCAAAACTTGAAATACAAGTCAGTACAACTAATTTAAGCTAGGAACACAAAATAATTTCCTCCCAAGCTCTTAGGAGCTCGCGGCCACACACTCAAAATTAGGGAACAAATTGCAAAATTTTCAATTAATCAAGACCATATCATTTAATCACCTAATTCCTTTCCAAAACATTCAATTTTTCCAAAACAAAAACCATTACATAACTACATCACCCTATCATGTCCAATCAAGAATCAAGGGTTTCCCAAAAACCAAAATTGACAACAACAACAACAATAGCAATTACTAAGGAACAAGAAACACAAATCAATTGAATGATTCACTTGAGAAATCACAAAGCCCCTTTCCCTTAGACCATTGATCAAGGGTTCCCAAAATTTGGGGGAAACTTTGATCATCTAACTCATGATCATTATCAACACCCAATTAAAGCATTTAAACAAGAATTAAGCAAAACAACAACTCCTACACGTAAAATATGGAGCTCACGGTTTTGGAGCTTTTAGGAGACAAGGAAAGTTGATTTTTCTTCCTCACCTGCAATGTCAAGAAGATAGTGGCAAGGAGATGAAGAAGCTAGAAGTGATGGATGTTGGAAAAATGGAGGTGGGTCACGCCTAGAAGAAGAAGAAGGAAGAGGCCATGAAGCTTGGCTCTTGGTGTTTTCTCTCCAACAAGAACAGGATGAAATGAAGAAAATGAGAGTGAGAGTGAGAGTGGAAAGGGGGGTGCTTCGGCCTAGCTAAGGAAAAAGGGAGGGTTAAAAATTGTATTTCTTAATTCATGCCTTTCCTTTTTACCTACACTAAAGCAAGATGGAAATAAAAAAAATGAGATATTAAAATGGGGAGGTGGATTCGGCCTGACTAGGCAATAAGGGAGGAGAGAAAAAAATTAAATAACACAAGTGTTTACTTGGCTAAGAATCGTTTAGAAAAAGCACCACCTAATTAACCTCCAAAAGTGTGACACCTAGATACTATAATGCAAGATTCTAATCTAATCACAAGCCTAAACATGTAATCCCTCTCTTCTTATGATTACTCTCTAATCCTAGAGTCTTAAGTGTACTAAATATGTATGTGTATATATATATATATATATATATATATATATGGCATCGAGTAATCGCGTTCCGCTTAATTCTTTTGCCGATTAATCGCGAAAATTAATTTACTTAGAAATTAATTCACCGCGTGATAAGTAAATTATATATAAATATAAAAACAATTAAAAGCACTCAAGCATCATTACAATGATTTACGTTTCGATTTTCATCGAAATCAGAATTCATTTTAAATTTTTATTGCCGATAAAAATTACCTGGCAATTCAAAATACGGCGAATATTCATAAGAGTTATTCAACGAGAACCATGCATTAATAATAAATATTAATTCTTAAATTAAATTTTATCTTGATTTAATTCAATCACTTTCTTAGTCAACAAAAATACGCGTTGCCGCATCAAACATAAAACTTATAATAAGTATAATTGATGAATTCACTTTAAAAGCAGCATACGTCTACGCTGTCTATTAATTAGAATTGACATCATGAATAATAATTATTTATAATAAATAAATTATTCAAAATAGGTCAAAATATTTCTTCATACTCTCAGTAAATCATTGAGGTGATCAATCTTTACGACTTACCTTCAAGTAACTGAGATTTTATCGCTAAAATAATTTTTCTTAAAAATTGAGGTGTTACGCTATCACTCCCTTAAAATAGTTTCGTCCTCGAAACTACGTGGGAATTAAAATATAAAAATTACTTTATTCAAATCCATAAAATAATTTGCAACACATAGACACTCACAATGCATATTACTATAAGTCGTACAATAATATTTATAACTACATACATAATATTGCAATCACAGCATAGCATGCAACAATAACAATCACACTCAACATTATTAAATATACATATCACATAAAATCATGCACACAATATAATTCCTTAGACGAAGGAGTCCTTACGATCCACCGATGCTTTATTCCAGAGCCACAATCTCTGCTTATTCACGATCACGAACACGAACACGAGCACGAACACAAGCACGACTACGGTTGCTTACTGTCACCAAAAACATTATTACACCACATACACCTAATCACGGTTACATGTATCAAAAAACAAGACCCCTTAAAACTCTGAGAAGATTAAAATTCTCTTCTCCAATAAAACATTTTTCTAAAAAAATATCAATTTCTTAGCAAAAATACCAACACAAAGAATTAATAAAAACACCACTTCATTTTCTCAAGACTCAACCATTCTCATGGACACTAAAGTTCCTTTGAGATCAGGTCCTCATTGTCTCAAAGGTATCAACCAGGCTTCAATAAAAAAATTAAAAGTAACTCTAAAATTTTAAATCAACTACTCCCTTTCTTTGAACTTCTCTTAGATCAAAACTTTTCTAAATTAATCTTCTTTTATACACCAACAACAATCAAATTACTAACCTCTAAGTGTTAAAATTAAAAATCCTTTTTAGTAATACTTTACTCAAAATTTTTATAAGTAAAACTTTAATTTTAAACACTAGAAAATTCACTTTTCTTTCGAAACCAAAGCAATTGACAAATTCTAACAGTTAATCAAGTAAAATTTAAAAAAATACTACCAGGACCTCAAATACTCCCTCGGTTTCAACAACAAAATAGTATCTAAGAATTTTCTTCTTTCAATGTTTCTGCAATCATAAAACTCACACTTAAACGTGAACACAAGAAGGGGGTTGAATTGTGTCCAAAAACTTTTCTAAAAGCTTTACGTTAAAAGCACTAATAATACAGATTTTTCAAAATTGTTTGTTTATCGGACGCTGAGAAACTAATCGGAAGCAGGAAATAAACCGTTTATGAAAACTTGTTTTACTGAGCAAGGTAAAGATAAATGTAAGTAAAACAAGGTAAAGATAAATGTAAGGCAATAAAGTAAGAGGCACAGAGATTTATACTAGTTCACCACCAACTGGTAGCTACGTCTAGTCCCTTCGATCCTGAAGGGTTTTTCACTATAATCAACTGATTATAATTTCCTCAAGAGTATTCTACTGTCACAAACTTGACAATACTCTCAACTTCTCAAAACGACTCAGTACAATCGAGTCTTTGAGGAACAAAGCCTTAACTAGGCCAAAAACATTTTACAAAAGAGAATATACTTTTGAACACTTTCAAAACTAACTCTCACAGAGAGGATGAAAAGATTAAGCTCAAAAACTCAGTAGCTTTCTAAAAGAAAGTATATGACGCTGAGTTCAGTTCTTTGTAGACCAGAAACTTGGCACGAAACTTGATTGCTCACTTGAGTAATATTGCTTCCAGAATAAAGTTTCTTCACAGTTTTTCCAACTGGTCTTCAATGAATACCTTGGGGTATTTATAGGAGTCTTCAGGGATATTACCGTTTGCAGTAAAAACATAGCTCCATTTCATTGAATGAGGTAATTTGAAATGTAGTCCTTTTCTTCCTTTCCAGAGAATATCAGAATAGTACATATTACTGTTTTCGTACTATCTGCTTTTCACAATTGCCTTGTACGATTTTTGTCTTTTGCTAAAGGTGTCACCTTTGCTTCCTCGTACATCAAAATGAGCGCATAAAATCAAATTCGAATTCCATTCCAGAACACTCTGAGGTTAAGAGCAAAAATGTGATCATCGCGTGCTTCATTAAAGAGATCAGATGCTCGCTCAGAACAGAGGAGGACACTCGCAGCAATAGAGTATTCTACATGTCAAAGAGTAACACTACTGGACGCTTGCTGTTAGCAAGACGCTGGAGTGAGTTCGGATGCTGACATTAGTGGAGTGTATTCAATTCTCTTGTAAATTTTCTTCTTCTTTCTTGAGTATTTTGTACATATATATGAAGCATTGATACCTGTACACTCAAAGATATGTTAGAAGATAAATTGTTCTCTTGAAAATACTTTATTATCATCAAAATTAATGAGGGTCTAAACTTCTCAATCGTTTAGGTTCCAACAATCTCCCCTTTTTTATGATGACAAATATCCAAGATTGATGAACAATTTAATTTCAAAATAATATCAAGGGTCTCCCCCTGAATTCAACCATTTAGATATATATATGAACAATTCAGGTATTAAGGCGATTGTTGATAAATAAATTCATTTAAGTGATCACAAAAAATACGTAGATGTCTTAGAGCATGTGTTCATTTAATAAAGTGAAATCGGATGCTGATTTTATTTTATCAAAAAGATTTTCATTGTACCAAATTTATTGATCATTATTAGAGTATTGGATCAATGAATATCAACGCATTATAGGTATTAGAGCAATAAATAACCTTTAGTTTAGCGTATCCATCAGAGTTTCACGTGTTCATCAAACCTTTCTTTTACTCCCCCTTTTGTCATCAGACAAAAAGAGTGTAAAGCACATCGTAGTCAAAATAAGACTTAGAAAATTTTGAATATAAGTCAGATAGAGGTATATATAAACAGATAATCAGAGCAAAATTATATATATAAGAGTACCCAAAAAAATTTTATATCACACAAAAAAATAAGTAAATTCAAGGGTTTGGTGGAGGTGGTGGAGGGATGTTGAGACGTTCATATAGTAATTTCAGGGCATTCTCCAGCTGAGTAACTTTCAGGTTTGTGGCCTTCATTTCTTCAACTGCAGAAGTACAAGTAGAAGTAGAAGGTCCAGCTTCTAATACTGGTGCAGGTTTCATCTTCTGATGCTCTACTAGCACCCAGTTAGATAGCTTCAGTCTCAAATCCTTCTTCTATTGAGCTCTTTGAAAGAATGCATCATTTGGTATAAACCATTTGATGAGATTTCCGAGTTTTCTCAGCTCAGATTCTGCCTGAATTTCCCTTTTATTCTTCACATCTTTTGGACACAACAAATCCATAAAGATAATTTCTGTGTGTAGAAATACCTCAGCAGTGAAAGCTTCAAACCTGTTTCCAGCATCTTCTCCCCATATTCTTCTGATAAAGACACTCAATGCTTCAGAAGCGAAAGAGAGTCCTTCATTTTCTGCCAGGTATACTCTTCACAGATTTTCCCTGTCATCTTCTTCAAGCACTAGGGGGACGAGGCATGGTAACATGGCTTTGTCTTTCCAAGACTCAGACCATTGATTCCAAGTAAATCCAATGTCAAAGTGCTTGGTCACAGCAGCCCATTGGACATATATCTTCATGCAGTCAAGAGGCCTGATTACTGAGCACCTGAACGTATCATCAAAGTATGCAGTTCCCAGATTGGTGTCAGTAACTTTGTTGATAGTGCCAACTGTGGGAATTGTGGCTTTCTCAGTATTGCAGCAGTTTGAGGAGCTAGTTCTCCATTCATCTTCCTTCAGAGAACTGAGGTAAAACATTCTGGCATGATCCTCAGTGATCTTGGCAATCGGAAGCTCAGAGAATTCCTTAAGATAAAACTTCTTAGGAGCCTTCTCATACTCTTTGAGTCCGATCTTGCTGTATGGCAACTTGCCAGGAGCAGGTTCTTTCCTCTTCCCAGGGATAGACCAAGGTAGCCACCTTTATCTATCTGGAATAATCTTGACGGATACAGAAGAAGGATCTCTGAACTGTCTGATAACTTCAAGTTTCTTCATTTCAAGACAGTGTGCCATGAAGGAAGCTTCTTCATTCGTAATCCATCTTCCATATTCCTCCAGTGTGAGAGGTTCGATTTGAGGCAGGAACTTCAGAAGGTCAACAGAGAAAGGAATTGCCCTGCTACCAGGTTCCGGTCTCAATCTCCCTTTGAATGACATCTCGAAATGGTCTTCTCCATCCTTGAAGGTAGTATTCATTGGAGAGGCAATCTCCAGTCTGGCAGCTCCAGAGGTGAAGGTTTTCAAGTGCCAGGTAGAAGGGTGATTGTAGATGATGTGATATGACTCATACTTAACAAACCGAGGTTTGTTAATGCGCGAGACATTCTTCCTTCCACTGAAGTATGTAGGTTTGTAGGTAAGGGTGAGTGAAGTGGGAGTGGTTTTGGTGATTGTATAGGTTTTAGGTGTGTAGGGTTTGAATGGATTGATGGGAGGTACTTTGAATAATAGGTTGAAGGGATGAGAGTGAAGTTTGGAAATGTATGTAGTAAGTGAGGTATTATAGGAGATTTGTGATAGGTCAAAGTTGAGTGTATTAGATGGTATTTGGGTTGGTTTTGAGGGGATGAGGGTAGAGGTTTGTCGTAGGCTTATTCTGGTTTTCTTGTTTTGTGTTTGGATTTGAGGTTGTGAAACAGATAATGAAGGTGCAGGAATAACATCATGAGAATCAAAAGTAGATACTGACTCATCAACAGTAAAGTCAAGTACCTTTGAGTTAAGTTCAGAAGACTTAACCAACCTTCTCTTTGTTCCTCTAGAGGCAACAACGGTCGGAGGAGGAGGAGGGACTTTCTTCCCTTGACCAGATGCTGAAGCATCTTTTTCAGTTGTTGGCTTATTCTTCTTCTCTAAGATCTTTCTGATGGGAATTCTGTCCTCGTCATCTGGTTCCTCAACAGTAGGTGCAGGAGCCACCTTCTGTTTCATTCTTCTTGTCTCCCTTATAGGAGATTCAGCAGGTCTCTTCACACCAGCCATTGAGCTTCTGGTGGTTTTCTTTTCAGCTTCTCCAACATTTGCAGTAGTTTCTCCTTCTTGTTGCTCTAATTTCACCTTCTTAATCATCGAGCCAGTTATCAACTATATTCTGACCAGACTGTTGACTCCAAAAACTTCAGGACGAACAACAGCACCAACACCAAAGTATTTATCTTTTTCTTCTTTGTTTGTTGAATCAGCAAGCTTTCTCACAATACCATCTTTTATCATCATAATGGACAGAAGAACTCCATAAGGGATAACCTTGACAATATTCTTTTTATCAACACTTTTCCTTGAGAAGACAAGAGCATTGACAAGATTGTTGATAATCATCCTTGGCAGGTTGATTTTCTTTCTGTCCATATAGTTTCTCATAATGAACTTTTGCTCATAGTTCACTATGTCGCTTGAACCAGCCTTTAGAATCACGCTCTTAGCGATGATTTTGTGCGATACTCTGTAGTGGCTTTTCAAGTCTTTGGCAGTGGGAGTTATGTTCTTCTTCTTCAACTCACGGTAATTTTCGAACAGAGCTTCGTTGACATTTTCTAAACCTCTGTAAGCGTCAACCCGGTTAGCATGGTAACTGATTCCTTCACAAGGGCACTTGATGGTCTGAGCGATAGAGTTTATGGTGAAACGTAACTTGAAACCTCTGATATGTCCTTCAATAATTTCTCCCAGAAGTAGATAAGCGTTCCCCCAGAATTCCTTAATAGCATAGCTCAACACATCAACTGGTTCCCAGATAAAGTAATTTTTCCAACCCAGTTTTTCCAAACCTTCTTCGAAATCAAAACCATAGAGCTTGAAGTTCTCAAAATCAATTCTATTTTCATTCATCAGTTTTGCTTCTAAGAAGACATCGTAGGCAGCAGTATATTGTCCAACCTTTCTATCGGCCATGGTAGCAGTTGCAGAGAGGGTAATGGAGGTTTTAGGGTTTGAAGTCACACACAAAGAGAGAGAAAGAGAGAGAGAAAACAATTTTGCAAGAGAAACAGAGTAAAGTGATGGAGAGAAAAGTGTGGAGTAGTGGGAAAGTTAATAGAAAATGGTACAGTCCTTTTTCAAAAACCGCTTCGCATTTCCAAAATAAATTAAATCAAAAGGAAAAGAAAATGAAGATTCTCCTTTTCATTAAATGAAGACGCTAAAAGAAAAGTAAAATCAAGTAAAAAGATTTTATCGAAAAACATAAATAATCATGACTCAGTGAGATGTGATGAGACGCTTATGTCCTTTACACGTGTGTATGCGTTCGGATGCACGTAACCGATTCACCAGACGCTGAGTTATGGTGCACATGATGAATAAAATGCTTACACGTATACATGCTTATGTCATACCAGATGCTGAGTTATGATGCATATCATCTGACGCTGAGATTAATCATTCTTCTATAAGATGAAATTTTAAATTTCTTCTTATAAAATTGAATCTATCTTCAGTAAGGGGTTTTGTAAATATGTCAGCCCACTGATGATCAGTGTCTACAAATTTTATTTCGAGAATACCCTTCTGAACATAGTCTCTTATAAAATGATGCTTAATCTCAATGTGCTTGGCTCGTGAATGCAATATGGGATTTTTAGTAAGACAGATTGCAGAAGTATTATCACAAAATATAGGAATGTTACTCTCTTTTATCAGATAATCTTCAAGTTGATATTTCATCCACAGAAGTTGAGAGCTGCAACTTGTCACAATGAAATATATTCACACGCTATTGAGAGTGCAATCGTGCTTTGCCGTTTGCTTGACCAGGACACAAGATTTGTCCAAGGAATTGGCAGCCTCCACTTGTGCTTTTTCTTTCAATTCGGTCTCCAGCAAAATCAGTATCACAGAAACCTACTAACTTGTAATCTTTTGATTTCTTATAAAGCAAACCAAGATTAGTAGATCCTTGCAAATATTTAAAAATTCTTTTAACAGCACTCAAATGTGATTTTCTAGGATCTGATTGAAATCTTGCACACAGATAGACATTGAACATAATATCAGGTCTTGAAGCTGTTAGATAAAGTAGAGATCCAATCATACCTCTGTACATCTTCTGATCTACCTTTTTATCAGTTTCATCTTTACCAAGAATGCACGTGGGAAGCATAGGAGTGCACATAGGTTTGCAATCCACCATTTTGAATTTCTTTAGCAATTTCTTGATATATTTGCTTTGATGTATATAGATATCATCATTGCATTGTTTGATTTGAATTCCAAGGAAGAACTTTAGTTCACCCATCATGCTCATCTCGAATTCAGCCTGCATTAGCTTAGAAAATTCTTTGCAAAGGCTTTCATTAGTAGCTCCAAAAATAATGTCATCAACATATATTTGAACAATTATAAAGTGCTTGTTTGATGTTTTTCTAAAAAGAGTAATGTCTACTAGACCTCTGGTAAAACCATTTTTCATCAAAAAATGTACTCAGTCTTTCATACCAAGCTCTGGGAGCTTGCTTAAGACCGTACAGGGCCTTTTTAAGCTTGAAGACATGTTCTGAAAATTCAATGTCTTCGAATCCAGGAGGTTGTTTTAGAAAGACTTCCTCAGTTATAAAACCATTCAAGAAAGCACTTTTCACAACCATTTGATAAAGGATTATATCATGGTGTGCAGCAAATGATAGTAAAATGCGTATAGCTTCTAACCTTGCAACAGGTACAAATGTTTCAGTAAAATCAATACCTTCTTCCTGTGAGTAACCTTGAGCAACCAATCTTGCCTTATTTCTCACTACCTTTCTATCTTCATCAAGCTTGTTTCTAAATACCCATTTAGTACCAATGGCTTGCTTATCTTCTGGTAGAGTAACTAGCTTCCGTACATCATTTCTTTGGAACTGATTTAACTCTTCTTGCATGGCCAGAATCCAACCTTCATCTTCCAATGCTTGATCAATCGTTTTAGGTTCCATTTCTGAAAGTAATGCCATATATGCATGCTCTTTAAAAGAGGATCTAGTTCTTACTCTATCTCCAAGTTTTCCTATGATTTGATCTTTAGGATGATTAGTTTTGTACTTCTAGCTCTTTCTGGCTTCAGCTTCTAAAGATTCTTGTGTCTGGTCACCACCGGACGATGAAGATGTAGGTTCACTATTTGTAGTATCACCTATATTTAATTCTGAAAATAATTCATCTAGCTCTGACATGGCTGTGTCAGGCTTCTTGTTATCAAATTTGACATGAATGGATTCTTCCACTGTCATAGTTTCTTTATTGTATATTCTAAAAGCTTTGGATCTTTCAGAATATCCCAAAAAGATTCCTTTGTCAGCTTTTGAATCAAACTTACCAAGCTGATCCTTAGTAATCAAAATATAACAAGTACAACCAAATGAATGGAAATATGATATGTTTGGTTTTCTTCCTTTCCACAGTTCATATGGAGTCTTCTTCAAAATAGGTCTAATAAAAATTCTATTTTGAATGTAACAAGCTGTGTTTACTGCTTCTGCCCAAAAATGTTTTGCAATGTTAGCTTCATTGATCATGGTCCTGGTCATTTCTTGGAGGGACCTATTTTTCCTTTCTACAACACCATTTTGTTGAGGTGTTCTAGGAGAGGAGAAATTGTGGGAGATGCCATTATCATCACAAAATTTTTGAAAGCTTTCATTTTCAAATTCTCCCCCATGATCACTTCTAATGGATGAAATACAAATTCCTTTTTCATTTTGAACTGTTTTGCAGAATACAGTAAATGCCTTGTATGACTCATCTTTGTGAGCAAGGAATCTAACCCATGTTCATCTAGTAAAATCATCAACAATGACTAACCCATATTTCTTTCCAGTTAAAGAGGCTGTCCTGGTTGGACCAAAAAGATCAAGATGCAAAAGCTCAAGTGGTCTAGAGGTTGAAACAACATTTTTTGAATGAAAAGAAGTTTTAACTTGTTTTCCTCTTTGACATGCCTCACAGAGACCATCAGATTGATACTTAAGATTTGGTAAGCCTCTGACAAGACTGTGCTTGTTTAATTTTGAGATTAATCTCAAATTGGCATGACCCAATCTCTTGTGCCAAATCCATTGTTCTTCGTCAACAGACATAACACACTTGACATCTTGTTTTGCAAGTTCAGAGAGATCAATTTTGTAAATATTTTGTTTCCTCTTAGCAATAAAGAAAATAGAGCCATCCTTTTTGCTTTTTACTAGACATCCAGTTTCTGTAAAGATGACTTCATAACCATTGTCACATAATTGACTTATGCTCAATAAGTTATGTTTGAGTCCTTCAACATAAAGTACATTATCAATAGAGGGAAGAGGGTCTTTACCAATGCGACCAATTCCAACTATTTTACCTTTATGGTTTCCTCCAAAACCAACGAATCCAGCTTCTTTAGGCCTTAGTTCTTGGAACATATGCTTTTCTCCCGTCATGTGACGCGAGCATCCACTGTCTAAGTACCAAGATAGGTGTGTTGACTTTGTTGTTAAGCATGTCTGCAACATAGACTATTTTATCTTTAGGTACCCATATCTTTTTGGGTCCTTTCTTGTTAGTTCTTGAAGGAAGCTTATCCTTCACAGTTTTAAAAACAGTACATGCACTTTTCAAATGACCAGGTTTATTGCAGTAAGTACAATGCAAGCATTTACTATGATTATTGGATTTATCAGATGCTGAATCATTTTCTAAAGGAGGTTCATCTAATATATAACCAAGATCATGAGTTATCGTTTTACTGACACCCTAAATCATTGACGCTTGCTTGCTTCGAGTTATACTCTCTGCAAGAAACTTTTGAAATGCATATTCATAATCATTTGATTTGCATTTATGGTTGCCTGTAACTTTAGAGCTTTCAGCTTGAGAGCTCTCAGCTTCTGGTTGCTTGTTAGTGGCCAGACGCTGGTTATCTATTAGATGCTGATATTCAGTTTTCAGCTTCTGGTTCTCTTTATTGAGTACATATTTTTCTTTGTTTAAAGCTTGAAAGTCTTGTGATAATTTTGAAAATTTCTTTTTCAAATTCTTATACTCAACAGAGAGAGTGGCAGAGTCCTTAAGAAGATCATCGAATGCTAGTTGAAGTTCAGAGTAGGAATCATATACTATTACCTCTTCAACTTCTTCTTCTGAGTCAAGATCAGTATTTGCCATGCGAGCGAGATTTGCTTCTTTTTCATTATCTTCCTCAGATGAGGATAAGTCTAGATCTTCCCATGTAGCCATGAGGCTTTTCTTCTTTTTCTTGAAAGAACTTCTTGTGGGCTTCTCCTTAAGATTAGGACATTCAGACTTGAAATGTCCAGGCTTTTTACATTCATAGCAAATGACTTGAGCTTTGTCTTTGACTTTGCTTTCCTTCTTGTCCTTAGTATCTTTCTTCTGAAACTTCCTCCTGAAGTTTCTCTTTTTCCACATTCTTTGTATCTTCCTGGATATAAACGAGAGCTTATCTTCTGATGTATCAACATCTCCTTCTGAAGCTTCATCTTCTGATTCTTCTTCTTCTTCAGCCTGAAGAGCTTTGGAAGAACTAGCTTTATGTTGAGCGACTTTCAAGGCAATAGACTTGCCCTTTTTGACAGGTTCTTCTTCGTTTAGCTCAATTTCATGAGCTTTCAACGAACTCATAAGATCTTCAAGTCGTAGGACATTTAGATCTTTTGCTTCTTGAATAGCAGTGACCTTGGGTCTCCACTGCTTAGTCAAGCTTCTTAAGATCTTTCTAACATGGTCAGGTGTAGTGTAACTTTTTCCAAGGGCCTGTAACCCATGAACAAGTGTTTGGAATCTTCCAAACATAGTTTCAATGTTTTCACCATCTTCCATTTTGAACAACTCGTATTGGCAAACCAACATGCTAGTTTTGGTTTCTCTTACTTGGGCAGAGCCTTCGTAAGATAAAACAAGTGAGTCCCAGATTTCTTTGGCAGTATCAAATTTGCCACATTTGTCATATTCTTTTTCTGTCATAGCAAAGATAAGAATGAATCTTGCTTTTTGATTGGTTTGATATCTCTTTTTCTGTTCATCATTCCAATCTTCTCTGGCTATAGCAACACCACAAGGATTAGTGGGAGGAATGTAACCACTTTGAACTATATTCCACAACTCAAGTTGTTGTGTCTCAAAGAAAGCTTTTATCTTATCTTTCCAGTAATCAAATATTTCTCCATCGAAAAGAGGAGGACGGTTCATATGACCACCTTCAGTAGACATGTTCACAGTATAGGATCTTTTCTCTTACACTGTTAAGTGCTCAACCAAGAGGCCGAGCTCTGGTACCAACTGAACGTGAACACAAGAAGGGGGTTGAATTGTGTCCAAAAACTTTTCTAAAAGCTTTACGTTAAAAGCACTAATAATGTAGATTTTTCAAAACTGTTTGTTTATCGGACGCTGAGAAACTAATCGGAAGCAGGAAATAAACCGTTTATGAAAACTTTGTTTTTCTGAGCAAGGTAAAGATAAATGTAAGGCAGTAAAGTAAGAGGCACAGAGATTTATACTAGTTCACCACCAACTGGTAGCTACATCTAGTCCCTTCGATCCTGAAGGGTTTTTCACTATAATCAACTTATTACAATTTCCTCAAGAGTATTCTACTGTCACAAACTTGACAATACTCTCAACTTCTCAAAACGACTCAGTACGATCGAGCCTTTGAGGAACAAAGCCTTAACTAGGCCAAAAACAGTTTACAAAAGAGAATATAATTTTGAACACTTTCCAAAATAACTCTCACAGAGAGGATGAAAAGATTAAGCTCAAAAACTGAGTAGCTTTCTAAAAGAAAGTATAAGACGCTGAGTTCAGTTTTTTTAGACCAGAAACTTGGCACGAAACTTGATTGCTCACTTGAGTAATATTGCTTTCAGAATAAAGTTTCTTCACAGTTTTTCCAACTGGTCTTCAATGAATACATTGGGGTATTTATAGGAGTCTTCAAGGATATTACCGTTTGCAGTAAAAACATAGCTCCATTTCATTGAGTGGGGTAATTTGAAATGTAGTCCTTTTCTTCCTTTACAGAGAATATCAGAATAGTACATATTACCGTTTTCGTACTATCTGCTTTTCATAATTGCCTTGTACGATTTTTGTCTTTTGCTAAAGGTGTCACCTTTGCTTCCTCCTACATCAAAATGAGCGCATAAAATCAAATTCGAATTCGTTCGTAACACTCGAGGTTAAGAGCAAAACGTGATCATCACGTGCTTCATTAAAGAGATCGGATGCTCGCCGTAACGCAGAGGACTGACGCCGCAAAGAATAGAGTATTCCACGTGTCAAAGAAAAACACTACTGGACGCTTTCTGTTAGCAAGACGCTGACATTAGTGGAGTGTAGTCAATTCTCTTGTAAATTTTCTTCTTCTTTCTTGAGTGTTTTGTACATATATATGAAGCTTTGATACCTGTACACTCAAAGATATGTTAGAAGATAAATTGTTCTCTTGAAAATACTTTGTTATCATCAAAATTAATGAGGGTATAAACTTCTCAATCGTTTAGGTTCCAACAACACTAAAATCAAAGATTTTTAAACACTTAATTTTCTAAGACTCCACTTTATTTAGGAACCACAAAGATTCCTTTAAACACTAGGTGTTTCTTAGCCTTATTAAACTAAACGACATTTAAAACAACTTTAACTCAAATCTCATTTTGTTTTCTAAACTACTAAACTTCAACAAAACTAACTATGAAAGGATCAAAGGTTAAAACAGAGAAATTTCCCCCTTTAACCCTCTTGAAGCTCATGGCTTCACCAAAATTGTTAGGGATTTTCTTCCAACAATACTCAAATAGCAAAAATACTAAAATCCACGTATAAAACTCTAAGAAATTAAGCAAGAATTTTAAAAAAATAAATTTTTTTCCAAAATTCTTCTCCAAATCATAGTTTAAAACAAGCTCAAGAAGAACAAAACTAAATATTTTTCTTGATCAAGACATAAAACGATAACTAATTATACATAATTCAAGTCAAACACAAAATTTCTCTTTCCTTAAGAACCATATGGATTATAAACCCACTCCAAAAATCTTTCTCAAAACCATTCCAACTCACACACAGTCCATTTAACAAGTTCAACACCCAAATACTTATTCACAACTCCTAGATCATAACCACACAAAATATTCAAGAACTTAAGTTATAAAAATTTGAAATCAAACCTCATACATAAATATGTGGTCACGGGTTCATACTTCAATTTAGCAACAACTTTCAAAAAAATTCCCCCAGCATTACACACATAAAACATGGTTCTTCAACCAAAAAAACAAGATGAAAATATATTATATATATTCATACAACCAAAAGGAAGGAAAATCTTTGCTACTAGATCCTAATCAACAAGATCATCTACAATGACACAAGAATTAAAAGCAAAAGAACCAAAATACTCACATAAAATCTTCTATGAACCTGCGGTCTGAAGACAAAAAGAGAGAAAAGAACTTCCACGATCACCAAACACAAAATCACCCACAACATCAACCATAAATGCCAAGTGGAATCCATTTTAGGTCTACAGCTCAAACTATGGAAATGAAACTCTCAAACTCTCCAAGCCTCTTAAGATCTCTCACACTTCCAATCACCACACGGTTTTGTATAATTTAGGAGGAAGGTTGAAGGAAATGGGTTGCTGGAGCATGAGTGGCTCGCGATGCACCAAAGGGAAAGATAAAAAGAAACCCAAATTTTTCACCACTCAATCAGTACTCAACAGAACCAACTATTTCCCCCACTTTTCTTTGTAAATGTGGCCGACAAAATAATCAGGGAATCACTTTTCACCAATAAATGGCCGGTCACGGGTCTAAAGAAGGAAGGGAAAAGACACCTAAAATCTTGGTCCAAGTCCTTATCTTAGTCCTCCATGATCTAAAGAAATAATGATAAGGTTTGGTAACAATTTTAGGTACTACCCGATATTAGCTAGACAACTTGTCACGCACTAAGCTACTACCTACAATTCCCACTATCCCTCTAGATTCCATTCAACTGAGTCAAATGGATTCCGTGTGAATTAAATTGTAACAAGACATTTAATTAATGCTTGCTAAAAAATAGTTGCGTACAATGTTTTCCTTGGAAATTATGAATACGCTCATAATAAATAACAATCACACAATCGATCATAAATATTCACAGCAGTACAAAGGTAGACTACGGAATAATTCAAACAACAAACATTGTGGCTTATACTTAGAACCACTAACACTTCAAGGATCACATATATGCAATAATGCTAATAACGTCTCCTATGAACTATCGCTATTCCAAATCTCCACCTAAGCATAACGCCTTATTGCTGTGTTCCCTGAGATAAATTCTTCAGCTGCTAAGCTCTCTCCTTTGCTTAATGGAGGGACACGTCCCTGCGTCTGGAATCTGGGTCATCCAAATCCTCTGATCCATCTCTGACTTATCTGCTAAAACAGGAACAATCATTCGTTTCGGAGACATTGGATTTCCACGAGGTTTCTCAACCTAATAAAAATCCCACAATAGGTTTGGTGTGTCTCAGCACACGTTGTTTCAATTCAGGAACAATTTCAAGCTGAATTACTCCACTTGAGGAACAAGTACACAAGTATGGTTTGACTCACCATAAGACCCAGTTTAACCTCTAACAATTGTTTTCTACAAAACCTGACACATGACCAGCTATGGTTTCCTAACTCACAGTCCGGTTAGAACCGAACCGCTCTGATACCACTATTGTAACACCCTGGCTCCAGAGTGCTACTAAGTGAATATTCTGACAACAGTTGACATATTTCCGAAAGGTGGAATACTCTGCTCGTAGGGTTTTCGAGAAATGTGGTCCTATTTTTTTTTTTAAAAGCTTCTTTAAAGAAGCAGTCAGAGCATCACAGCGACTTTTAGAAACATGGCGGAAATAATTTAAGACATCACATAGACCACATTCATTTATTCTGTCAAATCATATATAACAACGTGTCATGAAACATAACAGAGATTTATTACAACGCTGAAATGAATGACAAATATCCTATAGCTGGTCGACAAGTTATACTCCTTACTAGACTACTAGTAAGTTCCATAACATAATACAGATAGAAGGTCGGATGACTATCCTCAGCTGCTCCTCCCTGCAGTTCCAAATCCTCTGCTTGCTCCACTTTCTGGGTTACATTCATTAACTTGAAAAAACCACTGGCAAGGGTCAACTTCTTAAAAATAAATAGCAGAAACACATATTCAATAACATACTTGGCAATAAAACATGAAATAACACGACATATGGCAGGAGTTAGCAATCATGACAATAGGCAACCAACAGTATACACAGTTCTCAAGACGCAACTCAAGACTCTCTCAAGACTCAGCTCACGACTCATTTTCTCTCGACTCGACAATTTTTTCGGAAAGCAGACGCCGATCCTTCAACTGACATACCAGCCGTAGCCTTGGGATCCTCGCTCTCCCTAGGTAAGCAGTCCCGGTTCCTTAACACTGCGACGCCTAGCTAATCCACCATAAACGAAGGGGACCTAGCACCCTCAGTTATCTGGCTCACAGCTCAAAAACGTCTCGACGACTCGACAATGCTCTCAGACTCGATGAACAATTCGCCGCATACGATATTCAAAGAGTTATACGCAAGATTATTCGACCGAATATCAAATAATAAGAGCATGCTTAATATGAAGAAACGCAATTCAACAACTTAAGCAATAAAAGCAGTTTGCATGAAGAAACGCAATTCAACAATACAACCATCATAGACAATCCACAGCTCAACAACAACAGACAACAATCAACTCACAGAATCCATCCCTCTGCAACTCGATGGAGTTCACAGAGAGGAACAAACAAGTGTGGGGGTCAGACAATACCAACCACTTGGCGACAGGCCCACTAAATAATCAACATATATAAAAATAAAGCGAAGGGTACAAGACTTTACTTGAACCCTTAGGTTCTCAAACTTCTTCGCATAACGCTTAAAATTAAATTCTAACAATATCTAAGGTTGCCCTTACACAAGGACATACAACAATAAATATGAATGTGAAGCGCCCTTACCGAACTCCAAGCCACGCGTCCACGTACTCCTCGGTTTCCACACTGTACGATCCCGGATCACTCGAGCCTAACACCACAGACAACTTAGCACAATTCTATAACCTAACTTAAAAACCTTAGGCTCTTATCCTATTCCCTTTTTCTACCAAGCATTTTCACTTAGAACTTAATACTAAGTTTAGAAAATAATTTACACTTTGAAAAACTAAAACATAACACATTGGAGAACTACTCACTAATTAAAGAACCAAACCTCAAAACTAGGAAATCTTTTCTTGAAACTTTAAAGCAAGAACAGCTTCAATTAGCAACTTTTTTTTTTCAAATACTAAGCAAGGCTCCACTTGGTTTTCTTGAGTCTCAAAGAACTCAATTACCATATGTGTTTCATTGCCTCAAAAACTCAACCAAATCCAATTTTTCAATCCCAATCCTTTCCTAAATTCTCCAAAACATAAACACAATTCGTAACATACCAAATACAACTATTACAAACCACAATTAGCAAAACTCATGCCTCCAAAGCTCAATTGAGCTTGCGGCCACACCTATTCCCATAACCATCTAATTGCATGACAAAGCATCAAGACATCAAGTTTCAACAACTTCATATATCAATTAAAATACATAAGGAAATTTAAATCAAATAGGTTCCAAGATATTTTTCAAATATATTTCAAAGCATCAACTATCAAGACAACACCAAACCTAACTTAAGCACCTTCAAAGATATGTTTCTAAAACATTTTTCACAACATTCTAGTGTCATTTCCATAGCCTCTTTCCTTTTAAAACAAATCATTTTCAAAATTAGTTCACAAATCAACTAACTCAACTAAATTTTCACAACTTGTTTTCAAAACGTTCCAAGGCCACAAAGCAAAACACCATAACCAACACATAGTCCAACATAGATTTAATGCTTTCTAAAAACAAGGGTATTGAGAATTCTTTTCAAAGCAATCATTTCCAGAACACTAGAATTATAACCATAATCATACTAACTCATGCATATCTATCTTACTAGCCTTAATATTATTCTAAGCATATTATCTAATACCTAAGCACATAATTTAACATCAAGACCTCGTGCTTCTCATGTTTCAAGGATAAGAAAAATTCCAAAACAACATGTTACACATACTTACACAAAACTATAACCTAAATCATGTCATAATCATGTTAGAAATTTAAAGAACCTCTTGATCAATTCCTACATGTCATTCTAGTCCCTCAAGAACCAAATTTTGCATAAACATCAACTAACACCTATGCTACTTCATGCATATTCATTCCAACAACCTTAAAATTAACCAAGACATATAACTTAACACCTAGATACATGCTTCAACATCATTTAATCAATTCCTTTCTCAAAATACTTGAGTTATGTCTTCCAAGAATAGGGTTTCTCAACAAAATCATCAATCCTTTTATTCAAATTAAAATTGACAATTACAACTTCAATAACAATTTCTAAGATGCCATAAACACCAAACAATTAAGTGACTCACAAGGAAAATCACACAAATCCCAAATCATGACGGGGCCACGGTTTAGACCTAAGAGAGACAAGGGAAAAATACTCACTCAAAGTTCACCTACACTATACATTTCTAGCCCAAAAGATAGGCAAGATAACAAGAAATTGATGCTAAAGGGGAGGGGGGTATCCACGACTGGAAAAAATGGAGGAGAAGAAGAAAACTTTTATTTGTAAAACCCTTACTCATATGTTTAAGGAACCATCCCCAAAATTTTGAGGAAGGAAAGACAAAATAATGAGGTGTTTAACTGGGGAAGACCACGGCTGGACAACAAAAGAGAAGGGAAGTGGCTTGGCCTTTCCTCTTCCTCCATCAACACTTGAACAATGTGCAGAAAAATACAGTGAAAGGGTAGAAAAAGGGGAAGAGCTTACGACCTAAAATTAAGGAAAGGGGAAGAAGAAATCTTGCACTCACATGTGGTAATAGATGAAGAGTGAAAGTAGAAGAAATAGAAATGGGGAAGCAAGGAGAAAGGGGCTCGCTGCTGCTTAAAAGAAGAAGGAAAAAAAATGAAATGGGTTTGGGTGTTGGTCGCTGCCCTGTTCAGGAAAGAGGGAGGGATTATGTTTTATTTTTATTTTTTCCTTTTTACCTCCATTTAGTAATTCCAAAAAGAATGGAAATAAAGGAAAATAAATAAAAGGGTGGGAGTAATTGAAAGGAAACGATGCGGCCTGATTAGGCACCCAAGGTGGTGAGGAAAAATTAAATAACAAGTATAATACTTGGTCTAAAATTAGTCAAAGAAAAGACATTAAAATAAACCTCCACTAAAAGGACACCTACACAATTAAAGTGGGATGCTAATCCCGTCATCTAGTTTAATCTCATCTAATTTCTCATTCCTCATCATTACCCTCTAATTTTAGAGTCTAAAGCGTGCTAAAAACACGGCGCCAAATAATCGCACTACCGATTAATTCTTCGCCAATTTAATTCGCGAAAATTAATTTACCGAGAAATTAATTCATCGCGAGATAATATTTTATCATAAATAATAAAAACAATTTAAAACACTCAAAAATAATCACAATGTGTTACGATTCGACTTTCGTCGAAATCGGAGTTCGTTTTAAATTTTAATGCAGATAAAAATTACCCGGCGATTCGAAACGCGACGAAATTTTGTCAGAGTTTTTCGACGATTTTCGAACCATGAATTAATATAAAATATTAATTCTTAAATTTAATTTCATCTTGATTTAATTCAACCATTTTCTTAGTCAACAAAAATACGCGTTACCGCGTCACACCGAAAACTTATATAATGTTTAAATTGATGAATTCGCATTAACGCAGCATACGTCTACGCTGTCTATTAATTTGAATTAACCTCATGAATAATATTTATTTATAATAAATAAATTGTTCAAAATACTCAAAATAATTCCCGTACTCTCAGTAAATCATCGAGGTGATTAATCTCTCTGACTTATTTTTCGAGTATTTAGGATTTTATTGCTAAATTCACTTTTCTTAAAAATTGAGGGGTTACAATATCATCCCCCTTAAAATAGTTTCCTCCTCGAAACTACACGGATAATAAAATATGAACAAAAATACTTTACCCAAAGCCATAAAATATTTTGCATACGAGGCACTCATAGTACATATTAATATATGTAGTACTATAATATTTTTAGTTACATAGTATAGCAGGCAATAATAGCAATCGCAACACGTATACATTTAGCACAACGTAAAGTAAGCGTAGTTAGTTGACAAGGAATTCCCTACGATTGACTGATGCTTCTTCTCTATTCACGACATTTGCTCGTCCACGATCACGATCCTGCTCTCGAACACGGTTACAACTATATCTTCGCGCCATTATCACGAGAATAATTCTAATCTATCTGCAGCAATTAGAGTTACGCATACCAAGAATACAAAACCCTTTTAAAACTTCAGAAGATTGAACTTCATTTTTCTCAGATTTGTTAAACACACTTTAGTTCAAGGATTAAAACCAATTTACTAACTCACTTTTTCTATAACAAATTTTCATAAATCGTTAACTAAGTGTTCAAAACCCGAAACCATTTTTGTCTTTTCAGATGACTATACAACATATACACTTACTCAAAATTTCGTAACTAACTTTTAACTTGAGACACTAGAAAATCGTTTTTCTTTCGGAACCAAATAATTATGAAACTTTTAAAATAGCTAGTTACAAACTCTAGCACACCAAGCAAGCAAAATTTAGATCAATAATACAAACTACTAATCACTCTCACAGGTTTTAATGAATTTTAACGACACAAATAAAAGTTTTGCACCCAATCTCCGAATTTAAGTTTTTTTTTTTTCAAGACATAAAACAATGAACTAGTTACACATAAGTTTTTAGCAAAAGGACTAATAATAAAGTCTTGAAATCATCTTTCCCAACAAGAAACTTAAGCTTTTTCAATAAGGAAAACAAAACCTTCCTAACCTTACTACTAAGTCATAATTTAACAAAATCATTTTTTTTAAAGGACTTAAATCTATTGCCAACAAGATCATTAACAATTAAGTTCATTACTCTAAAAGATTCAAGCAATACAAGAATTGAACAAAAATTGAGATACTCACCTAGAGCTCCTCCTAGAACTCGCAGTGCCAAGACTAGCAGAACATCAAAATCCTCAAAATTATCAACATCAACAATACCACCCACATCAACAAATAACATGCAAAGAAGGGGGAATCTTTCTCCAAACTCATCTTAAGGCTCGCAGTTTGTCAAGAAGGAAGTAGGAAGAAATGCAACTCTCTCAAGACACCACTTCATCGTCACACGGTTTTGCTAGGAAAAGAATGGAAGAAAAATGGAGTTCTCTCTTTGGGGTTAGAGTTCGCTCGCAGTACACCGAGAAGGAAGGAGAAAGGAACCTAATTTGTTCTCCACTCACTCCAATACCTGACAGAATGAATTATTTCCCCCTCTTTTCTTTTGAAATGTGGCCGACAATATAATAAGGGAATCAATCAAAATCTCTTCTTTTTTTTTCCCACCACTTGTACCAATACCCAGAAGTACACTATTCCCCCACTTTTCTTTTTAATCGTGGCCGACCAAAATAGTAAGAGAATCAGTAAAAATCTTTCTTTCTCCTTTTTTTTTACTGGCCGGTCAGAGAATAAAAGAAAGGAAAGAATAATTTCTCAAAAGGTTAGTCCGAGTTCTCGTCACCTCCTAACACTAAGACTAAATGAAATATCCTTTGTTCTGCCTATTGTGGACGAGTAACTGGTCAAGTAAGGAAGGGAAGTGGAAAATGAGTCATCTAACTATACTTGGTTTCTACCTAGAGGAAATCTCCTAAGATATGAAAAATCAGGGCAAAGTTTGGAATAAGAATTTTGGATACTACCCAGTGCTAGCTACATAACTTGCCACGTATTAAAACAATGACCCGCAATTCCCACTATCCTTCTAAATTCCATCCAACTAGGTCAAATGGATCTCGCGTGAATTAAAATATCATAAGATATTTATTAACGCTTGCTAAAAATAATCGCATATAATATTTTCGTTGGAAAATAAAGATGCGCTCACGCAAATAATCAATCACACCATCAGTCACACATATTCGCGGTAGTGCAAGAATCGACTACTGCGAACACACAAATGTTAGTGCCAAACAGGTCACACTCAGAAAATCGTAAATTAGTTTTGATTTTCAAATTTAGTATGTATCAAAATAATTCAAACAACAAACATTGTGGCTTATACTTAGAACCACTAACACTTCAAGGATCACATATATGCAATAATGCTAATAACGTCTCCTATGAACTATCGCTATTCCAAATCTCCGCCTAAGCATAACGCCTTATTGCTGTGTTCCCTGAGATAAATTCTTCAGCTGCTAAGCTCTCTCCTTTGCTTAATGGAGGGACACGTCCCTGCGTCTGGAATCTGGGTCATCCAAATCCTCTGATCCATCTCTGACTTATCTGCTAAAACAGGAACAATCATTCGTTTCGGAGACATTGGATTTCCACGAGGTTTCTCAACCTAATAAAAATCCCACAATAGGTTTGGTGTGTCTCAGCACACGTTGTTTCAATTCAGGAACAATTTCAAACAATTACAAGCGGAATTACTCCACTTGAGGAACAAGTACACAAGCATGGTTTGACTCACCATAAGACCCAGTTTAACCTCTAACAATTGTTTTCTACAAAACCCGACACATGACCAGCTATGGTTTCCCAACTCACAGTCCGGTTAGAACCGAACCGCTCTGATACTACTATTGTAACACCCTGGCTCCAGAGTGCTACTAAGTGAATATTCTGACAACAGTTGACATATTTCCGAAAGGTGGAATACTCTGCTCGTAGGGTTTTCGAGAAATGTGGTCCTATTTTTTTTAAAAGCTTCTTTAAAGAAGCAGTCAGAGCATCACAGCGACTTTTAGAAACATGGCGGAAATAATTTAAGACATCACATAGACCACATTCATTTATTCTGTCAAATCATATATAACAACGTGTCATGAAACATAACAAAGATTTATTACAACGCTGAAATGAAAGACAAATATCCTATAGCTGGTCGACAAGTTATACTCCTTACTAGACTACTAGTAAGTTCCATAACATAATACAGATAGAAGGTCGGATGACTATCCTCAGCTGCTCCTCCCTACAGTTCCAAATCCTCTGCTTGCTCCGCTTTTTGGGTTACATTCATTAAATTGAAAGAACCACTGGCAAGGGTCAACTTATTAAAAATAAATAGCAGAAACACATATTCAATAACATACTTGGCAATAAAACATGAAATAACACGACATATGGCAGGAGTTAGCAATCATGACAATAGGCAACCAACAGTATACACAGTTCTCAAGACGCAACTCAAGACTCTCTCAAGACATAGCTCACGACTCATTTTCTCTCGACTCGACAATTTTTCCCAAGCGACGCCGATCCTTCAATCGACATACGGTAGTAGCCTTGGGATCCTCGCTCTCCCTTAGGTAAGCGATCCGGTTCCTTAACGCTGCGACGCCTAGCTAATCCACCATAAACGAAGGGGACCTAGCACCCTCAGTTATCTGGCTCACAGCTAAAAAACGTCTCGACGACTCGACAATGCTCTCAGACTCGATGAACAATTCGCCGCATACGATATTCAAAGAGTTATACGCAAGATTATTCGACCGAATATCAAATAATAAGAGCATGCTTAATATGAAGAAACGCAATTCAACAACTTAAGCAATAAAAGCAGTTTGCATAAAGAAACGCAATTCAACAATACAACCAGCATAGACAATCCACAGCTCAACAACAACAGACAACAATCAACTCACAGAATCCATCCCTCTGCAACTCGATGGAGTTCACAGAGAGGAACAAACAAGTGTGGGGGGTTGGGGACAGCTACCAACCACTTGCAGACAGGCCCACTAAATAATCAACATATATAAAAATAAAGCGAAGGGGGTACAAGACCCTTACTTCGAACCCTTAGGTTCTCAGACTTCTTCGCATAACGCTTAAAATTAAATTCTAACAATATCTAAGGTTGCCCTTACACAAGGACATACAACAATAAATATGAATGTGAAGCGCCCTTACCGAACTCCAAGCCACGCGTCCACGTACTCCTCGGTTTCCACACTGTACGATCCCGGATCACTCAAGCCTAACACCACAGACAACTTAGCACAATTCTATAACCTAACTTAAAAACCTTAGGCTCTTATCCTATTCCCTTTTTCTACCCAAGCATTTTCACTTAGAACTTAATACTAAGTTTAGAAAATAATTTACACTTTGAAAAACTAAAACATAACACATTGGAGAACTACTCACTAATTAAAGAACCAAACCTCAAAACTAGGAAATCTTTTCTTGAAACTTTAAAGCAAGAACAGCTTCAATTAGCTACTTTTTTTTTTTTCAAATACTAAGCAAGGCTCCACTTGGTTTTCTTGAGTCTCAAAGAACTCAATTACCATATGTGTTTCATGCCTCAAAAACTCAACCAAATCCAATTTTTCAATCCCAATCCTTTCCTAAATTCTCCAAAACATAAACACAATTCGTAACATACCAAATACAACTATTACAAACCACAATTAGCAAAACTTATGCCTCCAAAGCTCAATTGAGCTTGCGGCCACACCTATTCCCATAACCATCTAATTGCATGACAAAGCATCAAGACATCAAGTTTCAATAACTTCATATATCAATTAAAATACATAAGGAAATTTAAATCAAATAGGTTCCAAGATATTTTTCAAATATATTTCAAAGCATCAACTATCAAGACAACACCAAACCTAACTTAAGCACCTTCAAAGATATGTTTCTAAAACATTTTTCACAACATTCTAGTGTCATTTCCATAGCCTCTTTCCTTTTAAAACAAATCATTTTCAAAATTAGTTCACAAATCAACTAACTCAACTAAATTTTCACAACTTGTTTTCAAAACATTCCAAGGCCACAAAGCAAAACACCATAACCAACACATAGTCCAACATAGATTTAATGCTTTCTAAAAACAAGGGTTTTGAGAATTCTTTTCAAAGCAATCATTTCCAGAACACTAGAATTATAACCATAATCATACTAACTCATGCATATCTATCTTACTAGCCTTAATATTATTCTAAGCATATTATCTAATACCTAAGCACATAATTTAACATCAAGACCTCGTGCTTCTCATGTTTCAAGGATAAGAAAAATTCCAAAACAACATGTTACACATACTTACACAAAACTATAACCTAAATCATGTCATAATCATGTTAGAAATTTAAAAAACCTCTTGATCAATTCCTACATGTCATTCTAGTCCCTCAAGAACCAAATTTTGCATAAACATCAACTAACACCTATGCTACTTCATGCATATTCATTCCAACAACCTTAAAATTAACCAAGACATATAACTTAACACCTAGATACATGCTTCAACATCATTTAATCAATTCCTTTCTCAAAATACTTGAGTTATGTCTTCCAAGAATAGGGTTTCTCAACAAAATCATCAATCCTTTTATTCAAATTAAAATTGACAATTACAACTTCAATAACAATTTCTAAGATGCCATAAACACCAAACAATTAAGTGACTCACAAGGAAAATCACACAAATCCCAAATCATGATGGGGCCATGGTTTAGACCTAAGAGAGACAAGGGAAAAATACTCACTCAAGGTTCACCTACACTATACATCTCTAGCCCAAAAGATAGGCAAGATAACAAGAAATTGATGCTAAAGGGGAGGGGGTATCCACGGCTGGAAAAAATGGAGGAGAAGAAGAAAACTTTTATTTGTAAAACCCTTACTCATATGTTTAAGGAACCATCCCCAAAATTTTGAGGAAGGAAAGACAAAATGATGAGGTGTTTAACTGGGGAAGACCACGGCTGGACAACAAAAGAGAAGGGAAGTGGCTTGGCCTTTCCTCTTCCTCCATCAACACTTGAACAATGTGCAGAAAAATACAGTGAAAGGGTAGAAAAAGGGGAAGAGCTTACGACCTAAAATTAAGGAAAGGGGAAGAAGAAATCTTGCACTCACATGTGGTAATAGATGAAGAGTGAAAGTAGAAGAAATAGAAATGGGGAAGCAAGGAGAAAGGGGCTCGCTGCTGCTTAAAAGAAGAAGGAAAAAAAATGAAATGGGTTTGGGTGTTGGTCGCTGGATGATGTTTTATTTTTTTTTTCCTTTTTACCTCCATTTAGTAATTCCAAAAAGAATGGAAATAAAGGAAAATAAATAAAAGGGTGGGAGTAATTGAAAGGAAACGATGCGGCCTGATTAGGCACCCAAGGTGGTGAGGAAAAATTAAATAACAAGTATAATACTTGGTCTAAAATTAGTCAAAGAAAAGACATTAAAATAAACCTCCACTAAAAGGACACCTACACAATTAAAGTGGGATGCTAATCCCCTCAGCTAGTTTAATCTCATCTAATTTCTCATTCCTCATCATTACCCTCTAATTCTAGAGTCTAAAGCGTGCTAAAAACACGGCGCCAAATAATCGCACTACCGATTAATTCTTCGCCAATTTAATTCGCGAAAATTAATTTACCGAGAAATTAATTCACCGCGAGATAATATTTTATCATAAATAATAAAAACAATTTAAAACACTAAAAAATAATCACAATGTGTTACGATTCGACTTTCGTCGAAATCGGAGTTCGTTTTAAATTTTAATGCAGATAAAAATTACCCGGCGATTCGAAACGCGACGAAACTTTGTGAGAGTTTTTCGACGATTTTCGAACCATGAATTAATATAAAATATTAATTCTTAAATTTAATTTCATCTTGATTTAATTCAACCATTTTCTTAGTGAACAAAAATACGCGTTACCGCGTCACACCGAAAACTTATATAATGTTTAAATTGATGAATTCGTATTAATGCAGCATACGTCTACGCTGTCTATTAATTTGAATTAACATCATAAATAATATTTATTTATAATAATTAAATTGTTCAAAATACTCAAAATAATTCCCGTACTTTCAGTAAATCATCGAGGTGATCAATCTCTCTGACTTATTTTTCGAGTATTCAGGATTTTATTGCTAAATTCACTTTTCTTAAAAATTGGGGGATTACATTAAGCATATGTCCAACATATACCACATAATCAATTCATCAGTCCAACAACTCACGATCACATTAATTCAACACTCTCAATCAATCTTGCATCCTGGTGGGCAAAATCCACAAGCGTACGGTTTTGTCGTCAAGTAATAAAAAGATATCGAACCACAGGGACTGGCTACCCTAAATAAATTAATTCGGCGTTACTTAATTTAAATTAAACAGCGAGAAAATATTTGATTAAAGGATGTTGTTGGAAAGTAGTGACAGAAAATAAATAAAAGATGATAAAAAGATATTTTTGTTGTTTTTTATAAATTAAAGTTTCCTAGGACCTGGGTTACGACAATGATGCTCTGAGATTTCAAATTAATAAATCTAACATTGATATTGAAATCATTTGAAGGCAAGTTAACCAGAAATACTAAACATCCACTGTCGTGATACGAAAGCGTGTTAAGTTGAATTCAATTCCTACTTTCGTGGTAATCTCATTCAACAAAACCCTTTGAGCTCTTTGAAAACTTGTTTTATCCTTGAAGGATTAAAAACTACTTTCGTGATTTTAATCCTAAGTTCAGTTATTATAAATCCAATAACCAAGTTCTCCTTTCAGTTCGTCCCTAGTTGTCTAACACATGCAAATAAGTGATCAGCAAATTTACAAGCAATAATAACGATAATACCCAAATCAATTCATTCAAATTAACGATAGAGAGTATCAACTATTCATCTCAGAAACCTTAAAGGGTAGAGCCCAAAAATCCTAGAAATAAATAAACTACTCAAACATAATTATAAAAGACATAATAACAAAAATAAGAAGTAGAATAAATATCGAGGGAGAAGAGAAAAACGGAGGAAAATTCACTCCGGGGATCCTCTTAAACGTTCTTCGAAGTCCTCTATTTATAGGCAAAATTCTGCAATATGCACGGCCTGCATATGGACATGCACGGCCGTGCATGACTTTTTTCACGCATTTTCTACATTTTCCAGTTGTTTCTGCCGACTTCACTCAATATGCACGGCCATGCTTATGGTATGCACGGCCGTGCATCACCCTTTTTAGCTGTCACACGCGTTTTCCGTTTCTGGCGGCTGCCAATATATGCACGGCCTACGACTGGCCGTGCTTCTTGTTCTCTGGCCGTGCATATCATGCTGGGCCTATTCCAGGCCCAGTTTTTAAGCCCAAATTGCAATTTTCAACTATTTTTCTTATTTTTTTCATTTCTACACAAATTAGAATAAAAAAGAGTAAATTTTATATGATAAAAAATTAATAATTATTCCAAATCACGCTCAAATATCCTCATAAAATAATGCAATACTGGCACTTATCAAATACCCCCACACTTGAACTTTGCTTGTCCTCAAGCAAATAAAGACTCAATTAACATAAAGACAAATGAGTTGACATAAATACCAACGGACCAAAAATTTTGTATGCCCTACTTACACCATTGCCTCAAATATTCAATTTAATTATGTTTTCCTAAAATCAAAACAACCAACTAGAAAGATACACTCAAAGGTGGCTAAAGGAGGATCATACAAGCATGCAATCATTGATCAAAGTTTTGAAATAATGAAAACTTAGCACTTTTCATCACAACATATTGGGTCTCAAAACCTCACAAAGGGAAATAAGTCACTCAATCACTCAAGTGTCTAGGCCTTTGTTTTTCTCTCAAGTTTTTCACTTATCAAGCACACATTTCATGAGTTTGATCTTCATCTCAATCATATAATCACATAGTCACATGCATGCAACAGACAAAAGGACTTTGTCAAGGTTGTAATGGGGCCAAGGTAAAAGGTAGGTAAGAAGAAGGATAAACAAGGCTAAGTACCCTTTGTAAATAAGAAAGCTTTTGTGAAATACAATTTATCTTCTTTCACCTCTTAGAAATTTTAGAAAAGAAAAAAAAAGAAAAGAGAAACATTTTTTTATTTTTTATTTTTTCGATACTTCAATCCCAAACATACCGCAAAATGTTCCCCCACAATTGAACTTTGGTTGCTTTTAGCAATCAATTATGAACCAATGCTTACTTAATCCTTTTGGGTAGGTAATGATTTTTTTTATGGCATTTAAAGTAGGCAAACAAAGAATAGGCTTAAGGCTCAAGAGGGCTAGCAATGGAAAATTTAGCATTAGGAAGGCTTTTTGGCCAAAACTAGTTATTTCAAGAAAATGCCTTAATCATACTCATGCAACATGCAACCATGGAAAATTGATAAGATTTAAGCAAACCTAAGAGCATGCAACTTAATAGTGATTCTTACAAGAATAAATCATGTTGAAGGCTCAAAATAACTCACTAGGACACATGTTAGAGACTCATTCCATTATTTAATTGTGCGAAGAATTCCAACACCCAAAACTTATCTTGAATCATGCATGTAAGTTATGAAACTTGTAACTCTAAGTGCAATCTCACGTAGCTTCAAGTTCATCAAAAAGGAATAAACATGCAAGATGGTTTTAGTGGCATGACATTTTAGACTTAACACAGTTTAATCCAAAATATCAACATCAACTCAATGACACAAAAATAAAATCACACAAGCACTGGTTGTAACCAGTTTATTCAAAGCAGGAAATAAATAAATAGAAAGGTTTAGAAACCACCCGGATCCCATAGCTTGTGGTAGAAAGACCAAGGTGTGCTCCCAACATAAGACCTTCCTCTCGGATCCCATAGCTTATGGAAGAAGGGACAAGTGATGATGTACATATAAGAGTCTCCTCCCGAATCCCATGGCTTAAAGTGTAACGACCCGTTTCCGGAGCGTCACTAAACTAGAACAAACTCTAAATGCAAGGAAGTTTTCGAAATAATACTCTCGTATCTTTTGGAAAATGCGGTAATTTTTTTTCTTTTTATAGACGAAGGCCTTTTACAAAACACAGTCAGAGTATCAACAGCGATTTTGAAACATGATGGAATTCTAAATGAAAAAGGACCATTACAACTGAACCCAAATACATATTCACAACTTCCAAAAGATTGCCAGTTGAAGAATTTCACATATAAAAATAGTAAATAAATATGCATAAATAGGAATACACCTAAAGTATGAAGACCCTAACAGAGTAATCATACTTCTGAGGTACTCCCGGCAGTTACCCACGCAAGGAGCTGCTCCAAAAGTAAAAACCTAGACACCAAAACAACAGCTACCACAAAGGTCTAGCAAAACAGACAGACTGGTCACAAACCAAAACTATATACAAAGTAGACAGATGTCATCAATCAACCACTGCACATCACTACTCAATTCTTCTGACTGGTCCTCCTCAGTCTTCTATAACAAGTCGTCTGCATCCTTGTCAGTCCACTCACGCGAAGGTCTCTAACACGCCTCCTATATATATATCCCGGCCGGGAGTGGGGCTTAACTCCAAGCCGAGGGAATCTCCATGCTCGGGAAGTCAAAGGCCACTTCCGACAATATCATCATCGCCAGAATCTCCGCCACGTCTGTCATCGTCTGGGTTACCATCATCAATTGAAGGAACCACGGGCAAGGGTCAATTTCTTAAAATACGCCAGATAATTCAAAATAGCATGATATAATATAACGCAGAATAACAGAACACACCATTCCGTAAGAATACATCAATGCCTGCAAATGCAACTACACACCACTATAAAACGAGAGATAACAAGGTACACAAACGCCCCATAATGCAACGCACGAAACTCTCCCATCACACTTTACAATTTCGGAAATAACGTCGAACAAGCTGCTGAATACCAGCCATAGCTTTGGGGACCCTATCACCCAAACCGTAGCTCTAGGGGACCCTATCACCCTTGGTTATTCAGGTCGAGTTAAAAAAAATAACACGACAGTGAACTAAGCAATCGAACACCCGCCGTAGCTTTGGGGACCCTATCACCCAAGCCGTAGCTTTAGGGGACTCAATCACCCTAGGTGGTTCGATTCTGAACACCGGCCATAGCTTTGGGGACCCAATCACCCAAGTCATACCTTCAGGGGACCCTATCACCCTTGGTTATTCGGGTTGAAGTTCAAAAACATCATGACGACTCCAACGACTTTAACAACACCTTAACCACCCCTATGAATCAACCAACGCATATGATAATTCAAAAAGTGGTACGCAAGATTATTCGACCGCATATCAAATAATAAGAGCATGCTTAATATGAAGAAACGTAATTCAACGCTTAAGCACTAAAAGCAATTTGCATAGAGAAACGCAATTCAACAAGCAATACGAAATTCGCAGTATGCATTCAATCTCATATTAAATAATTGCACAGCTCAACAATCAATCATAGAATTCATCCCTCTGCAACTCGATGGAGTTCACAGAGAGGAACAAACAAGTGTGGGGGGTTGGGGACAGCTGCCAACCACTTGCAGACAAGCCCACTAAATAATTATAATATCACAAGGCAGTAAAACGAAGGGGTACAAGATCCTCACTTCGAACCCTAAGGTTCTCAGACTTCTTCGATATAAAACTGGAAATTTAATTCTAACAATATCTAAGGTTGCCCTTACACAAGGACATACAAAAATAAAAGCCTACAAATGTCTAGAAGTGCCCTTACGCATAAATACATAAACAATAACTCTAGAATGTGAAGCGCCCTTACCACAGACAGTCGCTAACGCAATGTCGCAAGCCTCGGGTCCACTTTGCTCGGTCCTCGGAGTCACGATTCCTATCACCATGAACAACTTAGCACAATCTATAAATTCTGACTACACTTAAGCACTCAAACTTAGTCCTTCTTCTAACCAAACTCATTCAAGCACTTAAGTTATTAGCTACTTGAAAAGAATAAGGTTTTGAACCAAAATCATTTTCTTGAAAAGCTACATAACACATAACACTTAATTTAGGAAAATGCTAACTTTCAAAAAAAATCCTTTTCTTGAAACTCTAAGCATAAAACATAACTAATTAACCACTTTCCATAAACTTAGCAAAACTTAAATACACTTCAACACAACTAATAAAGCTAAAAGAACACAACCATAATTTCTCCCGACCTATAGGGCTCTTGGCCACCACACCAATTTAGGGGACAATTGGCAAAGCTCCCAAAATAAATTAAAGTCAACATGTACTCAAAAGGTGCAAAATTTGACAATTTTTACGCTATTTAAAATAACAATTTTCCTACCATATCAAACGAACTCCGTTTCTTAAGAAAATTTTTATGCAAGTCCTTGACATACATATATTCATCAACATATTTTTATTTGGGTAAAAATTATTACCAATAAGTGCAGAAAAATTATTTAATTTTCGGATTTAGGACATAATTTCTTCAGCAAGACTGTTTTGGGTTCACGATGTCTTAGAGGTCTCAAAACTTATCCAAAAATTACAAAATTTAATATGGAAGATCTCAACACACATATAAATCATCTCCAAGTGGTCCCATGCCAAAATTGTAGTTCAATAATTTCTAGTAATTTCAAACAGAAACAGATGTTTTTCATGTAAGATATCTAATCACCCAAAATTCTAATTCTTTGATTCAAATAAAATTTAACAACTACAATAGCCAAAAGATTTTCCACACAACTTCTTAACAAACCTTTCTTTTAAAAGTAACAACCATTCCCAAACCATTCACAAGACTCAACAACTTCATATAACAATTTATGCACATAAGAAAATTTAGATCAAACATGTTCTAAAACCCATTTCCAAGATTTCAAGAACCAAATTTCCAAATCCCCCTTTTTTTTTTATTTCAAACATCACTTCTTGGAGCAATTAAATTCATCAAGCATGCCATAGTATCCATTAACACATAAGCCAACAATTTATACTAAATTACTCAGTTCCCAAAATCCATTTTCAAACTCTTCAAGAATAGGTTTTTCCCCAAAATTTCTACAATCAAACAAATTTCAAGAATTCCAAAAGCATTGCATTCATGGTCATAATCATGCTAAAATTTAGAAACACTTGATCAAGTCCTACATGCCATTTTAGTCCTCAAGAACAATTTTTCCACAATTAACTTACTAATTCTTCTAGTTAAGCATACATAACAAATCCAATAACAATTAAACTATCCAAGACATGTAATTCAACAACTAAATACATGATTCAACAATCAAATCCTTCATTTTCCCTCTTTAAAGAATAGGTCTTTCTCATGAAAATTACCCAATCACTTCTAAGTTCAAAACTATAGGTTCAATTCAACAACAACAACATTAAATAGCTTGACTAACCAACTAATTGTTTGATTCAACAAGGATCACACCTTTTCCCTCTTTTTCACCCTTAGGGATTCACCTAGGGTTCTAAGATTAGGAGTCCTTGGTGTTCATTTCTATCACTTAATCATGATCAAACAACAAAACAACACATAAAAGTATGAATAAAGCAAGAAGCACAAGACTACACACACCCTCACGGTTTTGGGCTGAACAAGGGGAAGAGGGTTTTGTTCCCAATCTTACTTAGATGATGGAATAGATGCTAGCAAGAAGGAAAATAAACTAGGAGTAATAATGGTGAAGTAATGGAAGTGAAATCAAGCAAGAACAGTACTAACCTCACACACATAAATATACCCCACGATTTTTGGGGCTGAATGAGTGGAGGAGGAATTGATTTTCAACTCACTTACAAGAGATGGAAGAGGTATTCAAGTAGAGGAAGAGGTTAGAAGCAATTTGGGTGAAGGTTTGTAGTTGAAATCATGCCAAGAAAGTGATGAAATAAGACCACCATTGATGGAGCTTCACCTTCTCACTCTAGAATGAAGAAGAAGAAGTTGAAATGAGGTAGCGAGAGAGGGGTCACGATGGGGCTGATTAGGGGTGGGGTTTTATTCTTTTTTTTTTATAACCACTTGGTTACTAATAAAAATGGTTTAAAGAAATATGTAATTAAAACACTTCTTGGCTTTTCTCAAAATTAGGAAGGAAGGAAAATGTGAAATGGTATAAAATGGAGGGGGGTGTGTTCGGCTGGAACTTCAAATAGGAGGGAGGGATCATTTCCTTTTTCTTAAAAATAAACACATGGTTAAAAATGGTTGTAGTAAAGTAATAAAATTTTAATCACACAAAAAGTGACACCTATCATAAAAGCAAGATTCTAATCCTATCAACTAATCTATCTCATCTAACTTCACATCTCTCATGATTACCCTCTAATCCTAGAGTCTTAGGGTACTAAAAAAAAGACGGCGTCGAGTAATCGTGTTAACGATTAATTCTCCGCCGATTAATTCGCGAAAATTAATTTACCGTGAAATTAATTCACCGCGTGATAAAATATTATCATAAATAATAAAAACAATAATAATCACTCAAAAATAATCACGACAAGTTACGATTCGATTTTCATCAAAATCGGGATTCATTAAAAAATTTATTCGCGGATAAAAACTACCCAGTGATTCGAAACGCGACGAAACTTTGTTAGAATTTTTTGACGATATTCAAACCATGAATTAATATAAAATATTAATTCTTAAATTTAATTTGATCTTGATTTAATTAATTCACTTTATTAGAGAACAAGAAATTGCTTATTATAGCATAAATACGACAGAAATACACTACAATAGCACTAAATAACGTATCGTAAAAATACGGGTGTTACATAAAGCATGTCGATGGTAGGAGAAAAAGCTTGATAAATATGGTGGCCTCTTCCACCAGCAAATGATAAGCTTCTCTTTTGATCTCTTTAAGCATAATTTCTATATGAAGTATAAGAGGCTTACCTTTTGGAGCTGACTTTGACGCATCCAAACCATCATAGTTAACCGAATCAACAATATCATGTTCACTGCTAAGCATCAGAGGAAATCCTTCATCTACTTCACTATCAATCAAGTCTATCCCCGTGAACACATTCTCTTCAAAAGTGTTCCATGAAGCTCTTCTACTAGAATTTTAAAATATTCCATAGCTTGCACTTCTAACTTCTGCATTATTTCACTTATTTGCATAGCTATTTTGGTAGCATGCTTACCTTCTTGCATTTCTAAACGATGAAGTTGAGCAATCATTTTTGAATTTTGACGCTCTATGCTTTGGATCACGAGTTGTGCATCCATCTCCCAAAAAGATTCCAATACATCAGGATTCAGCTTTATATCAAGTGGTGGTGATAATAGCAAAGATAACAGACAAGATTCCCATTCCTCCTTGGAATATATCTTTGCTTGCTCATTCACGATGCAATCAAACACGATATAGTCAATTTGGTCCTGAAGACTAGGATTTTCATCATAATAGTCCATAGATGCACCACCTAGCAAGAACAAAACTCAAAAGAAAGCAAATTAAAGTAACAAAAATAAATAGAAAATAAAGAAAATAAAAATTTATCTAATATATGAACAGAGCTATTTAATAAAAATCAAATAACAATAAATTAAAATAAATATCGTAAGACGCAGTCTTGGCAACGGCGCCAAAAACTTGGTGGGCAAAATCTGCAAGCGAACGGTTTTGTCGTCAAGTAATAAAAAGATATCAAACCACAGGGACTGGCTGCGCTAAATAAATTAATTTGGCATTACTAAATTTAAATTAAACAGCGAGAAAATATTTGATTAAAGGATGTTCTTGGAAAGTAGTGACAGAAAATAAATAAAAGATGATAAAAAGATATTTTTATTGTTTTTTATAAATAAAAGTTTCCTAGGACCTGGGTTACCACAATGATGCTCTGAGAATTCAAATTAATAAATCTAACATAGATATTAAAATCATTTGAAGGCATGTTAACCAGAAATACTAAACGTCCACTGTCGTGATACGAAAGCGTGCTAAGTTGAATTCAATCCCTACTTTCGTGGTAATCTCATTCAACAAAACCCATTGAGCTCTTTGAAAACTTATTTTATCCTCGAAGGATTAAAAACTACTTTTGTGATTTTAATCCTAAGTTCAATTGTTATAAATCTAATAACCAAGTTCTCCTTTCAGTTCATCCCTAGTTATCTAACACATTCAAATAAGTGATCAGCAAATTTACAAGCAATAATAACGATAATACCCAAATCAATTCATTCAAATCAACGATAGAGAGTATCAACTATTCATCTTAGAAACATCAAAGGGTAGAGCCCAAAAATCCTTGAAATAAATAAACTACTCAAACATAATTATAAAAGACATAATAATAAAAATAACAAGTAGAATAAATATGAAGGGAGAAGAGAAAAATAGAGGAAAATTCACTCCGGGGTATCCTCTTAAACGTTCTGCGAAGTCCTCTATTTATCGACAAAATTCTGCAAGATGCACGGCCTGCATATGGACTTGCACGATCGTGCATGACATTTTTCACGCGTTTTCTACGTTTTCCAGCTGTTTCTGCCGACTTCACTCAATATGCACGGCCATGCTTATGGTATGCACGGCCGTGCATCACCCTTTTTAGCTGTCACACGCGTTTTCCGTTTCTGGCGGCTGCCACTATATGCACGGCCTACGACTGGTCGTGCTTCTTGTTCTCTGGCCGTGCATATCATGCTGGGCCTATTCCAGGCCCAGTTTTAAAGCCCAAATTTCAATTTTCAACCATTTTTCTTATTTTTTTCGTTTCTACACAAATTAGAATAAAAAAGAGTAAATTTTATATGATAAAAAATCAATAATTATTTCAAATCACGCTCAAATATCCTCATAAAATAATGCAATATTGGACTTATCACATCCACATTTAAACATCAAGCACATAAGCTCATGAATATAAACCACTTCACATTATATCAGTATCTGATCCTAATCATATCTAGAAGTAGCCCTTACCGAAGGTTAATAGCCCACGTGTCGAAACACGTTACGATCCTACTCAGCACGAACAATACCTCAAGGATCCTAAACAACACACCAAACCTTAGTATAACTCTAATTCACCCAAAAATGATTCCCTAGGCTTAGATTCAATTCTAACCCCTAGACTCTCAATCCCCACAAATATTTATAGTAAAACACCTACACTTGAAATAACACACCAATTGAAATTAAATGTTTTTAGAGACTTGAAACTTACTTGAAATAATATACAAAGTTGAAAAATAAGGTTTCAAAGACTATACCCTCTTCCTTCCCAAACTTGAGACATGAAATCAACATCAAAAATCAAATACTTTTTACTATAAACTAAGTAAGTCTCCACTTGGCCTTAGGATTTCAAAATTCTAATTTGCCTTAAGTGTTTCATGGCCTTTAACAATCAAACAACTTCTAATTAAATCAAACTATTTTTTTTTCCTAAAATTTTCCAAACTTGAAATACAATTCAATACAACTAATTTAAGCTAAGAACACAAAATAATTTCCTCCCAAGCTCTTAGGAGCTCGCGGTCACACACTTAAAATTAGGGAACAAATTGCAAAACCATATCATTTAATCACCTAATTCCTTTCCAAAACATTCAATTTTTTCAAAACAAAAACCATTACATAACTACATCACCCTATCATGTCCAATTAAGAATCAAGGGTTTCCCAAAATCACAATTTCCTTTGATAGAAACCAAAATTGACAACAACAATAACAACAATAGCAATTACTAAGGAATAAGAAACAAAAACAGTTGAATGATTCACTTGAGAAATCACAAAGTCTCTTTCCCTTAGACCATTGATCTAGGGTTCCCAAAATTTGGGGGAAACTTTGATCATCTAACTCATGATAATTATCAACACCTAATTAAATCATTTAAATAAGAATTAAGCAAAACAACAACTCCTACACCTAAAACATGGAGCTCGGTTTTGGGGCTTTTAGGAGACAAGGAAAGTTGATTTTTCTTCCTCACCTACAATGTCAAGAAGATAGTGGCATGGAGATGAAGAGGCTAGAAGTGATTGAAGTTGGAAAAACGGAGGTGGGTCACGCCTAGAAGAAAAAGGAAGAGGCCATGGGAGAAGCTTGGCTCTTAGTGTTTTCTCTCCAACAGGAATAGGATGAAATGAAGAAAATAAGAGTGAGAGTGGAAAGGGGGGTGCTTTGGCCTGGATAAGGAAAAATGGAGGGTTAAAATTTATTTTTTTTAATCCATGCCTTTCCTATTTACCTACACTAAAGCAAGATGGAAATACAAAAAATGAGATATTAAAATGGGGAGGTGGATTCTGTAACACCCCGTATTTTTCGTACATTTTATATATTTTTAAAAATGTGTTTATTTAATAATTATTATGATTTGTAGATTTAGTGATTTTGATCCTTTATGTGTGTTTGAATTATTGAAGAATGTTTAATTGGTATTTAATTATATTTATAGAAAATATTAGTATTTAAGATATTATTTATTTGGGAAAATATTTTCGGTCAGAGATGTGTTAAAATGAGTTTGGTGAATTAAAGAGTTTAAAAATATAGAAAAATGGGTTTTTGTACTGATTACTACTTGCACCACCCTTTTCCTCTGCATACTGCCCTTACATTTGCTTCCTGCACCCCAGTAGTATTACTGCGCGCACCCCTAGGACTGCCAGCCCAGGCCCACGTTTCCTTCTTCTTTCTCTGTTAGAGTTACAGCAAACCCTAACCTCTATCATTTGAATACATATTTCTCCCTCAAAGACATAGCAACGCCGCACCCTGTATCTTTGCCTCTCCCTCAGCTCGCGTCTCCTCTATGACCACCACCATGGGCCGCCTCTCAGGCACCGTTCACGGCCAACCACTGTCGCGGTCTCTCTCCGTCTCCCCTTCGATTTCCCTCTTTTCCTTTGGCTTTGCAATCCCGCAAGAGATCCAGCCTCTCAGGTGCCACGATTGGCCACGAACCACCATCATCCAGCCGCGAGTACTCTCCTGGAACCACCGCGGATCAGCCATGAGTACTGCTCTGTTCTCCCTCCTGCTCGCGATTTCTCTCTCAGCGAGAAACCAGCGTCTTCGCACGCCATGAGAGGATGTCCATTTGTGACCACTGCCACTGCCCCTGTTCTGATCGTCGTTCTGCTAATCGAAATCGTAGCGGTAGGCCTCCTTGAACTTCCTCTCCCATTCCTTAATGGTTATGATTCAGATATTTCATTCTCTATTTCTATTTGTGAAAATCCTTCTGATTTCTTGTCATTTTATTGTCGGTTTCTGACTGTGCTACGAGATCAAATAGTTTCCGAGGATTACTCTGGAAGTTATGGCCGCTGATACATCAACCGAGAGAAGAGAATCTCATCACTAGTTGGGTGGATTCCATCGCATCGTGATTGTAACGAACCTTTGAGAATGGAGACACCTGTTGGGAAAAAGAAGAATAGAATTCCGAACGAGATGTAGAACCACTGTTGCGTTGGTCGTTGGTATGCTCGGAGGAAGTGAACTGCACTAATAAGTTAAGGGGGAGATATTGTGGTTGTGATGATTGTGAGGGTAGATGAAAGGGGGTTTTCCTTAGGCCCCCATAGAGTGTTATCTTTAATTTTGTTGCATGTGAATATTATTTAAGTATGTGATATTGGTTGTTTTGATTGTCTCTATGGTGCTGCCATGCACGTATGTGGTGTGGGAGCGGCCTTATGGTTAAACCCTCATTGGTTCAATTGGTATAATCGTTGAGTTACGAACTGTGATTTATGTTATTGCCATGTTTCATCATGTTTATGCCTTATTAGTATGATAAATTGTGGTTGTTTCATTGTGATTGTTATGAGTTGCTTATGGTTGATCCAATGTGGTTATAAGAGTTGATATTTGATGGTTCAAACCTTGAGGATTGTGTTATGCCTCTGCTTTAAAATGCTTTAAAATGGTGAAAGAATACTATGCTAAAATTATTGTTAAATTGCCATGCTGGAACCTTGGAGAAGATGAGTATCCAAGTTATGTAGTTTTCTACAAAATTATAGGAAAATCTAGGAACCTTAATTTAATTGAAACTTGATCATAACATGTTTAACAAACAAAAAGGAACTTAGGATTAACTATGAAATTAGTTTAGGTGATTGCTTAATAAACTTGTATTTCGTATCAAATTAGACTTTGTGGATCTAGTTAAATGAATTATGTTGTGACTTCAAAAGAAATGTGCTTTGACAAGTCCACTATGGTGGCAATGATTCTGTGAGAATGACGTCCCGTGGTCCGACTCAATTGGAGTCCTAGTCCGTTAGACCATTGTGGACATCCAATACCCCATGATAGAAGTTTGGTGGCCATGACAAGCCCACTTCCATGTAGTAAATGAGTATGTTTAAGTCCACTTTCAGTGGCCATGTGTTGTGGAAAGTACACGTTTGTGGCAATGGCCTTGAAAGGATTAAATGACATTGTGTGCAAGTCACCTAGCTATAAGTAGCCCATAATGGGACTTGAGTCATTCCTTGTGAGATGATCCTAGCCATATGGGCCATGATGGATTGTCGATGAAAAATTGAATTATGATGTTCGGAGGTAACCCAACCATGTATGAATGTTTGACACATCAAACATTGATTAGGATTTGGGGGGAACGACCGTTGAAATGAAAGGGGGAGGCTAATAGAGGTGAGCCTTCGTGGCAGATAATCCTAGCCTTGGGGATGAGATACGGAATCTGTGGCACACCTAAGTGACTCAAGTTGCAACTTGATGTCGGACAGCTACTTGCAAGATTACGTGACTCTCGACAGTCCCCGGACATTATCATGACTAGTGAGAGTATGAGGTAACGAGGTGATCACCGCAAATGCTCTCCCTCAATAAACCAAATATGTACTCCTAGTCCAATTCCCAGAGTAGTGGATGGTACCATATGCATACGGAGCATTCATACTAGAAATTGCATAGTCTTTATGTTTGCACATCGGGACGTGTTGTTGTTATTGCTGTAAGCTCACAAGTGATCGAGATGTTGTGATGTTTATGTGATTATTTTTTCCAATAAGGATGTTCGAATTTAAGAGTTTGATATATGTATATATGTAGATAAACAAATATTGATTGTGTTTGTTTTCGTCTACCTTCCCTTTTATCCACACACTCAATCACAACGAACTCATCCCTTCTTCTTTGTTTGCTACCTTGTACTTGATTTTATGTGCAGATGAAAATGATATTGAAGCAAGTGGCTAAAGAGCTCTACATGCATGTTCCATTACTATTTTGCAGAACTATGTTTTATTCTCGTTTTGATTGAATTGTTCGAGCTGTTGACTCGAGTTTATCTTTTTGGATTTCATAGCTCTGAACCGATGTTATAGTGCTGAGATTTTCATTTTTAAATATTCGAGAATTCAAATATTATTTTCACGAGTCATATTGAACTATAAACTAGATTTATGTATCTCATATTTGATTTTTATTATCTATGAGAGTTAAAGTTTAATGAGAATGAGAATGTGACGTTCTTAACTAGAGAGTTGAAAGGTTTTAAAATCCGTTTATTTTTCCGCAGTAGTTACCTCTGATTTTCATTGAAAAAAAATCCTATTTATTTGTTTTAATTAAATAAAGAGTATTTGGGGTTAAGGGTGTCACATTAAGTGGTGTCAGAGCAGTTCGGTCCTAACCGGACTGTGTGTGGACTATTGTGTTTCTACTGTGTGAACTTTGTCCTTCTATGTTATGTGTTTGTGTAATTTCTACTGGTGTATATCTTGTATATATGTGATGCGTTCTTGTGAAAGGTGTCATGTATTTTATGTGCCTGTGGAATCTCTAACTTGGAATCACCTGTGTGCCTATTTAACCCCTGTGGATGGTTTAATTTGTTGTAAGAGTGATTCAATGTGCCAAGTATAAACCTTGTGACATCTTGTCTAGCATTTAGCATGTATTACTGATGTCTTCGTTCCTTTTCTTATGCTTATCAATGTAGCCTTGCAGTTCTTGTTTAGTGCAAATGTTGTTGTTCCTGGCCCATTTCCTAAAGTCCCATTTGAAGGAAGGGACACGATCATTCATTTATTAGTTGTTTTAGGATTACTATCTGTTAGGAAACTTTGTAGTCTTCTCATTTACGTTAGAAATATGTCATATAGTTAACTAGACCACCATAATCAAGGAGTAGATTGTGAAATAGAGAAACTGACTTCTTATTTGGAGATACTGTACACGACTTTCATTTTGATATTAAGGTTTTTTTTTTTTGAAAAAAAAAAAAAAACTCTTATCACTTCGATTATTTTTGTTTTATTTTATTTGTTGATCACTTAGTTTTGTTTATACAGTTCATTCATTGTTGTTCTAAATTATTATCTTTCTGACGTATTGGGAGGTATGCGTGTGTGGCTTTGTAATTGCATGATATTCATATTTTTTGATCATTGTAGGCCACTTTGAGGCTAAGATGCACCAGAGAAGTTTGTCTCTTGTCCAGCCTTTAATTTTTCCACTGCCATCCAGTTATTTATTCTTTCTAATGTAATTGCTTTTAGTAACATTTAATGATGATGATTGAGATAATGCCTTAACATGTGTTTCCCTTGATTGAAAAATCTGTATGAGATGAGAAATTTAAGATTGTTTCTTCTATTGAAAGGAAAAAGATGAGAAACATAAGGGAAGGAACGTCTGTAGCATGACATATGTGGAATAAATCTTCTAAATTTGTGATCATATATATAGTTTAGTTTATTATCAACTATTATATACAGGTTGTCTCATTGTTAGTATTAGTGTTTTGAATTTCTACATATCTAGAATATCATAATTTTGTATTGAGGAGAATTGTCCATTCGACTTGAAGAGTAGAATGGTTAGTTTAATATCCTATTATATTTTACTTTGTCATGGGTGTGTTCCCGGGTTACTCTTGTAGAAACTAATGACTTACGGGAATTTTTTGGGACCTGAGACCCAAAAGTTTCTCTCTTGACTTTATTCTTAACTCTCCTTCAAGCGTTTTGCATGAGGGACTGTCTAAATTCGATTTGTAATTCTTTTGCTTGAAGATCGTAATTGTCTCAGTTTCATTACTCGAGCATTTGACTACTTGCACTTGAGAGTTTATTTCCAATGTTTTGGTATCGTAATTGTCTTAGACAATTGAGCTGACCAAATTCTTTATTAATTGTAAATTTGATTGTCCTCCACTTCAAAATTTGTCATGAATGTTTTGCTTGAGTTGTAATGATTATTGAAATTCACGTGAAGGAAAAAACTTCGATAGAGTCCTATTTGTAAGCATGTGTTAGACCAACACATCTTTACACTCAGGAATATATTGAAGATTGTTTTTACACGTTGAATAATCATTATCTTCTACTTAGAATTTTTTTTTTTCATTTTACCTTCTCATGAAGGCGAGGTTTTGTAACCTGACTTTTCTAACACGAAAATTCACTTTTGCTTGTAAGATTGTGTCTTGATATTCGCTGAGGAGACTTGCCCTTGTTAATGTATTCCATCATTCTCTTACAGTTGTCGTTGTCTATTCTATTTATATAATTGTGAGAGTCCAGCCACTCTTATATGTTTATGAGCTATTTAGAGTATGGTTGTAACATCCCATTTTCGCAAAAGGTTTTTTTTGAAACTAGCAGTTTTTTTTTTATCACAAGTGTAATACTTTAGAACGACAAACAACAACCACTTCTAAAGTAAAACATAACCAATGTCATATATATATATATATGCAACCTAGCAGTATCAAGGATCAGAGTATTTTGCACGCAGACGAGTTCCAAAATATACACAAGTACATACTCAAAGTAAAATACATCAGTCATATGAAAATCCTAAAACCTAGAGTTGACTCATATCCGTGATGCATCCTGGCAGCTCCTGTCAAAGGACTTAGGCCCAAAAGTCGTACTGTACAATATACTAACTAGAGTCTAACCAACTGACTCTATCTAACTATGCTGACCTATAAGTAAACCTGAGACGCTTGCGAGGGGGAGACCTCGCACAGAAGGTCATCGACTCCGAGCTAGCAGGCCCCGATGCCTCTGAAGGATCCTCCTCCTCCTCCTCGTCCTCACTGTCAATCACTACTTTATCTCTCGTCGTCCACTCCCTAGTGGTCCTACACCCATTGATTGTGTCTCCGGTCGTAGGGATGGGGGCAAGGGATAAGAGCAGTGAGGGCAGTGAATGCAAAATGAGGGAGGACTACCCTCAGGCACAACAGGTGTCATCAATGAAGCTGTCGGTATAGCAGAAGTAGTAGCAGTGACGATGGGTGGGGTGTCTGGAGCTCCAGTCGAAGGTAGATATGCACTCGAACTGGGCATCATGGACGGATGTGCAGGGTCTATATACGTAAATATCCCAACAGGTACAGAAGTAGAAGGTACAAAAAGTAGACTAGGTGGAACATAAAACTGAACTCTCTTATTGCTGAAACGTACAGCCGTAGAGAATTCTCCATCCTCGTCAGTCTCGATCAGCATTCCTGAATGAGACAATCTTCCAGAACGGGATCAATAGACCACGCTGATGGTTCCTTCCCCTGAGGGAATTCATACGTCGTCACCCTCAGAAACCTCATGGGGATCGGCATCATCTAAGTAGCGAATCCAGAGCAAGATCATGAAACAAAATAAACGCAAGGGTAAATTCTTTGTCCACGAGTTTATCGTAGGCTATATCACATGCAAGCACTATACATATATAATATAACAACACACTTTTATATTCATATACATAATTAATAAACCGCACGCATCATCATGGTATATCAATTATTGCATGTGAGCAAACAAATCAACCAACAGATCAACAATCAAGCCACCATAATATTAAATTCATCAAACAATTTATCACATATCATAAATGTGGTTAGCCATGCATGCCAATGCAGTATGACAAGTTATCTATACACCTGCAGCCTTAATAGGTCAGTAGTATGACGAAGAATTTTCCCAATGTCCGAATAATGTAGCCACACATTAGGCTTGTCTCATGTTAGGCTTGCCACACATTAGGCAATGCAGTGTCAACTCGTCTTTTGAAGTCTTTAAGACAAATCAAACGCTCCGAGTGACATGACAACTCATCTTTTGAAGTCTTTAAGACAAATCAAACGCTTCGAGTATTTATGCTCAATGGTCAGTACACATCCAAACAAATTCTTCAATATGACATGCTCACCGTAGGGAGCGCCCGAGTAATGATTTAACTAATCAATAATATTTTTCATATTCTAAATCAATACCAAGTTCCAATTGAATCCAACATGATTCAAAGAAAACAATACAATTTCATAATGCCATGCAGGGCCAAGAACTTGCCACAACATTTCAGACAGCATATAACAATTTATCATGCTACAACATGCTACAGCATTTTAAAACAGCATACAGAAGTACTACAAGTACTATCACGCAATAAGTCAAACAATCAAGCCACACACAAGGCGAAAAGCCCAAACTCATTATGTAAGAATTTCTCTTACCTTGGGCGCTTTAACAATCCACGCTAGGTAATTGAAACTATCGTCAAGTTGTACCTCGCGCGTACCATAAGCACGAACCTTAACAACACAAACTTAATACAATTAGACCCCAAAAAATACAAATCCTAGACCCCTAGGATAGCCACGGTTTTAGGTCTCTAAAAGACCTAAGAATTACTAACTTAATCCCATATGGTTCACATCTAGTCACATAACATGATACAAGTTCAAGTCATGCAAGTTTTTAAACTTTTACTAACTCTACACACTTAGAAAATACCTAAACCAAAATTTACCAATTGGAATAGTGTTTTTACCAAATGAATAGTGTTTTGCTAACTTTGAATCACTTTTTAAAACACTAAAATATGTCACAAATTTTAGAAACAATTTTATTACAAGTCCAAAACAGTACTTGAAACATAAACCAAATCATTTACTAAAATCAAGCTTCCTTGAAATGTTTTGCTAAATCAAGTTCTTAATCAACTTTTACAACATTTTTGAGTCATAAAACAACTCAAGACAATATTCTAAACCTACATAAGGGTCACGGTTCTGTGCCCTAAAAATAAACTCAAATCTTTCAAACTTTTCACTTCCAAAACATACAAATTTGTTAGATCCAAAACTTTCTATCATAAACCAATTTCTTTGCCACTTTAATACAATTAAAACCAAGCTAAAACACCCTCAAAATTAGTTCTTAAACCACTATTTTGAGACTCACAAAACAGCCCCCAAATTCATTTTGTTTCAAACAATTTTTCAAAGCTTTAAACTTATAAATCCTTATAGATTTAAAGTCCTAATCAAAAACCAACTTTTTCAACACTTAACACATTTTTAAAACAAATTAAAACATCATCAAAACCATGTAAAATTGCCACAGTCTCCAACCCCAAAAATCCCCAAATTAATTTCTCAAAACTTTGTTAAACATGCATATATGACTAGTTTAAGCATACTAAGCCAAAACCGTCAAAGATCTAACTCCAAAACCACCAAAATCAAGTCAAGATCAAACCCTCTAATAGCCCTATGCATTCGGCCAGAACAAGATCTAGCGATTTCAGAGTTTTAAATTCATCAAACAAGCTTAATCTTGAAGGAAAATGGTGGATCTAAAGGTTAATCAAACTAATCTAACAAGTTCTAACAGTTTCTAAGCAAAAACAACTCTAAATCCAAGCAAATCCATCCATGGCAGCAAAGAGGAAAAATTATGGGTTATGAACCTTACCAATCAAGGATGATAATGATTGAACAAGAAGGAAGGAGAAATGATGAAGATTAAGCTTCCAAAATACTAGTTTATGAACCAAACTTACTTTCTCTCTCAAGAACCCTTTCTCCCACCTAAGCAACAATAGAAGAATGAAGGAGATGATGTCTAGATGAGGAAGAGACCCACGAAATTCAGGTGGGACAAGGTTGGAAATACAAATGTTTAATTAGTTGGATCTTAACCAATTTGTTAGAAACCAACTTACAAAACTAACTACAAATACATAACCACCAATCCAATGATTCAGCTCCCCTAAGCCTTATCTCAACTGCCACTTCCCCCAAAATATCTAGATATTTCGTTTTGTCGCGTTTTCGCTCAATCGGGTGCGCGACGTTACTCACATATTAGGGTTTTTCTACCAAAAACTCCAAAAATAAATCTAATAAATTATTCTATAGTCAAAAATTATTAATCAACCAAAATGTCCCTAAAACTATTAGAAGTATTTCTATAAATGTTGCTTTCTCGATTTACGAGTTAAAACGCGACCGTAATGCAGTTCTGCACGTAGAAAACACCCTATATTTTTTTGATGCCCAAAAATCCCATAAAAATTCTAATAAATCATAAATATTGGAAAATGCAAAGATCTCAAAATTTATAAAATTTGGATCATGTTTGGGCATGTTTCAGTTAGAAACTCGCCCAATAGCCTAGTTACGGCAGAATTCAATAGAATTCTCCCAGCGTAATAAAAACTGTAAATTAGTGAGGATCACTAATTTCAATTTCTCTTATCAACTAAATATTATTCAAACAATAAAATCATCAATACAAAATTATTAAAATAAAAGTCACCATAAATACGACATAAAGCCAACAATTAATAAAATAGCTCAACGTCAAAAATTTAAACTGTGACTTAAAAATACTTATTAAATACTAAAAATTATTTCTCACTCAATAAAATAATTTTCTTTAATCAAACAACAATTTTTCACATTTTTCAACATTAATTCATATTAAAAACAATATACGTCTACACTGTCTCTTAATCTGAATTAATTACTAAAACAGTAAATTGTTTACAACAAATGTAGCAGCTCTTTGTACTTTTCATAAATCATCAAAGTTATCAATCTCTATGATTTATTTCCAGGTACTCGGAACTGTAAAATAATTTTCACAAAAATTGGGACGTTACAATGGTGAACGTGCATTAGATAAATGATGCCTTTTTTATTTTTGTCTTTGACGTTTTTTCAAATTTTGAGGGCAAAATTTGCTTTAAGGGGGGTAGAGTGTAACACCCAGTATTTTTCGTACATTTTATATTTTTAAAAAATGTGTTTATTTAATAATTATTATGAATTGTAGATTTAGTGATCCTTTATGTGTGTTTGAATTATTGAAGAATGTTTAATTGGTATTTAATTATATTTTTAGAAAATATTAGTATTTAAGATATTATTTATTTGGGAAAATATTTTCGGTTAAAGATATGTTAAAATGAGTTTGGTGAATTAAAGGGTTTAAAATTATAGAAAAATGGGTTTTTTTGTACAGATTACTACGTGCACCTCCTTTTTCCTCTGCATACTGCCCTTACATTTGCTTCCTGCACCCCACTAGTATTACTGCGCACACCCCCAGGACTGCCAGTCCAGGCCCACGTTTCCTTCTTCTTTCTCTGTTAGAGTTACAACAAACCTTAACCTCTATCATTTGAATACATCTTTCTCCCTCAAAGACATAGCAACACCGTACCCTGTATCTTTGCCTCTCCCTCAGCTCGCCTCTCCTCTATGACCACCACCATGGGCCGCCTCTCAGGCACCGTTCACGGCCAACCACTGTCGCGGTCTCTCTCCATCTCCGCTTCGATTTCCCGCTTTTCCTTTGGCTTTGCAAGCCCGGAAGAGATCCAGCCTCTCAGGTGCCACGATTGGCCACGAACCACCATCATCCAGCCGCGAGTACTCTCCTGGAACCACCGCGGATCAGCCATGAGTACTGCTCTGTTCTCCCTCCTGCTCGTGATTTCTCTCTCAGCGAGAAACCAGCGTCTTCGCACGCCATGAGAGGATGTCCATTTGTGACCACTGCCACTGCCCCCGTTCAGATCGTCGTTCTGCTAATCGAAATCGTAGCAGTAGGCCTCCTTGAACATCCTCTCCCATTCCTTACTGGTTATGATTCAGATTTTTCATTCTTTATTTCTATTTGTGAAAATCCTTCTGATTTCTTGTCATTTTATTGTCGGTTTCTGACTGTGCTACGAGATCAAATAGTTTCCGAGGATTACTCTGGAAGTTATGGCCGCTGATACATCAACCGAGAGAAGAGAATCTCATCACTAGTTGGGTGGATTCCATCGCATCGTGATTGTAACGAACCTTTGAGAATGGAGACACCTGTTGGTAAAAAGAAGAATATAATTCCGAATGAGAGATGTAGAACCACTATTGCGTTGGTCGTTGGTATGCTCGGAGGAAGTGAACTGCACTAATAAGGTAAGGGGGAGATATTGTGGTTGTGATGATTGTGAGGGTAGATGAAAGGGGGTTTCCCTTAGGCCCCCATAGAGTGTTATCTTTAATTTTGTTGCATGTGAATATTATTTAAGTATGTGATATTGGTTGTTTTGATTGTCTCTATGGTGCTGCCATGCACGTATGTGGTGTGGGAGCGGCCTTATGGTTAAGCCCTCATTGGTTCAATTGGTATAATCGTTGAGTTACGAATTGTGATTTATGTTATTGCTATGTTTCATCATGTTTATGCCTTACTAGTAAGATAAATTGTGGTTGTTTCATTGTGATTGTTATGAGTTGCTTATGGTTGATCAAATGTGGTTATAAGAGTTGATATTTGATGGTTCAAACCTTGAGGATTGTGTTATGCCTCTGCTTTAAAATGGTGAAAGAATACTATGCTAAAATTATTGTTAAATTGCCTTGCTGGAACCTTGGAGAAGATGAGTATCCAAGTTATGTAGTTTTCTACAAAATTATAGGAAAATCTAGGAACCTTAATTTAATTGAAACTTGATCATAACATGTTTAACGAACAAAAAGGAACTTAGGATTAACTATGAAATTAGTTTAGGTGATTGCTTAATAAACTTGTATTTCGTATCAAATTAGACTTTGTGGATCTAGTTAAATGAATTATGTTGTGACTTCAAAAGAAATGTGCTTTGACAAGTCCACTATGGTGGCAATGATTCTGTGAGAATGACGTCCCTTGGTGGTCCGACTCAATTGGAGTCCTAGTCCGTTAGACCATGGTGGACATCCAATACCCCATGATAGAAGTTTGGTGGCCATGACAAGCCCACTTCCATGTAGCAAATGAGTATGTTTAAGTCCACTTTCAGTGGCCATGTGTTGTGGAAAGTACACATTTGTGGCAATGGCCTTGAAAGGATTAAATGACCTTGTGTGCAAGTCATCTAGCTATAAGTAGCCATAATGGGACTTGAGTCATTCCTTGTGGGATGATCCTAGCCATATGGGCTATGATGGATTGTCGATGAAAAATTGAATTATGATGTTCGGAGGTAACCCAACCATGTTTGAATGTTTGACACATCAAACATTGATTAGGATTTGGGGGGAACGACCGTTGAAATGAAAGGGGGAGGCTAATAGAGGTGAGCCTTCGTGGCAGGTAATCCTAGCCTTGGGGATGAGATACGGAATCTGTGGCACACCTAAGTGACTCAAGCTGCAACTTGATGTTAGGCAGCTACTTGCAAGATTATGTGACTCCCGACAGTCCCCAGACATTATCATGACTAGTGAGAATATGAGGTAACGAGGTGATCATTGCAAATGCTCTCCCTCAATAAACCAAATATGTACTCCTAGTCCAATTCCCAGAGTAGTAGATGGTACCATATGCATACAGAGCATTCATACTAGAAATTGCATAGTCTTTATGTTTGCACATCGGGACGTGTTGTTGTTATTGTTGTAAGCTCACAAGTGATCGAGATGTTGTGATGTTTATGTGATTTTTTTTCCATTAAGGATGTTCGAATTTAAGAGTTTGATATATGTATATATGTAGATAAACAAATATTGATTGTGTTTGTTTTCGTCTACCTTCCCTTTTATCCACACACTCAATCACAACGAACTCACCCCTTCTTCTTTGTTTGCTACCTTGTACTTGATTTTATGTGCAGATGAAAATGATATTGAAGCAAGTGGCTAAAGAGCTCTACATGCATGTTCCATTACTATTTTGCAGAAATATGTTTTATTCTCATTTTGATTGAATTGTTCGAGCTGTTGACTCGAGTTTATCTTTTTGGATTTCATAGCTCTGATCCGATGTGATAGTGCTGGGATTTTCATTTTTAAATATTCGAGAATTCAAATATTATTTTCACGAGTCATATTGAACTATAAGCTAGATTTATGTATCTCATATTTGATTTTTATTATCTATGAGAGTTAATGTTTAATGAGAATGGGAATATGACGTTCTTAACTAGATAGTTGAAAGGTTTTGAAATCCGTTTATTTTTCCGTAGTAGTTACCTTTGATTTTCATTGAAAAAATTCCTATTTATTTATTTTAATTAAATAAAGCGTATTTGGGGGTTAAGGGTGTCACAGATTCGGCCTGACTAGGCAATAAGGGAGGGGAAAAAAATTAAATGAAACAAGTGTTTACTTGGCTAAGAATGGTTTAGAAAAAGCACCACCTAATTAACCTCCAAAAGTGTGACACCTATATACTATAAAGCAAAATTCTAATCAAATCACAAGTCTAAACATCTAATCCCTCTCTTTTTATGATTACCTTCTAATCCTAGAGTCTTAAGTGTACAATATATATATATATATATATATATATATATATATATATATATATATATATATATATATATATATATATATATATGGCGTCGAGTAATCGCGTTACCGATTAATTCTTTTGCTGATTAATCGCGAAAATTAATTTACCAAGAAAATAATTCACCACATGTTAAATAAATTATATATAAATATAAAAGCAATTAAAAACACTCAAGCATCATCACAATGATTTACGTTTCGATTTTCATCGAAATTGGGATTCGTTTTAAATTTTTATTATGGATAAAAATTATCTGGCAATTCAAATTACGACGAATATTCGTAACAATTATTCAACTTATTTTGAACCATGCAGTAATATTAAATATTAATTCTTAAATTAAATTTTATCTTGATTTAATTCAATCACTTTGTTAGTCAACAAAAATACGCGTTACCGCGTCAAACAGAAAACTTATAATAAGTATAATTGTTGAATTCATCTTAAAAGCAGCATATGTCTACGCTGTCTATTAATTTGAATTGACATCATGAATAATAATTAACTATAATAAATAAATTATTCAAAATAAGTCAAAATAGTTCCTCGTACTCTAAGTTAATATTTGTTGTGATCAATCTCTGCGACTTACCTTCAAGAAACTGAGATCTTATCGCTAAAACAATTTTTTTTAAAATTGGGGTGTTACAATAAACGAGGGTTAAAAACATTAATTTGGGATAAAACGGGCTTAAAGGAGACCTAGAAACATTAGGAAAGGCCGAGAATGCCCTTGAAGGGTATGAAACACGCTAGAATCTTCTAGAAAGACAAAAACGAGACCTACCTCCCTATGAACCGCCGCGACGCAACGAGAATAACAAAGGGACCATCACGACGCGATGAGGGCCAATGGTTTCATGCCACATAAGCATCTGGAGTGGTCTAAAAGGATTTGATGGTCGCGACGCGACGTACCTTGTGAGAGGAGTCCCTTGCGATGCGATGGATGTCGGTGATATGTCAGTGATCATGCCTGTTGGATGTGTGACACATGGCATTATCGTGACGCGATGGAGATTGTGTCTATGACAATCATGAAGTGATGGAGCTGAACCTTGCCTATAAATAGCAGTTCACCCCTCTCTCATTTCTCGCCTCAGAGTTCTTCTCTCTGGCCACTTCCTCTATAGAGCAATTATGCTCTGCACTCGCCTCTAATGAGGATCTTATGCATCAGAAAGCTCTTAGCAGGAAATCCTTAGGCCTGAGAGAAGGGTAAGGCTCAAAGGGGTAGCCCAAGGTAGGAGTGCGGATAGCGGTAGAGGGTCAAAGCTTAGGAGCTTAACCAGCAGTGCCAGATGAGTGGGAAGATACCTTAATCACTAGGAAAAACTGGTAGTAGAGTAGTATTGTTAGCATGCATAGGGGACCTCAACCATACTAGAGGTTGATATCAGCAACACCTTAGGAGACGGGATGTGGTTTGCGTTGGACAAGGATAGTAACCGTAAACCTATCAACCAACATAGGTTTATTTGGTATAATTGATGTGCTTATGTGTTTACTTGTTTAGTTGACAGTCTCCTTCGCGACGCTAGGAATAATTTATATGCTGATTATCTTTGATTGATGATATTCAGATTTAAGTGCTTACGTGCTAGTTGGTTGGATAATATATGTGAGTTTGATTGATGCCTGGTCTTAGTGTCCAGGGTGCGGCCTTCTTGTTAGAGGTTTGTGAATCGCTAGATGGTGATAGCATATATTACCGTCGATACTCTGCTGTCAGTGGTGACAGTCGGGACGGTGTGCCCGAGGTTGGTGTACCTGAGGACCGGTGAACGAACCGAAGGTACGGAGTAGTTTGGAGATAGTCGGTGACCTTAAGGGACCTGAGGACTGGTGATCGGACCGAAGGTGTGGACTCGATCATCTGACGAGGCTCCTGGACTCCAGGTCTGAAAAGGGGGTAATCCTGGCTATTCCCTGTATGGGAATGCCGTCCATTTATACACGTAAACGGTACCATACAACGGTGATCAGATATGGTAGCATATTAAGATATGTCTCCGGGACAACCAAATTATGTCTCATTCCTCTGTGCTATGAGACAGGTGATAAAATCTAGGGAGAAGGGCGGTATAGCCCGCAAAATTTAGTGATCTGTGGTCTAGGTCAGTAGGGAAGGTAATGGGCATGAAATCTTCAGTAGTCCGTGTCAGTATGTGGGTTCAATGATCTGTGTCAGTGTATGAGGTGGTCTGTGACCGTTTGCTCAGCTTTGTCAGTATGTGGTATCAGTGTATGGTGTGGTCTGTGATCGTGTGCTCAGGAGATTGTGTGTGGTATTTGTGGTAGCAGTCATATTGGTGATTATTATGTTTGTGTTGTGCATGGTGGCAGTAACTCTGCTATACTGTTTTCCTGTTTATTAGTGATTGATGGTTGTCTTACCCTTTTATTTTCTTGTGTGTTTCCATACTTTTCTATGATGAATAAAAGATGGACAGGAGCATTACGTGTTCAGAGCTTGGGGAGCGGGACCTAGTTTTAGTGACCGCTAATGATAGCAGTTGTATCACGGCAAGTGCATCATTTTGTTACCCCTTGCGGGTATGGAAAATATGTCCACATGCCATGCTTTGTATGACATCCTGATTTTCAAACAATATTAGAAGAATAATTAGATTTGTAATTAGGTGATAAACGAGGGTTAAAAACCTTAATTTGGGATAAAACAGGCTTAAGTAAGACCTAGAAAAATTAGAAAAGGCCTAGAATGCCCTTGAAAGGTATGAAACACCATAGAATCTTCTTGAAGGACAAAAACGAGACCTTCCTCCGTATGAACCATAGCGATGCGATGGGAATAACAAAGGGATCATCACAACGCGATGGCAGCCAATGGTTTCCTGCCACGTAAGCCTATAGAGTGGTCTAGAAGGATCTGATGGTCGTGAAGGATCTGATGGTCGTGACGTGACGGACCCTGTGAAAGGAGTCCCTCTTGATGCGATGGATGTCGGCGATATGTCGGCGATCACGCCCGTTGGATGTGTTACACATGGCATTATCGCGACGCGATGGAGATTGTATCTATGACAATCGCGACTCGATAAAGCCGTACCTCGCCTATAAATAGCCGTTCACCCCTCCCTCATTTCACGCCTCAGAGCTCTTCTCTCTAGCCACTTCTCTATAGAGCAATTATGCTCTGTATTTGCCTCGAATGAGGATCTTATGCATCAAAAAGCTCTTAGCAGGAAATCCTTAGGCCTGTGAGAAGGGTAAGGCTCAGAGGAGTAGCCCAAGGCAGGAATGCAGATAGCGGTCGAGGGTCGAAGCTTAGGAGCTTAACCAGGAGTGCCAGGCGAGGGGGAAGATACCTTAATCACTAGGAAAAATAGCTAGCAGAGTAGTGCTGTTAGCATGCATAGGGGACCTCAACCCTACTAGAGGTTGATATCAATAACACCTCTGGAGAGGGGATGTGGTATGCGGTGGCTAAGGATAGTCGCCGTAGACCTATCAGCCAACATAGGTTTATTTAGTATGATTGATGTGCTTATATGTTTATTTGTTTAGTTGATAGTCGCCTTCGCAACGCTAGGAATAATTTATATGCCAGTTATCTTTGACTAACGATATTCTGATTTATGTGCCTATGTGCTAGTTGGTTGGATAATATTTGTGAGTGTGACTGTTACCTGGTCTTAGTGTCAAGGGTGCCACCCTCTAGTTAGAGGTTTGCGAATCCCTAGATGGTGATAGCATATATTATCGTCGATACTCTGTTGTCAGTGGTGACAGTCGGGTCGGTGTACCTGAGATCTGGTGATCGGGCCGAAGGTACGGAGTAGTTTGGAGATAGTCGGTGACCTTGAGGGACCTGAGGACTGGTGATCGGACCGAAGGTGTGGACTCAGTCATCCGATGAGGCTCCTGGACTCCACGTCAACAAGGGGGTAATCTTGGCCATTCCCTGTATGGGAATGCCATCCATTTGTGCACGTGGACGGTACCTTACTCCGGTGATCAGAGATAGTAGCTTATCAGGATATATCTCCGGGACAACCAACTTATGTCTCATTCCTCTGTGCCCGGAGATTGTTGATAGAATCTAGGGAGTAGGGCGGTATGGCCTGCAATGTTCAGTGATTTGTGGTTTGGGTCAGTAGGGACGGTAATTTGCCATAAATCTTTAGCAGTCGGTGTCAGTATGCAGGTTCAATGATCTGTGTCAGTGTGTGAGGTGATCTGTGACCGTATGCTCAGCTTTGTCTATGTGGCATCAGCGTGTAGTATGGTCTGTGATCGTGTGCTCAGGAGATTGTGTGTGGTATTTGTGGTAGTAACTCTGCTGTACTGCATGGTGGCAGTAACTCTGCTATACTGTTTTCCTGTTTATTAGTGATTGATGGATGTCTTACTCCTTTGTTTTCTTGTGTGTTTCCATACTTTGCTATGATGAATAACAAGTGGACAGAAGCATTCTGTGTTCAGAGCTTGGGGAATGGGACCTGGTGTTGTTGATCGCTAATGATAACATTTGTATCACGGCCAATGTGTCCTTTTGTTACCCTTGTGGGTGTGGGATATATGTCAACATGCCATGCTTTGTATGGCATCCTGATTTTCAAATAATATTAGAAGAATAATTAGATTAATAATTAGGTGATGAATGAGGGTTAAAAACCTTAATTTAGGATAAAATGGGCTTAAGTGAGACCTAGAAACATTAGGAAAGGCCTAGAATGCCCTTGAGAGGGATGAAACACCCTAGAATCTTTTAGAAGGACGAAAACGAGACCTTCCTCTCTATGAATCGTCACGACGCGATGGGAATAACAAAGCGACCATCGCGACGCGATAGGGCCAATGGTTTCCTGCCACGTAAGCATCTGGAGTGGTCTAGAAGGATTTGATGGTCGCGACTGACCCTGTAAGAGGAGCCCTCGCGACGCGAAGGATGCCGGTGATCACGCCCGTTGGATGTTTGACACGTGGCATTATCGCGACGCGATGGAGATTATGTCTATGACAATCGCGATGCATTGGAGCCGAACCTCGCCTATAAATAGCCGTTCACCCTCCCTCATTTCTCACTTTAGAGCTCTTCTCTCTGGCCACTTCCTCTATAGATCAATTATGCTCTGCACTCGCCTAGAATAAGGATCTTGTGCTTCAAAAAGCTTATAGTAGGAAATTTTTAGGTCTGAGAGAAGGGTAAGGCTCAGAGGAGTAGCCCAAGGCAAGAGTGCGGATAGCGGTCGAGGGTCAAAGCTTAGGAGCTTAACTAGGAGTGCCAGGTGAGGGGGAAGACATCTTAATCACCAGGAAAAATAGGTAGTAGAGTAGTACTGTTAGCATGCGTAAGGGACCTCAACCCTACTAGAGGTTGATATCAGCAACACCTCAGGAGAGGGGTTGTGGTATGCAGTGGCTAAGGATAGTCGCCGTAGACCTATCAACCAACATAGCTTTATTTGGTATGATTGAGGTGCTTCTGTGTTTACATGTTTAGTTGATGGTTGCCTTCGCGACGCTAGGTAAAATTTATATGCTGATTATCTTTGATTATGTGCCTATGTGCTAGTTGGTTGGATAATATTTGTGAGTGTGATTGATGCCTCGTCTTAGAATCAAGCGTGTCACCCTCTAGTTAGAGGTTTGCAAATCCCTAGAGGTTGATAGCTTAATTACCGTCGATACTCTATTGTTAGTGGTGACAGCTGGGTCAGCGTACCCGAGGTTAGTGTACTGGAGGACTGGTGATCGGACCGAAGGTACGAAATCGTTTGGAGATATTCGGTGACCTTGAAGGACCTGAGGGCTGGTGATCGGACCGTAGATATGGACTCAGTTATCCGAAGAAGCTGCTGGACTCCATGTCTGACGAGGAGTAATCCTGGCCATTCCCTGTATGGGAATACCGTCCATTTGTGCATGTGGACGATACCTTACTCCAATGATCAGAGATGGTAGCGTATCAAGATATGTCCCCGAGACAACCAACTTATTTCTCTTTCCTCTGCGCCCTGAGACCGGTGATAGAATCTAGCGAGTAGGACGGTATGGCCCAAAATCTTCAGCGATCTGTGGTCTGGGTCAGTAGGGAGGGTAATGGGCCTCAAATCTTCAGTAGTCTGTGTCAATATGTGGGTTCAATGATCTGTGTCAGTGTATGAGGTGGTCTGTGACGGTATGCTTAGCTTTGTTAGTATATGGTATCAGTTTATAGTGTGGTCTGTGACCGTGTGCTCTGGAGATTATGTGTGGTATTTGTGGTAGCAGTCATGTTGATGATTGTTAAGTCTGTCCTGATATGTTTGTGTTGTGTATGGTGGCAGTAACTCTGCTATACCATTTTCCTGTTTATTAGTGATTGATGGATGTCTTACCCATTGTTTTCTTGTGTGTTTCCATACTATGCTATGATGAATAACAAATGGACAGGCACATTCTACGTTCAGAGCTTGGGGAGCGGGACCTAGTGTTGTTGACCACTAATGATGACAGTTGTATCACAGCCAGTGTGCCTTTTGTTACCCTTGCGGGTGTGCGATATATGTCTACGTGCCATGCTTTGTGTTGTATCCTGATTTTCAAACAATATTAGAAGAATAATTAGATTAATAATTAGGTGTTGAACGAGGGTTAAAAACCTTAATTTCGGATAAAATGGGCTTAAGTGAGACATAGAAACAATAGGAAAGGCCTATAATGCCCTTGAAAGGTATGAAACACCCTAGAATCTTCTAGAAGGATGAAAACGAGACTTTTCTCCCTATGAATCATCGCGACGTGATGGGAATAACAAAGGGACCATCGCGACGCGATGGGGGCCAATGGTTTCGTGCCACGTAAGCATCTGGAGTGCTCTAGAAGGATCTGATGGTCGCGATGCGACGGACCCTGTGAGAGGAGTCCCTCGTGATGCGATGGATGTCGGTGATCACGCCCGTTGGATGTGTGACACGGGGCATTATCACGAGACGATGGAGATTGTGTCTATGACGATCGCGACGCGATAGAGCCGAACCTCGCCAATAAATAGCTGTTCACCCTTCCCTCATTTCTCGCCTAAGAGCTCTTTTCTATGGCCACTTACTCTATAGAGCAATTATACTCTGCACTTGCCTCGAATGAGGATCTTGTGCGTCAGAAAGCTCTTAGCAGGAAATCCTTAGCTCTAAGAGAATGGTAAGGCTCAGAGGAATAGCCCAAGGCAAGAGTGCAGATAACAGTCGAGGGTCAAAGTTTAGGAGCTTAACCAGGAATGCCAGGTGAGGGGGAAGATACCTTAATCACTAGGGAAAACAAGTAGTAGATAGTACTATTACCATGCGTAGGGGACCTCAACCCTACTAGAGGTTGATATCAGCAACACCTCAGGTGAGGGGTTGTGATATGTGGTGGCAAAGGATAGTCACCGTTGTTGGAATCAAGTGGATTCAGAAACAATAACCCTTAATTGTTTTGATGATAACAAAAGATTAAGAGAACAATTTATTCTCTAACATGGTTATAAGTGTGCAGAAAGTATTTATACTCAGAAAAATTTGCTTCAGAAGACTTAGTGAAATCTTGAACTTCACTCATCAAAGTCCGGCTCTGGCTCTGATTCTTGGCACATAGAATCTGGTTGGTCAACGCTCTGGAGTTAGTCAACATTCTGATGTTAGTCAACACTCTGATATATGATGCAAGACATGATTTGACTCGGTCAAATCTGTTGGTTACCTGCTCTTTCGAAGACTCACATCTGTTTGGTCAACGCTCTTGTGATGGTCAACGCTCTGTTAGAGCATAGTCACAATCTGGTTGGTCAACTCTGCAGTGCAAGTCAACAATACAACAGATTCTACTTAGTGCACTCTATGAAGACTTATTGTGCTTCAACAAGAATCTGCTATGTGATAGCCCTCTCAGCTCTGTATTGAAGAATACTTGATTCTGGTGAACAGTGAAGTCTTTGAACGAAGAGCTCTGATAGTGAAATTGAAGTACCCTGTTATACGAGGACAAGAAGAATGTCAAAGGATAAAATCATCAAGGAAACTTGTGCTTGAAGTGTCTATATTTTGAAAAGCTCACTAAGGACAAAGTTACTGACATTGCGTATAATACTCATAATGCTTTTCGTCTTGAAAGCGACGTAACCTGCAAAAGCCAAAGTTCCAGGATCTGAAGCTTTGACTTCGGACAAAAAGAGACGTTGTGTCACAACGGCACTTACAAACGGCACTTTTTCAACCCTAGCTATATATCCTACCTCATACACTGAAGTAAGACAAGAATTGAGTTTTTACAAATGATTTTCAACACAGTTGTACGCAAGCTAGCAACTTGAATATTTTTCTGAGTAGTGAGAGCATCAACATCTATCTTCTCAAACACTACCCAATCAAGAGAAAGTGAGCAATCAAGAATTCATCCAAGTCTCTGAGATCTTTGAACAAGGCACTTACTGTTTTATTCTTTCTTTAAGAAAGTTATTTTGTGCTAAAAGTATTTTCATTGTAAATCCTCTCTGAAGAGAGTTATCTCTATATTGTTTCAAAACTCTTATTTGAATCAGACTTAGCCCAAGAAGGGTATACCTTAGAGGCTCAACTGTACTGAGTCGTTCTAAGAAGTTGTGAGTATAGCCAGTTGGCAGAAATATACTCTCAAGTGTAATCAGTTGATTATAGTGGAGAAATCCTTCAAGTGAGTGAAGGGACTAGACGTAGCTATCAGGTGATAGTGAACTAGTATAAATCTCTGTGTCTCTTTCTTATCTCTACTCTTTATTCCTTGCACAGTTTATTCAATAGTTATTTTTCATAAACATTTGTATTTGCGAAAAAGTTTTTAAAAACCCAATTCAAACCCCCCCTTTCTTGTGTTTTTGCCACGTTCAACCGTAGACCTATCAACCAACATAGGTTTATTTGGTATGATTTATGTGCTTCTGTGTTTACTTGTTTAGTTGATAGTCCCCTTTGCGACGCTAGGAAAAATTTATTTGCTGATTATCTTTGATTGATGATATTCTGATTTATGTGCCTATGTGCTAGTTGGTTGGATAATATTTGTGAGTGTGATTAATGCCTGGTCTTACTGTCAAGGGTGCTGCCCTCTAGTTAAAGGTTTGTAAATCCCCAGATGGTGATAGCATATATTACCGTCGATACTCTGTTGTCAGTGGTGACAGTCGGGTTGGTGTACCTGAGGACTGGTAATCGGACCAAAGGTACGGAGTAGTATGGAAATAGTCGGTGACCTTGAGGGACTGGAGGATCGGGTTATCGGACCAAAGGTATGGACTCAGTCATCCGACGAGGCTCCTGGACTCCACTACTGACGAGAGGGTAATCTTGGCCATTCCCTGTATGGGAATGTCGTCCATTTGTGCATGTGGACCGTACCTTACTCCGGTGATCAGAGATGGTAGCGTATCAGGATATGCCTCTGGGACAACCAACTTATGTCTCATCCCTCTGTGCCCTGAGACTGGTGATAGAATCTAGGGAGTAGGGTGGCATGACCCGCAATATTCAGCGATCTGTTGTCTGGGTCAGTAGGGACGGTAATGGGCTTGAAATCTTCAGTAGTCTGTGTTAGTATGTGGATTCAATGATCTGTGTTAGTGTATGAGGTGGTCTGTGACCGTATGCTCAGCTTTGTCAGTATGTGGTATCAGTGTATAGTGTGTTCTATGACCATGTGCTCAGGAGATTGTGTGTGGTATTTGTGGTAGCAGTCATGTTGACGATTATTATGTCTGTGCTGATATATTTGTGTTGTGCATGGTGGCAGTAACTCTACTATACTATTTTCCTGTTTATTAGTGATTGATGGACGTCTTCCCCTTTGTTTTCTTGTGTGTTTGCATACTATGCTATGATGAATAACAGATGGACAAAAGCATTATGTGTTCTGAGCTTAGGGAGCGGGACCTAGTGTTGTTGACCGCTAATGATAACAGTTGTATCATGGCCAGTATGTCATTTTGTTACCCCTTGCGGGTGTGGGATATATGTCTACATGCCATGCTTTGTGTGGCATCCTGATTTTCAAATAATATTAGAAGAATAATTAGATTATTTATTAGGTGATGAACGAGGGTTAAAAACCTTAATTTGGGATAAAATGGGCTTAAGCAGGCCTAAAAACATTAGGAAAGGCCTAAATTGCCCTTGAAAGAGATGAACCACCCTAGAATCTTCTAGAAGGACAAAAAAGAGACCTTCCTCCATATGAATAATCGCGACGTGACCGGAATAACAACGGGACCATCACGACACGATTGGGGCCAATGGTTTCGTGCCACTTAAGCATCTGGAGTGGTCTAGAAGGATTTGATTATCGCGACGAGATGAACCCTGTTAGAGGAGTCCCTCGCGATGCGATGGAAGTCGGTGATATGTCAGCGATCACGCCCATTAGATGTGTGACACGTGGCATTATCGCGACACGATGGAGATTGTGTCTATGACAATGTTGACGCAATGGAGCCAAACCTCGCCTATAAATAGCCATTCACCCTTCCCTCATATCTCACCTCAGAGCTCTTCTCTCTTGCCATTTCCTCTATAGAGCAATTATGTTCTGCACTCGCCTCGAATGAGGATCTTGTGCATCAGAAAGCTCTTAACTGGAAATCCTTAGGTCTGAGAGAAGGGTAAGGCTCAGAGGAATAGCCCAAGGCAAGAGTGTGGATAGCGGTCGAGGGTTAAAGCTTAGGAGCTTAACCAGGAGTACCAGGTGTGGGGGAAGATACCTTAATCACTAGGGAAAATAGGTAGTAGAGTAGTACTATTAGCATGCGTAGGGGACCTCAACCATACTAGAGGTTGATATCAGCAACACCAAAGGAGACGGGTTGTGGTATGCGGTGGCTAAGGATAGTCGTCGAAGAGCTATCAACCAACATAAGTTTATTTGGTATAATTGATGTGCTTCTGTGTTTACTTGTTTAGTTGATGGTCGCCTTCGCGACGCTAGGTAAAATTTATATGCTGATTATCTTTGATTGATGATATTTTGATTTATGTGCCTATGTGCTAGGTCGTTGGATAATATTTGTGAGTGTGATTCATGCTTGGTTTTATTGTCAAGGGTGCCGCCCTCTAGTTAGAGGTTTGTGATTCCCTAAATGATGATAGCATATATTATCGTCGACACTCTGTTGTCAGTGGTGACAGCCGAGTCAGTGTACCCGAGGTTGGTGTTCCCAATGTTTAGGTACCTAAGGACTGGTGATTAGACCGAAGGTACGGGGTAGTTTGGAGATAGTCGGTGACCTTGAGGGACTTAAGGATAGGTGATCGGACCGAAGGTGTGTACTCGGTCATCCGACGAGGCTACTGGACTCCAAGTTTGACGAGGGGGTATTCCTAGCCATTCCCTCCTTGGGAATGTCGTCCATTTATGCACGTGGATGGCACCTTACTCTGGTGATCAGAGATGGTAGCGTATCAGGTTATGTCTCCGGGACAACTAATTTATGTCTCATTTCTCTGTGCCCTGAGACTGGTGATAGAATCTTGGGAGTAGGGCGGTATGGCCAGGAATATTCAACGATCTGTGGTGTGGGTGAGTAGGGACGGTAATGGGCCTGAAATCTTCAGTAGTCAGTGTCAGTATGTGGGTTCAATGATCTGTGTCAGTGTTTGAGATGGTCTGTGACCGTATGCTCAGCTTTGTTAGTATGTGGTATCAGTGCATGGTGTGGTCTGTGACCGTGTGCTCAGGAGATTGTGTGTGGTATTTGTGGGTGCAGTCAAGTTGATGATTGTTATGTCTGTGCTAATATGTTTGTGTTGCGCATAGTGGCAGTAACTCTGCTATATTGTTTTCCTGTTTATTAGTGATTAATGGATGTCTTACCCCTTTGTTTTCTTGTGCATTTCCATACTATGCTATGATGAATAACAAATGGACAGGAGCATTCTGTGTTCAGAGCTTAAGGAGTGGGATCTAGAGTTGGTGACCATTAATGTTAATAGTTGTATCACGGCTAGTTTGTTCTTTTGTTACCCCTTACGGGCGTGGTGTAACGGCCCGGACTACTTTCAGGATTGCCGACTGTCCCCACAAATCAACATAGGTCTTTTCAGCGTGCTTTGTCCTCACTCACACACTTTCTGGAAAACTTCCCAAAAGGTCACCCATCCCAAGAGTGATCCAAGTCAAGCACGCTTAACAATGGAGTTCTTAAGTTCTGGGCTCCCGAAATGAAGATGCATCTTGTTGCTATAGGTAGTACCAATCAATTTTTTTATGTCATCCTTCAACCATGTTGTCCCATACCTGCACAGCTTCAGGATCCCTCTTATTCCAGTGTAAATTCGGTTCATTCACGTGTACCCTAGCCTAGAAGCTGTCAGGAGCCGCTCTTTGTCCTTACTCAATACACCGGTGAGCACTCCCCGCCCTCGTCAGCATCAGGTTTCACATGCCCCCTAGTTTTCGCGTGGTTCGTCCCCAAACCACAGCGTACATGGAGAAGTCCGCTCCGATACTATTTGTAACGGCCCGAATTACTTTCAGGATTGTCGACTGTCCCCACAAACCAACACAGGTCTTTTCAACGTGCTTTGTACTCACTCACACACTTTTTGGAAAACTTCCTAGAAGGTCACCCATCCCAAGATGCTCTAAGTCAAGCACGCTTGACTATGGAGTTCTTGAGTTCTGGGCTCCCGAAAAGAAGATGCATCTTGTTGCTATAGGTAGTACTAATTAATTCTTTTAAGTCATCCTTCAACCATGCAGTTTCATACCTGCACTGCCTTAGGATCCCTCTCATTCTGGTGTAAATTCGGTTCATTCACGTGTACCCTAGCCTAGAAGCTGCCAGGAGCCGCTCTTTGTCCATACTCTCTGCATTGGCGAACTCTCCATTTGACACCCTAAACCCCGTTTCGAAAATCGTTCAATAAAAGAAAAAAAAATATTCGAAATAAAACTATAAAGTTCTCCATAAGAAGCCTTCACCACTAGCTACGTGTCCTGGTATTAGTAGTGTCTGCAAGTGAGAATAGAAGGACAAGAGACAAACAACCATAGAGGGGTGAGTACGTTGAAATCGAGTTAAAGTGATATTTGGAGAGAAAAAGGTGAATAAATAAATAATATATTTATATATATATATATATATATATATATATATATATACACACACCACACTATAACAATCAATTCACATAAAGTAGTAACAACATTATTCACATAAAGTAGTAACAACATTATTCACATAAAGTAGTAACCACATTATTCACATAAAGTAGTAACAACATCTCATATCATCTACAAATGCACGCAGACAAATTTCATCATTTCTCATAGCCACATAATTATCAAAAGAAAATAATGCAGATGCTAACATCACTACTTCTTATGCATGTGGTACCATCTACTACTCTGGGAAGTCTCCTAGGAGTACATATTTGGTTTATTAGAGATCACCTCGCGGGTGTTTTACTCTATTACCGCATACTCTCAACTAGGGATGATAATGTCCGGTGACGGTCAGGGTAGCTAAGTCGATAAGTGGTCCTCACCCAAGGCGCGACACTCAAACTATTAGGGATCACAAACTCGGCTTCTCACCCTCTAGGCCGAGGTATTGCCACGCAGGCTCACTCATAATGGCCTCCACCTTTCATTTCAATGGTGCTTCCCCCCATCCTGTCACAAGGGGTGTATGACAAACAAACACACAAGGTCGGGTTTCCTCCGAACGTCATAGTTCAATGTTTCATCGACAATCCATCATGGCCCATATGGCTAGGATCATCTCACAAGGAATGACTCAAGTCCCATTATGGCTACTAATAGCTAGGTGACTTGCACAAAAGGTCATTTATCCTTTCAAGGTCATTGCCACAAGTGTGGACTCTTCACAATTATTGTCACCAAATAACAAATGGATTATAGAATATAATTACAGGGAATCGATGAATTGTCATAGAAATATTTATCTTTAAATCATATAATTCAAATCTGCAGAAAACAGAGGCAAAACAGCAACATGTAATTAGTCATGTAATTAGATTACGACAGAAAACAGAAACAGAAACAGCACAGCAGGAACAGAATTTTCGCAGAAGCAGAAACAGAAACAGCAGAAACACAATTTTCGCAGAAACAGAAACAGAAGCAGCAGAAACACAATTTTCGCAGAAACAGAAACAGGAACAGCAGAAACAGAAACTGCACAGAATACAGCAAGCAGAAACTGTACAGAAACAGCAAATTAAAAATCTGCAGCAAAACAGAAACAACAAACAGCAACGAAAACTGGACAGCAGCGCTACGTTGTTGTTTTAAAGACGTTTTCACCTATTTTCCTTCGATTCTAAATATTTAGGAACATCACAATTAAGACTAACACTTAGGGAAAAATCTTGATTAATATTTAGGAGTAATTCTTAAGGTTCTAATCCGGTTCTCTAATTCCAAAATAGTTACGGTAACATTTCCACAAAGAAAAATATGAATTAAAATATGAACGAAGTACGTTAAAATTATTCTAAAATTTTCCGTTAACAAAATCCATAAAATAGCGTCCATTTTAATCATTTATAAGGTCTCAGGCACAATTTAACATTGAAATTCATCACTAAAATTTAACGAACATATCAATTTGGTGTTCTAATAATTCAGTCACTTCCTAGGCATCAAAACAGAAATTCTTCTAACACCTATAACATGTATGAACAACCATGGCAGCCACATCGATTTTTCAAGCAACAGTTACAGCGTGTATATACATGAAAAATAGAATTTTTTTCAATTAATTAACACACAACGGGGTTCAAGGACAACCCCTTCACCTATTCCCTCAAATATCCCCAATTTCAATAATCTCCCCCCTTACCTTTGATGTAGAATTTGCAACCTTTAGAGAGGGTGGGTGTCCTTGGCTTCCTTCTTGGTCCCACTAACAAGGATAAGGGTAGAAGATGGGATTAAAGGTTTGCTTCTCAAAAACTTAAAATGAGGGACAACGAGAGAGCTTCCTAGGAACCTTACCAAACAAGAGAGATGCTTATGATTCCTTTCATGGTCCTAGAGTTGACACTTGGGTGGCTCCTCCATTCTCAACCCTTTGCTCCTTCAATGGTGGGAGGGTGTTTGGTGATGAGAGTGTTTGTGAAGGGGAGAAAGAGAGAAAGCGTATGAGAGGGTGAGAGGGAGATAAGAGGCGCCACTTTTTAGTGGAGGCAAGAATGAGAGCTTGTCTTACTCCTTAGGTTTTCTCTAGCTAGGTTTTTAGGTAAATGGATCACTTAAGCACTAATCCTCTAGGCCCAATAACAACATAACAATTCTAAACTATCTTAAATCATTTCTTAATAGCCCATGGCACATAGACTAAGGCCTAAGAGCATTAATCAAGAACAAATTCAAAGTCACACAAGGTATCACATCATCACTTATTTAATTGAGGCATTGCACATAAGCACCTAATTAAATAATTATAGAAATTAAGGAAAAACAACTAGAATCATTTCTAGACTCCTGTAATTATATTCACACATATAACACATAATTAAAATTTAATTAACACATAATAAATAAAAATGAGAATGAGATAGTCTATGAGAATGAGGGGCGTATCAGGAAAGAACGGGTGTACACAGGAAATCAGTAAAACTCATTTTTATATACCTTTAAAACCTTTTAACCCATCAAACTCATTTTTAACACTTCTTTAAGTCAAAATATTTTTTCCAAATAATTGACCTTTCAAATACTAACATTTTATAAAGGTAAAATGATTAAATAACAAATTACTAATATTTTCTAAAAATACAAATAAATACAACTTTAACAATTTTCAACAATTTAAACACACCTAGGAAAATCAGAATAACTACATTTACAAATCGTCATAATTAATGAAATAAATACATTTAAAAATATAAAATGTACGAGAAATGCGGGGTGTTACATTCTACCCCCCTTAAAAGAAATTTTGCCCACAAAATTTGCGAAAACGTCGATGACAAAATGGAAGAGGCATCCTTACTCAAGTTCGCAATTAATCAACAGGGTACACATGCACACTTTTGATTATTATTATTTCACCTACCAGTGACAAGTTGTTGGGGTGATCAGTCCCTCCTACTCATCCATTTGGTAACTGAAACAATAATAATTATACAAGTCAAGCACACACACCTCTATAAGGTTCTTCGATAAAGACTTGAATGTAATTATGTCCGCGCAACATAATTACTCTCACAACTCTATCAAAGCTCCTTTTTATGGCATAATCATCAAGTTCTACATTTCTACCGAACATATTACAAAACTCATATAAACATCTACCAAAAACAGCATGAACAAGCATATGTAGTAGCAAATTTACTGAATTTATAAAAATATCTCCAAGGTTAAGAAAATTTTAAATAAATGTCAGGTCAACATATAACATGTTAAGACTTTAGAAATAATTTTTATAACTCGGGAGCAACTCATTCAGTCCTCAAATAAATTCAAAACCGAAACATACATAGAAAGTGCGAAATTTCTCAGTTATTACACTATTAAAAGTAATGATTTTTGTGCCATATCAAACGGAATCGGGTTTTAACAAAATTTAGTATGTAGGTCCTTGACATGCATATGTTCATTGATATATTTTTATTTGGTCAAAGTGCATTACCCAAAATTACAGAAAAATCATGTAATTTTCAGATTCTGCCTAAAATTTTTCAGCAAACACTGTTTGTGATGCATAATATCATAGGACAGTTAAAACTCAACAAAAATTCACCAAATTAAATATGCAAAGTCCAAACACTCATTAAAACAGTATCCAAGTGGTTCTATGTCAAAATCATGTCTCAAATGTTCTAAAAAAAAAAAAATTTGAACCGAAACTCCTTCTAGACACAAATCTAGAAAATTACAAGTTTCCATCTTTTACATGTTTTGAGTCATTGTAATTCACATGTAAGCTTAGATAACTAAAACATCATCCTAACTGATATCACATCATAAGCCATATATTCAACGTACGGTACTCACATAACCGTTTATTCATGTTATCATGCAGTTTCAGTTGCACAGGCATATGAGTCACATTGATATACAGATCATGCAAATTTATTAGTCATGCAAACTCAGAATCACGTGGACACCTTCATTAAGCAGTTCAGAGGTTACACATGCATCGACTGCACCATATAAAAATTTAATTACAGCATACTACATGTTTACACAGATCGCTCAAGGCATGAATCCTATAATCACAAATGCAGAATTTTCACATATTCAACATGTTATAAAATCCCAAAGATAATGTAATAAACACAAAAGTGACATCATGTTACAGAGTACCCAATCAGCATAGAGAATACATAACATATTGGTCAGACAGGCCGACTAAACGCTGATTCCTCTCCGTGGCCTGGAGAGCATCAGCAATCACACGATCGTTCCGACGAGTAGCCATTGCCTCACACTCTAGCAGATAGCAAAGCTACTTGGTAAGTCCAAGTACAAGCAACACAATTAAATCAAACAATACACAAAACAAATCAAACAAGGTCACAGAGTACACAGAAAAGCATAATAGACACATACACAGTCCGATAAGACCGAACTGCTCTGATACCACTTAATTTGACACCCTAAACCCCGTTTCGAAAATCGTTCAATAAAAGAAAAAAAAATATTCAAAATAAAACTATAAAGTTCTCCATAAGAAGCCTTCACCACTAGCTACGTGTCCTGGTATTAGTAGTGTCTGCAAGTGAGAATAGAAGGACAAGAGACAAACAACCACAGAGGGGTGAGTACGTTGAAATCGAGTTAAAGTGATATTTGGAGAGAAAAAGATGAACAAATAAATAATATATTTATATATATATATATATATATATATATATATATACACACCACACTATAACAATCAATTCACATAAAGTAGTAACAACATTATTCGCATAAAGTAGTAACAACATTATTCGCATAAAGTAGTAACAACATTATTCACATAAAGTAGTAATAACATTATTCACATAAAGTAGTAACCACATTATTCACATAAAGTAGTAACAACATCTCATATCATCTACAAATGCACGCAGACAAATTTCATCATTTCTCATAGCCACATAATTATCAAAAGAAAATAATGCAGATGCTAACATCACTACTTCTTATGCATGTGGTACCATCTACTACTCTGGGAAGTCTCCTAGGAGTACATATTTGGTTTATTAGAGATCACCACGCGGGTGTTTTACTCTATTACCGCATACTCTCAACTAGGGATGATAATGTCCTATGATCGGGGGTAGCTAAGTCGATAAGTGGTCCCCACCCAAGCGCGACACTCAAACTATTAGGGATCACAAACTCGGCTTCTCACCCTCTAGGCCGAGGTATTGCCACGCAGGCTCACTCATAATGGCCTCCACCTTTCATTTCAATGGTGCTTCCCCCCATCCTGTCACAAGGGTTGTATGACAAACAAACACACAAGGTCGGGTTTCCTCCGAACGTCATAGTTCAATGTTTCATCGACAATCCATCATGGCCCATATGGCTAGGATCATCTCACAAGGAATGACTCAAGTCCCATTATGGCTACTAATAGCTAGGTGACTTGCACAAAAGGTCATTTATCCTTTCAAGGTCATTGCCACAAGTGTGGACTCTTCACAATTATTGTCACCAAATAACAAATGGATTATAGAATATAATTACAGGGAATCGATGAATTGTCATAGAAATATTTATCTTTAAATCATATAATTCAAATCTGCAGAAAACAGAGGCAAAACAGCAACATGTAATTAGTCATGTAATTAGATTACGCACAGAAAACAGAAACAGAAACAGCACAGCAGGAACAGAATTTTCGCAGAAGCAGAAACAGAAACAGCAGAAACACAATTTTCGCAGAAACAGAAACAGAAGCAGCAGAAACACAATTTTCGCAGAAACAGAAACAGGAACAGCAGAAACAGAAACTGCACAGAATACAGCAAGCAGAAACTGTACAGAAACAGCAAATTAAAAATCTGCAGCAAAACAGAAACAACAAACAGCAACGAAAACTGGACAGCAGCGCTACGTTGTTGTTTTAAAGACGTTTTCACCTATTTTCCTTCGATTCTAAATATTTAGGAACATCACAATTAAGACTAACACTTAGGGAAAAATCTTGATTAATATTTAGGAGTAATTCTTAAGGTTCTAATCCGGTTCTCTAATTCCAAAATAGTTACGGTAACATTTCCACAAAGAAAAATATGAATTAAAATATGAACGAAGTACGTTAAAATTATTCTAAAATTTTCCGTTAACAAAATCCATAAAATAGCGTCCATTTTAATCATTTATAAGGTCTCAGGCACAATTTAACATTGAAATTCATCACTAAAATTTAACGAACATATCAATTTGGTGTTCTAATAATTCAGTCACTTCCTAGGCATCAAAACAGAAATTCTTCTAACACCTATAACATGTATGAACAACCATGGCAGCCACATCGATTTTTCAAGCAACAGTTACAGCGTGTATATACATGAAAAATAGAATTTTTTTCAATTAATTAACACACAACGGGTTCAAGGACAACCCCTTCACCTATTCCCTCAAATATCCCCAATTTCAATAATCTCCCCTTACCTTTGATGTAGAATTTGCAACCTTTAGAGAGGGTGGGTGTCCTTGGCTTCCTTCTTGGTCCCACTAACAAGGATAAGGGTAGAAGATGGGATTAAAGGTTTGCTTCTCAAAAACTTAAAATGAGGGACAACGAGAGAGCTTCCTAGGAACCTTACCAAACAAGAGAGATGCTTATGATTCCTTTCATGGTCCTAGAGTTGACACTTGGGTGGCTCCTCCATTCTCAACCCTTTGCTCCTTCAATGGTGGGAGGGTGTTTGGTGATGAGAGTGTTTGTGAAGGGGAGAAAGAGAGAAAGCGTATGAGAGGGTGAGAGGGAGATAAGAGGCGCCACTTTTTAGTGGAGGCAAGAATGAGAGCTTGTCTTACTCCTTAGGTTTTCTCTAGCTAGGTTTTTAGGTAAATGGATCACTTAAGCACTAATCCTCTAGGCCCAATAACAACATAACAATTCTAAACTATCTTAAATCATTTCTTAATAGCCCATGGCACATAGACTAAGGCCTAAGAGCATTAATCAGTAACAAATTCAAAGTCACACAAGGTATCACATCATCACTTATTTAATTGAGGCATTGCACATAAGCACCTAATTAAATAATTATAGAAATTAAGGAAAAACAACTAGAATCATTTCTAGACTCCTGTAATTATATTCACACATATAACACATAATTAAAATTTAATTAACACATAATAAATAAAAATGAGAATGAGATAGTCTATGAGAAAGAGAGGCGTATCAATAAAGAACGGTGTACACAAGAAATCAGTAAAACTCATTTTTATATACCTTTAAAACCTTTTAACCCATCAAACTCATTTTTAACACTTCTTTAAGTCAAAATATTTTTTCCAAATAATTGACCTTTCAAATACTAACATTTTATAAAGGTAAAATGATTAAATAACAAATTACTAATATTTTCTAAAAATACAAATAAATACAACTTTAACAATTTTCAACAATTTAAACACACCTAGGAAAATCAGAATAACTACATTTACAAATCGTCATAATTAATGAAATAAATACATTTAAAAATATAAAATGTACGAGAAATGCGGGGTGTTACACTCCACGTCCTCGTCAGCCTCAGGCTTCACATGTGGGATATATGTATACATGCCAAGCTTTGTGTGGCATCCTGATTTTCAAACAATATTAGAAGAATAATTAGATTAATAATTAGGTGATGAACGAGGGTTAAAAACCTTAATTTGGGATAAAACGGGCTTAAGTAAGACCTAGAAACATTAGAAAAGGCCTAGAATGCCTTTGAAATGTATGAAACACCCTAGAATCTTCTAGAAGGACGAAAACGAGACCTTCCTCCCTATGAACCGTTGCGACGCGTTAGGAATAACAAAGGGACCATCGTGATGTGTTGGGGGCCAATGGTTTCGTGCCACGTAAGCATCTGGAGCGTTCTAGAAGGATCTGATAGTCGTGACGCGACAGACCCTGTGAGAGGAGTCCTTCCCGATGCGATGGATATTGGTGATATGTAGGTGATCACTCCCGTTGGATGTGTGACACGTGGCATTAACGCGACGCGATGAAGATTTTGTCTATAACAATCGCGACTTGATGGAGTCGAACCTCGCCTATAAATAGCCGTTCACCCCTTCCTTGTTTCATGCCTCAAAGATCTTCTCTCTGGCTACTTCTCTATTGAGCAATTATGCTCTGCACTCGCCTTAAATAAGGATCTTGTGCATCAGAAAGCTATTAGTAGGAAATCCTTATGTCTGAGAGAATGGAAAGGCTCAGTGGAGTAGCCCATGGCAGGAGTGCGGATAGCGGTTGAGGGTCAAAGCTTAGGAGCTAAACCAGGAGTACCATGTGAGGGGAAAGATACCTGAATCACTAGGGAAAATAGGTAGTATAGTGGTACTGTTAGCATGCGTAGGGGACCTAAACCATACTAGAGATTGATATCAGCAACACCTCAAGAGAGGGGTTGTGGTAAGCGGTGGCTACGGATAGTCGCCGCAGACCTATCAACCAACATAGGTTTATTTGGTATGATTGATGTGCTTCTGTTTTTATTTGTTTAGTTGATAGTCGCCTTCGCGATGCTAGGGTTAATTTATATGTTGATTATCTTTGATTGATGATATTCTGATTTATGTGCCTATGTGCTAGTTGGTTGGATAATATTTGTGAGTGCGATTGATGCCTAGTCTTAGTGTCGTGGGTGCCTCCCTCTAGTTAGAGGTTTGCAAATCCCTAGTAGGTGATAACACTTATTACCGTCGATACTCTATCGTCAGTGGTGATAGCCGAGTCTGTGTACCCGAGGTTATTGTACCTGAGGACTGGTGATCGGACCAAGGGTACAGAGTAGTTTTGAGATAGTCGGTGACCTTGAGGGACCTGAGGACAAGTGATCGGACCGAAGGTGTGGACTCAATTATCTGACGAGGCTTCTATACTCCACGTCTGACGAGGGGGTAATCCTGGCCATTCCGTGTATGGGAATGTTGTCCATTTGTGCACGTGGATGGTACCTTACTCCGGTGATCAGAGATGGTAGCGCATCAAGATTTGTCTCCGAGACAACTAACTTATGTCTCATTCCTCTGTGCCATGAGACTGGTGATAAAATCCAGGGAGTAGGGCGGTATGGCCTGCAATATTTAGCGATCTGTGGTATGGGTCAGCAGGGACGGTAATGGGCCAGAAATCTTCAATAGTCCGTGTCAGTATGTGGGTTAAATGATCTGTGTCAGTGTGTGAGATGGTTTATGACTATATGCTCAATTTTGTCAGGTTGTGGTATCAGTGTTTGGTGAGGTCTGTGACCGTGTGCTTAGGAGATTATGTGGGGTATTTGTGTTGTTGTCATGTTGATGGTTGTTATGTCTGTGCTGATATGTTTGTGTTGCGCATGGTGGCTGTAACTCTGCTATACTGTTTTCCTGTTTATTAGTGATTGATGGATGCCTTACCCCTTTGTTTTCTTGTGTGTTTCCATACTATGCTTTGATGAATAACAAATGGATAGGAGCATTCTGTGTTTAGAGCTTAAGGAGCAGGACCAAGTGTTGGTGACCGCTAACGATAACAATTGTATCACGGCCAGTGTTTTCTTTTGTTACACCTTGTGGGTGTGGTGTAACGGCCCGGACTATTTTCAGGATTGCCGACTGTCCCCACAAACTAACACAGTTCTTTTCAGCGTGCTTTGTCCTCACTCACACACTTTCTGGAAAACTTCCTAGAAGGTCACCCATCCAAGATGCTCTAAGTCAAGCACGCTTGACTATGGAGTTCTTGAGTTCTGGGCTCCTGAAAAGAAGATGCATCTTATTGCTATAGGTAGTACCAATAAATTCTTTTAAGTCATCCTTTAACCATGCAGTCCCATACTTGCACAACCTCATGATCCCTCTCATTCTGGTGTAAATTCGCTTCATTCTCATGTACTCTAGCCTAGAAGCTGTCAGGAGCCGCTCTTTGTCCGTACTCTCGGCACTGGTGAACTCTCCAGGCCTTCGTCAGCCTCAGGCTTCACATGTGGGATATATGTCTACATGCCAAACTTTGTGCGGCATCCTAATTTTCGAACAATATTAGAAGAATAACTAGATTAATAATTAGGTGATGAACGAGGTTTAAAAGCCTTAATTTGGGATAAAACGAGTTTAAGTGAGACCTAGAAACATTAGAAACGGCCTAAAATGCCTTTGAAATGTATGAAACACCCTAGAATCTTCTAGAAGGACAAAAACAAGACCTTCCTCCCTATGAACCATCGCGACGCGACAGGAATAACAAAGGGACCATCGTGATGTGTTGGGTCCAATGGTTCCGTGCCACGTAAGCATCTGGAGCGATCTAGAAGGATCTGATAGTCGCGACGCGATGAACCCGGTGAGAGGAATCCCTAGCGATGCGATAAATGTTGGTGTTATGTCGGTGATCACGCCCGTTGGATGTGTGACGCGTGGTATTAGCGTGACACAACAGTGATTATGTCTATGACAATTGCGACGTAATGGAGCCGAACCTCACCTATAAATAGTTGTTCACTCCTCGCTTGTTTCTCGCCTCAGAACTCTTCTCTCTGGCCACTTCCTCAACAGAGCAATTTTTCTTGGCACTCGCCTCAAATAAGGATCTTGTGCATCAGAAAGCTATTAGCAGGAAACCCTTAGGTCTGAGAGAAGGGTAAGGCTCAGAGGAGTAGCCCAAGGCAGGAGTGCGGATAGCGGTCGACGGTCAAAGCTTTGGAGCTTAACCAGGAGTGCCAGGTGAGGGGGAAGATACCTTAATCACTAGGGAAAATAGGTAGTAAAGTAGTACTGTTAGCATGCGTAGGGGATGTCAACCCTACTAGAGATTGATATCAGCAACACCTCAGGAGAGGGGTTATGGTATGCGGTGGCTAAGGGTAGTCTCCGTAGACCTATTAACCAACATAGGTTTATTTGGTATGATTGATGTGCTTATGTGTTTACTTGTTTAGTTGATAGTCACCTTAGCGATGCTAGGATTAATTTATATGGTGATTATCTTTGATTGATGATATTCTGTTTTGTGTGCCTATGTGCTAGTTGGTTGGATGATATTTGTGAGTGTGATTGATGCTTGGTCTTAGTGTCATGGGTACCGCCTGATAACTCTTAGAAATAAGAGTTACCTTTGCTCTTTTGGCATTAAATCATGTGAGTCCAATAGTAATTTAGATTATTTAGTTGGTAGAAATATGTAAATAATGTGTTTTCTTATGTTTGGAGCTGTTTGAGGCACTTTAGTAATTTTGTGGTTGTTTTATTGTGTTTTTGTTGCTATGCAGAATTTATTCGTGAAAAATTAGATGCTGAATCTGGTGCCATAACACCAATGGAGCTACTAGAAATAGAGAAAAGGAAGCTTAAGTTGAGTTGTTGAATTAAAGGAGTTGCTGTGCTCTTAATTTTGTACTATAGGGTGCTGCCCAACATGTGGTCCCTGGTGTTTACACTACAAGACAAAATGTCTTTATTTGGATGGGCCAAGGACATGCCTTTTCTTAAGTCATTACTTTTTGGGCCCATTTGGAGTGAGAATATAAGGGAATTAACCCTAAAAGAGAAAGAAAGGCTGGGATATTTTTGCTGAACCCTAGATCAGAATTTATTTCCCTTCCCCTGTAAAACAACCGCAACACTTTCCATCCTCCATAGCTCACCTTCACCTTCATCCATCATTCTCCATCTCCATATCCCTACCGTACACCATTTTTATGTGAAAAACAAGCTGAAAAACATGGATGCTAAACTAATCTCAGACATAGCAAGGAAATGCAGTAACAAGACATTGTTACAGTGAAGTGTTCTCTTATCTTGACAGATTTGAAGGCCTCCACGTGCTGTTTTTCGCTTCTGATTGTAAACTTTCTGCACTGCAGATTTCTGGTGCCATGAATCTATTTCATAGCATCTGTTTCTGCTATTTTATGTTTTTACTCAGCATGAACTAAACCTTTTATGATAGGATGATTTGAAGTTGTAATCAAACCTTGTTGGTGTAGTTATGTGATGTTGCTTAGCACTTTTAACTCATGAAATTTGCTGTCATATGCTTAATCTGAGCCTGTACACCTTAGGTTAGGCACTTGCATGTTTGATACTGACAGGGTTGAATATGCTTACTTCATGAGTTGATATGGGCAGTATTAGTAATGTACACATTTTCTAATCTTGATTAAACTAGACATAGGCAATCAAACTCATAGAATTGATCTGAGTCACACTTAGAAGACAAGGGGAAACATCATGGGGCTTAGACGTAAGGTACCATTTACTTAACCTTGGTGAAAGTGACTGAAAAGCACACACATTAGCACTTTGCATTCAGGTACTGCTATGGCACTCATTCACAACACCTAGCCAACTTGGTGGAGTTACAATGGATATGATTCCTAGCTGTTTTACTCAATTATTCTCATACAACCCGTGGCTGTTTCATTCCCCAATCACTTGTTTACAATCAATTTTACTAATCACTGCATGATTCCACAAATGATGATAATTTTTAGTTCTTACTTTTATTTACTCACTAGCTTTCTTACGTAGCATAAAACTTGTGAAAGCAACTAATCAATCCTCGTGGGAATGATCTTGATTTACTTTTTACTACTTGTTGCGATTGTGTATACTTGCACAACTGAACATTAAAATTTTAAATTTATCCACAACACCGCCCTCTAATTAGAGGTTTACGAATCCCTAGATGGTGATAGTACATATTATCGTCGATACTCTGTTGTCAGTAGTGATAGTCGGGTCGGTGTACCCGAGGTTGGTGTACCTGAGGACTGGTGATCGGAACGAAGGTATGGAGTAGTTTGGAGATAATCGGTGACCTTGAGGGACCTGAGGACTGGTGATCGGACCAAAGGTGTGGACACGGTCATTCGACGAGGCTCCTGGACTCCACGTCTGACGAGGGGGTAATCCTGGCCATTCCCTGTATGGGAATGCCCCCCATTTGTGCACGTGGATAGTACCTTACACCAGTGATTAGAGATGGTAGCATATCAGGATATGTCTTTGGGACAACCAACTTTTATCTCATTCCTCTGTGCCCTGAGATTGGGGATAGAATGTAGGAAGTAAGGCAGTATGGCCCGCAATATTCAGCAATCTGTGGTATTGGTCAGTAGGGATGGTAATGGGCCTGAAATCCTCAGTAGTCCATGTCAGTATGTGGGTTCAATGATCTGTGTCACTGTGTGAGATGGTCTGTCACCATATGCTCAACTTTGTCAATATGTGGTATCAGTGTATGGTGTAGTCTGTGATCGTGTGCTCAGGAGATTGTGTGTGGTATTTGTAGTTGCAGTCATGTTGATGATTTTTATGTCTGCCCTGATATGTTTATGTTGCGCATAGTGGCAGTAACTTGGTTATATTGTTTTCCTATTTATTAGTGATTGATGGATGTCTTACCCCTTTTTTTCTTGTGTGATTCCATACTATGCTATGATGAATAACAGATGGACAGGAGCATTGATCTGCTATCGCACACGGATCAAAATAATTAAAATAAGAATGTAGTAACAAGGAAGTTAACCTTGGTCATCTCACAAGGATCTCTAATTAACAATGACCAATAGCAAGAACACGCAAAGAACGAAATGGGGGGGTTGTTTCGTGAAAACAATTTTTATTAATAACAAAAATCACTTGATAACAACAACCAATTCACTTATCACAGGAACTTTCACTTCGGATCTATCACAGGTTCAAAAGATTATTCTAATTCGTGTTCTAATCTTGTTTGATCACAGAATTAACCAATCAAGTGGGTGATTAATCCTATATGAATTCCTACTGGATTAAGCATCACAGAATTCAATTGATTATAAATAAGGAATACGCGTCACAAACATATAATCAATTTAACAACCGAATTCATCAAACCTATAACTAAGCGTCATAGACCCTATTGATCTCTATTCGAATTAAACCAAAACAAGCGTTAAGTTTAATTCCAATAGTCTCAAATCAGAGAGCAAAACCGAAATTATATGATTAAGCATCAATATGTAAAACGATTTTGCAAACAAAAATTAGAAGAGATGAAGGATCAAAAGATAAAGAAGTAGAACACAAAAACAAAATTAATATTAATAACCAACCTCAAGATCCTCTATGAAATCCTTAATCAGTGAATTGATCAATAAGAATTAGCCTTCCATTGAAGGTTTCATCCCAAAACGAAAATTAAGAAAGCAAGAAGAGGTCTCGAAATAAAACAAAGGCTGAAAATTGCCAAAAACGGCTCAAGATTCTAAACGTAATAATCATTCCCGACCTAGGCCTCTAACTAACGAATTTATAATGTCTCCTAGGGTTAACCTAACTAATCAGATGTTAAGACCAAAGAGAAGGGCCCAAAAGGGTTTAATTAGCCCAATAACAACTAATTACATGAGTGAATGGTCCAAAACCCGTAGTGCAACTCGCCAGCCTCAGTAAAGTGGATTTTCGACCTTCAAAACGGCAGAACTGGGCTTCAGATCCAACATAAGAATTGTAGCTCTACTTCTTAGCTTTCCAACGCCACAAAGAGCACTGAAATCGGACAAGTATGACCCAAGTTATGGCTTGTAGAAGCGACATGAGTCAGGATGTAACAAAATCCAAAATTAGCAAATAATTCCACTAAAGCCCAATCAAGACCCAAAGATATAAAACCATATTAAAAAGTTGTTGTTGGGCAAAACACACAATTAAGAACACCAAGTGCAAAGCTATAAAAGATGCATTAAAATGCATTGATCAAATTCCCCCCACACTTAAGCTTTTGCACTCCGAGCAAAACTCATGGTCAAAACAAAGTAAAGATACATTTCCAATGAATCCCAATGATGCATAGTGGCAAACAAAATGCTCATTCAAGGTTTCAAGTGTAACACCGGTAGTTTTACTACGGCTTAATTATCGCTACTGTATTGTAATTCCCTGTATTACGCATTAATATGCATAATTAATATTTTGTGTGCTGTTAATCAAGTGGATGAATTTAACTAAAATGAAATTATATTTGGGACTTAATATATTACATTAAGTCACAGTTAAATTTTCAGTTCAAAATTCCACTGTTTTTCGGTCGCGTTTTGAACTACCCGGGTAAGTTTTTGCCCGATTAAAAACTCTAATTCGACCCGAATATTTAAATATTTGGGAATTTGATGTTTTATAATATTTCTGATTTATTAGATTTTTTTTGACAATTTTACTTAATTTTTAATAATACTGTATTTTCTACGCGCCGGAGACGCGAGACCCGTGAAACCGAACGTGCGACGAAACTGGGAGCTGAGAGAACCTTGAGGGAGGGGCAAAAATCAGAAATAAAAAGGGATTAGATTTTGGTAGATTTTAAGTCATGACACAAAAAGTGATAGTGATGTGATTAACCTACCAAAAATGTTAAAGTTTAGTTCCATTTATGGTAAGAGTTAGTAAGGTCTTTATGCTAGCTTGCACCCATGGATTTGGCCAAGATTTCCTCCTCTCCTTTTCAGCCCATATTGGTCGCATTATGCAGCTGATTTTGAGGAAAATTCCACTCCAAAATCATTCACCAAAATCTTGATTTCATGCATGATGATTTCCTTTCTTTTCCTAGCTTTTCCCTATCATCTCCTAAGATCACTTCACCACCAAATCTCCTTCTTTTTAACATCAAATATCCTTGTTTGCTGGCTGGAAATCAGCTCCTTTAAGTGATCAAATCCATCACTTTTCTTGTATCATTTACTAAGCACAAAATGAGGAACTCAAGGGTAATAACCATGAAATCTTTTGACTAGTTTTTAACCACTTGAGCAAGTAAAATTCTGCCCATTTTCACTTCAGTTTGGCATGCCCTCAAGGCCTATATAAGGCCAACAACTTCAGCTCATTCACTTCATTAAGTTGAGAAAAAAATAGTGGAAGAAGTGAGGTAGTTGGAGAGAGTATTGAAGTTGTTTTGTTCACAAAAATTCTGCACTTGCTTCCCTTTTCTTCAAGCTGCGACCAGCAGCTCTTTGTGGTAAGAAATACCATTCTTCTTCCTTCTTAAGCTCACTTTATATCACTAGTAGTTGGCCATGATCCCTACTTAAGTTCTTCCAAAGCAAAAGAAAGATTTTACACTACTTATGTTGCCATTTTCCTTCCATAGTTCTAGTTACTTAAGCATGTGTTTTCTTTTCATTTCAACCTTGATGAGAAGCCAAGAACATAGATGGATATATATATATATATATATATATATATATGTGTGTGTGTGTCATGAATGGTCTATGTAAAGGCTTGAGAGCATTTCTTTAAAGTTGTGACTTGGGTTTTGTCGTTTAAAACTTGCTTGAAAGATTTCATTTTGTTAATACTACTACCAATATTTTAAGATAAGTTATAAACTCCAATGAGCTTGATGAAACACATAGAGGCTTGATCATTCCAAAGGTCATGACTCAAGTGGTTGAGAGCAAGGGAACTCCATTTTTTTCACTCTTTCTTGTTGAAGAGTTTATGGACTCAAGAACCTCAAAGAAAAGAACTCTACTACATCATTTGTAATATAGTAATAAAAAGGTTTTTGAACCAACAAAATATTTTCTTGTTGCTTCTTGTTGACCGCCTCTTTCTCCATTTTGGGGTAAGAATAAAAAATTTCCTCCTTACCTTCTTGAATACCATGAGTAGAGAAAAATATGTATATTTTAAAACTCCATTGTTTGGGCTATGATCTAAAAGAGAGCCTCACTTTGAATGGGTGAAACATCTACTTGATGAAAGGATGTAACCCATGACAAGTTTCTTACTACTTTCATTCTCTTATCATAATTTGTTGATAAAGGGAATGGATATTTAAAATAAGAAAGAATGATCTAGGCATTTTATGGCCTTGTGGCCGTGAGCTAGATGGAGTGAATCTTCCATTTTTTTTTTGGTCTTGTGTTAATAGTATTACAAGATAATGTTTTAGTAGTTAAATAAACCTACACTTTTTAGTAGACTTGAACTTTCAAATGAGTAAAAATAATGAAAGGAAACAAACCCCCCATTACCATTCCATAGAGGAGACCGTGGCCTTAAGGTAGAAACTAGGGCTCTAGTTTGAGTTCTAACTTAGTTGAATAACTTGATTGGTTGAAGGTGTGAGAAAGTAAACTTGTAGAGCAAAATCGTGCGTTGGAAGGAAAGCGTCTACGGTGAGGGCAACTCTTAGATATTGTTAAGGATTATGCTTTATATGCTTGTATTTTACATGCTTATGTTTCATATGTTTTATATGCTTGTATTTTACATGCTTATGTTCCATATGCTTATGTGTAAGAACATCTTTAAGTGTGTATATTAGTAATATGTGAATGCATAAATTAGGTATGTGACAATATGATGAACAATGTGATGGAATGTTTTTTTGAATGATGCCTTGTGATTATGATTATTGTGTTGTGATCATTGACTATATTTGAGAATATATTGTTAAATGACTGTGATAATTTGGGGAAATGCCGAGAACACGTGAGTTGGGTTACCATCGCATCAACGTCAAATAAATCTTGGATTTTGAAATAAAAAAACTAAGAGGCATTTTATTAAAATCAAAGAGACACTTAAAAATAGATCTTTCTAAAACCTTAATTAGTAATGGACTAACCACCTTTTCATTTAAAAGAATTAAGTGAGAGTTAGAATAATTAAATTAATTATTTTGAACTATTAGTGGATTTCCAACATAAATCATTTCATAACTAGTAGGAGATTTTCTAAAGAAAAGAGACTTAGGACTATAAAGGGAGATCTTGAGCCGAAAATATGGGGTTCTAATTAAGGGAGTTAGTACAAGAATAGATGATCTCGGACACTCCGTGTGAGTGATCCCGTCGAGGTAAACTAACTATGATGATGGAGTTGCTTGTTCATGCATACATCGATGCCAGAAGCGAGGTGTCTTAGAGTCGCTCAGACCTAGGTGCGAGCACGTACCGACAGTCAAGCGGAAAAACGGGCGTTGTGTCATCAGGGGGATTGCTCTGGGCACAAATCCCTGCGGGGAATAGCGTTTGAGAAAGCCTGGTAGCGGACTCCAGAGCTCCTAAGGCCCTTGCGAGGGTGATATTCCGGAATCATGTGCATTGGCATATAGACTGACAAATAGGGATTTGTGGTGCATCTTATTTTGTGGACTATTCGTTATGATATTGTGTTATGCTTGCCTATTCGTATATGTTGTCATTATTTATGTCTTGTTAAGAAGTTAACCCTTGCCCGTGGTTCTTTCAATTAATGAATGTAACCCAGACGATGACAACGATTGAGCTGACCCCGTTAGTCATGTCGTCCATGACGACATTTGAGTTCCCGGACTCGGGAGCCCCGTTCGCCTGGGAGGTAGACCATGCCTCAGGCCAGGTGACGTACATAGGGAACGTGGTCGAGACGACGCATACCGATGGACAGGCTATACATATAGGGATCACGCACCGAGTGATGCGGTTTTCGGTGCCCTTTGCATGCATAGTAGCTGCTTGGATAGACGCACACCCTGATGGAGACACCTCAGCTTCAGAGGGCATGTCCGAGATTCCACGCCGGACCACTTTTCGCAGCGAGCCTCGGACTACGGATTCAGCGTTACGCGCTACTCCTCTTAGATTTGTACAGCGCATGCGACCCAGGAGGATGGACGTCGGAGCACCCTCTTCTCATGCAGCTGTAGACCCGTCGGGTTCCCCTGCTAGATCCGTATCACCCGTAGAGTATACTCCCTCGTCTCCGATTCCTATCCCTGAGACTACTCCATCGGCGGATCCTTCTGTATGCCCTCGCTGTGGCCAGGTAGGGTGTGGATCCGGAGGTTGGATCATAGATTCATCTGACGAGGAGGATAGTACTGGGGATGCACCTCCCGATATCCCTACTGTTGACGCCATTGGTGACGACGACGTCATTACGCCCGTGGTAGATGATATGGAGGAGGATTCGATGGTGGAGGATGAGGAGGAGGAGGAGGGCCTCTATGAGTGGTAGGCATCGCCCTTGGTAGTTCATTTTGAGGCAGACCGAGATCACATAGCCGCCCCTGCTGCTTGAGTTAGCATGTTGATCAGCTTAGTGTTTCTTATGTCGAGATGCATGCATTTGTATTTTGGGATTATTTCTGTACTTGTAGTAGTTTAGTAGTCGAGTGAGGCTCTACTTTTGGAGCAGCCCTCTGCGTAGGTGTCTGCTGGGAGTACCTCAGATATATGAGTATTTCTTATAGGAAATTCATATGTCAGATGTATTCCTATTTTGATGTTGTATTCTGTAAAACCTTGTAGGATGTATTGCCTCAGGATTTTATATATGTATTCCAGACGTATTTCCTTTTATTCTCTTTATAAGCCATGTTCTGTCAACGCTGTATTTACTCTATCATGTTATTTGCAAAAGGGTTTTATAAAAAAAAAAAAATTCAACCGTGATTTCTAGCGAACAGTATCAAAACTATTTCATATTTGGTGGTTTTTGTCTCGTAAGTAGCACCTGGATTTCGGGGTGTTACATCAAGGACTCATGGCAATCATGAACAACATCTTATTACTTTCAAAGCAAACAAGAGGATAGAATAACCAAGGAATGTATCAAAAGTGATAGAATCCTCACAGAAAAATATTTCTCTCAAACTCTCAAGTGTTTAGGCTAATGTTTACACTCAAATCACATCCTGAAAGCTAGCACTACCATAGGCTTGACAAGACTCTAACATCCACACTTGAAACACATGCACACAAAGATCAAAAGGTCTTTATTAAGGTTATAACGGGGCTAAGGTCAAGGTGGGATAATTGAAAGGGTAACTAGGCTATAAAATCAAAGAGGATAGAGGAGCAATGGAAAACAATTGCCAAATAATCATGGGGGCAATTCAACCAATTGTCAATCCATTTTTCCATTTTCACACTTTTTTTTAACCAAATGTTGTGCCCCACTATTTTTTTTTTTTTTTTGCACTTGCCAAATTTCCAATAGAGCACAACATTAGATATTCTAACACAACCACATTTTTGAGCACCCCCACACTTATGCAATATTTATTATCATATTTTTTTTCAAAGCCAAGCTCCTTTATCCCCTAAGATTGGGTCATATCATGGTTTTTCACTTTTAGGCTTGTAATGAGCTATACAACAAAGAATGAGATAAATAGGCTCAAAGTGGCTAAACAAAGGGATAAATGCAAGGTAGGCTTATTTGGCTAGTGGTTAAAAAGAACAAAAATTGCCTAGATCATTTCAATGCATGCATGTGAACAAGAGTTTTAACAAGAGTCAAGTCAAGTTCTAGAGTAACCAACAATCATGAGTGAAATCACACAAGAAAGAAAGAGAATGGCAAAGTGTATTCCATCCATTATAAGGCCCAAATCTCACCAAGGAAAATGATCTATCACAAAAGATGCACAATTTAATATTCCAATCCAACTTATCACACTAAGAATGCAAGGAAGTCATCCATATGATGCCACAAGACCTATAGTCCTAGAATAGTGAAATCACTCCCCACTCATATAAACCAAGAAATCCAATGAAAATGCATGCAATTTTTTTTTATAATAACAAAAATCTCAAAACAAAAAAACAAAAACAAAACTATGCTAAAAGATCCCCCACACTTAAATCACACATTATCCTCAATGTAAGCAACAAGTATAAAATAAGAGTAAGGAGTAAGGAAAGAAAACTCCTTCTTCAAGGTGGTTTTTTCAGGTGAAGCTCTTCTACAGTCTCCTCTTCCAATGCGGGGTTCTCATGGTAAAGCTTGAGGGAGTGTCCATTGTCTTTGAAGACTTTACTGGTGGCTTCACTTTTTATTCCCTTTGCATCATAAGGAAAAGTGCTAGTTGCAACAAAGGGCCAATCCACTTGGATCGAAGCTTACCCGCCATGATTTTATGGCGAGAATGGAACACATGGAAGTGTTTGATTTTCTTCTTCTTCACAACATCCTTCTTCTGCTCAATGCAGGGAAGTATCTTGGTGGATGGAGTTACATCAGAAGCTTGCAGTATAGAAACATTATTTGTAACATTAACAGGCAGAACCATGCAATTTGTAACATCAAAATGAGTATCTTCAACTAAGTCAGCAAGTACTTCTATTTGAAAAGGAGAAGGCTCTTCCATGGGATGCCTCATAGTAGCATTAAATATGTTAAATTTAACTATGCTATCCCCAAATTCCATGGAGAGTGTTCCAGCATGGATATCAATCTTGGTTCTTGCTGTTCTTAGGAATGGTCTGCCTAGGATGATAGGTGCCCTGCTGGATTGTGTCTCTCCCTCCATGTCCAGAATGTAAAAATCTGCAGGAAAAATCAAGTCATTAACCTCAACAAGTACGTCCTCCACAAGTCCAGTAGGGTGAGCATTGCTCCTATTTGCCAACTGAATAACAACACATGTATTCTGCAAAGGACCAAAAGCCAGAGAGTTAAAAATAGATGTAGGCGTCACATTAATGGAGCACCTAAATCCAGCATGGCATTTTCAAATTTACTCTCGCCTATGGTACGTGGAATAGTAAAAATTCTTGGATCCTTGCACTTTTGGGGCATCATGGGTTGTATGAGTGAAGAAACATTTTCATTTCCCTTCAGCCTCCTCCTCCTTTTGTGTGTGCACAACTCTTTGAGGAACTTAGCATATCTTGGAATCTGCTTAATCGCCTCAAGGAAAGGTATATTAACTTCAACCTTCCTAAATGTGTGCAAGATTTCCTTATCTTTGTCTGCCTCATTCATCTTCTTAGTTATCACAGCCCTTTGGGGAAAGGGAAGTGGTATAGGCTGTGCATCATCATCATCAGCAGAGGTAGGTGCAGAAGGTGGCTTATCTTTTTTTCTGCTGCTGCCACTTGCATTTTCTACTGGAGGAGGTTTTGGACTGTCAACAGCTTTTCCAGACCTGAGAGTGATTGCACTGATATTTGCACTGACATTTGCACTGACATTTGGACTCACTACTGGTTGAGCAGGCAAATTGCCCGACCCCTAAGACTGCATCTGCTTAATGGAAGTTGCTAGCTGTCCAATTTTTGTCTCTAAATTTTGAATGGTTAAATCTGTTCTCTACTGAAATTGGAGATTTTGGACTGCCATTTGCTTAACAAAGTCTTCCAATGAAGGTTCAGATTTCTGCTGGGCTAGCAGTGGCGCAGGTTGCGGCCTGGGCTGCTGTGTAGAGGCATCTCCCCTCTCAGGTTTGGATGGTTTCTCCAATTGGGGTTGTACCTGTTGGAAGACAGATCATAGTTGGGTTGGGGCCTGTCATTGAATATATTTGCTGCATAGGCCTAATGAGTATTAGCATTTTCACTCTCCTGCAATGTAGGACATGCATCTGTAGGGTGCTCTACAGAGGTGTAAATCCCACAAACTCTCGCTGCCTGAGTTTTAGTTACAGCTAACTTTTCCACCAATGAAACAAGTTTATCAAGCCTGGTCTCTAAGTTCTTGTGTTCAGCAGCCTGTATCTCATTGGCTCCTTTTGTCAGCACCACTGAATTATTTCTGGTAGTGAACTGCTGAGAATTAATGGACATGTTCTCAATCAGGCTTCTTGTATCTGCTGGGGTTTTATCCACAAGTGCTCCTCCGCTAGCAGCATCCATGCAAAGAGTAGCTGTTCAGAAATCTGATGGTGAGGGTAGCTTGCACACAACTTTTTGAATCTATCCCAATATTCATGCAAAGATTCATTCGCAGTCTGCCTGATGCCACATATTTCCTTTCTGATTGAAGCAGCTCTAGAGGCAGGGAAGAATTTCTCCAGAAACAACTTCTTCAATTCATTCCAGCTTGTCACAGAACCTGGTTGAAGGTAGTACAACCAGTCCTTGGCAGTGTCTTGCAATGAGAATGGGAAAGCCCTCAGCTTGATGTGGTCTTCTGGGACACCTTGAGGTTTCATGGTGGAGCATACAATATGGAACTCCTTAAGATGTTTGTGGGGATCTTCACCTGCAAGACCATGAAACTTAGGAAGCAAATGTATTAAGCCAGATTTAAGCTCAAAAGGCACCTCAACATCAGGGTATTCAATGCATAAATCATTATAAGTGACATCAGGTGCAGCAAGTTCCCTTAATGTTCTAGCAGCCATTGTATCAGAATCAAAATCAGAATCAAAATTAGAATCAAAGAGAGTATGACTAAATAAGCTATAATTATCACTATCACTATCACCTATATGATCACTACCTATGTTATTACTAGTCATGCATCATAAACTAACAAATCAGAAAATACCAATAATGTCCTAATAGCTAAAACACTAAAGAAATCGAGAAACCCTATCAAATAAAATCTAAAAACAGCACCAAAAATCTCTAAAAATCAAATGAAGATTACGCTAATTTTTTGGATTTTTTTGAAAAAACAAAAAAATGAAAAAATTAAAAAAGTGTTCTAAACGATGGAATTTCGGATTTTTAGCCTCTACTCCCTATATCAGTCTCTGATATGGGACTTTGGATCCTTGATTTTTTCCGGATTTTTTGGCCAAATTTCGGAGCAATCCGAGCAAGTTAATCGAAAACCGATTTTTTTACTAATCAATGCCAAATCCGATGTTAAGACCTGAAACACAACTAAAAACACAAAACCAATTGTTAGTAGGGTCCTTGAATTGGCAACTATTGATCAGAGATCCCCGGCAACGGCGCCAATTTGATCCGCTGTCGCGCACGGATCAAAATAATTAAAATAAGAATGTAGTAACAAGGCAGTTAACCTTGGTCGTCTCACAAGGATCTCTAATTAACAATGACCAATAGCAAGAACACGCAAAGAACAGAATTGGGGGGTAGTTTCGTGAAAACAATTTTAATTAATAACAAAAATCACTTGATAACAACAACCAATTCACTGGTCACAGGAACTTTCACTTCGGATCTATCATAGGTTCAAAAGATTATTCTAATTCGTGTTCTAATCTTGTTTGATCACAGAATTAACCAATCAAGCGGGTGATTAATCCTATACGAATTCCTACTAGATTAAGCATCACAGAATTCAATTGATTATAAATAAGGAACACGCGTCACAAACATATAATCAATTTAACAACCGAATTCATCAAACCTATAACTAAGCGTCATAGACCCTATTGATCTCTATTCGAATTAAACCAAAACAAGCATTAAGTTTAATTCCAATAGTCTCAAATCAGAGAGCAAAACCGAAATTATATGATTAAGCATCAATAAAACGATTTTGCAAACAGAAATTAGAAGAGATGAATGATCAAAAGAGAAAGAAGTAGAACACAAAAACAAAATTAATATTAATAACCAACCTCAAGATCCTCTATGAAATCCTTAATCAGTGAATTGAACGAAAGGAATTAGCCTTCCATTGAAGGTTTCATCCCAAAACGAAAATTAAGAAAGCAAGAAGAGGTCTCGAAATAAAACAAAAGCTGAAAATTGCCAAAAACGGCTCAAGATTCTAAACGTAATAATCATTCCCGACCTAGGAATCTAACTAACGAATTTATAATGTCTCCTTGGTTTAACCTAACTAATCAGATGTTAAGACCAAAGAGAAGGGCCCAAAAGGGTTTAATTAGCCCAATAACAACTAATTACATGAGTGAATGGTCCAAAACCTGTAGTGCAACTCGCCAGCCTCAGTAAAGTGGATTTTCGACCTTCAAAACGGCAGAACTGGGCTTCGGTTCCAACATACGAATTGTAGCTCTACTTCTTAGCTTTCCAACTCCATAAAGAGCACTGAAATCGGACAAGTATAGCCCAAGTTATAGCCTGTAGAAGCGACATGAGTTAGGATGTAACAAAATCCGAAAATTAGCAAATAATTCCACTAAAGCCCAATCAAGACCCAAAGATATAAAACCATGTTAAAAAGTAGTTGTTGGGCAAAACACACAATTAAGAACACCAAGTACAAACTATAAAAGATGCATTAAAATGCATTGATCAAGCATTCTATGTTCAAAGCTTGGGAAGCAGTGACCCAGTGTTGGTGGCCGCAAATGATAATAGTCTTATCACGGACAGTGTGTTCTTTTGTTAACCCTTGCGGGTGTGGGATATATGTCTACATGCCGTGCTTTGTGTGGCATCCTGATTTTCAAACAATATTAGAGAATAATTAGATTAATAATTAGGTGATGAACGTGGGTTAAAAACCTTAATTTGGGATTAAACGGGCTTAAGTGAGACCTAGAAACATTAGGAATGGACTTGAATGCCCTTGAAAGGTATGAAACACCCTAGAATTTTCTAGAAGGACGAAAACGAGACCTTCCTCCTTATGAACCATTGCGACGCGACTGTGGAATAACAAAGGGACCATCGCAACGCGATGGGGATCAATTGTTTCGTGCCACATAAGCTTCTGGAGTGATCTAGAAGGATCTAATGGCTGAGACACGATGGACCCTCTGAGAGGAGTCCCTCGCGACGTAATGGATGTCGGTGATATATCGGTGATCTCACCTGTTGGATGTATGACACGCGGCATTATCGCGACGCGATGGAGATTGTGTCTATGACAATCGTGACGTGATGGAGCCGAACCTCGCCTATAAATAGCCGTTCACCCCTCCCTCATTTTCTCGCTCTTCTCTCTGGCCATGTCCTCTATAGAGCAATTATGCTCTGCACTCACCTCAAATAAGGATCTTGTGCATCAGAAAGCTCTTAGCAGGAAATTCTTAGGTCTGAGAGAAGAGTAAGGCTCAAGGGTGTAGCTCAAGGCAGGACTGCGGATACTGGTCAAGGGCAAAGCTTAGGAGCTTAACCAGGAGTTCCTGGTGATGGGGAAGATACATTAATCACTAAGGAAAATAGGTAGTAGAGTAGTATTGTTAGCATGCGTAAGGGACCTCAACCCTACTAGAGATTGATATTAGCACCGACTCTGGAGAGGGGTTTTGGTATGTGGTGGCTAAGGAAAGTCGTCGTAGACCTATCAACCAACATAGGTTTATTTGGTATGATTGATTTGCTTATGTGTTTTCTTGTTTAGTAGATAGTCGCCTTCGAGACGCTAGGAATAATTTATATGCTGATTATCTTTGATAGACGATATTCTGATTTATGTGTCTTTGTGCTAGTTGGTTGGATAATATTGTTAGTGTGATTGATGCTTGGTCTTAGTGTCATGGGTGCCGCCCTCTAGTTAGAGGTTTGTGAATCCCTAGATGGTGATAGCACATATTACTGTCGATACTCTGTTGTCAGTGGTGATAGCCAGGTTGGTGTACCTGAGGTTTGTATACCTAAGGACTAGTGATCGGACCGAAGGTACGGAGTAGTTTGGAGATAATCGGTGACCATGAAGGACCTGAGGACTGGTGATCGGACCAAAGGTATGGACCCGGTCATCCGACGAGGCTCCTGGACTCCACGTCTGATGAGGGGGTAATACTGGCCATTCCCAGTATGGGAATGTCGTCCATTTGTTCAAGTGGATGGCACCTTACTCCGGTAATTAGAGATCGTAGCGTTTCAGGATATGTCTCCGGGACAACTAACTTATGTCTCATTCCTCTGTGCCCTGAGACTGGTGATAGAATCCTGGGATTAGGACGGTATGACCCGCAATATTCAGTGATCTGTGGTATGGGTCAGTAGGGATGGTAATGGGCCTGAAATCTTTAGTAGTCCGTGTCAGTATGTGGGTTCAATGATCTGTGTCAGTGTGTGAGATGGTCTGTGATCATATGCTCAGCTTTGTCAGTATGTGGTATCAGTGTATGGTGCTTTCTGTGATCGTGTGCTCAGGAGATTGTGTGTGGTATTTGTGGTTGCAATCATTTTGATTATTGTTATGTCTGTGCTGACAAGTTTGTGTTGCGCATGTTGGCAGTAACTCTGCTATACTGTTTTCCTATTTATTAGTGACTGATGGATGTCTTATCCCTTTGTTTTCTTCTATATTTCCATACTATGCTATGATGAATAACAGATGGACAGGAGCATTCTGTATTTAGAGCTTGGGGAGCGGGACCTGGTGTTGGTGGCCGCTAATGATAATAGTTGTATCGCGGCCAGTGTGTCCTTTTGTTACCCCTTGCGGGTGTGGGATATATGTCTACTTGCCATGCTTTGTGTGGCATCCTGATTTTCAATCAATATTAGAAGAATAATTAGATTAATAATTAGGTGATGAACGAGGGTTAAAAACCTTATTTTGGGATAAAACGGGCTTAAGTGAGACCTAGAAACATTGTGAAAGGCCTAGAATGCCCTTGAAAGGTATGAAACACCCTAGAATTTTCTAGAAGGACGAAAACTAGACCTTTCTCTCTAACATCCACCCTTGAAACACATGCACACAAAGATCAAAAGGTCTTTCTTAAGGTTATAATGGGGCCAAGGTCAAGGTGAGATAATTGAAAGTGGTAACTAGGCTATAAAATCAAAGAGGATAGAGGAGCAATGGAAAATAATTGCTAAATTATCGTGGGGGCAATTCATTAAAATTTCAATCCATTTCTCCACTTTCACACTTTCCTTCTTTATTATCACCTTATTCCATTTTTTTTCTTTTCTTTTTTTCATTTTTTTCTGTTTTTTTTTGCACTTGCCAAATTTCCAATGAAGCACAACATTTAGATAATCTGACACAACCACACAACCACATCTTTGAGCACCCCCACACTTATGCAATATTTATTATCAAAATTCTTCCAAAGCAAAGCTCCTTTATCCCCTTAAATTGGGTCATATCATTGTTTTTCACTTTTAGGCTTGTAATGAGCTATATAACTAAAAATGCGATAAATAGGCTCAAAGGGGCTAACAAAGGGATAATTGCAAGGTAGGCTTATTTGGATAGTGGTTAACAAGGGATGCATGCATGTGAATAAGAGTTTCAACAAGAGTCAAGCCAAGTTCTTGAGTAACCAACAATCAAGAGTGAAATCACACAAGAAAGAGAGAAAATGACAAAGTGTATTTCATTCGGTATAAAGCCAAATCTCACCAAGAACAATGATCTATCATAAATGATGCACAATTTAGTATTCAAATCCAACTTATCATGCTAAGAATGCAAGGAAGTCATCCATATCATGCCACAAAATCTATAGTCCTAGAATAGTGAAATCACTCCTAACTCATACAAACCAAGAAATTCAATGAAAAAGCATGCAAAAATAACACTTTTTTTTAAAACAAAAACGCATACAAAAACAAAATAAAATAACTATGCTTAAAGATCTCCCCCCACACTTAAATCACACATTGTCCTCAATATAAACAATGTAACACCTGAGGACGAGATCGACATCGTATTAGGACGACGTATCGAGACCTCGACCAAGACCTTGTGTCGAGATCCCGTTCCAAGATCGTTTGCGTCGATTCAAGAGATGAGGAGGCTAGCGGCACTAGGCTCACGAACCGAGGAGATCGCGTGTCGAGTTGATGAAAGTCGCGTCATCGAGTCGATGAGGACGCATGTCGAATCGAGAGGTCGCGCGGCACCTAACTTCGTGTTAGAACCTTGTGCACGCTTGCACGAGCACCACTAGTCGACATCGTGTCGAGATGACACCTCGTATTCTTTCGAACGTTATTCGCGCTATTATTATATTGTTTGTAATTATTATATTGGCCATCGCTTCCTCGCCGTGTGTCTAGACCGCTGACCAACAGAGTAGAAGTAATTATGAGAGGAACGATTAGGCGGGTAGATGATTGATGGGATTGGCATCTTATAGCCGGTTACGATTATACCCTTTTCTCACCACCGGTGTATACCACGATCGGTTTTCCCTCAAACACTCATTTCTCTTTTCTTCTTTCTTCTTCCTTTTTCTCCGAGTTTCCTTCCTTCTGCTCTGAGTTTCGTTGTTTTTCTCCAAGAACTTCCATCGACGAAACCTTGAGTTCCATCGAGATTCTGCATAAGCTTTCTTCATCAATTTTGTTCATCATCATCTTCTCGACCCATATCTCGCCTGCTCGATCACCATTGAGGTATGAAGAACAGATCTTTCTTTTCCTTCGTATACTCTGCTTAGCGCTACTTTTCTTTCCAATTGTAGCCAGTTTTATGCTTCCAAATCATGTCAAACTGATGGGTTTTCTTCTTCACGATATTACCTATCTTTCTAACCGATTAATTGGGCTTGTAAAACAAATTTTCTTCCTCTGTTTTTCTGCAATCGGCAGTGCCCAGAAAACCCCATTTTTGGTTTATTTCGATTTCTTGTTTTCGTTTGTTGCTTCTGGTTATTGTTGTTGTCGATCTATCCTGCAAGCATCAGATAACTTTTTCATGAACTTTTGATCAAAAACCCTAACTTTGTGTTAGAGGAAAAATATATTCAGTTCTTGAGTTTTATATTTTCTGGGTTGTGGTTAAGTTTGGGAAGAGAGAGCTAAGTGTATTAGAACCCATAGATCGAACTGAGTTGTGTTTGTTTTAGGAAGTCTGTTTCCCGAGATCGTGTGATTTCCGAATCAAGGTGTACGGGAAAGCGAATCCAAGGACGGGGAAGCAGTGGAATCCAGGTCGACTGAGAAGCGTACGTGTCGAGATCGAGCAAGAGAAGTCGTTGTCGAGCTCGTTGAAGACAGCTGTGTCGAGGTCGTTGTCGAGCAGCATTAATTTGGAGTTCGGTAAGGGCGCTTCACATTAATACTTTCATAGTATGCTAGCGTAAGGGCATTTCAAATTCTACGTGGTTATGTTATTGTGTATGGATTTCCTGATTTGTGTCGAGCTTGAAATGTTGTGATATTGAGTTTTTGCATGTATTTAATATGTGATTGAATATATGTCGTGAATTGTGTATTGCATGTTGAATTGCGTTTCTTCATGTCGAGCTTGCTCTTTTTATTTGACATGCGGTTGAATATCTTGTGTTTAACTCTTTGAATATCGTATAATGAATTGTTCATCGAAAGTGAGCGAAGCTAAGTGAAGTCGTATGCGTTTTGAGCCGTGACCAGGATAACTAAGGGTGCTAGGTCCCTTTGTTTACGGAGATTGACTAGGACGTCGCCACGCTATGGGACTCGAGTTGACTGTCCTAGGAGAGCGAGGGATCCCAAGGTTTCGCGACTTTCCGACATACTGATGCAGCGTGTGCATTCAGGAAAAATTGTCGAAGTCGAGAGAAAATGGATTTGCGAGTTGTGTCGAGTTAGAAGTGAGATGGTCGAGTCACGTCGGTGAATGTTATACCTTGTTGTTTGCTTATATCTTTTATGTCGAGCTTATCTTGAATTGTCGAGAAGTTGACCGCTTTCCCGTGGTGCCTTCAATCCACATGACGGTTACCCAGCGATGTCGAGGGCGCAGGAACTTCGGCGATAGATGATGAGGAGGAGCTCGGCGAGGACGATGGCGCACCTCTCCTTGTCGTGATTGATTATCTTTGTTCGACGTATTTCTTTTGATGAGTGTACTTGTTTTTCTTTTGTGTACCGAGGTCGTGACCAGTTTTGGGCGATGTTGTTTTGTTGTTTGGTGTAGGACCGGGTGGTCTTACTTTTGGAGCTTGACCCCTGCGTGGGAGTCTGGCCTGGCACCCCAGGTATGATTGCTCTTTTGAAGTCGTCGTACTTTAGGTGTATTTTCTTTGCATTTGCTACTCAGATTTTGTATACATTATTATTTCAATGATATATATATGTATGTTATGCATGTATGTTTTATTAGAATTTAAGTCTTGTGTCTTAGTTGCACCATGTTTTGAAAAGTGTATTACTACATTGATGTGCACGAGTTGGTTTTTTATAAAAATATATCGTATTTTTAAAAGGCACAAGAGTTTTGTTTTTAAAACACATCTCATATAGGTTTATGTTGAGTTCGGTGTGTTGAGCTCGGAAACTCGAGCTCGGTATATTGAGCTCGGTAGCGGTCCGGAAACGGGTCGTTACAAACAACAAGTATAAAATAAGAGTAAAGAGTAAGGAAAGAAAACTCCCTCTTCAAGGTGACTTTTTCAAGGAGAGCTCTTCTACAATCTCCTCTTCAAGTGTAGGGCTCTCATGGTAAAGCTTGAGTCAGTGTGGCTTCACTTTTTATTCCCATTGCACCATAATTAACAGTGTTAGTAGCAATAAAAGGGCTAATCCACTTTGATCGAATTTTACGCGCCATGATTTTAAGGCGAGAGTTGAACACATGGAAGTGTTTGGTTTTCTTCCGCTTCACAACACCCAAAATCAAGGGATTGAGTCTTCTTTGTGGCTGCTTAATGGAGGGAAATATTCTGGTGGATGGAGTTACATTAGCAGCTTGCAGTGTAGCAACATCATTTGTAACATTAACAGGCACAGCCATGCAATTTGTAACATCTGAATGAGTATCTTCAACTAAGTCAGCAAGTACTTCAATTTGAAAAAGAGAATGCTCTTCCATGGAGTGCTTCATAGCAGCATCAAAGAGGTTAAATTTAACTATGCTATCCCCAAATTTCATGGAAAGTGTTTCAGTATGGACTCAATCTTGGTTCTTGTTGTTCTTAGGAATGGTCTGCCTAGGATGATAGGTGCCCTACTGGATTTTGTCTCTCCTTCCATGTCCAGGATGTAAAAATCTGTAGGAAAAATCAAGTCATTAACTTTAACAAACACGTCCTCTACAAGTCCAATAGGGTGAACATTGCTCCTGTTTGCTAACTGAATAACAACACATGTATTCTGCATAGGTCCAAGAGCCAGGGAGTTAAAGATAGATGTAGGCATCACATTAACAGAAGCACCTAAATCCAGCATGGCATTTTCAAATTTACTCTTGCCTACGGTACAAGGATTAGTAAAAATTCCTGGATCCTTGCACTTTTGGGGCATCATGAGTGCAGAAACATTGTGACTCATGTTGACTTTTTCATTTCCCTTCAGCCTCCTCCCCCTTTTATGTGTGCAGCTCTTTAAGAAACTTAGCATATCTTGGAATCTGCTTAATTGCTTCAAGGAGAGGAATATTCACTTCAGCCTTCCTAAATGTGTCCAAGATTTCCCTGTCTTTATTTGCCTCATCCATCTTCTTAGTTGTCACAGCCCTTTGAGGAAAGAGAAGTGGTATAGGCTGTGCATCGTCATCTTCATCAAAAGGAGAGGTAGGTACAGAAATTGGCTTATCATTTTTTCTGCTGCTGCCTCTTGCATTTTCTCCTGGGGGAGTTTCTGGAGTTTCAACAGCTTTTCCAGATCTGAGAGTGATTGCGCTGACATTTGCATTGATATTTGCATTTACTACTGGCTGAGCATGCATTTTGTCCGATCCCTGTGAATGTATCTGATTAATGGAGGTTGCTAGCTGTCCAATTTTTGTCTCCAAATTCTGAATGGTTGAATCTGTTCTCTACTAAAATTGGAGATCCTGGACTGCCATTTGCTTAACAAGGTCTTCCAATGAGGGTTCAGATTTTACAGCTGTTGTGTTGCTCTGCTATGCTGGTAGTGGGGCAGGTTGTGGCCTGGGCTGCTGTGTAGAGGCATCTCCCCATCTCAGGTTTGGATGGTTCCTCCAACTGGATTATACCTATTGGAAGACAGATAATAGTTAGGTTGAGGCCTGTCATTGAATATGTTTCCTGCATAGGCCTGAGGAGTATTGGCATTGTCACTCTCCTGTAATGTAAGGCATGCATATGTAGGGTGCTCTGCAGAAGTATAAATACCACAAACTCTTGTTGCCTAAGTTTTAGTTACTACTAACTTTTTTACCAATGAAACAAGTTCATCAAGCTTGCTCACCAAGTTTTTATGACCAGTAGCTTATATCTCGTTGACTCCCCTTGTTAGCACCACTGAATTGCTTCTGGTAGTGAACTGTTGAGAATTAATGGACATGTTCTCAATCAGGCTTCTTGCATCTATTGGGGTCTTATCTATAAGTGCTCCTCCACTAGTAGCATCCATGATATTTTGAACCATAGGCAGCAAGCCTTCATAAAAATATTGTATGAGCAACTGTTCAGAAATTTGATGGTAAGGGCAGCTTGCACATAACTTCTTAAATCTCTCCTAGTATTCATGCAAAGATTCTCTGTCAATCTACTTGATAACACATATTTCTTTTCTGATTGAGGTAGCTCTAGAGGCAGGGAAGAACTTTTCCAAAAACAACTTCTTCAATTCATTCCAGCTTGTCACAGAACCTGGTTGAAGGTAATACAACCATTCCTTGACAGTGTCTTGTAACGAGAATGGAAAAGCTCTCAGCTTGATGTGGTCTTGGGGAACACCTTGAGGTTTCATGGTAGTGCATACAATATAGAATTCCTTAAGACGTTTGTGATGATCTTCACCTGCAAGACCATGAAACTTAGGAAGCAAATGTATCAAACCAGATTTAAGCAAAAATGGCACCTCAGCATCAGGGTATTCAATGCACAAAGCATTATAATTAACATCAGGTGCAGGAAGTTTCCTTAATTTCTAGCAGCCATGGTATCAACAATAAATTCATAATCGGAATCAGTGTCAAAGAGAGTATGACAAAATATGCTAATGCCATCGCTATCACTATCACCTATATGATCACTACCTATGTTATTACTAGTACTAGCCTTATTAAGTCTATTGAGTGAATGAAAAATCCTATCTATTTCTAGATCAAAAGAATGCAGAATGTCAGAATTGGACCTAGTCATGCATCATGAGCACATATGAAAGCAGCACAACAAATCAAAATATACCAACAATGTCCTAATCGCTAAAACACTAAAGAAATCGACAAACCCTATCAAATAAAATCTAAAAAAATCTAAAAATGGCACCGAAAATCTCTAAAAATCGAATAAAGATAATGCTAATTTTTTTGGATTTTTTTAAAAATACAAAAAAATAAAAAAAATAAAAAAGTGGTCTAAACGATGGAATTTTGGATTTTGAGCCTGTAGTCCCAATATCAGTCCCTGATACGGGAGTATTGATCCTTAAATGTTTCCGAATTTTCTGGCCAAATTTCGGAGCAATCCTAGCAAGTTGACCGAAAACCAAATATTTCACTAACTCAATGCAAAATCCACTGTCAAAACTTGAAACATAATCAAAACCCAAAATCAAATGTTAGAGACGTTAGTAGGGTTCTTGAATTGGCTAATATTGACCAGAGATCCCTGGCAACGTCGCCAATTTGATCCACTGTCGCACACGTGTCAAAAAATTAAAAATAGTGAATGTAGTAATAAGGTAATTCAACCTTGGTCGTCTCACAAGGATCTCTAATTAACAATAACCAAAAGTAAAAACTTGCGAAGAAATAAAATTGGGGTTTTCGATTTTGAAAAAACAGAGTTTAAAAGTTGACAATATCAATATATAAAAACAACTAATCCGCTGGTTCGGGATGGTTATTACTTGGATCTATCACGGTTTTTCAAGGAATTATTCTCTTTCGTGATTCTATACTTGTTTGATCACAGAATTAACCAATCAAGCGTTTATTAAACCTATACGAATTCCTACTGGATTAAGCATCACAGAATTCAATTAATTATGAATAAGGAACAAGCGTCACAAAAACATAATTAATTTAATAACCGAGTTCAATCAAACCTATAACTAAGCGTTATAGATCCTATTGATCTCTATTCGAAATAAACCAAAACAAGCATTTAATCTATTTCAAATAATCTCAAATCGGAGAGCAAAATCGAAGTTGATATGATTAAGCATCAATACCTAAAACGAATTCGCAAACAGAAATCAAAGAGATGAAAGATCAAAAGGAAAAGAAATAGAAACACAAAATCAAATTTAACATTAATAACAAACCTCAAGATCCTTATAAAAACTCCCTAACCAGTGAATTAATCTAAAAGGTTTAGCCTTCCATGGAAGGAATTGCCAAAAACAAGATTAAGAAGGAGATAAGTAGAAAAGATTGCCAAAACTCAAAAACGGCAAAAGATTCAAAAGTAATCAAAAGGTAAATCCTAAGACTCTAAAAATCCTATATATAATGTCTCCTTAGGTTAACCTAGGTAAACTGAGGTTTATGACCAAAGAGAAGGGCCCAAAAGAGATTAGTTAGCCGAATAACAACTAATCACATGAGAAGGTGATCCAAAACTCGCAGTATATCTCGCCAGCCTCAGTAAATTGCATTTTTGGCCTTCAAAACGTCAGAACTGGGCTTCGGTACCAACATAAGAGTTGTAGCTATGCCTTTTAGCTTTCCAACGCCACCAAGATCACCGAAATCGGATAAGTACAGCCCAAGTTACGACTATAACATCCTAATTTTTATGAGAATTATTTTACAGTTTTCGACTACTTAAAAATAAATCGTAGAGATTGATCACCTCAATGGTTTATTAAAAATACAAAGAACTACAAATATTTATCCTAAACAATTTACTGTTTTAGTAATTAATTCAGATTAGAGACAGTGAAGACGTATACTGTTTTTAATATGAATAAATATTGAAAAATGTGAATTTTTTTTTGTTTGATTAAAGAAAATTATTTTATTGAAAGAGAAATAATTTTCAGGATTTAATAGATATTGTTAAGTCACAGTTTAGATTTTCGATGCATAGTTATTTGTTAAATTGTCTGTTTTATGTCATATTTAATATGACTTTTATTTTAAAGATTTTTCATTGATAGTTTTATAAAATTTGAGATCTTAGCATTTTCTAATATTTATGATTTATTGGAATTTTTTTTTGGGATTTTTGGGCATCAGAAAATATTCAGTATATTGCCTACGCATAGAACTGCATTACGGTAGCATTTTAGCTCGTAAATCGAGAAAGCGACATTCATAGAAATGCTTCTAATATTTTCAGGGACATTTTGGTTGATTAATAATTTTTTATTATAGAATAATTTATTAGATTTAGTTTTAGAATTTTTGGTAGTAAAACTCTAATATAAGCATAACGCCGCGCACCCGATTGAGCGAAAATGCGATGAAACGAAATATCTTTATATTTTGGTTGAGGGGAGATGCATCCAGTAACTAGGGGAGCTGAATCTCATCCTTAGAAGGTTCCATGACAAGTGTAGGAATAGGATTGGTGTTTTGTAATTGTAGTTATTTAGTGTAGTTAGTTTGTAACTAGTTTGGTTAATTCCTAACTAAATAAACAAATTCCTTCCATCCTTGTCCCAAAATTTTCGTGGCTTCTTCTTCATTTGGCTGCCCCATTTCAGTTTTCTTCCATTCATGACTTGGAGAGTGGAAAAAAATTAGTGAGAGAAAGCTTTGATTTCTTGAAAGAAGTTAGTGATTAAGGCTTCTAATCTTAATCCTTTCTTCTTCTTCCTTGATCTATCATCATCATCCTTGTGGGTAAGTTTTATAAGTCATTTTTCATTTCTCCGTGGCTGCCATGGTCGGGTTTTCATGGTATTAGTGTTGTTCCTCATGATTTTAGTGTTGATTCTTGAAGGAAATTGGTGTTTAAGCTTGCAACCTTCAATCCTTGTTCTTAATCCTTGATCAACCATCATCAATCTTGTTAGTAAGTGTTCTAACTCACTTTCCTTTTCTCAATGCAGCTATGGATGAGTCCTCCATAATTTTAGTGTTGTTTTCTTTAGAAAGTGTTAGATTTTGCTAGATTAGCATGTTTAGCCTTTTGATCCTTTTTTACTTTCTTCCATGATTAAGCATGATTAGAGTTTTTTAAATTTGGGAAACCCTAACCCTTGACCCTGGCCGAATTCATGGGCTGTTGTGGGGGCTTGATCTTTACTTGTTTTTGTTGAGTAAGAGTTAGTTCTTGGAGGGTTTTTGATGTTATGTTTGGAACTAGCCTTATATGCATGTTTTAACAAGTTTTGAGAAGATTAATTTGATTAAATTTGGGGCTGAAAATTGTGACTCATTAGCATGGTTTTGATGATGTTTTAATTTGTTTTTAAAGTGTGTTAAGTGTTTAAGAAGTTGGTTTTTGGTTAGCACTTTAAATCTATAAGGATTTGTAAGTTTAAAGCTTTGAAAAATGGGTCGAAACAAAACAAATTTGGGGCTGTTTTGGGGTTGCAAAAACAGTGGCTTATGAACATTATTTGGGTGAGTTTTAACTTAGTTTTAATTGTATTAAAGTGGTAAAGAAGTTGTCTTATGATAAGAAGTTTTGATCAAGCAAAATTTGTACGATTTTGATGTTTAAATATTTGAAAACTTGGAGTTGTTTTTGGAAGCTTGAAACCGTGGGCCTTATGGTGTTTTGGAACATGATATTAAATTTGTTTTAGGCCTAAAATAGTTGTAAAAAGTGGTTGATGATTTGATTTAGCAAAGCTTTACAAAGAAACTTGATTTTGGGAAAAGATTTGGTTTATGTTTCAAGAATTGTTTTGAACTTGTAAAAAAATTGTTTCTAAAATTTTTTGACATGTTTTAGTGCTTTGAAAAATGGTTCAAAGTTGGGAAAACACTATTCAAAGTGGTAAAACACTATTCCAATCGGTAAAATTTTGGTTAAAGCATTTTTCTACGTGTGTAGCTTTTGTAAAAGTTTGAAAACTTGCATGGTTTGAATATGTTTCATGGCATATGGCTAAATATAACCTATTAGGGATTAAGTTGAGTAATTCCTAGGTTTAGGGAACCCTAAACCCGTGGCTGCCCTAAGGGTATTAGGACTTGAGTTTTTTTTTTTTAGTTCTAATTGATTGAAACTTGCATTGTGAAGGTTTGTGGGAGGAACGACTCGAAGATAGTTTTGAATTACATTGCTTGGATTGTTAAAGTGCCCAAGGTAAAGGAAATTCTTGCATAATTAGTTTGGGCTTTTCGCCTTGTGTGTTGATTGATTGTTTGATTGATTGCGTAATAGTACTTGTAGTATTTTTATATGCTGTTCGAAATGCTGTAGCATGTTGTAGCATACTGAATTGTTATATGCTTTCTCAAATGCTGTAGCATGTTTTGGCCCTACGTGGCATTATGATTTGTGTTGTTTTCCTTGAATCATGTTGGATTTAATTGGAATTTGGAATTGATTTGGAGCATGAAAAATATTGTTGATGATAATGGATTAAGTAATAATGCATTGATCGACTGTTATTGGTTTGACGACTTACAACGGTAAGTCGATGCGATTCCATGAACCGAGAAATGTTTTCGAGGTAAACAAAAGGAATCTTCTAAAATAAGTGGGTGTACAAACACGCTTTATGGATTAGAGGGTTAGAAGTTGTTTAAAAGGTTCTTTTAAAAAGAAAACATTGAAAATTTTGAAAACGGTTGAGTTAAGTAATGTGTTTAGGAATTATCCTAGCGTATTCTTTAGCACAACTAGGGTTTCAACGACTTAGAGCTAAAAGTATTTTCAGATACATAGGGGTAATACAAGAACTGAGAAAGAGATTTCAATGATCTAGATTTCGGAAGAATAAAACATAGGGAACCTAGTGTTCCGATTGAGCATATGGGTCATGTGTCCTGTGCTGGGACTTTATGTCTTGCTTACATGCGCATTTTCTTGATTTAGGGTTGGATCTAGTGTTTCGTATGGCGTGCCTAGTATCTCAACCTAAAAATTGAGCCTAGCGTTCTGCATTACGTGCCTAGAATTCTAATTTGAGATTGAGACTCGCGTTTCGCAATTGAACACCCGAACCTTTGTCCTGTGTTTGAACTCTTAGTAAGTTAGGGTTTGAAATTCACTAAATTGAGTGAGTTGAGGTTTATTCGATCCGCATTGCTTAATTAAACATTACTCAGGCGCTCCTACGGTGAGCAAGCCAACTTAAAAGAAATATGCCAAAAGTTTTCTCTGATGTTAGAAGTTTTCTCCTATGATCTGAAAGGTTTGGATTGATGCAGAATAACCATGGAGCATTGATATTAATGTATTGCCAGAAGTTTTCTCTGATGCCGGAAGTTTTCTCCAATGACCTATTGTTGGAAGTTTTCTCCGATGCCGGAAGTTTTCTCCGATGTCTTATTGCTTCCCCAAGTTAGGCTGAAATGTGTATACACAAGGATTTCATATGCACTGTATGCATGCTGACCACATTATAATGTGATAATTGATGGTTGATTTACTGATTGCATTGTTTGGTCACATGCAATTGTTTGATATTGTGGTGATTTGATTGTTGATCTGTTGGTTGATTTGTTTGCTCACATGCAATGCGTGATATACCATGATGATCTGTACAATTTATTAAGTATGTATATGTATATAAAGGCATGTTGTTGTATTATATTTGTATATATTGTTTGCATGCGACATAGCCTATGATAAACTCGTGGACAAAGAATTTACCCTTGCACTGTTGTTGGATTGGATATCCTTATGGATGTCACTTCCAGATGGAGTTTCATAGCTGCTGCGGTTTTGTCTTTCCAGGAGCGTTGAAGATTGAGCCAGTGGAGGAAGATTCTTCTGAGTTCTTCATGTTTTGATCTTGCTGAACTATTTCTCAGTAAGAGTTATAGTTGTTGGCCAGCTTAGCTTAGGGTATTGTAATTGTTATTTACGTGATTACCCATTTTTTTTGTAATTACTCTATTCAGAAAACCTCGCCTCAGTGCGAAATGATTATGTTATGTTTTATGTTATGTGAAGTATTGGTTGTGATGCGTTATACTCTGATAATTGCAAAAGACTGATTTTGCATTATTTAGAAAATTGTAGTACTCTTTATGTGTCATTTTTGAAAATGGTTTAAAGGGAAGAAAAAGAAGAAAAAAATTACTCCTATTTTCCATTGCGAAATACATAAGAGTACTTTTTAATTGAAAGTATACAAGCATCAAATGTTATTAGCATTAGATTGGGTTGCACAGTAGCGCTCCGGAAACGAGGTGTTACAATAGTGGTATTAGAGCAGTTCAGTTCTAACCGGACCGCTTTGAGTTAAGCTGGCCTATATTGTTGGGGATTGTCGGGTATAAGTTTGTTATGCCTAGGTTATGTGAATCTTGTTTGTGATTGTCTGTAATGTTTCCTAATTGAAACATGTGTGACATTGTGTGAAATTGTGTGCAATCATCCCAGATGATTGATCTTGTTGTGGGGTTTTGGTTAGTTTAATTTGTAAAAATTCGATGCCTCCGAGATGAACTATTCATTCTGCTAGAGCTAGTAACTTAGATGTGAATCACGTAATCCAAGTGATAGCTCGGATGGCAATTGTTGTTATCCAACAGATCACTATAGAGAATCAACATTATTAGCTAAGACAACAAACGGAGGAGCGAGCTATTGGAGGGCCAGTTAGGGCAGATTATTAGGGCAAATGACAAAGAGGAAGACAACAACAAGGAGCACCTTATTCCCACCCTCAGGGAAATGACCACAGTTAGGATTGTCTTGTGGCGAAGGCTATTGGGAATAGCCAGAAGGAAAAGTGACACTGTTAACACTGAGGAAGCAAGGAACACTTGGCCGATGAATGCTCATGGAAGGACTGACTGTGCTTCAACTGCAAGAATCCAGGACTCTTTTCTAAGGGCGTGCCTACATGATAGGCAGAAGAGGGAATCACAAGCATCGACAGCCGGAGACGCACTGCTTTAACGGTGGAGCTGAAGAGCACAACGTTAACCAGTGTCCAACCAAGGAAAGGTTATGTTTTAACAGCAAGGAATTGGGACATCTGTCCAGAGACTGCGAAGTATCATGAGTTGAGTCTGTTGTCAACAATGTTAGAGCTACAAGATCAACCATTAAGGGACGTGTTTACACACTATGCAGAGCAGAGAACTCATCATTTGAAGACTTCATCCCAGGAAACGCAACACAATGGAGTCGAGTGGGCAAAGTTTTACAGGAAAGATTATCCGTAAGAGACGCTATGATTATCGTATTATATGTATTATGATGTATGCATGGTTCTAAGTATAGACCACATAAGTGTCTTGACTCTGTAACTATTTTATTATTATATTAGATTCCAAAATCCAAATTTTTTTAATATACTTTTGGTATTACGATAGATGTTATTGTGATTGTGTATAATTATTTGTGAGTGATGTTGTTGATCTTGTGGTTAATAATTTTTAGATTTTTCCATTCCTTTTGATGTCATAAAATCGTGGATTTTTGAAGATTTGTGAGTGGGTATTTCAAATTACGTAAGTTTTTGATTTTATGTTGTTTTAAATTATTTTGTTGGTGGCTTTGGAAAACTTTTCTTTTCTTTTGTTGTATGAAAACCGTGAGTTATTTCATGATTTTTCTAGTTGAGTTATTGTGGATTTTGTTATTGTTGTGCTTTAAGAGTTGTAGAGGAGATTTTGTGTTAACCTTTTGTTAACGCTTTGGGGTGTGAGTAGAATGATTTTGAGAAATGGATTTAAGTATATGTGTGCAAGCCGCGAGGCTCCTTGAGAAAACTAAAATTATTCCATGTTTTAATACTTGGTTTTTAGTGATTTTGTTGTTGTTAGTGCTTGATGCAAGTTTTAGTTTTTGATTAAATGTGTTTTGATGATTTTAAGACAATGACAAACCTAATCTCAAAAGAATTATAGTGTTCTTGAGAGGGTTGAGTCTTGAAGAGATCAAGTGGGTTTTAAGAAACGTAATTGCTGCTTTGTGTTATCTTTAGAACTTAAAAGTTTTAAAAATAAAAATTATTTGATTTTGGGTTTCGTGATTAAAACGTGGTTCTGTGGGTATGTTTGTGATAGTGAAGCTTCGTTGGCGTTATCATGTAACCGTAACTCAGTAGTCGTCTTGACCGTATTCATGATCGTGATGGAGTAGAGATCGTAGTTGGAATAAGGCGTCGTTTGCAAGGACTCCTTTGACATAGACGCGTAGTATTGTGCTTTGTAGATGTTTTAGTTGTTGATGTGGTGTCTTACTTTAGTAAGGATGTATGAATAAAATATATGCTTTGGTGTTTGACTGTTTGAGTGTAATAATTATCATATTATACTAATTTTCAAAGTCCAAAGTTTATGATATGCTTTTAGTATTAAGTTATGATTTTTCAGATTTCCTAATTTTGTTTGGTTTATAAATGAATTTTCTGAGACGAATTTTTTTTTAGGTGGGTGGTAATATAACATCCCAATTTTTATGAAAATTATTTTACAGTTTTCGACTACTTAAAAATAAATCATAGAGATTGATCACCTCAATGGTTTGTTAAAAGTATGAAGAACTACAAAGATTTATTGTAAACAATTTACTGTTTTAGTAATTAATTCAAGTATTAATTCAGATTAAGAGACAATGTAGACATATACTGTTTTTAATATGAATTAATATTGAAAAATGTGAAAAAAATTGTTGTTTGATTAAAAAAATTATTTTATTGAAAGAGAAATAATTTACAGGATTTAATAGATATTTTTAAGTCACAGTTTGGATTTTCGATATTTAGTTATTTGTTAAATTGTCTGTTTTATGTCATATTTAATATGAATTTTATTTTAAAGATTTTTCCTTGATAATTTTATTGTTTGAATAATATCTAAATGATAAGAGAAATTGGAATTAGTAATCCTCACTAATTTACAGTTTTCATTATGCTGCAAGAATTCTATTGAATTCTGCCGTAACTAGGCTATTAGGCGAGTTTCTAATTGAAACATGGCCAAACGTGATCCAAATTTTATAAAATTTGAGATCTTAGCAATTTCCAATATTTATGATTTATTGGAATTTGTTTTGGGAATTTTGGGCATAAAACAATATTTAGTGTATTGTCTACGCATAGAACTGCATTACGGTAGCGTTTTAGCTCGCAAATCGAGAAAGTTAAATTCATAGAAATACTTCTAATATTTTTAGGGACATTTTGGTTGATAAGTAATTTTTTATTATAGAATAATTTATTAGATTTATTTTTGAAATTTTTGGTATTAAAACCCTAATATACGCGTAACGTCGCGCACCCGATTGAGTGAGAACGCGATGAAACAAAATATCTTGATATTTTGGCAGAGGGGAGATGCATCCAGCAACTAGAGGAGCTGAGTCTTATCCTTAGAAGGTTCCATGACAAGTGTAGGAATAGGATTGGTGGTTTTGTAATTGTAGTTATTTAGTGTAGCTAGTTTGTAACTAGTTTGGTTAATTCCTAACTAAATGAACAAATTCCTTCCATCCTTGTCCCAAAATTTTCGTGGCTCCTTCTTCATTTGGCTGCCCCATTTCAGTTTTCTTCCACTCATGACATGGAGAGAAAAAAAAATTAGTGAGAGAAAGCTTTGATTTCTTGAAAGAAGTTAGTGATTAAGGCTTCTAATCTTAATCCTTTCTTCTTCTTCCTTGATCTATCATCATCATCCTTGTGGGTAAAATTCATAACTCATTTTCCGTTTCTCCATGGCTGCCATGGTCGGGTTTTCATGGTATTAGTGTTGTTCCTTATTATTTTAGTGTTGATTCTTGAAGGAAATTGGTGTTTAAGCTTGCAACCTTTAATCCTTGTTCTTAATCCTTGATCAACCATCATCAATCTTGTTAGTAAGTGTTCTAACTCACTTTCCTCTTCTCATGGCTGCCATGGATGAGTCCTCCATAATTTTAGTGTTGTTTTCTTTAGAAAGTGTTAGATTTTTCTAGATTAGCATGTTTAGCCTTTTGATCCTTTACTTTCTTCCATGATTAAGCATGATTAGAGTTTTTAAAATTTGGGAAACCCTAACCCTTGACCCTGGCCGAATTCATGGGCTATTGTGGGGGCTTGATCTTTACTTGTTTTTGTTGAGTAAGAGTTAGCTCTTGGAGGGTTTTTGATGTTATGTTTGGAACTAGCCTTATATGCATGTTTTAACAAGTTTTGAGAAGATTAATTTGATTAAATTTGGGGCTGAAAATTGTGACTCATTAGCATGGTTTTGATGATGTTTTAATTTGTTTTTAAAGTGTGTTAAGTGTTTAAGAAGTTGGTTTTTGGTTAGGACTTTAAATCTATAACGATTTGTAAGTTTAAAGCTTTGAAAAATGGGTTGAAACAAAACAAATTTGGGGCTGTTTTGGGGTTGCAAAAACAGTGGCTTATGAACATTATTTGGGTGAGTTTTAACTTAGTTTTAATTGTATTAAAGTGGTAAAGAGGTTGTCTTATGATAAGAAGTTTTGATCAAGCAAAGTTTGTAAGATTTTGATGTTTAAATATTTGAAAACTAGGAGTTGTTTTTGGAAGCTTGAAACCGTGGGCCTTATGGTGTTTTGAAACATGATATTAAATTTGTTTTAGTCCTAAAATAGTTGTAAAAAGTTGTTGATGGTTTGATTTAGCAAAGCTTTACAAAGAAACTTAATTTTGGGAAAAAATTTGGTTGATGTTTCAAGAATTGTTTTGAACTTGTAACAAAATTGTTTCTAAAATTTTGTGACATGTTTTAGTGTTTTGAAAAATGGTTCAAAGTTGGGAAAACACTATTCAAAGTGGTAAAACACTGTTCCAATTGGTAAAATTTTGGTTTAAGCATTTTTCTAAATGTGTAGCCTTTGTAAAAGTATGAAAACTTGCTTGGTTTGAATATATGTCATGACATATGGCTAGATAGAACCTATTAGGGATTAAGTTGAGTAATTCCTCGGTTTAGGGAACCCTAAACCTGTGGCTGCCCTAGGGGTATTAGGACTTGAGTTTTTTTTTTTTTAGTTCTAATTGATTGAAACTTGCATTGTTAGGGTTCGTGTGAGGAACGACTTGAAGATAGTTTAGAATTACCTTGCTTAGATTGTTAAAGCGCCCAAGGTAAGGGAAATTCTTACATAATAAGTTTGGGATTTTCGCCTTGTGTGTTGTTTGATTGTTTGATTGATTGCGTGGTAGTACTTGTAGTATTACTATATGTTGTTCGAAATGTTGTAACATGTTGTAGCATACTGAATTGTTATATGCTTTCTCAAATGCTATAGCATGTTCTTGGCCCTACGTGGCATTATGATTTGTGTTGTTTTCCTTGAATCAAGTTGGATTTAATTAGAATTTGGAATTGATTTGGAACATAAAAAATATTGTTGATGATAATGGATTAATTAATAATGCTTTGATTGACTGTTATTGGTTTGACGACTTACAACGGTAAGTCTGATGCGATTCCATGAGCCGAGAAATGTTTTCAGGGTAAACAAAAGGTATCTTCTAAAATAAGTCAGTGTATAAACACGCTTTATGGATCAGAGGGTTAGAAGTTATTTAAAAGGTACTTTTAAAAAGAAAATATTGTAAATTTTGAAAACGGTTGAGTTAAGTAATGTGTTTGGGAATTATCCTAGCGTATTCTTTAGCACAACTAGGGTTTCAACGACTTAGAGCTAAAAGTATTTTCAGTTACAAAGGGGTAATACAAGAACTGAGAAAGGGATTTCAAAGAACGAGATTTCAGAAGAATAAAACATAGGGAACCTAGTGTTCCTATCGAGCATATGGGCCATGTGTCATGTGCTGGGACTTTATGTCCTGCTTACGTGCGCATTTTCTTGATTTAGGATTGGACCTAGTGTTTCATATAGCGTGCCTAGTATATCAACCTAAAATTTGAGTCTAGCGTTTCGTATTACGTGCCTAGAGTTCTAATATGAGATTGAGACTCGCATTTCACAATTGAACACCTGGACCTTTGTCTTGTGTTTGAACTCTTAGTAAGTTGGGGTTTGAAATTCACTAAATTGAGTGAGTTGAGGTTTATTCGATCCGCATTGATTAATTAAACATTACTCAGGTGCTCCTACGGTGAGCAAGCCAAATTAAAAGAAATATGCCGAAAGTTTTCTCCGATGCCGGAAGTTTTCTCCGTTGATCTGAAAGGTTTGGATTGATGCAGAATAACCATGGAGCATTGATATTAATGTATTGCTGAAAGTTTTCTCTGATGCCGAAAGTTTTCTTCGATGAACTATTGCTGGAATTTTTCTCCGATGCCAAAAGTTTACTCCGATGACCTATTGCTAGAAGTTTTCTCCGATACCGAAAGTTTTCTCCGATGTCTTATTGCTTCCCCAAGTTAGGCTGAAATGTGTATACACAAGGATTTCATATGCACTGGCATGCATACTGACCACATTATAACATGTGATGATTGATGGTTGATTTACTGATTGCATTATTTGTCCACATGCAATTGTTTGATATTGTGGTGACTTGATTGTTGATCTGTTGGCTGATTTGTTTGCTTACATGCAATGCTTGATATACCATGATGTTGCGTGTGGTTTATTAAGTATGTATATCTATATAAAGGCATGTTGTTGTATTATATAAGTATATATTGTTTGCATGCAACATAGCCTATGAAAAACTCGTGGGTAAAGAATTTACCCTTGCACTGTTATTGGATTGGATATCCTTATGGATGTCACTTGTGACACCCTCTACCCCGTCATGGCATTTTAGCAATGTAAGAAGAAAATAACACAAGATAAAAAAAAATATTCATTCGGATAAAACTTTCCTTTGAAACGAAATAGAGTTGTCACGTTCACAACATGCGGAAATAGAAAATGAGTATGAAATACAATTAATAAAAATAACCCAAGTCCCTGATGTCACAATAATTCAAAGCTCTTCCCCTAATCATTACATCGGAAGAAAACAATAACTTAAACAAGTAAACACAAGTCTTCTATCTATCACAGCGAGCTATCGTGATTACTTGCCGACATTCATATCCTCAATACTGCAGCCTCAAGATCTACACATACCCGTGGGATATGCATAGCCACAAGAGGGTTAGTCATCATAACCTCGGATAGTGCATACAAACAGTAGGAAATTAATGAACAATGCGCAATATACAACAATTCCAATAAGGACATCTAATCACTAGCGTTAAGGCATAAGATGGTACCACAACGGCCAAATATCACATGCTACAACATCAATCACAACATTAAGGTACATTACCACAACAATTATATATCACATGCCACGGCATCAACCACAACAACAAGGTACATTACCAACACTAAACAACCAGGCACATGATCATGTAAAACAATGTATTTATAGAACCATAACTATATGCATGTGGATCCACTTAAAAGCGGCCGGATACCTTGCCCGCTTTGAATACCGTGTCGATGGTGTACCAATAACAACAGATCGGAACCTCACCCGTCACGGGATACCTTGCCCGATTCGCCCCATTAACCGTAGGGCAGGAAACCTCGCCGTCACGGATACCTTGCCCGATTCGCCCTACTAACCAAAGGACTGAAACCTCGCCCGTCACGGGATACCTTGCCCGATTCGCCTCTTTTTTTTTCTTTTAACCGTAGGGCCGGAAACCTTGCCGTCACGGGATACCTTGCCCGATTCGCCTCTACTAACCAAGGGCCAGGAAACCTCGCCACACGGGATACCTTGCCCGATTCGCCCTTTTTTTTCTTTTAACCGTAGGACCGGAAACCTTGCCCGTCACGGGATACCTTGCCCGATTCGCCTCTACTAACCAAAGGATCGAACCTTGCCCGTCACGGATACCTTGCCCGATTCGCCTTTTAACCGTAGGATCGGGAAACCTCGCCCGTCACGGGATACCTTGCCCGACACGCCTACTAACAATAACAACAACAACAACAACAATGACGACACCAAGATACATAAACATGACCAAACGCGATTGTCTAACCATAACATCCTCTATCGCCATATTTTCGATGAGTAACAACAACAACAACAAAGATAACACAATTCATAAGTTAGCTAGTGCCTTCTACCAATAACATGAACATTTAATAATCTTAGCAACTTTGATTAAGCACATACATCCAAGTGAAACTTTGGCATAGAAGGACTAGTTCTCTCAGATTAACATACTAATAAATCAATAGGCATCATAAATGAACCTTAGACATTCTACTTAAGCTTTACAATATCAACATAATTGCGGGGACTCGAGTTCTTTGATTCATACTTAGTGGCTACACTTTCATAGGGTCTAAAGCCTACTATTTAGTTATTTAATTTCCTTACATTGTCATTTGATAACAACCAATTTCAGACATCAAGCATATAACAACCAAAGCTCAATCATCACGCCAATTTCAACAACCAATAAAATTATCACATCACGTTACAATAAATATCACTAGTCAAGAATAGTAATTGAGGAGTTCGGATGTCTCCCTATCACGGTGGTGATAGTGCTCGTTTTTCGTTACCGCGCGAGGCGTAGGGGTTATGGGACACCCATATTGTTCATACATGTTCCATACACTCACTAGAAGAGAACAACTACCCCTTACCTCAAGTGAATTTCGTGCTCCTAGGATGGCATGAGGTAACACCAAGCTTTTCCTTTCCTAGTGAAGCACCTCCTATTCCTCCCAATGAGGCTGTACGAGTTACAATAACGATGCTCCCCGGTCGAGTCCCGTAGCGTAGTCTTGAGTTAGAGCCCTTGACACCACAAAATTGGAAGAAGGGAAGGAAGAGCTTTTCTCTGTTTGGATTGGTCTTATGAGCAGCTCCTAATCATGTTTAGGGTCTTAGAACTGATGCTTAGTGGCTAGGTTAAGTCTAGGGGTCGTGGTTGCCCTTTCAGGTCGAGAATGGGTCACACTGGGTCACAGAACCGGCCCAAAACGAGTTAAAACACGAAACAGCGCGTAGTCACTTATCACCGTGGCGCCGGGCGCCTGCACTCCCTGGGCGCCCTGCGCCTGCTCTCGGTGAGGTCTGGGCGCCCGAGCTTCAGTCTGGGCGCCCTGCGCCTGAGTCTGGACACTCGGTACCACTGTTTTGGTCGTAGATGGAGCTACAGATGTCCGATTGAGGTGTTCTTGGTGTCGTTGGAAAGCTAAGAGAATTTCCTAAAATTTTATCTCTAATAGGCTTACCCAAATTCGGATTCTAACAGGATCAAAAATGCAGTTGAAAAATACTATAATATTCCTAAGTGTTACGCTTGCGTTGTGTTGACTCCAGAGAGCATATCTAGAGTTGTAGGTATCGAAATCGAGTCGAACTAAAGCCAACTAAAATATAAGAGATAATGCTACAACTTTATTGAAGGGACTTAAATCCAATTGAGTTGTTAAGAGGTTCGAAAATGGGGAATATGATGACCGAAATAGCTAAATATAGGAATAAAGGTACATCTGGACACTTAATCGGCTGAAGGAACGGTAAAACATATGAAACCCAACCCAAGCAACAATAAGCATGTTCTAATACCCTAAGACATATCCTAATCTTTAAGGATGAAAAATTAGGGCTATTACATCACTTCCAGATGGAGTTCCATAGCTGCTGCGGTTTCGTCTTTCCAAGAGCGCTGAAGATTGAGCCAGTGGAGGAAGATTCTTCTGAGTTCTTCGTGGTCTAATCTTGCTGAACTATTTCTCAGTAAGAGTTATAGTTGTTGGCCAGCTTAGCTTAGGGTATTGTCATTGTTATTTGCATGATTACCCATTTTTTTGTAATTACTCTATTCAAAAAACCTCGCCTCAGTGCGAAATGATTATGTTATGTTTTATGTTATGTGAATTATTGATTGTGATGCGTTATACTCTGATAATTGCAAAAGACTGATTTTGCATTATGTAGAAAATTGCAGTACTCTTTATGTGTCATTTTTGAAAAGGGTTTCAAAGGGAAGAAAAAGAAAAAAAATTACTCTTATTTTCCATTGCAAAATACATAAGAGTACTTTTTAATTGAAAGCATACAAGCATCAAATGTTTTCAGCGTTAGATTGGGTTGCACACTAGCGCTCCAGAAACAGGGTGTTACAATGACCTACAAAAGGAACATGGGTCAGGATGTAACAAAATCTGAAAATTAACAAAGAATTTCACTAAAGCCCAAATTAAGACCCAAAGATATAAAATATGTTAAAAAGTAATTATTGGGCATGACACACTTTTAAAAACACAAAGTACAGAGCTATAAAAGATGCATTAAAATGGATTAATCAAATTCTCCCGCACTTAAGCTTTTGCACTCCGAGCAAAACTCATGGTTAAGACAAAAAGATAGTTCAAAAGGAAAAGAACAAAGCAAAGATGCATTTTCAATGAACCCTAAGGATGCAAAGTGGCAAGTGAAATGCTCATTCATGGTTTTAAGGAACCATGGCAATCATGAATAACACTTATTACCTTCAAAGCAAACAGGAGGATATAATAACCAAAGAATGAATCACAAGTGATAGAATCCTCACAAGAAATAAAGTTCTCTCAAATTCTCAAGTGTTTAGGCTAGTGTTTACACTCAAGGCACATCATGAAAGCTAGCACTACCATAGGCTTGACAAGTCACTAACATCCACACTTGAAACACATGCACACAAAGATCAAAAGGTCTTTATTAAGGTTATAATGGGGCCAAGGTCAAGGTGAGATAATTGAAAGGGGTAACTAGGCTATAAAATCAAAGAGGATTGAGGAGCAATGGAAAACAATTGCTAAATAATAATGGGTGCCGAGCTCCGTGGCGGGCTTACCAAGCCTTTATGCTGGCTTGGGTTTAGGACCACAGGGGTCGTGTTGAGGCCGAGCTTCTTTCGACACTGGGTGCCGAGCTCCGTGGCGGGCTCGACCTTTGATTTTGGGGCACTGTTCCTGTTAAAGTATAGACAATTTGCAACAACTTGATATAATAAAGTTAGCATTAATTTTTATGCTACGAGTAAAGTAAAGTGCTCGTAGTCGAGTTTTATACTTCCCTATGACAGTAGTTGATCGGGCTGTCCAAGCGGCATGGTTGAGGTCAGCTCGGTAGTTGGGATGAGGTTGGCTGAGTTGATTGGTTGGGATTTGCCAAGCGTATCTTGATTTCTTCCAAGATTTGTGTGGCTGACCTTCGTTCCTGATTCTTAGGATACCCAAAGATTCGATTTTTATTTTGACCTCTCCAAAAAGCAGCCATTAGCAAGTCAAAATCGATCTCAAGATTGTCAGGTGCAATAATGCAAGATAAAACCATGTGCAAATCGGTTATAATGTCACCGATGGGAAAAAGCAGTCGGTGTATTTTTCGGAAAAAATTCAATCTTCTTTGCATTTCTTTCGAAAAGTCCGACGTATGTCATCGTAAGTCGTAATTGACTTTGCTCGGTGTGATGTGTATATACATATAGTGATGTTATGGTCGCTATGTTCGTCGTGGGGAGACCTTTTCGTTTGTGTACTCCTTTTTTTTTCACCAGAATTGCAATGAACAGTAAAAGTCTGAGGTCTTATGTTTTTCGCATTTTTTCCTTGGAAGTCACTCGGTAATGACCAGCAATTTATTTTCGATCTGTTTTGCTTGATGACTTTGCCGTAGTGGTTGTCACGAGGGCTTCATTGATCCGTTGTTTCAGCTCTGTGTTCTCCGCCATGAGGTGCTCCAAGATCGGATCTTTAGGTGGCTGTTGGCTCTGGCCGACAGTGTTACGCTTGATTCCTCGGTGGCGATCATCGATTCGCCGTCTTCTTGGTTCGCATCGTCCTGCTCGCGTGGTATCCTTGAGGCCCAGGCTAGTTTTACTGGGCCCCACGGTGGGCGCCAAAGTTAATGCACGAAATGGTGCAAGGTCGTACCTTTGCTCCTCTGCTTGGTAGTTGGGCGGTGAGCTCCATGGTGAGTACTCCTCCTTCGGGCGTGATGTCCGTCCTCCTTCAGACCGGCTGGTGGGGTACCTGCAAAAGGCACTCCGATGCCTAAGTTAGATAGGGCTTTTTAGGGTGAGCCTAGAGCTCGCATCATAGAGATGAGTTTAGGGTTTAGAGAGAGTGTAGAGAGAGAGTGAGAGATCCGCCCTCCTATTACCTGGGGGGCTAAGCCCCCTTTATATAGTGAAACCTGGCAGGCGATTGGTTGCCCCCCATCTGAACCGTGCGCCCCCTCTTCTTCATGCAGGGTAACAGCTCGCACCTGATAAGGGTAACGGCCCATTATGATCTGATAACGTGCCCCGCCTTTTTCGCAACGGTACTGCCCGGTGGGCCCCTTCTTCGGGGGTTCCATGTCAGGGCACGCGGCTCGGGTCCCAAGTGTATGCATGGGATCGGAGCAACCCATCTCGGGAAATGGTCCGAGGGTCCATAGTGGCTCGGTGGGCGTAGGTGCTCGTCGCGTGCCCCTGCCCGGTCGGTAGTGACCCGAGCTCGTAGGAACACGGTCGGTACTGGGTCGAGCTCGATGTCACCTGATAGGCATAGGGGTCGGCTCGGTGGGTTCCAGCTCGGGGATCGGCATGTAACAAAACCTATTTACAAGCTCTCCTTGTACTTCGACACGAGTACTTATTGGAGCCCGACCCGCTCGGAGCTCATCCTGACTGGAGCTCGACCCACTCGGAACTCATTCTGACTGGAGCTCGACCTGCTCGGAGCTCATCTTTATCTGAGCTTGACCTGCTCGGAGCTCATCCTCATCTGAGCTCGACTTAACCAGTTCAAAGCTCAATTTGCATTTAAAGCTCCCTGTGTTCAAGAGATCACTGGGTAGATAATTGGAAGATCGCAGATAATTGGATGACCTCAAGTCGCACATCAGATACCAGCTCAGACCTCAGAGATCAGACCTCATAGGAAATCTTGATATCATACCACGCAGAGCAGATCATCCGATCAATCATCATATTATTGACAATCAAAGCCCATGTAATTGATTGTGGCACTTTGACGGGTTCAACCTGACCCACTACTCTTGAGTAGTAATTATGCTATTTCAAGCTCAGCAAGAACAATTCTATGATGGGGTCAACTCTTACAAGGTATTTGGAGAAACCCAAATACTTGCACTCTAAATATATGCTCAGCTAATCGGCAAGCAAGTCTAGGGGGCTGGACAGAGATAGGACCAAAAGAAACTCATGGTCGCTTCTTGGCGACCTTTGCAGGAGAAGAGACTGTCCAGCTCGGACACCGACCCAGCGAACAGGACTTAGACCCTTTCCCCTACCAAGCAAAGGGTCTAGGGGGCTTGTGTTACAGGCCGATCCCCGAGATGGGACCCACCGAGCCGACCCCTATGCCTATCAGGTGACATCGAGCTCGACCCAGTACCGACCGTGTTCCTACGAGCTTGGGTCACTACCGACCGGGCAGGGCCAAGTACGCACGAGCACAGGCCTACGCCCACCGAGCCACTATGGACCCTCGGACCATTTCCCAAGATGGGTCGCTCCGATCCCATGCATACACTCGGGACCCGAGCTGCGTGCCCCGACATGGAACCCCCGAAGAAGGGGCCCACTGGGCATTACCGTTGCGAAAAAGGCAGGGCACGTTATCAGATCATAATGGGCCGTTACCCTTATTAGGTGCGAGCCGTTACCCTACATGAAGAAGAGGGGGCGCACGGTTCAGATGGGGAGCAACCAATCGCCTGCCAGGTTTCACTATATAAAGGGGGCTTAGCCCCCCAAGTAAGGGGAGGGCGGATCTCTCACTCTCTCTCTACACTCTCTCTAAACCCTAAACTCATCTCTATGATGCGAGCTCTAGGCTCACCCTAAAAAGCCCTATCTAACTTAGGCATCGGAGTGCCTTTTGCAGGTATCCCACCAGCCGGTCTGAAGGAGGATGGACATCACGCCCGGAGGAGGAGTACTCACCACGGAGCTCACCGCCCAACTACCAAGCAGAGGAGCAAAGGTACGACCTTGCACCATTTCGTGCATTAACAAAATCTATAAGAAAAATCGAGTCATTAACTTTAACAAGCACATCCTCTACAAGTCCAGCAGGGTGAGCATTGCTCCTGTTTGCCAACTGAATAACAACACCTGTATTCTGGAAAAGGTCCAAGAGCCAGAGAGTTAAAGATATATGTAGGCATCCCATTAATGGAAGCACCTAAATCCAGCATGGCATTTTCAAATTTACTCTCGCCTAATACATGGAATAGTAAAAATTCCTGGATCCTTGCACTTTTGGGGCATCAAGGGTTGTATGAGTACATAAACATTGCGACTCATATTGACTTTTTCATTTCCTTTCAGCCTCCTCCTCTTTTTGTGTGTGCACAGCTCTTTAAGGAACTTAGCATGTCTTGGAATCTGCTTAATCGCTTCAAGGAGAGGAATATACACTTCAACCTTCCTAATTGTGTCCAAGATTTCCCAGTCTTTATTTTCCTCATCCATTTTCTTAGTTATCACAGCTCTTTGAGGAAAGGGAAGTGGTATAGGCTGTGCATCATCATCTTCATCAAGAGGAGAGGCAGGTACAGAAATTGGCTTATCATTTTTTTTGCTGCTGCCACTTGCATTTTCTCCTGGGGGAGTTTCTGGAGTTTCAATAGCTTTTCCAGATCTGAGAGTGATTGCACTGACATTTGCACTGACATTTGGATTCACTACTGGTTGAGCAGGCAATTTGTCTGACCCTTGAAAATGTACCAGATTAATGGAGGTTGCTAGCTGTCCAATTTTTGTCTCCAAATTCTTAATGGTTGAATCTATTCTCTGCTGAAATTGGAAATTCTGGACTGCCATTTGCTTAACAAGGTCTTCCAATGAGGGTTCAGATTTTATAGCTAGTGTGTTGTTTTGCTGGGCTGGCAGTAGGGCAGGTTGTGGCATAGGCTAGTGTGTAGAGGTATCTCCCTATCTCAGGTTTGGATGGTTCTTCCAACTGGGGTTGTACCTATTAGAAGAAAGATCATAGTTAGGTTGAGGCCTATTATAGAATATGTTTGATTCATAGGCCTGAGAAGTATTGGCATTGTCACTCTCCTGCAATGTAGGGCATGCATCTGTAGGGTGCTCTGTAGAAGTACAAATACCACAAACTCTTGCTACCTGAGTTTTAGTTACTGCCAACTTTTTCTCCAATGAAACAAGTTCATCAAGCTTGCTCTCCAAGTTTTTATGACCAGTAGCTTGTATCTCGTTGACTCCCCTTGTTAGCACCACTGAATTGCTTCTGGTAGTGAACTATTGAGAATTAATGGACATGTTCTCAATCAAGCTTCTTGCATCTATTAGGGTCTTATCCACAAGTGCTCCTCCACTAGTAGCATCCATGATATTTTGATCCATAGGCAACAAGCCTTCATAAAAATATTGGATGAACAACTATTCAGAAATTTGATGGTGAGGGTAGCTTGCACATAATTTCTTAAATCTCTCCCAGCATTCATGCAAAGATTCTCTGTCAATCTGCTTGATGGCACATATTTCTTTTCTGATTGAGGAAGCTCTAGAGGAAGGGAAGAACTTTTCCAGAAACAACTTCTTCAATTCATTCCAGCTTGTCATAGAACCTGGTTGAAGGTAATACAACCAATCCTTGGCAGTGTCTTGTAACGAGAATGGAAAAGCTCTCAGCTTGATGTGGTCTTCGGGAGCACCTTGAGGCTTCATGGTAGTGCATACAATATAGAACTCCTTAAGTTGTTTGTGATGATCTTCACCTGCAAGACCATGAAACTTAGGAAGCAAATATATCAAACCAGATTTAAGCTCAAAAGGCACCTCAACATCAGGGTATTCAATGCACAATGCATTATAAGTAACATCAAGTGCAGGAAGTTCCCTTAATGTTCTAGCAGCAATGGTATCAACAATAAATTCAGAATTAGAATCAGTGTCAAAGAGAGTATGACTAAATATGCTATTGCCATCACTATCACTATCACCTATATGATCACTACCTATGTTATTACTAGTACTAGACTTATTAAGTCTATTGAGTGAATGAAAAGTTCTGTCTATTTCTGGATCAAAAGAATACAGAATGTCAGAATTGGACCTAGTCATGCATCATGAGCACATATGAAGGCAGCACAACAAATCAAAAAATACTAACAATGTCCTAATCGCTAAAACAATAAAGAAATCGACAAACCCTATCAAAAAAAATCTAAAAAAAAATCTAAAAACAACACCGAAAATCTCTAAAAATCAAATAAAGATTACGCTAATCTTTAAAAATATGAAAAAAAAAAATAAAATCAAAAAGTAGTCTAAACGATGGAATTTTGGATTTTGAGCCTGTAATCCCGGTATCAGTCTCTGATAAGGGAGTATTGGTCCTTGATTATTTTTGGATTTTTTGGCCAAATTTCGAAGCAATCCTAGCAAATTGACCGAAAACCGAATTTTTCACTAACCCAATGCAAGATCCACTGTCAAAACCTGAAACACAATCAAAACGCAAAATCAAATGTTAGAGACGTTAGTAAGGTTCTTGAATTGGCTAATATTGATCAGAGATCCCTGGCAATGTCGCCAATTTGATCCACTATCGCACACGGGTTAAATAACTAAAAATAATGAATGTAGTAACAAGATAATTCAACCTTGGTCATCTCACAAGGATCTCTAATTAACAATAACCGAAAGCAAGAACTTGCGAAGAAATAAAATTGGGGGTTTTCGGTTTTGAAGTCGGGTAAGTACAGCCCAAGTTATGGCCTGCAAAAGGAACATGGGTTAGGATGTAACAGAATCCGAAAATTAACAAAGAATTTCACTAAAGCCCAAATTAAGACCCAGAGATATAAAACATGTTTAAAAGTAATTATTGGATATGACACACATTTAAAAACACAAAGTGCAAAGCTATAAAAGATGCATTAAAATGCAATGATCAGAGTCCCTCGCAATGCGATGGATGTCGGTGATATGTCGGTGATCACACCCGTTGGATGTGTGACACATGGCATTATCGCGACGCGATGGAGATTGTGTCTATGATAATCGCGATGCGATGCAGCTGAACCTCACCTATAAATAGCCGTTCACCCCTCCCTTATTTCTCGCCTCAGAGCTCTTCTCTCTGGCCACATCCTCTATGGTGCAATTATGCTCTGCACTCGCCTCTAATGAGGATCTTGTGCATTAGAAATCTCTTAGCAGGAGATCCTTAGGTCTGAGAGAAAGGTAAGGCTCAGAGGAGTAGCCCAAGGCAGAAGTGCGGATAGCGGTCGAGGGTTAAAGCTTAGGAGCTTAACCAAGAGTACCAGGTGAGGGAGAAGGTACCTTAATCACTAGGGAAAATAGGTAGTAGAGTAGTACTGTTAGCATGCGTAGGGGACCTCAACCCTACTAGAGATTGATATCTGCAACACCTAAGGAGAGGGGTTGTGGTATGCAGTGGCCAAGGATAGTCGTCGTAGACCTATCAATCAACATAGGTTTATTTGGTATGATTGATGTGCTTATGTGTTTACTTGTTTAGTTGATAGTTGCCTTCTTTTTTTTTTTAAACAAAAAAAGGGGAGAGGGTCTCGTTAAAACCTTCTGATGCAAAACCCTCCTTAGGGAAAAAACATCAAGAAGGAAAAAGAGTACCCCCACCTAAATTTTATTGATAAAAAAAGAGAAAAGAAAACAAAAAAACATGGGGGCACTAGATCAAAACCCAAGAGCAAAGACAACATTGTAGCCAAAGAGAAGGCTAAACCCGCCTAACATAAAGGAACCGCAAATGCTAAAGCAAATTTTGATGTGCACATGCATCATTATAACGACTTTCATCCCAACTATGTTGGCACCAAAGTCATTAATAATCATATGTAGCACATAAAAATTACACGCAAATAAACAGCAGAAAAAAAACTAGAACCACACTCATGAAAAGCTATTTGAAACGAAAGTTTGGAAGACCAAACTTATTATGGAAAAAGTCAGTCCTGATAAAGCTAGGAATTGAATTCCACCAGGTGTAATCTTTAGAAGAAACTCCAAACGAGGCTAGCCTATCCGCACAGTGGTTGCCTTCCCTGAAAATATGAGAGATTTTAAAAGTCATAGAAGAAGCTGTATGGATGAAATTTCTCCACCGGGTTCTTAAATGCCATGGAGCCAAGTCAGGATTATGGAAGGCTTGAACAACCGGAGAAGAATCACATTCCACCCAAAGTCTAGCCCAACCCCTACACCTAGCCTACTCAATGGCCATCATGACAGCCATGAGCTCTGCTTCCAACGAAGAGGTAATACCAAAATAGTTAGCGAAACAACCAAGAACAGCACCACTCTTATCTCTAAAAATACCTCTACCACCAGAATGACCAGGGGCTCCCCTAGCAGAACCATCAGTGTTGACTTTAATCCAGCCACAAGGCAGAGGGGTCCAATCCAGCCACAAGACACCAGAATGATAGTTGCCTTCACGATGCTAGGAATAATTTATATACTGATTATCTTTGATTGATGATCTTCTGATTTATCTGCCTATGTGCTAGTTGGTTGGATAATATTTGTGAGTGTGATTGATGCCTGGTCTTAGTGTCAAGAGTGCCGCCTCTAGTTAGAGGTTTACGAACCCCTAGAAGTGATAGCATATATTACCGTCAATACTCTGTTGTCCGTGGTGATAGCCGGGTTGGTGTACCTGAGATTGATGTACCTGAGGACTGGTGATCGGACCGAAGGTACGGAGTAGTTTGGAGATAGTCGGTGACCTTGAGGGACCTGAGGACTAGTGATCGGACCGAATGTGGACTCGGTCATCCGACGAGGCTCCTGGACTCCATGTCTAACGAGGGGGTAATCATGGCCATTCCCTGTATGGAAATGTCGTCCATTTGTGCATGTGGATGGTACCTTACTCCGGTGATCAGAGATAGTAGCGTATCAGGATATGTCTCCGGGACAACCAACTTATGTCTCATTCCTCTGTGTCCTGATACTGGTGATAGAATCTACGGAGTAGGGTGGTATGGCCCGCAATATTCAGCGATCTGTAGTCTAGGTCAATAGGGACGGTAATGGGCCTAAAATGTTCAGCAGTCCGTGTCAGTATATGGGTTTAATGATCTGTATCAGTGTATGAGGTGGTCTGTGACCGTATGCTCAGCTTTGTCAGTATGTGGTATCAGTGTATGGTGTGGTCTGTGACCATGTGCTCAGGAGATTGTGTGTGGTATTTGTGGTAGCAATCATGTTGATGATTATTATGTCTGTGCTGATATGTTTGTATTGTGCTTGGTGGCAATAACTCTGCTATACTGTTTTCTCGTTTATTAGTGATTGATGGATGTCTTACCCTTTTGTTTTCTAGTGTGTTTCCCTACTATGCTATGATGAATAACTGATGGACAGGAGCATTCTGTGTTTAGAGTTTGGGGTGCAGGACCTAGTATTGGTGACCGCTAATGATAATAGTTGTATCATGGCCATTGTGTCCTTTTGTTACCCCTTGCGGGTGTGGGATATATGTCTACATGACATGCTTTGTATGGCATCCTGATTTTCAAACAATATTAGAAAATTAATTAGATTAATAACGACGTGATGAACGAGGGTTAAAAACCTTAATTTGGGATAAAGCGGGCTTAAGTGAGACCTAGAAACATTAGGAAAGGCCTAGATGCCCTTGAAAGGTGTGAAGCACCCTAGAATCTTCTAGAAGGACGAAAACGAGACCTTCCTCCCTATGAACTGTCGCAAATTCGTTTTAGGTGTTGATGCTTAATCATATCAATTTCGTTTTTGCTCTTTGAGATTATTTGAAACATTTTGAACGCTTGTTTTAATTTGTTTCGAATAGAGATCAATAGAATCTACGGTGCTTGACGTGGGTTTGATTGAATCCGGTAGTTAAATTAATTATGTTTTTGTGACGCTTGTTCCTTAATCGTGATTAATCGATTCTGTGATGCTTAGTTGATGCTTAATTAATTATATATTACAGTAGGAATTCTTATAAAGTTAATTGATGCTTGATTGGTTAATTTTATGGTCAAACAATAATAGAATCATGAAATAGAATAATCCTTTGAAACCCGTGATAGATCCAAGTATTAATTATCCTGAACCAGTGGATTAGTCGTTTTTATATATTGATATTTTCATCTTTTAAATTCTGCTTCTCATAATCGAAACCCCCCTTTTTTTATTTCTTTGTACGTTCTTGTTTTTTGTTATTGTTAGATTACAGATCCTTGTGAGACGACCAAGGTTGAATTACCTTGTTACTACATTAATTATTTTTAACTATTTGACTCGTGCGCGATAGCGGATCAAATTGGCGCCGTTGTCGGGGATTACTGATCAATAGTTTCCAACTCAAGAACCCTACTAACGTCTCTAATATTTGATTTTGTGTTTTGATTGTGTTTCAGGTTTGGACATTGGATTTGGCACTGAGTTAGTGAAAAATTCGGTTTTCAGTCAACTTGCTAGGATTGCTCCGAAATTTGGCCAGAAAATCCGGAAAAAATCAAGGATCAATACTCCCGTATCAGAGACCGATACGAGGACTACAGGCTCAAAATCCAAAATTTCATCGCTTAGACCACTTTTTATTTTTTTAAATTTTTCGTATTTTTAAAATAACTAAAAAAATTAGAGTAATCTTTATTTGATTTTTAGAGATTTTCGGTGTTGGTATTTTTTGATTTGTTATTCTGCCTTCTTATGTGCTCATGATGCATGACTAGGTCCAATTCTGACATTCTGCATTCTTTTGATCCAGAAATAGATAGGACTTTTCATTCACTGAATAGATTTAATAAGGCTAGTACTAGTAATAACATAGGTAGTGATCATATAGGTGATAGTGATAGTGATATCATTAGCATATTTAGTCATACTCTCTTTGACACTGATCTTGATTCTGAATTTATTGTTGATACCATGGCTGCTAGAACATTAAGGGAACTTGTTGCACCTGATGTTACTTATAATGCTTTTTGCATTGAATACCCTGATGTTGAGGTGCCTTTTGAGCTTAAATCTGGTTTGATATATTTGCTTCCTAAGTTTCATGGTCTTGCAGGAGAAGATCCTCACAAACATCTTAAGGAGTCCATATTGTATACTCTACCATGAAACCTCAAGGTGTTCCAGAAGACCACATCTAGCTGAGAGCTTTCCCATTCTCATTACAAGACACTGACAAGGACTGGCTGTACTACCTTCAACTAGGTTCTGTGACAAGCTGGAATGAATTGAAGAAGTTATTTATTGAGAAATTCTTCCCTGCCTCTAGAGATGCCTCAATTAGAAAAGAAATATGTCCCATCAAGCAAATTGACAGAGAATCTTTGCATGAATACTGGGAGATATTTAAGAAGTTATGTGCAAGCTGCCCTCACCATCAAATTTCTGAATAGTTGCTCATCCAATATTTTTATGAAAGCTTGCTGCCTATGGATCGAAATATCATGGATGCTGCTAGTGGAGGAACACTTGTGGACAAGACCCCAGCAGATGCAAGAAGCCTAATTGAGAACATGTCCATCAATTCTCAGCATTTCACTACCAATAGAATTCAGTGGTGCTAACAAGGGGAGTCAACGAGAGACAAGCTACTGGTCATAAAAACTTGGAGAGCAAGCTTGATGAACTTGTTTCGTTGGTGAAAAAGTTAGCAACAACTAAAACTCAGGCACTTAAAGTTTGTGGTATTTGAACTTCTGCAGAGCACCCTACTGATGCATGTCCTATATTGCGGGAGAGTGACAATGGCAATACTCCTCAGGCCTATGCAGCAATCATATTCAATGACAGGCCTCAACCCGACTATGATCTGTCTTCCAATAGGTATAACCCCAGTTGGAGGAACCATCAAAACCTGAGATGGGGAGATGGCTCTACACAGCAGCCTAGGCCACAACCTGCCCCACTGCCAGCCCAGCAGAATAACACACCAACTGCAAATTTTGAACCCTCATTGGAAGACTTTTTTAAGCAAATGACAGTCCAGAATCTCCAGTTTTAGCAGAGAACAGATTCAACCATTCAGAATTTGGAGACAAAAATTGGACAGCTAGCAACCTCCATTAAAATTGGCATAACAACTACTTAAAAATGGCATCTTCACGAATTGGATGTAAATAACGAGTTTCTTCATGGTGATCTTGATGAAGAAGTGTACATGGAGCTTCCTCATGGTTTTTCAGCTTCTAAACCACAATCAAGTGTGCAAATTAACCAAGTCCTTGTATGGTCTCAAACAGGCTAGCCAATAGTGGTTTTATAAACTCTCATGCTTTTTGCTATCACTTGGTTTTAGGCAATCTCAATCAGATTACTCTTTATTCATTCAGAATTCTTCCAATGCATTCACAGCTCTTCGTGTGTATCTAGATGATGTTATTCATGCAGGCACAAGCTTACCTCATATTCAACATGCACATCAAACAGTTGCTTGATAATCAGTTCAAAATCAGGGATTTGGGAACTGTCAAGTATTTCTTGGGTCTAGAGGTAGCTCGATCACATAAGGGAATTCATCTTTGCCAACGCAAATATGCTTTGGACATTCTTTCGGACACTGGATTGTTGGCTTCTAAGCCGTGTTCTACTCCAATCACCAAACTGCATCATAAAACAGAGGACAATCCAGAATTATTTCATGATCCTTCTGCCTATTGGAGGCTTGTTGGAAGATTGCTATACTTGACTACAACTCGATCTGACATATATTATGTTGTTCAATTTCTCATTCAATTCATGTCAGCACCAACAGTTTTACACTATCAACCTACGAACCGAGTTTTGGGCTATATACAGGGTGCCCCTAGTCAAGGCCTTTTCTTCTTTGCCATTTCGCATGTCCAATTAAATGCATTTAGTGACTTTGACTGGGCTACTTTTCCTTCTATGCGAAGATCAATCACTGGTTTTTGTGTGTTTCTCGGTGATTCTCTTATTGCTTGGTGGTCTAAGAAGCAAGCCACCATTTCCAAATCAGCTACTAAGGATGAATATCGAGCATTGGCCGCCACTACTTGTGAACTTCAATGGCTCACATATTTGCTCATTGATCTTTCGATTCCTTTCATCTCACCAGTTTTACTCTACTGTGACAGCCAATTTGCGCGACATATTGCTTCTAATCCCAGTTTTCACGAGCATACAAAGCACCTTGTCCTTAATTGTCACATTATACGTCAGAAGCTACAAGCCAAGTTATTTCATCTTTTGCCTATAAGCTCTTCCAATCAAACTACTGATTTCTTCATAAAGCCCTTGGAAGCCCCTATTTTTCTTCGCTTTCTTTCCAAGCTACGAGTGATTAATATCCACTCTTCAGCTTGTGGGGGGGTATTGGAATCAACTGATGTAAATAAAACAGTTAAGAAAGAAAGTTAATTTGCTAGTTAGTTAGTTACAAGTTAGTTAGGTAGTTAAATTAGTTGGAGCTTCTCTGCTATATATATATATATATATGTATGTATTTATGTATGTATGTATCTCCTTAGTTACTTCAATTAACGAAATCAGTTTCACAAATTCTTCATTAATATAGTGCTGAAGATTTTTTATATTAAAAATGAAAATCTTGTAGAGAAGCATAAGAGAGTTTGCAGAATCTTATGTATGAAGTGCATCTTCGTTTAATGGTCATGGTCGAGGCAATGGTTACCGGAATGGCACAGGTTGTGGCAAAGGCTACTCTAGGCAGTGTACACATTGTAACTTGTCGAGTCATACTGTAGACCACTGCTACTTGAAGCATGGTATTCCACCAGGCTATCGTTCTAAGAACACTGGTTCTGTCAACTCAGCAAGTGTTGATTTTGTGGACACCTCAACTGCCAACAAGGATAACGGTCCAGCATCAAGTCATCTTAATTCAAGCCAAAAGCCTACTTAGTTTAGTTCTGAGCAAATCCAACAACTTCTAAAAGTCATTACTCAATCTTCTATTCAGTCTAATGAAGTTCAACCAAAAACACACCAAGTAAATCAACTTACCAGCTCCTTTGTTGGTGAGTCTTCTACTCACCATAACAATTCCTCAGCAAATACTTCAGGTATGATGTCTTCCTCTAACTCTTCCTCATGGATATTAGATTCTTGGGCCACCAATCATGTAACTCCTCATCTTTCTTTGTTGAGCTCCATTCACAACATTAATCCTATTAATGTCACAATTCCTAATGGAATAGTGGTTGTTGTACGACTTGTTGGTTCATTACATTTTTCACATGACTTTCATTTACACAATGTATTATATCTTCCTGATTTTCACTGTAACATTGTTTCTGTCCAACAACTCACCACTTCTTTTCACTACAAATTGACATTTTTTGATAACTCTTGTGTCATTCACGATACAATCTCTTTGAGGACGATTGGGCGTGCTAAGCTGAATAATGGTTTGTTCATGTTGGAAACACTTCACACTGTAAGTGCACCTTTGAGATCTGTTAATAATGTCATTATGAATGCCAATTCTCAATTTGACTTGTGGCATTTTAGACTAGGACATCCATCTTCCAAAGTGCTTAAACATGTATCTTCCATTTTTCCATATGTACAATTTCATAGCAATATTGTTTGTGATCATTGTCATTTTGCTATAAAACAAAAGTTACCTTTTATATTCAATTCTCATTTTGCTACTGTATCTTTTGATATAATCCATGTGGATATTTGGGGACCTTTGAATGTCACTTCCATACATGGTTATTCTTATTTTCTTACCATTGTGGATGATCATACTAGACACACGTGGGTTTATCTCATGAAAAATAAGTCTGAGGCTCATCCATTTTTGCAACATTTTGTTCAACTCATTCAAACTCAGCATCATATTACTGTCAAAACAGTGAGATCGGATAATGTAGTAGAATTCAATTACCCTTCATTTTATATTTCTTTAGGCATCATACATCAAACTTTATGCATTGAAACACCTCAACAAAATTCCATTGTTGAACGTAAGCATAAACATATCATGAATGTTACCCGTAGTCTTCTTTTTCACTCCAATATTCCCAAAATTCTTTGGTGTTATGTAGTAAAACATTTAGTTCACCTTATCAACAGGCTTCCTACACCTGTTCTCAATGGTAAGTCTCCTTTTGAGGTATTATTTGATAAACCTCCTACACTATTGGATTTGGAAGTGTTTGGTTTTTTGTATTTTGCATCCTCACTTTCCCAAGGCTTCACCAAACTTGATCCCAAAGCTCATAAATGTATTTATCTTTGTTTTAAACCAGGGACCAAAGGCAAGTCCCTCAACTGCCGCTTAAACTCCACAGCATGCTGATCCCGTTTCGCGACCAATCTCCTTGCCTCCTGTGCTTCCTCCCGTGCCTCCCAAGCCTCCTCATCTGCCTTTCTTGTGCGCTCCTCAGAAGTCGTAATCTGTGTAGCCACCTCGGCAGAGTACTGAGTCGAGGACTGGGTACTGGTGCCAGATGCATGAGACTCCTGGGTCAAAGAGGAGACACCAGGCCTAAAACATCCAGACAAGCCTTCGACACCGTACAACCGTCCCTGAGTCCTACCCCCAGCAGATTAGGCCCATAACTGCAACTGAGTTGAGGGGTCAACACTGCCAGTTACCACCCCTCCATCAAAGGCCTAAGAGGTGGCCTGCTGTACCTTCTCTTGATAGGCTTCCTGCACAAAACAAAACAGAGTAAAGAGTGGTTACAATATTGTTTATGAAACAAAATAAAATTAATTAAAAGTTGCAATGATCTGACTTACATATGTCTCCCTGGATCTGTCGTCCACCCAAGACTTGTCCTTCTTTTTTGTGTGAGTCTTCAAGAAGATCTCATCCACCGTGGGCTCTCTACCCAACTCATCAGACTGAAACATAATTAAAAATGTTAGGAACATATATATAACAACAAATTTATGTGATGAATTTTAAGCAATAAGTATTTAAAAAAACATACCAGGCGCATGGCATGCTCTGTGATGGATACACATCCACCAGTATGTACAGAACCACCCTTAGAAGAAGCGATGTTCTGCTTGGCCTTGGTGCATTTCTCCTTATATTCTGGAGCCTTCCACTTGGCATTAAGTTCTGCATAAGCCCCCTCACCTATCCAGGTTGGGCGTTGACCTTTCTTCCTCACCTCCATAAGCATCTCAGAAAGATGCTTTAAGCCTTTGGTGTTGAAGAGCTTCTCAACCGTATAATGGTCTTTACAATCCCACGAAACATGCTCCTACAATATTGTATTACAAATAAGATCAATATTCATTATTAGTAGCAACACACAATAACGAAAACCCTGAAATAAGAAAAGTAACATAATCTTACTTCAAATTTCTCCAATCATTTCTCCAACTTCTTTCCTAAAATCTCTCCCCAAATATGATATGCTTCCTGAAACTGTGATTGAATGACCCCGGTGATGGTCTTAGAGGCTACTTTACCCAGGATGAACCTATAAATAAGTTATAAAGACAATATCAGATACAACCATAAGGGCATGCAAAAAACAAAATATCAAAGTGATATACGATTTACCGTGAACCCTAATGATGGGTCTCCAATCGGTGTCATCTCAGTCCCGAACGGATGGGAGTATCATGACCCCTGCACTGTCGGACCACTACGTGCAGTCTGTGAAGGTCTTGCACCTACACCATCCTGACTCGGAGGAGTGTGCTGCTCAGAAATGGATGTCGCCTGCGGTGAAGGGGAAACATGCTCCTACAATAAAAATCAATTTGTTACAAAGGGAAAGCAATAAAAAAAAACAAATCCAATAACTAGTTAAATACATACCTGTACAGGAGGAGGTATGAATCCCGGATTCGGGATCATCATTATAGGGGACAGTGGAGGTGGTATCACTCCGGTAGTCTGCTGAGCGGGAGACTGCTGAATAGCCTCGCGAAGTGGTTTGCTAGCGTTGTCCTCCAATGGTGACTCTGCCAATCGATTTTCCAATCGTTGTGGAAAATCATCCTAGCCTTCTTGGTAGGCAGCTTAGCCCTACGAGGCTCTTTCTCTTTCGGAAGCATCTGTCAAAAAAAACAAGCATTCACATATATGTTCACACATATTGTCAGTCAACATGTACAATAATTAAAATAAACAAGTACAATAACTTCACTAACTTTTAAAATAAATACGTACAATGACTTCACTAACTTTTAAAATAAACAAGTACAATGACTTCTCTAACTTTAAAATAAACAAGTACAATAACTTCAGTCAATGTCATCATCTTGGTCATCCACAACCATATCATCATCTCCCTTATTAGAGTCAAACTCAAACTCACAATTATCATCATCGTCGATATCTGACGTAACATCGACCTCTTCATCACTATGTGTTTGATCACGCAAGCAATCCATTTCATCAATTTTAGTTATCTGCTCTATGCGTGTCATCTCTTCATTTTGATATGGAATGTCATCGTCAATTTTATTCACCTCTACACGGCCCCTGGGCTTTGTTTTTATCACTGCACACCAACCACATTTGTCTGTCCTCATATCTGGGTAAGAAACATAATACACTTGTCTAGCCTTTTGTGTAATTATGAATGGATCGTAACGATCATAATGCTTATTCATCTTGATATCTACAATGCCATATTACGGATGAACTTTGGTTCCTTTATTCCTTCTTGGATCAAACCATTGACAATAAAACAAGGCAACCCTGTGAGGCAAATTGTGATACATTAACTCGTAGATATGTTGTATGATACCATAGAAATCATCTTCTCCTCCTTCTGTAACCCCTTTGACATAAACCCCACTGTTTATGGTCTTTTTCCCATTAGTCTATGCTTGTGTGTGGTATTTGTACCCATTAATGAAGTATTTATGCCAATTTATGGCCTTTGACTCTGGATCCCAAGCTAATGATATCAAGTTTATGTCAATCACGCCATTTTCTTGATTAGTAGCCTATACAAACAAGACATTCACAATAGGCTTTTAGTCAAATACTTGCATAGGACCGAAATCATTCTGGGAATTCAGCATGAATACGAGTTTGAGCTGAAGGAACTGCTTTATTGATGGAGTTATATTACAAAAAGTAACTGCCAAGAAAAACAGAATTGTTGTAAGTATATACTAGTAAATACACTGAGTGTGGGTTTAATGATGTATTACTTACTCAATATATAGCTTAACCTCGATGCAATCGATGAGGATGTGTACATGAGCAGACCTCCATTCAGCATTACTCAACCGTGAGCTTTGGATTGCCCACTAAGACGTCCTAGTCCATTGCTAATTGATAGTGTTGATGTGACATTGTCATTAAATCTTGCAGCTTCATTACGTTGACTTTTAGCATACAAGTCAATCGTTTTGAAATAATGTGAACAAAAATATGTTGTCTCCTGTTGTAAGTAGAACATACATATTGTGCCTTCTACTCTAGCCTTGTTTTTCACTGACTGCTTAAAATCACCCATTATTCTACAAATAAATGAGAATAGAATGGCTTATTGTTGTGGCTCAGGCAAGTGCACCTCTCTGAATTCGAAACCACAATGAATGAGCGAGTACCAATGACTTCATTGATTCTATCATATAAGGCTAACGAAAGTTGTAATGACAAGGTAATAAAATTTGTCACGAAAATAAAGCAATAAACAAATCTAAATGCAAGAATGAATTAACTATGTTATGGAGGTCTAGGGGAACCGGGTTTACCAATACTCTACTCTTGAGTCCACTAATTAAATTACTATGAGTTATCTATTATTATCGAAAGCAAATTACTATAAGTTATCTATTATTATTGAAAGCTAATCACCCGCTCTAAATTACTATGAACTACCTAGTTTGTAATAGCCTTCCTCCTAACTAATTACTCCGTTTGATCCTAGAATGTAATTAAAGGAAAGAGCATTAAGCACGGACGGGTTTGTTAATCTAATAACTGATTAGAAATAATCAATAACTTATCCGACATATAAAGCGAGTTCTTTTATTCCTAGAGATCCATTAACTAATTATAATCATGTTACCACAATTAAGCTAACTAAGTAAAAGTTGATCAGGCCTTATAGGATTAAGCACACTAGGGATGAAACAATCAAACAAACAATAGAACTCATAGAATTAAATAGCTAATTAATCAAGAGTATTGTATAGGATCCTCATCACCCCTAGTGATGAGTTTAGCTACTCATAATCAATGATAATAACATAAACATATTCATAAAACCAATAGAATCCATAACAAAGAGAATAAATCTAAACTGGGACACCCTTTCGGTCTGACGACGGTCCTTAAACACGTTCTTCACGTCCTCACAAGCTCCAGTAGTGAATCGGGATTGGCACTAAGCTCTAAGGAAACACAAATCAATAGGTGTGACAACCATCCTTAAAATAAAATGGAACTGCCACCAATATTTTATGTTTGGGAAAACATTGGAAAAACCTTTTTGCATATTTACCAAAGGAAGGACCGTTCAAACCAAAAAAATGAGTTCGGGAGTTGATTACGCATAGGAAAGGTATTAGCACCCCTAAGACACCCATAAAATAGTACTTTTAATTGTTCAAAAATGTTTGTTTGCCATAAAATGAAATATTCCCAAAAGACTTTCTATTTGTTATCCTAAACATAAATACAAGTTTATTAATCACTACTATATTACAAAAGTAATAAAAAAGAAAACTCAAGCTTTTAACAAAAATTATTATTTCATCTCCTTTTAAATAAATCATAAATAAAAATATAAAAATGGAAAATAAAATCTGATAATTAAATTGTGTTAACTTATTAATTAATTTATTTTAAAAATATAGAAACTTTTGTATTGCTTTCATGCCCTTCTTTGCTTTTTATATTATTTGATTATAATCTCTAAGAAAATGGTAATTACAGATTCACCCCTTAAGTTTGGCTTCTTTGGAAAGATGAATCCTTCCTGTAATTTGATTCAAGCCTTCACATGATCAACAAACAAACTCACAGTATATCAACATTCACAGATTTTATCAAGAAAAAATTAAAAATGCAAACCGAAATGGAAGAGGAAGATCACACTCATTTATTACAGTCCAAATCGAAATTTGATAACAATAATGAAAATAGAAATAAAAATAAAAATAAAAAAGATAGCGACCTGGGTTTAGGTTTGGCCCTTTTGGAAGGCCAAACCCTACCCTTAATTCGATTCAAGCCTTCACATGATCAACAAACAGCTCACACTATTTCAGCATTCCCATAATTTATCAAGAACAAAAGTAAAAGATGCAAACCGAAATGGGAAGAAGGAAATCACATTTGTTTATTACAGTCTAATCCAAGTTTAATAAACACAACGATCAAAAATAAAAAAAGGGAAAATAGTGACCTGGGCTTATGCTCTTCCCAAGAAGTAAAGAAACAGAAACAAGGTAGGGGATACAAGAAAGCCTAGATCTAAATCAAGTGTTTATTTTTGGGTCTGTAACCTCACAGGTTCTATGCCTCTTCTCTTTGCCTCAGTCTCGTTCATCGTCTTATTTTCTCCTTGTTTTCCAAATTCGCTCTCCTCTGGTTCTTTCACCTTTCTCGGTTTCCTCATCCCTCGGTTTGGATCGCTCCTCCACTCGGTTCCCTCTTCCTTTTCACGTGGCCATCAAAGGGGCTTTTATAGCCCTTTAGCACCTGTAAAACAGTAACAACACCGAATCTGTTACCAAGTGACTTTAAACACAAGAGGGGGGTGAATTGTGATAGCGGTGCTTATATAAAAAATTACAGATAAATTACTTAATTAAAAAAAAACTTGAAAGAAATAAATTGCGAAACGATAAATAACTTGAAGAATAAATTGCAGGAATTAAATTGCAATAAATAAATGACAGAAAATAAATGACCGAAAAATAAATAAAGAACAAAAATAAATAAAGTGCTTGAATGATAAAGAGACAGAGAGCAAAGAAGAGCACGCAGCAAATTATACAGGTTCGCCACCAAACACCCCTGTGGCCTACATCCCGTCCCCAAAGCAAAGCACTATGGGATTTTCACTAAATCACTAGCTTTTAAATCGAGTTCAATAGAAACCTTTACAACTCTATACTGAGCAATACGTTCAAGAGATATCACCTCTCTATGAACACCTTGGGATTCCTACCCAAAAAGAAATGATTTTTACAAATAAAATGAGATGAGAAAGATACACTCAATAGTGCAGATATAACAAATTGAAGCTCAAATAATACAACTCAAATTATGTAGAATAAAAAAACTCTCAAAAAATTGTGCTCAAATAAGTGTGAGTGAAGGAGAATATTTTGACAGAGTTTCAAAGATAAAAATTAAGCACTAGCGTTGTGTTTCTAAAACAATGCTCATGGTGCAGTGCTTTTATAGGCACTGAGAGGAGCGTCACATTTAAGAGGATTTGTCCGTTGCAGCATTAAAGGGATTTGTCCGTTGCAGCATTAAAAGGGATTTGTCCGTTGCAGCATTAAAAAATTGAAACACGGATACGGAAATGATTCTCGGACACACTTGGTGTCCGACATCGTATTTCCAAACGACCTCTCCCCAGCTCGGCATACGATCTCCCCAGCTCGGCATACAATCTCCCCAGCTCGGCATACGACCTCTCCACACAGCTCGACATACGACCTCTCCACACAGCTCGGCATACGACCTCTCCACAGCTCGGCATACGACCTCTCCACAGCTCGGCACGCGACCTCAGCTCGGTACGCGACCTCCCCACAGCTCGGCACGCGACCTCAGCTCGGCACGCGACTTCCCCACAGCTCGGCACGGAGAATATTTTCCAAAGAAAACTTGAAATATTTTCCAAACAATATTTTGAGTACAACTTAAGAATTTTTCAAAATACTTTGTGCCTAAAAATAATTTAGAAAAAATTATCATAAAATCAATTTTAGAATAAAAATCATTTTGTGAGTGTGTGATTTTATTTTAATTGAGAGCTTTTTATTACTACTTACAAATAGTCTTAATAAAAATAAATAAATACCCAAAACCCAAATACTTGAGAAACTATCATTCTTGATACGCGTCTTGGTATTCTTTTCCACTTTTTGCACGGTTGACTATTTGCAAAACTCCCTTTTGTCAATCATCAAAACCATCCTGTCAAGGCATGTATTCACAGACTCCCCCTTTTTGATGATGACAAACATCTCATGGAGGGAATTTAGTAAAATATAATCATGATATGGCAATGAGATATAAGCATGGTTTTTCAATAAAAGATATCAGAGTTTAAGCACAATATTTATAAAAACTCCCCCTCTCAATATTTAGAAAGAAAGATATCAGAAAAACTCCCCCTCACAATATGCATAAAATAAACCACTCCCCCTGAATCATATAACTCTCCCCCTTTTGGCAACATCAAAAAGCGGAAAAGATAAAGGGAAAAGCATGTAAAAGGTATGCATATAGGTGTAACTAGATGGCGAAAAATAATTAAAATAGAGTATCAAGGGTTCAATGAAGCATAAGAAATCCTTGGTAAAAAAAATTATTCAGGGAGATAGCAAAAATAAAGCACTAGGATAAGAGTTACTAGTCCTCGTTCAACTCATTCTCATCATCAATTGTTTCCTCATCTTCACTGATATTAAGCGCATAATTGTTTGCAGTTAACATAACCTGCACAAACTTTTATTTTAACGATTACAGGAAGGACGGTTGCATTTCTCCACTTTTAGTCTTGGTAACAGAACCTGCATAAAAATGTTAGCACACTCCAACGCCCAAGTTAGAACTTATTCATAATAAAATGCACTCACACGCAGTCATTCAATGCATGATTGATCTAAAATTCCTAACTCGGTTCTTATAAAAAAGAAGTTTTCTTTAGGCAAAGGTTTAGTAAAAATATCTGCGAGTTGTTTAGATGTTTCCACAAACTCAATCACACAATCTCCTTTTTGAACATGATCTCTAATAAAATGGTGCCTAATTTCTATGTGTTTGGTCCGGAGTGATAAACCGGATTTTTCGTGAGGTTTATGGCACTAGTATTGTCGCACTTAATTGGAGCAGTTTGATTGATTCCATAATCATTCAACTGTTGTTTCATCCAAATGATTTGTGCACAACAACTACCCGCCGTAACGTATTCCGCCAAAGATGAGACAAAGCCACACCGCTTGTTTCTTACTATGCCATGAAACCAAGGCATTCCCAAGTAAGTGACATGTCCCACTAGTGCTTTTTCGGTCCATTTTGCAACCCGCAAAATCCGAATCCGAGTACCCAATAAGTGTGCAACAAGACCTTTGGGGTACCATAAACCCATAGTTTGTGTGCGGTGAGATATCTCATGATGCGTTTTCTCGCTAAGAGATGTGATTCCTTAGGATTTGCTTGAAAACGTGCACACATACAAACACTAGACATAATATTCGGACGACTTGCAGTGAGATAGAGAAGAGATCCTATCATACCTCGATACTTACTTACTTCGACCGACTTACCACCTTCATCTTTGTCAAGATAGTATGATGTGCTCATTGGAGTTGAGATTTCTTTGGCGTTGCTCATTCCAAATCTTTTAAGCAACTCCTTGCAATATTTGGATTGATTTATAAAAATTCCTTCTGTTGTTTGTTTGATTTGAAGACCAAGGAAGTAGTTGAGCTCTCCCATCATGGACATTTCAAACTCACTTTGCATGATTTTGGAAAAATCTTCACACAAGGACTCATTAGTAGCACCAAAGATGATATCGTCAACATAAATTTGAACAAGTAAAATGTCATGATTTTTGTGTTTAATGAAAAGAGTGGTATCAACTTTTCCTCTTTCAAAACCTTTTTCAAGTAAATATTTGCTCAACCTCTCGTACCAAGCTCTCGGAGCTTGTTTTAAACCATATAAAGCCTTTTTCAATTTGAAAACATGATTTGGAAATTCAAAATTTTCAAAATCGGGAGGTTGATCAACATATACTTCTTCTTGAATAAAGCCATTAAGAAATTCACTTTTAACATCCATTTGAAAAAGTTTGAAATCCATGATGCATGCAAATGCGAGAAGCATGCGAATAGCTTCTAATCTAGCCACGGGTGCATAGGTTTCATCGAAATCTAGGCCCTCTTGTTGGTTATAGCCTTTTGCAACAAGTCTAGCTTTATTAACAAGTCTAGCTTTATTTCTAACAATGATACCGTTTTCATCAAGCTTGTTGCGAAAGACCCATTTGGTCCCAATGACTATGTGATCTTTAGGCCCAGGGACAAGTTCCCAAACATCATTTCTCTCAAATTGATTTAATTCCTCTTGCATAGCAAGGGTCCAATGCTCATCAAAGATGGCTTCATTGACGTCATTTGGTTCAATTTGAGAGACAAAGGCCATATGATGACATGCATGATTAAGAGAGTTTCGAGTCGTTACCCCTTTTGAGATATCACTTATTATTTTGTCAAGAGGATGGTTCTTTGAGACTCTCCATTCCTTTGGAAGATTTGAGTGAGAGAGATCTTGAGAGGGTTGAGGCAAGGACTCTTGATCCTCCTTTTGAACTTTTGATCTCTCTTGTTCCTCTAAATAGGTATCTCTTAACACTTCTGCAAGATCATCAACACTTTCTTCTACTGAAGATTTGGGGTTAGATTCATCAAAAGAAACATGCACAGATTCTTCAACAGTTAAAGTACGTTTATTAAAAATTCGAAAGACTTTACTAGAAGTGGAATATCCAAGAAATAAACCTTCATCAGCTTTAGCATCAAATTTACCAAGGTTATCTTTACCGTTATTTAGCACAAAGCACTTACATCCAAATATGTGAAGGTGGGAAATGTTGGGCTTCCTTCCCTTGTAAATTTCATAGGGCGTTTGTTTTAGAATAGGTCTTATGAGGACTCTATTCATTACATAACATGCGGTGCTTACCGCGTCTGCCCAGAAATACTTAGGAAGGTTGGTCTCATTGAGCATCGTCCTCGCAAGCTCTTCAAGAGACCGATTTTCCTTTCCACCACTCCATTCTGTGTGGTGTTCTAGGTGCGGAAAAATTATGCTCAATTCCATTTTCAGTACAAAAGGCCTCAAATGCCTCATTTTGGAATTCCCACCGTGATCACTTGGATGGATACTATGTTCATTCCTTTTTCATTTTGGATAACTTTAGCAAGTTTACGAAAGGCAGAAAAGCGTCATTTTTATGAGAAAGAAATAGAGTCCATGTATAGCGAGAATAGTCATCCACAATAACAAGGGCATAGTAATTTCCACCAAAGCTTTTAGTTCTAGATGGTCCAAATAAGTCCATGGGTAGAAGGTGTAAAGGCCGGTTTGTGGAAACAATATTTTTGATTTGAAAGAGGCCTTTACTTGTTTTCCTTTGACAGACATCACATAATTTATCTTTTTCAAAACGAAGCTTTGGTAAGCCAATTACTAAGTCCTTTTGAACCAACTTATTAAGATGATCCATGTGAATATGAGCCATTCTCCTATGCCATAGCCAAGATTCATCCTCTTTACTAATAAGACAACATGCATCATTTGAAGGTATTCTATCTAAATTAACCATGTAGATATTTCCAATTCTAGGTCCAATAAGAACAACATTTTCAGTTACAGAGTTCATAACCATGCATTTTGAAGAATCAAAAACCACTTTGTTCCCTTTATCACAAAGTTGACTAATACTTAGCAAATTGTGCTTCAAGCCATCCACATACAAAACATTTTCAATAGTGGGATTAGGACTCTTACCAATGGAACCAATCCCAAGAATTTTACCTTTGTTGTTGTCACCATACCGGACATAACCACTATTCTTAGGTACCAATGAGGAGAACTTGCTTTTGTCTCCTGTCATGTGCTTTGAACAGCCGCTATCAAGATACCAATTTAAGTCCTTGGCTTTCAAGCACACCTACAACAACAGATTAATTTTTAACCTTTGGTACCCAAACTAAGTTGGGTCCAGATGAGTTAGTTTTTGGCAAAGTACCCTTTGGAATCCATATCTTTTTGCCAACCACATTCTTGTTCTTTCTAATATTGCAAATGGAGGCAGTGTGACCATTTCTACCACAGTGAAAGCATTTAATGAAAGGGCTGCTTGAAGTGTTGTTGTGATTGACAAATTTAAAGGATTTTTCATGCGTTTGTGGATTATAACCCAAACCGACTTTTCCAAAAGTACCCTTTTGTTTTCCCAATAGAATGTTTAAGTTATCCCTTCCCATGGTAAATTTGGCAAGGGTGTTTTTCAAATCTTCAATCTTGTTTTTCAAAACATTGCATTCATCACACTTAAAAGTATCAATCTTTTGGTTTTCACAAAAGGTGCAAGTAGAAACTTCAGTCACAACAACTTGTTTTTCCTTAAAAACTTCCATCTCTTGGTTTAAGAAAATAATTTTAGATTCAAGAGAAGAGATGGTTTTCTTAGAAGAAGAAATAATTTTTCGAAGTCTAGTCGTTTCATTATTTAATTCTTCACAAGCAATAAGCAGCTCATCATAAGTTAAGGGAGATTCGAGTTCAAGAGCATTTACCTCATCCTCCTCGTGTTTTGCCATGAGACATAAGTTGGCCTCCTCATTTTCTGATTCATCAGACGAGTCCATATCATTGTCATCCCAGGCAATGTAGGCTCTTCTTCCTTTTGATTCCTTTTGTGGTCTTCTATCAAATTTTTCGCTTTTCTTGACCATGAGGGCAATCGGGTTTTATATGTCCCTTTGACCACACTTGTAGCAAGTTGGATTAAAAGAAGTTCCTTCCTCATTTTTCTTTTGAGGATTTTGTACCTTGCCTGTTCTCCCTTTTGCCTCATGAACCTTTTGAACCTTGAACCATCGGACTTATGTCTTCCTCATTCTCATCCGGACTATCATTGTTGTCGATTCCTCTTTTTCATTTACGATTGCTTTGAGAGCAATTCCTTTCTTTTTCTTATCACTTTCTTCACTCTCAGTGAGTCGATTTAGTTCAAGTTCATGTTCCTGCAATTTTCCAAACAAGGTTGCCAATGATATAGTAGATAAATCTCTAGATTCAGATATAGCAGTAACCTTGGGTTGCCAGTTTCTATTTAAACATCTAAGAACTTTATTAATTAAATCTTCATTACTGAAGACTTTCCCAAGAGCTCTGAGATGGTTTATTATATGGATGAACCTTTTTTGCATATCTTGTATGTTTTCACTTGGTTTCATCCTAAATAACTCATACTCATGGGTTAATGTGTTCATTCGAGCCCTCTTGACCTCGGTAGTACCTTCATGGGTCAATAGAAGGGTGTCCCACATTTCTTTAGCAGTCTTACAATTTGAGACCCTATAGAACTCATCGTAGCTTAAAGCAGAAGTGATGATGTTCTTAGCTTTCAAATTGTATTGGACCTTTTTCTTATCATCTTCGGTCTAAAGTGATCTTGGTTTGTCTACCACTGCATCATTAATTGATTGAGTGGGGACAAATGGACCATTTTCCACAGCATCCCAAACATCAAGATCAACACCCTCAAGAAAGATTTGCATTCTATCCTTCCAATAACCATACCCCTCACCATTGAAAAATGGGGGTCTGTTCATGGAAGTTCCCTCGTTATTGTTTGAAGTCATTCTCTTGAGACGGTTAAGTCCTTTATACAAGAGTCTAGCTCTGATACCACTTGTTACCAAGTGACTTCAAACACAAGAGGGGGGTGAATTGTGATAGCGGTGCTTATATAAAAAATTACAGATAAATTACTGAATTAAAAAAAACTTGAAAGAAATAAATTGCGAAACGATAAATAACTTGAAGAATAAATTGCAGGAATTAAATTGCAATAAATAAATGACAGAAAATAAATGACCGAAAAATAAATAAAGAACAAAAATAAATAAAGTGCTTGAATGATAAAGAGACAGAGAGCAAAGAAGAGCACGCAAAGAAATTATACGAGGTTCGGCCACCAAACACCCCTGTGGCCTACGCCCCGTCCCCCAAAGCAAAGCACTATGGGATTTTCACTAAATCACTAGCTTTTAAATCGAGTTCAGCTAGAAACCTTTACAACTCTATACGAGCAATACGTTCAAGAGATATCACCTCTCTATGAACACCTTGGGATTCCTACCCAAAAAGAAATGATTTTTACAAATAAAATGAGATGAGAAAGATACACTCAATAGTGCAGATATAACAAATTGAAGCTCAAATAATACAACTCAAATTATGTAGAATAAAAAGACTCTCAAAAAATTGTGCTCAAATAAGTGTGAGTGATGGAGAATATTTTGACAGAGTTTCAAAGATAAAAATTAAGCACTAGCATTGTGTTTCTAAAACAATGCTCATGGTGCCCTTTTATAGGCACCGAGAGGAGCGTCACATTTAAGAGGATTTGTCCGTTCTGCGGCATTAAAGGGATTTATCCGTTCTGGCATTAAAAGGGATTTGTCCGTTGCGGCATTAAAAATTGAAACACGGATACGAAATGATTCTCGGACACACTTGGTGTCCGACATCGTATTTCCAAATGACCTCTCCCACTCGGCATACGATCTCCCATTTCGGCATACAATCTCCCCATTTCGGCATACGACCTCTCCACACATTTCGACATACGACCTCTCCACACGCATTTCGGCATACGACCTCTCCACGGCTCGGCATACGACCTCTCCATAGCTCGACGCGACCTCATTTCGACGCGCGACTTCCCCACGGCTCGACCACGCGACCTCGGCTCGACGCGACTTCCCCACATTTCGGCACGAGAATATTTTCCAAAGAAAACTTGAAATATTTTCCAAACAATATTTTGAGTACAACTTAAGAATTTTTCAAAATACTTTGTGCCTAAAAATAATTTAGAAAAAATTATCATAAAATCAATTTTAGAATAAAAATCATTTTGTGAGTGTGTGATTTTATTTTAATTGAGAGCTTTTTATTACTACTTACAAATAGTCTTAATAAAAATAAATAAATACCCAAAACCCAAAGACTTGAGAAACTATCATTCTTGATACGCGTCTTGGTATTCTTTTCCACTTTTTGCACGGTTGACTATTTGCAAAACTCCCTTTTGTCAATCATCAAAACCATCCTGTCAAGGCATGTATTCACAGAATCAATTAAAAATAAAAGAAATGGAAAGAAATGAGAATGAAATGAAAACCCCCTTTTTGCGCTCAGATCCGGAATCTTCATGGAGATCTTGCTTTGATTCGGTTTCATTTGGGGTATGATTCGATTTTAACAAATCTGGAATGTTTTGGGGTTGAATGTGAAAGAAATTAAAAAGGAAAGAAGGAGAAGATGGGGGCACCGTGTCTGGAGCTTTTAGGGCTAGGGTTTTGAGGGGAGAAAGATGGAAGAGATGAGAAGGAGATAGGGCGAGAATTGTGGATGAATTATGGGGTGATGATGAGAGAAATTGAGAGAGGAGTGAGGGAAGGAGCGGCGCTCCTGGAGGAAAAAGGGAAGAGCGAATTAGGATTAGGGTTAAGGGAGTTTCATGTGGGCCGGACCTTAGTGTGATGGGCTAAATGGCTGAAGGGGTGTGTAAATAAAAAAGGGGTGCGTGTAGTGAAAGGAAGATGGGGGGCGCGCAGGGGTGTGACAGAAGAAAAAAAGGGGTGGGCGGATGAGATGTAAGGCTGGGGAGCTGCTGGACTGGGCACAGGCGTGTGGGTTCTGTCCATTAGTAGATTACTAATGGTACCTCCAACTTCATTATTTGTAACCCTCTTTCCTTTTCGTTCATTTATCTTCCTTTTTTCTTTCTTTTTCATTTTCCTTTCCTTTCTTTTTCTTTCTTTCTTTTTCACCTTTTTCCTTTTTTATTATTCTAAGACCAAAAATATTATTTTTATTTTTTATTATTAATTTAAATAAAATAAATAAATAAATAGGGGCCGGACAAAAATGGAGTATGACAACAAGAAAGGCAAGGAATTGATATGAACTCTAAAAAAGGATTGCTTTTGACTTCAGAACTCTAATTATTAATTCAAATCTGCACATTTTGGGACAGAGTACAGTCGTACCAAATATATACACGGCCGTACCGGACTTAACTTGTGACATTGGGCCGTACCTATGTGTGGTGCATCCCTGACATCAATTATGTACGACCGTACTGCCTTTGGCACGACCGTACTGGACTTTTTCATCGATGCCAGGTGGTACAGACCATGGAGGTACACCCTTAATGAATTTTTGACGTAGGTACGGTTGTACTGAATGTAAGTCAGACCGTACTGCTTGTCCAGTAGTGCTAAAACTTTCCAAAATTTGCCATTTTTTGTCCTTTCTCGCATCTTTTGCTCTTAGTGGTATCTTTATAATAATTCTACAAAATAGGACATAAATGAGTACCTTTGTGATTTAAATAGTGCAAAATGATATATTTAAGTACTAAAAATGCCCTATAAAAGTAGACAAATTGATGTGTTAACACTTATAATAAAGATATGACAATATAGCGGGAGATAATTATAGATATTAATGAATACCTTTCAAATGGATACATCCATCGATATTGAACTGGACCACCAAGCGTTGCCTCGTATGAGAGGTGAATTGGAAGATGCTCCATTGAATCAAAGAATCCTGGTAGGTAGATTCTTTCAAGTTTGCATAAGATTAATGGAATATTTTCATTCAATTTGATCAAATCATCCTGGCTGAAATTATTACTGCACAATCCCTTAAAGAATTGACTTAACTTTGTAAGTGGTCTCCACACAAGGTCAGGCAATGAACTAAATGCAAATAGGAGCAAATACTCCATAAATACGTGACAGTCATGACTCTTCATCTTGTACATTTTTCCTCTATTAACATTTGCACATCTTGCCAAATTTGTAGCAAACCCATCTGGCATCTTAATCTCCTTAATCCACTTGATCACATTCTTTTCCTCATCTGAAGAAAGGCAATAATTTGCCTTTGGTTTTGTCATTTTTCCATTGGCTTTTGGAATTAACTCCAAGTCACTACGCTGGCATATGAGGGCCAAGTCCATTCTTGCTTTTTCATTGTCCTTTGTTCTGCCCTTAACATTCATGAATGTAATAAACACATTATCAAATACATTTTTCTCTATGTGCATCACATCTAGATTATGTCTTAATAAATTGTCTTTCCAGTATGAGAGATCCTAAAATATGCTTCGCTTTATCCAATTGTGACTACGTCCATACCCAGGTAACTTATCAACTTCTGCATCTTCTACCACACTTGGAACCCCATTGACCCAATTCCATATGATATCACCCGTAAGTATTGCAGGAGGCCCATGTTTCTCAACCCTATTTTTTGTAAACATCTTTTTACTTCTACTGAATTTGTGATCACGCGGTAAAAATCAACGATGGCAATCGAACTAAGAGTTCTTCCCCCATATTTTAGTCTAAACAACTTTGTATCATCCATACATATGGGACATGCCAATTTACCTTGTGTACCCCACCCAGACAACATACCGTATGCGGAAAATTCATTAATTGTCCACATCAAGGATACCCTCATTTAAAAGTTTTGCTTTTTAGAGATATCATAAGTCAAAGCACCCTCACTCCACAACTATTGCAGCTCATCTATTAAAGGTTGTAAGAACACATCTATTTTTTATTTCGGATTAGATGGTCTGGGTACGAGGTAAGTCAAAAACATAAATGGTTTAGTCATACACATTTCAGGGGGGAGATTATACGGGGTCACAACAACCGGCCAATATGAATATGGGGTTGTAGATGACTGAATGTAAGGTGTGAACCCATCGGAACATAAACCAAGCCTTACATTTCTTGGTTCGTTTGCAAAGTCTGGATACACCGCATCAAAATTCTTCCAAGCTTCACCATCAGATGGATGACGTAAAATGCCTGACCCAAATCTATTGTGAGAATGCCATCTCATTTCCACTTCAGTCTCCATTGATGCATACAGTCTTTTCAACCTAGGAGTGATTGGCAAATAGAACATCCTCTTTACTGGAACATCGTTGTACTTATCCATCCCAGTGTTACAAGGAACATACCGTGGTTCTTGACAAAACTTTCATTGTCGTTCTGCACTATCATCCTTGTAATACAACATACGCCCATTAAGACAACAATGAATTTTTTGAGATTCCAAACCTACAATGGACACCAATCCTTTTGCTTGGTAAATTTTTTTTGGTAATGAATCCTTTGAAGTACACACATCTCCCAACATACACGCAATGAAATCAAGACACTTTTGAGGAATTTTCTAATTTGTCTTGCTTGCCAACAATGATTTGGAGGCAAGTGGTTAAAGGCTTTACTGGGATATTGCACTACTATTTTCCAGAACTATATTTTATTCTCGTTTTAATTGAATTGTTCGAGCTGTTGGCTTGAGTTTATTTTTGGGATTTTATAGCTCTGAACCCATGTGATAGTGCTGGGATATTCATTTGTAATTATTCAAAATTCAGATATCATTTTAATTTTATTATTTGTGAGAGTTAAAGTTTAATGAGAATGAGAATGTGATGTTCTTAACTCGAGAGTTGAGAGGTTTTGAAATTCGGTTATTTTTCCGCAATAGTCACCTTTAATTTTGATTATAAAATTTCTATTTATTTAATTAATTAAATAAAGCGTATTTGGGGTTAAGGTTGTCACATTAAGTGGTATCAGAGCAGTTCGGTCATATCGGACTATACATGTGTCTTTTATGTTTCCCCGTATGAACTTTGTGCTTGTGTGAGCATATTTTGCTTATGACTTTGTATTTCTGACAACATTGATGATTGTTTGGTGATGCTATGTGCATTATAAATTGTCATGGGTGTTTTTGTCATGATGCCTGTGCCTCGGAATGAATTTGGTAGAGTAGTGTCTTGAAGACATAATCTGTTAATGTATACGGAAGTTATATTTGGTTTGTAGCTAGGTTTCGTAATTCTTCTATTCTCTTCTCTTATTTCAAGAGACTTTGATGTTTTGTAGCATCTTCTTTATCATGCAGCCTTTAGGTAAAATTATCTTGTGTGTTTTTTTTTTTGGCATGACCATTTCTCAATCAGGTGCGTTAGCTAGAATTTTCTTTAATATTCCCTTAAACCTTTTCACAATTTACATGGAAAAGTGCATTAATCAGGTGGTGCATTATTGGTAGACAGAAAGTTCATTTATTAAAGTTCAATTCCGTCATCTGAGATATTTAGTACATTGTTATGACTAGGTTACTAACCTTTTCATGAAGAATCATATTAAGACATCTTGTTACAGAATTAAATCTTCATATCGTATTACGCAAGGCAGTTTATTTATTTATTTCTAATATTACACAAGACTGTTTTGGTCATGTGATATACGGATAATGAGTCCTTTGGATTTGGTTATTAGTAAAACTCATCAATACTTCTCTGGGATAGTGAATGACATATCTATTACATTGAAGATTTTGAATTTATTATTTGATATATTATTAAGCCAATCTTTGACGTAAAATGGTACAAATTTATTTAACAATGATGTGGATTCATTAAAACTTTGAGATGGAGATAATGACCAAGTCTTGTTGAAAGGAATTTATTACCTTTTAATAATATGATTGAAACGCTTTTCACTGGACTGTCTGGATGTGATCCATTGGCATTTGCTTACAATAATTTATTACATGAAACGTGGATGCTCATGCATGTTTGGTTTCATAATGTGATTGTGTAATCTCTATGTTTCTGAAATCCTTTCAAAAAAAAAAGTTGTTGTTACAATTGTGCGGACACTATATGAGCATAGTGCACGCTTGACTCCGACTTGGTTGAATATGTTGGATGTAAGATCCTAAACTTTGTGTCTTTATGTTTTGCAATGACCTTACATGATTGAAATGTGTTTAGTATGTTTTGAAGTTTAAAAATTTGAGTTTTGGGTAACTCTAATCGATTAGAATCATAGCCGTAATCGATTATAATAGTGTTTTTAGTCCTAGTAATTTTTTCAGACACGCCCTAATCGATTAAGGTAAGCTTTTAATCGATTAGGAGCACGTCTTGACTCCCAATATGTTTTTCAAGGACGTCCTAATCGATTAAGGCATGATCTTAATCAATTAGAACGTGTCCTGTTGGGTCAACACATTTTCTAGTGAGGTCCTAATCGATTAAGGAATGATCTTAATCAATTAGAAAGTGTCTTCCTTGGGTAGTAGTAATTTTGAAAGTTCACGTGGGAGATGAAACTTCAGTAGAGTCTCGTTTGTAAGCATGTATTAGGCTGACATATCTTTATACTCAAGAATATATTAAAGACTATTTTTACACGTTGAATATTCATATCTTCTACTCATAAAATTTTTCATTTTCCCTTATCATGAAGGCAAGGTTTTGTAACCTAACTTTTCTAAAACGAAAATTCACTTTTGCTTCTATGATTGTGTCTTGATATGCGTTGAGAAGAATTGCCTATGTTAATGTATTCCATTCTTCCCTTACAACTGTCGTTGTCAGTTCTATTCATATAATCGTGAGAGTCCAGTCACCCTTAAATGTTTATGAGCTATTCAGAGTATGTCAAACGAGCATTAGGTAAAGAATGCATCTTTTATTTTATCATTGACGTTTTCGTAAATTTTGTGGGCAAAATTTCATTTAAGGAGGGGAGAATGTAACACCCTGCATTTTTTCGTACATTTTATGTTTTTAAAAATGTGTTTACTTCATAATTATGATGATTTATAAATTTAGTGATTATGATTTTCATATGTGTGTTTGAATTGTTGAAAAATGTGGAATTTGTATTCAACTGTATTTTTAGAAAATATTAGCATATTTTAACGATACACTATGATTTATTAATTTTATGTTTATCAAATATTATCCTTGAATATATTAGTAATATGCTAAAAATAGTAATTTTAATTTATAAGAGTGTAGGAGTGGGTTTGGGAGAAAAAGAAGGGAAAAAAAAAGAGAAAAGAAAATGATTGGTGATAAGAGAAAAAAAAAGAATAAAAAAAATGAGAAGAAAGGACACGGGACTGTACAGTCCGTTCCTTGTTTCTTTTTTTTTTTTTAAATGCTTTTACTTGTTGCACCTTGGCCCTTTTCTTATACACCCCTAGGCCTACACTATTCATCATCTTCCTGACCAATTAAAACACGCCATGAGTAGCAGAAAAGAAACCAAACGAAGCCCTTCTTCTCTCTTCTTGTTCTCTCACTTTAGTCCATGGCTACACATGAAATCACACCCTTCCCACTCGAAATCGACCACTGAATCCGTTTTCGGTCTCCGTTCGACCAACCGTTGCACCGTTTCATCGCTTTCTCTCCAAGGCATTCAGTTTTTGCCTTGTTTCGGCCACCAAAGTCGTCTTCTCGTAAAACGGATGACGTTTTTGGATTCTACGCGTCGAAAGCTTTCAGAATCACTACTTATTAGCTCGTTTCGGTGAAGTTAATGTCGGACCCTTCGTAACCCTGTTGTGTCGGCGAGACATTTTATGGTCACCGTTTTTTGCTTCATTTTGAATTCGTTGCAACTTTAATAATTCTTAAAAAATTATTTGATGCTAGTAGTTATTTTTTTTTCACTCGTGCTTCGCTCAATTAATTTTTCCCTGTGCTCGTTTTGTGTTCAAACTGTTGCTATAGGCAGTCTTCCACTCCCGTTAGTACCGCAATTTTTTCTTGAGGTAAGGGGGGAGATATTGTGGTTGTGATGATTGTGAGAGTAGATGAAAGAGGGTTTCCCTTAGGCCCCCATAGTGTGATATGTTTAATTTTGTCGTATGTGAATATTATCGAAGTATGTGATATTGGTTGTTTTGATTGTCTTTATTGTGCTGCCATGCACATATGTGGTGAGGGAGTGGCCTTGTGGCTAGGCTCTCGTTGGTTCAATTGGTATGATCGTTGAGTTGTGATTTGGGATTTATGTTATTGTCGTGTCTCATAATTTTTTGTCTTATTAGTATGATGAATTGTGGTTGGTTCATTGTGATTGTTATGAGTTGCTTATGGTTGATCCAATGTGGTTATAAGAGTCGATATTTGATAGTTCTAACCTTGAACATTGTGTTATGCCTCAGTTTTGAAATGACGAAAGAATACTATGCTAAAATTGTTGTTAATTTGCCGTGCTATAGAACCTTGGGGAAGATGAGTATCCAAGTTATATAGTTTTCTTAAATATTATAGAAGAATCTAGGAACCTTAATTTTATCGAAACTTGCTCATAACATGTTTAACGAACTATGAGGGACTAAGGATTAAATATTGGATATGGATGAGTATAGTTGTTTGCTTAATAAACTCGTACTTCGTGTCAAATGAGACTTTGTGGCTTAAGTTAAATGAATTGTGTTGTGACTTTGAGAATCATGTTGTGACTTCAAAAGAATCGTGTTTTGACAAGTCCACTTCCATGTGGCAAATGAATATGATTAAGTCCACTTTAAGTGGCCATGTGTTTTGACAAGTCCAGTACGGTGGCAATAATTATGAGAATGATGACCCTTGGCGGTTCAACTTGGAGTCCTAGTCCGTTAGACCATGATGGATATCCAATACCCCATGATAGAAGTTTGGTGGAATGAACCCAACCTTGATTGATGTGTGTAGGTAATAAAGACTAATGAGACTCCCATTTGAATTACTAACAATTTAATTAGAGTTGAAACTATCTTATGACCACTTTGTGACTTTGTGATTACCTTGTGACTTTGAGACAAGTCCACCGTAAGTGGCAATCGCTCTGTGACAAGTCCACTCGCCTGTGGCCATGACAAGTCCACTGACGAGTGGCAAATTGCTTGAAATTGACTCCTGCACAGGACGTTAAGTAAATGAATAGTCATTATGAAATTTAGTTTTTGATGATGAAATTGCATAATCTTTGTGTTTGCACATCGTGACGTGTGGTTGATGTCGTTGTGAGTTCATAAGTGACCAAGATATTGTAATGTTTATGTGATGTTGTTTTTCCAACAAGGATATATGAATTTAAGAGTTTGATATATATATATATATATATATATATATTGATCGTTGAGTGTGTTTGTTTTCATCTATCTTCCCTTTTATCCACACACTCAATCACAACGGACTCACCCCTTTATTCTTTGTTTGCTTCCTTGTACCTGATTTATGTGCAGATGAAAATGATTTGGAGGCAAGTGGTTAAAGAGCTTTACTTGGATGTTCCACTACTATTTTCCAGAACTATGTTTTATTCTCGTTTTAATTGAATTGTTCGAGTTGTTGACTCGAGTTTATTTTTGGGATTTTATAGCTCTGAACCGATGTGACAGTGTCGGGATTTTCATTTGTAATTATTTGAAATTTAGATATCATTTTAATTTTATTATTTGTGAGAGTTAAAGTTTAATGAGAATGAGAATGTGATGTTCTTAACTCGAGAGTCGAGTGGTTTTGAAATCCAGTTATTTTTCCGCAATAGTCACCTTTAATTTTCATTATAAATTCCTATTTATTTATTTAATTAAATAAAGTGTATTTGGGGTTAAGGTTGTCACATTAAGTGGTATCAGAGCAGTTCGGTCTTACCGGAATGTGCATATCTATGTCATGTTTTCCTGTATGAACTCTGTGCTTGTGTGAGCATGTTTTGCTTATGACTTTGTATTTCTGACAACATTGATGATAGTCTGGTGATGCTATGTGCATTATAAATTGTCATGGGAGTTTCTGTCATGATGCATGTGCCTCAGAATGAGTTTGGTAGAGTAGTGTCTTGAAGACATAATCTGTTAATGCAAACGGAAGTTATATTTGCTTTGTAGCTAGGTTTTGTAATTCTTCTATTCTCTTGTCTTATTTCAAGAGACTTTGATGTTTTGCAGCATTTTCTCTATCATGCAGTCTGTAGGTAAAATTATCTTGTGTGGTTTTTTTTTGGCGTGACCATTTCTCAATCAGGTGCATTAGCTAGAATTTTCTTTAATATTTTCCCTTAAACCTTTTCACAATTTACATGGAAAAGTGCATTAATCAGGTGGTGCATTATTGGTTGATAGAAAGTTCATTTATTAAAGTCAAATTTCGTCATTTGAGATATTTAGTACATTGTATTGACTAGGTTACTAACCTTTTCATGAAGAAGCATATTAAGACATCTTGTTACAGAATTAGACCTTCATATCGTTTTACGCAAGGCAGTTTATTTATTTATTTCTAATATTAGACAAAACAGTTTAGGTCATGTGATATATGGATAATGAGTCCTTTGGATTTGGTTATCAGTAAAACTCATCAATACTTCTCTAGGATAGTGAATGACATATCTATTACAGTGAAGATTTTGAATTTATTATTTGATATATTATTAAGCCAGTCTTTGACGTAAAATGGTACATTTAACAATGAAGTGGATTCATTAAAACTTTGAGCAGGAGATAATGACCAGGTCTTGTTGAAAGGAATATATTACCTTTTAATAATATGATCGAAATCACTGGACTATCTACATGTGATCCACTGGTATTTGCTTACAATAATTTATCACATGAAACGCGGATGTTCATGCATGTTTGGTTTCATAATATGATTGTGTAATCTCTATGTTGCTGAAAACCTTTCAAAAAAAAGTTGTTGCAATTGTGCGGACACTATATGAACATAGTGCACGCTTGACTTCAACTTGGTTGAATTTGTTGGATGTAAGATCCTAAACTTTGTGTCTTTATGTTTTGCAATGACTAAAAATTTGAGTTTTGGGTAATCGATTAGAGTCATAGCCTAATCGATTAGAATAGTGTTTTTAGTCCTAGTAATTTTTCAGACATGCCCTAATCGATTAAGATAAGACTTTAATCGATTAGGAGCACGTCTTGACTCCCAATATGTTTTTCAGGGACGTCCTAATCCATTAAGGCATGATCTTAATCGATTAGAATGTGTCCTCTTGGGTCAGCATGTTTTCCATTGAGGTCCTAATCGATTAAGGGATGATCTTAATCAATTAAAAAGTGTCTTACTTAGGTAGTAGTAATTTTGGAAGTTCACGTGGGAGAAGAAACTTCAGTAGAGTCTCGTCTGTAAGCATGTTGTTAATGCACGAACTGATAGAGCTCGCCTCCTCCTAGAGCAGTGTCCTTCTCCTCTGGAATGGTGGGGGGAGTACCTACAAAAGGCACTCTGATGCCTAAGTTAGATAGGGCTTTTTAGGAGGTAGAGAAGGTGAACATGAGTAAGTGTCTAGGGTTGTGGAGAGTGTAGAGAGTATATAATGTAGAGAGAGAGTCCCCTTAACCTAGAGGCCAAGCCCTTTATATAGGTGTGGTAGTTTCGACTTATATGCTAGCTTCCTTCCTTAACAAGTATTCGTTTAGAGTGGATAGAGCTTATCTCTTCTCCTTAATATTTGGGGTTCATAACAACTTCAGATATTATCCTTATCCCTTATCTCACCCTTCCCCTAGGTCTGAGGCTTCTTGTATTAGGATAAAGGTCATCGTCTTGGGAGAGTACTGCTCGGCTAATGGGCACGGCCCATTACAGCTCAAACTATATTGGGCTCAGCTCGGTATGAGTCGAATATTGTAAAGTACAGCTCGGAGGCCTAGTTAGGAGGCCCAGCTCAGAGGCCGGCCCATAACACAAGCCCCCTAGACCCTTTGCCTGAAAAGGTACAGGGTCTAATTGTTTTTTCGTTAGGTCGGTATTCGAGCTGGGTGGAAGGCCAAGAAAAAGAAAGTCGCCCAAGCTCCCGGGTTAACCCCTTCTAATGTGCCGACTGCCTTTTCTCCTGCAAAGGTCGCCAAGAAACGACCACAAGATTCTTTTGGTCTTCTCTATCCAGCACCCTAGACTTGCTTGCCGATCAGCTGAGCATCTATTTAGAGTGCAAGTATTTGGTTTTCTCCAAATATCTTGTAAGAGTTGATCCCATCATAGAATTACTCTTATTGAGCTTGAAATAACATAGTTACTACTCGAGAGTAGTAGGTCGGGTTGAACCCGTCAAAGTGCCACGATTAATTACATGGGCTTTGATTGTCAATAATATGATGATTGGTTGGATGATCTGATCTGCAAGGTATGATATCAAAATTTCCAAGACGACCTATGAGGTCTGATCTCTGATGTCTGAGCTGGTATTTGATGTGTGAAGTGAGGTTTTTGTCTGGTCTTTGCTCATATGTTGCTCTTTCCTGGAAGAATAGCTGGGTTAAGTAGTTAAGGTCGTCTAGTTTGTTGAGATCATCCAATTATCTCAAGGTTGAGCCTGACATGGAGAGCTTATATGCAGATCGAGCTCAGAATAGGTTAAGCTCCGAGCAGGTCGAGCTCCAATCAGGATGAGCTCCGAGTAGGTCGAGCTCAGATTAGGATGAGCTCCGAGCAGGTCAAACTCCGATAAATACTTGTGCTGAGGTACAAGGAGAGCTCAAAGCATGTTTGAGCCGAAACTTGTGTTTTGATTTGAAGATTCAGTGTAGGTAGAACTCTAAGCAGGTTTGAACTGTAGGTCTCCGAATAGGCCGAGCTCTGACCTACGGTGAGCTACTCCCACCTAAAATTTGTACTTGAATTTGAAGAATTGAAGTGCATATTGAGATATAAACTCTACACTTGAAGAAATTATTGAGGTGGAGGTCTGCGCCGACCTCGACACTTAGTAATTACATGCTGACCTCTATTGTGAGTTTCAGTAGAGCTCACCAGGTCCTTATACCGACCTGAGATGACTTAGGGGGACCTTGTCCCAACCTCCTTTGTGGTAGGGCTGCCATAGCGAGTGAGTTCACGTCGGGCTTCAGCGTTTTCGAGCTCGTGAGAGCTGGACTTCGTTGATGAGTTCATGGAGAGCACCCTTTCCCAGCTTGTGGAGAGCTGATCTTTGTTGGTGAGCTCACAGAGAGCTTCACCCTTTCCAAGCTCGTGGAGAGTTGGACTTCATTGGCGAGCTCTTTATCTGGTTAGCGCCATGTGGTTTTTGCTTTCACTCTGCATTATTTTTTGTGCTTCGGGGTAGCTTCCCCTTAAAAACTTGTTTCAAAACTGAGTATGAAACATTTATTGCCCCACATTAGGTTTAACCGAGCTGCTTTAGATCTCATCAGGCTTTTATGCTGACCTGGTCACTTAAACCGTAGAGGTTTTATTTAGGTCGACTGGCGATCTTGGTCGAGCTGCTTTAGAGCTTGCCAGGTCTCTCTGCTGACCTGGACATTGAACCACGGAGATTTTACTGCAGTCGAGTTAAGACCATAGTCGAGCTGCTTTAGAGCTCGCCAGGCCTCTCTGTTGACCCGGTGTCTTCGAAACCATAGTGGTTGTTTAGGTCGAGTTACGACATTCCGAGCTTCTTTAGAGCTCGCCTTCGAAACCACAGGGGTTGTTTAGGTCGTAATGACCTGGTGTCTTCAAAACCACAGGGGTTGTTTAGGTCGAGTTACGACCTTAGTCTTTGAAACCACAGAGGTTGTCCAGACCTCTATGCTGACCTGGTGTCTTTAAAACCACGGGGGTTGTCCAGGCCTCTATGTTGACCTGGTGTCTTTGAAACCACTGGGGTATTGATTAGGTCGAGTTCTACTTTCGACACTGGGTGCCGAGTTCCCTGGCGGGCTCGACCTTACGTTTTGGGGTGCTGCTCCTGTCAAAGTATAGACAATTTGCAACAATTTGATATAGTATAGTTAGCATTTAGTTTCTATGTTATGAGTAAAGTGCTCATAGTCGAGTTTTATACTTCCCTTTGAAAGTAGTTAATTTGGTTATCCATGTGGCATGGTCGAGGTAATCAAATATTTGAGGTCAGCGGCATAGCTAAGTTAAGGTCGTTTGAATATCGAAACTGTTGAGATGGGCCAGGTAGGTCACCCCAAATACTAGACTAGGCATCCACCTACAGGTTATCTTGCTCGAAGGTTTAGGCAAATATGAAATGTCACGCGAGGAGGCATCATAAAACGCTCCAGGTAATATTTACCAAAGAATACAATAAAACGAATCGTTGATAGTTTATAGTTAAGGATGAGATGCTGAAAGAAACATGGAAAAATATCACCTGGCTTTGAGGGACGTATCTGTGGTCGTCCGAGTTATTGAGGTCAGTAATGTAGGTGACTTGAGCTCCTCTGAATAACTGAGGTCATCCAACTGACTAAATTAAGGTTGGTCGAATATCTGAATAGTTGAGGTCAGCTCAGTAGTTGAGATGAGGCTGGCCAAGTTGAATAGTTGGGCTTTTCCAAGCATATCTTGATCTCTTTTATGATTTGTGTAGCTAACCTAAGCTCCTAACTCTTAGGATATTCAAAGACATGGTCTTTATCTTGACATCTTCAAAAATCAGTTAGTAAAAGATATGATAGGATATTTTCAATTTGGATGTTAGAAAGAAGATATGATTTGTTAGAAATCATTATGTAAACAATATTATGTGATACTTCTGGATTGACTTAAAATTTCGAATATGAGTGAGATCTATGAATGTCGACTTATCTAAATCTCGAAAAATATGCTAAGCTAATTTAAATAATGTAAGAGATAGAATTTGTTTAAAATGCCGATTTAAAAGGTAAATGATAACTTGTTCTAAATCAGATTGTAGTAGATGAAGGTTGAAGAAATTATTGAATTTCCACAGGATAAGTCGAAGTAAGTCGGTAAAATCTTTTTAGCAATACCAAAGCATAAGAAAAAGATTTAGAGCTCTTTTCAAAAAAAGAATTTAGAGCTTGCCCTGTTAAAGTTATGCACTCCGCATCTTAAGTGCTCCAAATATATCATAGTTAATATATAACACGTCCCTGGCCAGTGCGTATGGAAAACATCTGTTGGGAGAGGTCAACCCCTTAAATGGATCTCAGTTACCTCGAAGGATTAGTCTCTACAGTTGCGCGTGGAGGATACCTTGGTTTACCAAAAAAATATATAACACGTCCCTTAAAAAATTTGAGAATGATAGCACCTCGCTTATGAGTAGCATCGTGGATGAACATCCAGGTGATAAGCCGTAATCAGTCCTATTTTATTTGTGTCGATGTCTTTTGATTTGCTGTAAATCTGCTCTCTTTACGGATGGTATGGGGGTCTCCACCTGATGAATGTGTCGTCATGGGGAGCCCCCACGTTTGATGTATTCCTATTTTCCCAAGTCGCTCAATAACGACCGATCTGCTTATGATCGCTTTTTTGAGGATTTCATCTTGTTCTGATGGGCGTATGCTACACCTCGTGATGAGATGCATAACGAAACTTAAGGCCTGGGAAAAGTTTTATCGGGGCTTGAGGTGCCCCAAGACCGGATCTTTAGATGGTTGTTGGCTCCGGCTGATAGTGTTCTGGCTTAGTTCCTCCGGTGGTGATCGTCGGTTAGTCGTGCTCCTCGTCTGTACCATCCATCTCGAGTGGTGTCCTTGAGGCCCAGGCTAGTTTTATCGGGCCCCACGGTGGGCACCAATGTTAATGCACGAACTGGTAGAGCTCGCCTCCTCTCGGAGCAGTGTCCTTCCTCCTCTGGAATGGTGGGGGGTACCTGCAAAAGACACTCTGATGCCTAAGCTAGATAGGGCATGTTAGGAGGTAGAGAAGGTGAGCATGAGTAAGTGTCTAGGGTTGTGGAGAGTGTAGAGAGTATAGAATGTAAAGAGAGAGTCCTCTTAACCTGAGGGGCCAAGCCCCTTTATATAGGTGTGGTAGTTCCGACTTATATGCTAGCTTCCTTCCTCAACAAGTATCCGTTTGGAGTGGATAGAGCTTATCTCTTCTCCTTAATATTCGGGGTTCATAACAACTTTAGATATTATCCTTATCCCTTATCTCGCCCTTCCCCTAGGTCTGAGGCTTCTCGTATTAGGATAAAGGTCATCGTCACGGGAGAGTATTGCTCTCGAACGATATTGGGCTCAGCTTGGTATGGCTCGAATATTGTAGAGTACAACTCGGAGGCCCAGCTAGAAGGCCTAGCTTGGAGGCCGGCCCATAACACATGTGTTAGGCCGACAAATCTTTACACTCAGGAATATATTGAAGACTATTTTTACACGTTGAATATTCATATCTTCTACTCAGAAAATTTTTCATTTTCCTTTATCATGAAGGTGAGGTTTTGTAACCTGACTTTTCTAAAAGGAAAGTTCATTTTTGCTTCTATTATTGTGCCTTGAAATGCGTTGAGAAGTATTGCCCATGTTAATGTATTCCATTCTTCCCTTACAACTGTCGTTGTCAGTTCTATTCAGATAATCATGAGAATCCAGTCCCCCTTAAATGTTTATGAGCTGTTCAGAGTATGTTGAACGAGCATTAGGTAAAGAATGCATCTTTTATTTTATCATTGACGTTTTCGTAAATTTAGTGGGTAAAATTTCATTTAAGGGGGTAGAATGTAACAACCCGCATTTTTTTGTACATTTTATATTTTTAAAAATGTGTTTACTTCGTAATTATGATAATTTGTAAATTTAGTGATTATGATTTTCCTATGAGTGTTTGAATTGTTAAAAAATGTGGAATTAGTATTCGATTGTATTTTTAGAAAATATTAGCATATTTTAATGATACGCTATTGATTTATTAATTTTATGTTTATCAAATATTATCCTTGGATATATTAATAATATTCTGATAATAGTTATTTAAATTTATAAGAGTGTAGGAGTGAGTTTGGAAGAAAAAGAAGGGAAAAAAAAGAGAAAAGCAAATGATTGGTGATAATAGAAAAAAAAAATAGAATAAAAAAAAAATGAGAAGAAAGGACACGGGACTGTACAGTCCTTTCCTTATTTCTTTTTTTTATAAATGTTTTTACTTGTTGCACCTTGGCCCTTTTCTTATACACCCCTAGGCCTACACTATTCATCATCTTCTTCTTGATGAATTAAAATACACCGTCAGTAGCAGAAAAGAAACCAAACGAAACCCTTCTTCTCTCTTCTTGTTCTCTCACTTTAGTCCATCGCTACACACGAAATCACACCCTTCCCACACAAAATCGACCACTAAATCCATTTCTGGTCTTCGTTCGACCAACTGTTGCACCGTTTCATCGCTTTCTCTCTCCAAGGCATTCAGTTTTTGCCTTGTTTCGGCCACCACAGTTGTCTTCTTGTAAAACGGATGACATTTTTGGATTCTACGCATCGAAAGCTTTCAGAATCACTACTTATTTGCTCATTTCGGTGAAGTTAACATCGGACCCTTCGTAACTCCATTGTGTCGGTGAGACGTTTTACGATCACTGTTTTTGCTTCATTTTGTATTCGTTTCAGCCTTAATAATTCTTAAAAAATTATTTGATGCTAGTAGTTTTTTTTTTTCATTCGTGCTTCGCTCAATTAATTTTATCCTGTGCTCGTTTTGTGTCCAAACTGTTGCTGTAGGCAGTCTTCCACTCTCGTTGGTACTGCAATTTTTCCTTGAGGTTAGGGGGGAGATATTGTGGTTATGATGATTGTCTTCCACTCTCGTTGGTACCGTATTTTTTCCTTGAGGTAAGGGGGAGATATTGTGGTTGTGATGATTGTGAGGGTAGATGAAAGAGGGTTTCCCTTAGGCCCCATAGAGTGTTATCTTTAATTTTGTTGCATGTGAATATTATCTAAGTATGTGATATTGGTTGTCTTGATTGTCTCTATTGTGCTGCCATGCACATACGTGGTGAAGGAGGTGCCTTGGGGTTAGGTCGTCATTGGTTCAATTGGTATAATCGTTGAGTTGTGAATTGTGATTTATGTTATTGTCATGTCTTATCATTTTTTGTGTTATTAGTATGATGAATTGTGGACTGGTTGGTTAGTTGCTTATGGTTGATCCAATGTGGTTATAAGAGTCGATATTTGATAGTTCTAACCTTGAGGATTGTGTTATGCCTCTGTTTTGAAATGACGAAAGAATACTATGCTAAAATTGTTGTTAAATTGTCGTGCTGGTACCTTGAGGAAGATGAGTACCCAAGTTATATAGTTTTCTGAAAAATTATAGAAAAATCTAGGAACCTTAATTTTATCGAAACTTACTCATAACATGTTTAACGAATTATGAGGGACTAAGGATTAAATATTGGATATGGATGAGTATAGGTGTTTGCTTAATAGTCACCTTTAATTTTCATTATAAAATTCCTATTTATATATTTAATTAAATAAAAGAGTATTTGGGGTTAAGGTTGTCACATTACCCATATCACCCATACTTTGGAAGTCATACCTAGGCCTAAACACATCATCGACCATATGTTGCATTAGCGTGAAAGGATCATCATTATCCATATGTCCACTACTACAAGGCACATTTACTGGGTGAACACGTGGCGCTTCTTCACCTTGCTTAGTCCAATACCAATAATTTGGTTGGAACCCAACACTATACAGATGGACCTTGATTTCTCCTTTAGACAATATGTCCTAAACCTACAAATGTCACAAGGACATCTGATTCCACCATTACTTACAACTTCAGGTTGTGCTCTAGCCTTCAGTATAAACTCTTCAACCCCTTTTACAAAGCTTGGTTTCACCCCTCCTCTACCAGAATAAAGTCTATCGTATAGCCAACTCCGATCTGGAGGGTGACCATCCATTTCTGAAATGTGTCATTTTTAGGAAGGCGACCAAAAAATTCTGCTTATACTGTTACAAACAGAGGTTAACACAAAGGTGTCAAATGTGTTACTTGTTACATAAGTAAGGTGGGGTTAGTGTTACATTAAAAAATAGAGGGGGTGTGGCTGTGATTTAAAGGAAACTCAGGGTAATTTCACCATGTAAATAAACAACAAATCTCTCCTTGTACTCATCTTCCAAGGAAGGTAATTCAACACTATATTACATCAATTAAAATTAAATAAATAAACAGCAGATCTCTCCTTGTACTCATCTTTCAAGGGAGGTAATTCAATACTATACTACATCAATTCAAATTAAATAAATAAATAGCAGACCTCTCCTTGTACTCATCTTCCAAAGGAGGTAAATCAACACTATACTATATCAATTCAAATTAAATAAATAAACAACAGACCTCTCTTTATACTCATTTTCCAAGGGAGGTAATTCAACACTATACTAATAGACAAAAATGATAGATTTGGTACCTTAAATGCCAATTTTTGATTTGGTATCCTAAGTTGTACTAAGTTGTTCCACTTAGAGTTGGTGACTGCAAAGAAGGGAAATTATAAATATATAAACAAAACCATTGCAAAAATACAACAGAATATGAGCTTCCAAAAAAACTGTTTAGTGTTGCAATAAATTCAGTCAAAGTAACCAAAAAAGGTGTCAGCATAAAAATCTATATTTCTCTCTCTCTCTCTATATATATATATATATATTATACTAGCACTAGGAATAAGAACACATCATACATTTTACTTCAATAAATAAAAAGCATACCTCAGATGGTTGCTGCTGTCCATTTCTTTTTTTTTTGGTACAAACTGTTGTCCACTTCTTATTTCCTGCAAGAGTGCGAAAAAAAGCATTATATTAATTTCCAAGCTTTCTAATAGCTGGTAAAGAGTTAATCCCTCATCCACGAAGAAATGAGTATATAAACAAACCAAATCGAGAAAGCTGATCTTTAATCGCAGGATTGGAGCACACAAATTTAGGTTTCAAAGGCAAAAATAATTCACCATACCGTAGATAAATGTGGCAATTCACTTCTCAGCCAAAAGTGCTAACAAATTAACAACAAATTGTTGCAATAATTAAACAGCCCACTGCCACCATATGAGGCCAATACATAATAGGATCATGCCAACTGAGTTTGATTGTATGTAAAACTTCTCCTGTTTTGTATTTTTTTATAACTAATTGATATACTACTCAACCATTCCATTTCTACCCGTATCATTACCACAGCAAAAATTACCCCATTTTCCTCATAGTTTAGTAGCAAGTGGGGACGAGCACAACACAGCATTGAGAACAAGAGCAACAATGTTCATCACAAAAAAAATGCCCTTTTGAAATCAAAATTTCAGAACCAAAATGACAGAACTGCCAGAAAATGACAGCAAAAAGAAATGAAAATACTTATAACCAAAATTTCTTGTGGTCAAACGCCTATTGACCTGTTCAATGCAATCCCCAGAAGAACTAAACCAAAAAAAAACTGACTAAAATTGAAAGGAGAAGTGAGGACCTCTATGAAGGTGGAGGAGATGGCGACAAGGAATGTGGCGGCAGCCCAAAGAAAAGCACTGAGAGCTATGACGTGGGCACGATTGTGGTTCGATTCTGGTTCTGGTGGGCAAGAGAGAGGTGCGGCATAGCAGAGAGAATCGATTCTGGTTCTTGATGCAAGAAGAAGCAGATTCGCGAGCAGAGAAGCATATCCACGAACAGAGGCCACAACAGAGGTGGAGAGAGGCAGATATCCGTGAGCAGATGCAGCGACGATAGAGGCAGAGATTATACGCGATGGAGAAGAAGCGGAGCAAAGTCATGCAAGAGCTGAGAAGAATCGCAGGTTGCAGGCAAGATTGGCTTGCAGCGGCACAGCAGAGAGAATGAAAGGGAAGATGAAAAGGAAATGAAAATGAGAGAGGAAATGTAATTAACCCTAGCAGTGTCAATTTTACCGATGACTTAGCCGTCAGTAAGGCCTTCACCGTCCAGGAAATTAAATGCGGGAAAATAGACCATTTTACTGCTGCACAAGTTACCAACGGCTTAGCTATCAGTAATTTAATAGACAATTATAAACGGCTAAGCCGTAGATAATGATGTTTTTTCGGCGGTTAAATTTTACAATTACCGACGGCTTGTTCGTCAGTATTTTAAAAACTACATTCGAAATAAAATAATTCTATACCGACGGCTAATTTCATACTCAGCATTTTTCCGGCGAATTACCGATGGCCAAGTCGTCGATAATTAAATTATTACTGACGGAGTCGAGGCCATCGGTAAAATTCCGTCGGAAAGCAGCAGTTTTTTTTTTGTAGTGATGGATCACTACTATGAACTCTGAGTTAAAGGCTCTTGAAGCCAATAAGACTTGGATATTGACTGACTTGCCCTCTATAAAAGTTCCTATTGGTTGTCATTGGGTCTACAAAATTAAGTATAAAGCTGATGGCTCGATAAAACATTACAAAGCGCGGTTAGTTGCCAAAGGATATACGCAGCAAGAAGGTGTGGACTATTTTGAAGCATTTAGCCATGTTGCTAAACTCACAACAGTGCGGTTAATCCTTGGTTTGGCAGCTACTCAAAATTGGCATCTTCACCAATTGGATGTAAATAACGTGTTTCTTCATGGTGATCTTGATGAAGAAATGTACATGGAGCTTCCTCCTGGTTTTTCAGCTTCTAAACCACATCAAGTGTGCGAATTAACCAAGACCTTGTATGGCCTCAAATAGGCTAGCCGATAGTGGTTTTCTAAACTCTCATGCTTTTTACTATCACTTGGTTTTAGGCAATCTCAATCAGATCACTCTTTGTTCATTCAAAATTCTTTCTATGCTTTCACAACTCTTCTTGTGTATGTAGATGATGTTATTCTCGCAGGCACAACCTTATCTCATATTCAACATGCACATCAAATAGTTGCTTGACAATTAGTTCAAAATCATGGATTTGGGAACTGTCAAGTATTTCTTGGGTCTGGAAGTAGCTCAATCACATAAGGGAATTCATCTTTACCAACACAAATATGCTTTGAATATTCTTTCGGACACTGGATTGTTGGCTTCTAAGTCGTGTTCTACTCCAATCACCAAACTACATCATAAAACAGAGGACAATCCAGAATTATTTCATGATCCTTCTGCCTATCAGAGGCTTGTTGGAAGATTGCTACACTTGACTAAAACTCTATCGGACATATGTTATGCTTTTCAATTTCCCAGTCAATTCATGTCAGCACCAACAGTTTTACACTATCAAGCTATGAACCGAGTTTTGCGCTATATAAAGGGTGCCCCTGGTCAAGGCATTTTCTTCTCTGCCACTTCGCGTGTCCAATTAAATGCGTTTAGTGACTCTAAATGGGCTACGTGTCCTTCTACGCGAAGATCAATCACTGGTTTTTGTGTGTTTCTTGGTGATTCTCTTTTTGCTTGGCGTTCTAAGAAGCAAGCCACTATTTCCAAATCGTCTACTAAGGCTGAATATCGAGTGTTGGCTGCCACTACCTGTGAACATCAATGGCTCACATAGTTGTCATTGATCTTTCAGTTCCTTTCATCTCATCGGCTTTACTCTACTGCGACAGCCAATCTGCATGACATATTGCTTCTAATCCCAGTTTTCACGAGCGTACAATGCATATTGACCTTGATTGTCACATTGTACGTGAGAAGCTACAAGCCAAGTTATTTCATCTTTTGCCCATAAGCTCTTCCAATCAAACAGCTGATTCTTCACAAGGCCCTTCAAAGCCGCTGTTTTTCTTCGCTTTCTTTCCAAGCTGTGGGTGATTAATATCCACTCTTCAGCTTGTGGGAGGTATTTGAATCAATTGATGTAAATAAAATAGTTAATAAAGAAAGTGAATTTGTTAGTTAGTTACAAGTTAGTTAGGTAGTTAAATTAGTTGAATCTTCTCTGCTCTCTTTATATATATTTGTATCTCCTTACACTACGCCATAAAATGCATTAAATGGAACCACTTTCAGTAGCGTTTTTCGCTGAAGTGCTGTTGAAAATAAGGCAAAAGGCTTTTAATAGCGCTTCCTTAAAGAAGCGCTATTGTAGGGAAAAGAATAGATATCGCGCTTCCTTAAGGAAGCTAAGTTATATAACGCTTCCTATAGAAAGCGATGTATATCCTGTTAGTGTAAGCCCTAGAGGCCAATGTAGTTCCTTTTGAACTTATAATTTGTATCATGTTATTTATCTATTATATGAGGCATTTCAATTATTATGTTTGTTTCAACGTAATAAAGTCCTTGAGTAAAAGTTCAATTTTAATAGACCATCGAGTAGATGACTCGGTTGTGAGATACTATAGAACTTACTCTTAAATATCTGTAGTCAAGTATTATTATCAATAAGTGCAATAATAATACATTAAGACTATTATGTGGGTAGACTGATAACCTTATCTCACAGGTTATAGATATGAGATATCAAGTCACCGCATAGGTACACATTAGGGTAATTGTGTACTTGATTGACCGGCCATGAGAATACTATATAATGCGTTATGTAAGTGTCATAAGTTGTTCTCATAGTGATAGTGGTGTATTCCACCCTTTGACCTGAAACCACTATGGTCCCTACATGAGAAGTTGAGTGTTTTGTTGCCGTCAAACATTGTCTGTAACAAGACAATTATAAAGTCGGTTAACTGGGCACTCCACGAGTCATGTAGAGGGACATGAGTGACCTAGATGGGATTTGCCCCTCCTACATAACAAGAGTAATATCTGTGGGCCCCTTGATAGAGTATGACTGTAAAATGCATGGCCATGCTGAAATAAGTCAATATGAGATATTGATCTTATTTGTTGTTACTTAGTCTCCTTGGGTATCAAGGAATATAATGTTGAACTATACACGGGTGAAACACACTATGCCATGTGTTCAATATAGATATAAGGGCAAAAGGGTAATTATACATATGATCATTATCATGGAAAGGTTACGTCATAACACTGACATTACTGGGTAGCAGTGATGTGTTGCTAGACACCGCTCTCTGTTTATAATATTAAATAGTGATTTAATATTATTGCCAAAGTTACGGGAACCTACAGGGTCACACACACAAGAACAGATTAATGGGAGATTAAATATAAATGAGTAAGACTCGTTTTATTCAGTGGTGTGCTCTTATGACGCACTATCGTAAGTTAAGAGCAACGCAGCACATGGTAAGCTACGGTGCACCGCTAGGTCAGTCTTAAGTGGTTCTATAAATAGAACACTTAAGCTGAAAGTTCATTCAAGGAATTAACCCTAGCCGTACTGAGAGACCTTGTGTGCGTTCGTGACTGCCGGCTCCGTTCGTCAGCTAGCACAGTAGACGGTGGCCACTCCCATTCGAAGTTTGTTCATGTGGACTGCGTAGAGGCGTTGTCATCAGTACAACGCTCGTGCTCGACTCCAGTTCTCGTCTGCAACAGTCTACGCTACAAGAGGTAACTAACATTACCCCTGAATCATGACCATTCGCAACGATCCATGGAAGGGATTTTTTTTTCCACTGCGTTTTATCTTTGATTATTGCGCGATTTCCCTACATATCCCTCAACTAAGATAGCGCTTCCTAAAAGGAAGTGCTATTTATTCCTTTTCCAAAAAAAACCCTAAATTGAGCCCCCTCACGTATTCCCTTTCACTCTCGCTCGCTCTCTTCACTTTGTTCCTAAATTTGCATCTCACTCGACTCTGCTCCTCCTCTCATCTCATCTCATCTCATCTCGCCGCTGACATCTCCCTCCACTCTGCTCCTCCTCTCCCGTTCCCCCTTAAGAAAATCCAAGATTTGCCTCGCCGACTGCCTCGAAATGGCAACAGAGGAGTCGCCAGAAGCCACTAGTGTCTGGCGGCGCTGCAAAACCGAAGCCCCTCAAATGGCATCCCCGAGAAATGCTCGAAAACCTAGGAGACCACGCGTGGAAGTTGAGAAAGTATAGCGGTCGGCCAAATAAGGAAAAATCGAACTTGGCAGAACCTTCAACATCTTATCCAAGTATGCCTAGCTATTTCAAACTAGTTATCTTTGTTGGAACCTAAATGATTGAGAAGTTTAGACTCTCATTAATTTTGATGATAATAAAGCATTTGCAAGTGAAAAATTTATCTTCTAATAAGTCTTTGAGTGTGCAGGTATTAAAATTACTTATATTTTATAAGTCACTCAAGCAAGAAGAAGCAAATCACAAGAGTTTGAATACATTCCATGTGTGTTTACATCCGGTTCACTCCAACGTCTTGTGTAAAGCGAGCGTCCGGTAGTGTTATCGTTTGACACGTGGATTATCCAATTGCTGTGAGCATCCGTCCATTGTTCTAAGAGAGCATCCGATCGATTAATGAATCACGTGATGGTCACGTTTTTGCTCTTCTCCTCAGCTAATTTGGAACGGAATTCAAATTTTATTTTGTGTGCTCATTTTGATGTACGAGGTATCAAAGGTGACACATTTAGTATAAGACAAAATTCGTACAAGGCAATTGTGAAAAGCAGATAGTACAAAAACGGTAATGTGTACTATTCTGATAATTCTCTGGAAAGGAAGAAAAGGACAGCATTTCAAATTATCTCACTCAGTGATATGGAGCTGAATTTACTGCAACGGTAATACCCTTAAGGACTCCTATAAATACCCCAAGGTATTCATTGAAGAAGGTTGTCAAAAACTGCTAGAAACTATATTCTGAAAGTGCTATTACTCAAGTGAGCAATCAAGTTTCATACCAAGTTTCTGGACAACAAGAACTGAACCTCATCGTCTGATATTCTTTCTGTTAGAAGTTATTTGTTTCTGAGCTTAATTTTTTCATCCACTCAGTGAGAGTTATTTAATTGTATTCAAAAGAAAATCTCTTTGTGAAAGTTGTATTGCCTAGTTTAGGCTTTGTTCCTCAAAGGCTCGAACGTACTGAGTCGTTTTGAGAAGTTAAGAGTATTGTCAAGTTTGTGACAGTAGAATACTCTTAAGGAAAATTGTAATCAGTTGATTATAGTGGAAAATCCTTCAGGAACGAAGGGACTAGACGTAGCTACCAGGTTGGTGGTAAACTAGTATAAATCTCTGTGTTTCTTGCTTTACTGCCTTACATTTATCATTATCTTGCTCAGTAAAACAAGTTTTCACAAACCGCATTTCCAGCGTCTAGTCTATATTCCAGCATTTGATAACAACCAGTTTTAAAATCAAGTGTTCAGAAAGTGTTTTTAACTAAAAGTTTGCGAAATGTTTTCAACACAATTCAACCCCCTTCTTGTGTTCACGTTCAGTTTTAATCAGAGCTCGACCTCTTGGTTGAATACTTAATCAGATCTATTTTTTTATTTTAATTTGTAGTTTACAGTGGGCTAAGCCGTCGGTAAAGTACAACAGCAAAAATGGTTGTTTTCGTGGATTTTACCGACAGTCATGTGACGACTTTCTGACGGCCGTCGGTAAATTTTACCAAGGAGGAAAATACCGACGACCTCGAGGCCGTCGGTAGGCCGTCGGTAATCTCGAATTACCGACGGTTTTTGAGAATTACCGACGGCTTTTGGCCATCGGTAATGACGAAAATTCTTGTAGTGACTGTGAACATATCTGCAGAAGGTGGTCACATGAACCGTCCTCCCTCTATTTAATGGAGAAAAATTTGACTACTGGAAATATAAGATAAAAGATTTCTTTGAGACACAACAACTTGAGTTGTGGGATATTGTTGAAAGTGGTTACATTCTTCCCGCTAATGCTCATGGTGTTGCCATTGCCAGAGAAAATTGGAATGATGAGCAGAAAAAGATATATTAAATCAATCAAAAAGCTAGATTCATTCTTATCTGTGCTATGTCAGAAAAGGAATATGACAAATGTAGCAAATTTGATACTGCCAAAGAAATCTGGGATTCACTTGTTTTGTCTTATGAGGGCTCTGCCCAAGTAAGAGAAACTAAAGCTAGCATGTTGGTTCGCCAATACGAGTTGTTTAAAATGGAAGAGGGTGAAAACATTGAATCTATGTTTGGAAGATTCCAAACACTTGTTCATGGGTTATAGGCCCTTGGAAAAAGCTATACCACACTTGACCATGTGAGGAAAATCCTGAGAAGTTTGACCAAGTAGTGGAGATCCAAAGTCACTGCTATTCAAAAAGCAAAAGATTTAAACGTCTTAAGACTTGAAGATCTCTTAAGTTCTTTGAAAGCTTATGAACTTGAGCTGAATGAAGAAGAACCTGCGAAGAAAAGCAAGTCTATTGCTTTGAAAGTTAACAAACATAAAGCAAGTACTTTTAAAGCCCTTCAGGCTGAAAAAGAATCACAAGATGAAGCTTCAGAAGGAGACGTTGATGGATTAGATGATGATCTCGCGTTCATATCCAGTGTAACATCTCAATTTTTATGAAAATTATTTTATAGTTCCAGCTACTTGAAAATAAATCATGGAGATTGATCACCTCAATGGTTTGTTAAAAGTACAAAGAACAACAAAGATTTAATGTAAACAATTTACTGTTTTAGTAATTAATTCAGATTAACAGACAGTGTAGACGTATACTGTTTTTAATATGAATTAATCCCGAAAAATGTGAAAGATTGTAGTTTAATTAAATAAAATTATTTTATTGAAAGAGAAATAATTCTCAGGATTTAATAAATATTTTTAAGTCATAGTTTGGATTTTTATTGTCTAGTTATTGTATTAATTGTCTGTTTTATGTCATATTTAATATGACTATTATTTTAAAGATTTTGTCTTGATAATTTTATTGTTTGAATAATATCTATATGACAAGAGAAATTGAAATTAGTGATCCTCACTAATTTACAGTTTTTATTACGCTGCAAGAATTCTATCGAATTCTGCCGTAACTAGGCTATTGTGTGTGTTTCTAACTGAAACATGCCCAAACATGATCCAAATTTTATAAAATTTTAGATCTTAACATTTTCCAATATTTAGGATTTATTGTAATTTTTCTAGAATTTTTGGGCATCAGAAAATATTTAGTGTATTTTCTATGGCTAGAGACTGCCTAATTGCGACGTTTCGGTTCGCATTTCGAGAAAACGAGATACATGGGTAATTTTCTTATGCCGCGAGGAACATTTGTGATTTTTGGGTGTCGGGTTATAATTAGAATTATTTTGGGAGTTTTAGTATTAAAACCTAATATACGCGTAACGCCGCGCACCCGGTTGAGCGAGAACGCGACGAAACGAAACCATGAGCTAAGGGGAATGTATGGCGGCTGCAGCTGGACCAATAGGATGCAAGCCACATGATTGTAGCACACCATTTGGAAAGGAAGCATTTTGATTGGTTTAGGAAGTAATCGGTAGTTAGTTTGTTAAGTTAGTTTGGTTAGTTTGTAAGTAATTAGTTAAATTCCAACTAAATGAACAAAATATATTCCCACCTTGTCCTCATTATTTTCGTGGCCTCCTCCCTTGCCCAAGATCAGAACCATTTCATTCTCCATTGTTGGAGAACATGAGAAAAAAAATTTGAAAGAGAAAGTGTTGGTTTTGAAGGATTTTGGAGTTAAAGCTTTCACCTTTGCTTCCTTCCTTCTCAATCCTTGTTCTATCGTCTCTAATCTTCTTGGTAAGGATTCTAATCCCTTCTCCTTTCTCCATGGATGAGCTTTCATGGTTCTAGAGTTGTTTCTCGTGATTTTAGTTTTGATTCTTGAAGGAAAGTGATGTTTAGGCTTCAATCTTCCATCCTTTCTTCTTAATCCTTGATCCATCACCTCCAAACTTCTTGGTAAGCTTCATACCCATTATTTTCGCTCTTGAGTTTCATGATATGGATTTGGTTGGTTTTAGGAATTATTTTTGGGCAAAAGTGTTAGATTTTGCTAGATATGCATGATTAGTCTTAAAGCCCTTTGTTTTCCTCCATGATTAAGCATGATTAGAGTATTTGAAAATTTGGGAACCCTAACCTTGAGACATGGCCGAACCTAGGGGCTGTTTTAAGCTTTGGTTTTGTTTGGTTTTTAGTGTTTTAGAGTTGATTCTTGATGGGATATACTTGCTAAGTTTGGAAACTAGTCATATATGCATGTTTACAAAGTTTTGAAAAAAATAAATTTGGATTGTTGAGGGGCTGGAACCGTGGCTCATTGATATAGTTTTAATGATGTTTTTATTTGTTCTTAAGTGTATCAAAGTGATTTGGAAGTTGGTTTTTGATTAGGATTTTAAATCTATAAAGATTTGTAAGTTTAAAGCTTTGAAAAATTGTTTGAAACAAAATGAATTTGGGGCTGTTTTGGGGCTTCCAAAACAGTGGCTTATGATTAAATTTTGGGTGAGTTCTAACTTGTTTTTAAGTGTATTAAAGTGGTAAATAAGTTTGGTTTTGATAAGAAGTTTTGATTGAATGAAGTTTGTAAGATTTTGATGTTAAAAGGTTTGAAAATTTGGAGTTGTATTGGAAGCTTTGAAACCGTGGCCTTCAAGAATGTTTTGTAACTTGTTCTTGACTTGAATTTATGCTTAAAAATAGTTGTAAAAGTGGTTGATGATTTGATTTGGCAAAACAATTCAATGAAGCATGATTTTGAAAAAAAGTTTTGGGTTATGTCTTAAGAATTGTTTTAAACATGTAATGAATTTAATTCTAGAATTTTGTGACATGTTTTAGTGCTTTGAAAAATGGTTCAAAGTTGGCAAAACACTATTCATTTGGTAAAAAAACTATTTCAATTGGTAAATTTTGGCTTAGCTATTTTTCTAAGTGTGTAGCTTTTGTAAAAGCTTGAAAACTTGCATGGTTTGAAATTGTTCCATCACATATGACTAGGTGTGAACCAAATGGGATTAAGTGAGTAATTTTTATGCCTTTTAGGACTTAAAACCGTGGCTGCCCTAGAGTCATAGGACTTGGGTTTTTTGGTTCTAATTTTGTTAAGTTTGTGTTGCTAGGGTTCGTGCTTAGGGCACGCGCGAGGTGCGACTTGACGATGGTTTTGAATTTAGCTTGCTTGGATTGTTAAAGCGCCCAAGGTAAGGGAAATTCTTATATAACGAGTTTGGGCTTTTCGCCTTGTGTGTTGTTTGTTTGATTGTTGATTGATTGTGTGGTAGTACTTGTAGTAGTACTATGTGCTGTTGAGATGTTGTAGCATGAACTGTTGTGTATTGATTTGGCCCTGTGTGGCAATACTGAATTGTATTGTGTGACTTAAATCATACTTGATTGATTTAATTGGATTGGAAATTGATGATAATATGTAGCTTGTTCTTGGCCCTGCGTGGCATTATGAGTTGTATTGTTTTCCTTGAATCACCTTGGATTTCATTAGAACTTGGTATTGAATTGGAGTATGAAAAATATTATTATTGATAATGGATTAATTAACAATGCGTTGATCGACTACTATTGGTTGACGATTTACATTGGTAAATCTGATGCGATTCCACAAGCCGAATTCTGATTTCGTAAACAAATTGTTAAGGGCATTTTGATTTAAAAGTAAGCGTGAAGGTTTTAGTACAACTAGCCAAAGCTTGCAAGGAAATTTCAATAGAATAATGGTGGAGAAAAGAATTTGAAATAAATAGTTGAATTTGCGAAAACGGTTGCGTTAAATAATGCGCCTGGGAACATTCTGGCTAAGAAAGATTTGGTAATTAAGAGTGTTCGCACCACCTCTCTTTCCTGGGAATTCTTCCAGGGTGTTATTTAGCACAACTAGGGTTTCAACGACCTAGAACTAAAAAGTATTTTCAGATACATAGGAGTGATACAAGAACTGAGAAAGAGATTTCATGATTCGGGATTTCGAAAGAATAAGACATAGGGAACCTAGTGTTCCTATTGAGCATATGGGCCATGTGTCCTGTGCTGGGACTTAATGTCCAGCTTGCGTGCGCAGTTTCTTGATTAAGGATTGGACCTAGTGTTCCGTATGGCGTGCCTAGTATCTTAACCTAAAAGTTGTGCCTAGCATTTCGCATTACGTGCCTAGAGTTCTGATCTAAGATTGGGACTAGCGTTCCGCAATTGAACACCCGGACCTTGTGTCCTGTGTTGAACTCTTAGTTAATTGAGATTTGGACACCCACTAAGTTGAGTGAGTGAGGGTTCGTCGATCCGCATTGATTAATTAAAGCATTACTTGGGCGTTCACTACGGTGAACATGCCATATTGTTGAATTTGTTTGGATATCACTTGGGCGTTCACTACGGTGAACATGCCATATCGTTGAATTTGTTGGATAACATTTGGGCGTTCACTACGGTGAACATGCCATATTGTACAAATTGTTGGATATCACTCGGGCGTTCACTACGGTGAGCATGCCATATTGTTGAATTTGTTTGGATGTGTACTAACCATTGAGCATCGACACTCGGAGCGTTTGATTGGTCTTACAGACTTCAAAAGACGAGTTGTCATGTCACTCGTAGCGTTTGATTAGTCGTACAGACTTCAAAAGGCGAGTTGACACTGCATTGCCTAAGTAGAGGCACGCCAAAGTAGTGGCCAGCCAAAGTAGTGGCAAGCCTAAGCAGAGGCTTTTTTGTTCGGACGTTGGGAAAGTAGTTCCCGTCATACTACTGACCTATTAAGGCTGCAGGTGTATACATAACTTGCCATACTGCATTGACATGCATAGCTAACCACATTTATGATATGTGATGAATTGTTTGATGAATTGGATATTGTGATGACTTGATCACTTATCTGTTGATAGATTTGCCTGCTCACATGCAATAGTTTGATATTGTAGTGACTTGATTGTTGATCTGTTGGTTGTTTTGGTTGCTCACATGTAATGCTTGATATACCATGCTGATTGGGTGCGGTCTATAAGTATGTATATGTATATAAAAGCATGTTGTTGTATTATATATGTATATATTGTTTGCATGCGACATAGCCTATGATAAACTCGTGGACAAAGGATTTACCCCTGCACTGTTGTTGGATTGGATGTCCTTATGGATGTCACTTCCAGATGGAGTTCGGTAGCTGTCGCAGCTTCGTCTTTCAGGAGCATTGAAGATGAGCCAGTGGAGGAAGAATTCCTCTGAATACCTCATGTTTGATCTTGTTGAGCTGTTTCTCAGTAAGGGTTATAGTTGTTGGCCAGCTTAGCTTAGGGTTTTGTAAATTGCTGTGTTGTAATTACTCTTTTCAGAAAACCTCGCCTTAGTGTGAAATGATTATGTTGCGTGAAGTATTATTTTGTGATGCATTATACTCTGATAATTGCAAAAGTCTGAATTGGCATCATTTAGAAAACTGTAGTACTCTATGTCTCATTTTGAAAAGGGTTTCAAAGGAAAGAAAATAAAAATAAAAAAATTTACTCCTATTTTTCCATTGCGAAATACATAAGAGTACTCTTTAACTGAAAGCATACAAGCATTAAATGTTTTCAGCATTGGATTGGGTTGCACAGTAGCGCTCCGGAGTCGGGGTGTTACAATGGTGGTATCAGAGCAGTTCGGTTCTAACCAGATTGCTTTGGGTTAAGCTGGCTTAGATTGTTGGGGATTGTCGGGTATAAGTTTGTTATGCCTAGGTTATGTGTACCTTGTTTGTGATTGTCTGTGATGTTTCCTAGTTGAAACAGGTGTGACATTGTGTGAAATTGTGTGCGATCATCTCAGATGATTGAGCTTGTTGTGGGGATTTGGTTAGTTTACTTTGCAGAAATTCGATGCCTTCGGGGCGAACGAGTCTTTCTGCTAGTGCTAGTAACTTAGACGTGAATCACGTAATTCGGGTGATAGTCTGGATAGCAACTACTGTCGCACAACAGATTACCATAGAGAATCAACACGATTTGCTAAGACAACAAACGGAGGAGCTAGCTATTGGAGGGTCAGTTAGGCCAGATTATTGGAACCAAGGGCAAAGTGGAAGACAACAACAAGGAACATCTCATTTCCATCCTTAGGGAAATAACTGCAATCAGAATTGTCCTATGGCGTTGGCTATTGGGAATGGCCAGGAGTTGAAGTGGAACTGTCACCAACATGGAAGCAAGGAACAGTTAGCTGAAGAATGCTCATCGAAGGACCGACTATGCTGTAACTGCAAGAAGCTAGGATGTTTTTCTAAGGACTATCAATTGCCAAATGTGGATCAAATACAGATGATGCGAAGGTTGCGTGCCCAGCTACTGGAGGATATGTCTACATGATAGACAGAAGAGGGAATCACAAGCATCGATAGCCGAAGACGCACTACTTCAATGGTGAAGATGAGGAGCACAACATTAACAGTAACCAACCAGGGAAAGATCATGCTTTAACTGCAAGGAATTGGGATATCTGTCCAGAGACTGCAAGGTACCACGAGCTGAGTCTACTGTCAACAATGTTGAAACTACAAGACCAACCACTAAGGGACGTGTCTACACCCTAAGTAGAGGAGAGGACTCATCATCTGAAGACTTCGTCTCAGGAAATGCGACACAATGGAGCTGAGCGGGCCGAGATTTACGAGAGAGATTATCCATAGGTGACGCTATAATTATCGTACTATATGTATTATGGTGTGTGCGTGGTTCTAAATATAGACCACATAAGTGTTTTAACTCTGTGACGTATTTTATTATTATACTAAATTCCAAAATCCAAATTTTTATTATACTTTTGGTATTACGATAGATGTTATTGTGATTGTGTATAATTATTTGTAAGTGATCTTGTTGATTTTGTGGTTAATGATTTTTAGAATTTTTCCTTTCTTTTAATGTCATAAAATCGTGGGTTTTTGAAGAACTTGTGGGTGAGTATTTCAAATTACTTAAGCTTTTGATTTTGGGTTGTTTTAAATTGTTTTATTGATGGCTTTGGAAAATTTTTCTTTTCTTTTCTTGTAAAAGATAATTCAAAATTTTTAGTCCATCTTATCTTGTTGGGAAATGCTTTTGAATTTATTTTCCTCTGGAAAACCATGTTTTATATGTGTGAGGCTAGATTTCAAGTTTAATAAAAGGTTCGTAGTAATTTTGTTGTTGTTGGTGTCTGATTTAAATTTTAGACTTTGAATTAAGTGTGTCTTGATGATTTTAAGGCAAGGAAAAACCTAATCTCAAAAGAACCATAATATTCTTGAGAAGGTCGAGTCTTAAAGAGATCAATTTGTGGTTTATGCAAATTAACTCTTGCTTTGTGTTATTTTTAGAAATTAGACGTTTCTAAAATTAAAGAGATTTGATGTTGGCCTTTGTGTTAGTAGAGTTTCGTTGGTGTTAGCATGTAGCCGTAACCCAGTGTCGTCGTGGCTGTGTTTGTGATCGTGATGGAGTAGAGGTCGTAGTTGGAATAAGGCATCGTTCGTGAGGACTTCTTCGACATGGATGCGGAGTATTGTATTTGTAGACTATAAGTTAATAGATGTAGTGTCTTACTTTAGTAAGTATATATGAATAAAATGTATGCTTTGTGTTTGATTGTTTGAATGTAATAACTTTCATGTCGTATTAGATTTCAAAGTTCAAATTTATGATATGTTTTTAGTATTAACTTATAATTTTCTGAATTTTGGCTTTTAAGTTAATTTTCGGGGACGAAAATTTTTAAGGAGGGTGCAATGTAACATCTCAATTTTTATGAAAATTATTTTATAGTTCCAGCTACTTGAAAATAAATCATGGAGATTGATCACCTCAATGGTTTGTTAAAAGTACAAAGAACAACAAAGATTTATTGTAAACAATTTACTGTTTTAGTAATTAATTCAGATTAACAGACAGTGTAGACGTATACTGTTTTTAATATGAATTAATCCCGAAAAATGTGGAAGATTGTAGTTTAATTAAAGAAAATTATTTTATTGAAAGAGAAATAATTCTCAGGATTTAATAAATATTTTTAAGTCTTAGTTTGGATTTTTATTGTCTAGTTATTGTATTAATTGTCTGTTTTATGTCATATTTAATATGACTATTATTTTAAAGATTTTGCCTTGATAATTTTATTGTTTGAATAATATCTATATGACAAGAGAAATTGAAATTAGTGATCCTCACTAATTTACAGTTTTTATTACGCTGCGAGAATTCTATCGAATTCTGTCGTAACTAGGCTATTGTGTGTGTTTCTAACTGAAACATGCCCAAACGTGATCCAAATTTTATAAAATTTGAGATCTTAACATTTTCCAATATTTAGGATTTATTGTAATGTTTCTAGAATTTTTGGGCATCAGAAAATATTTAGTGTATTTTCTATGGCCAGAGACTGCCTAATTGCGACGTTTCGGTTCGCATTTCGAGAAAACGAGATACATGGGTACTTTTCTTATGCCGCGAGGAACATTTGTGATTTTTGGGTGTCGGGTTATAATTAGAATTATTTTGGGAGTTTTAGTATTAAAACCTAATATACGCGTAACGCCGCGCACCCGGTTGAGCGAGAACGCGACGAAACGAAACCATGAGCTAAGGGGAATGTATGGCGGCTGCAGCTGGACCAATAGGATGCAAGCCACATGATTGTAGCACACCATTTGGAAAGGAAGCATTTTGATTGGTTTAGGAAGTAATGGGTAGTTAGTTTGGTTAGTTTGTAAGTAATTAGTTAAATTCCAACTAAATGAACAAAATATATTCCCACCTTGTCCTCATTATTTTCGTGGCCTCCTCCCTTGCCCAAGATCAGAACCATTTCATTCTCCATTGTTGGAGAACTTGAGAAAAAAAATTTGAAAGAGAAAGTGTTGGTTTTGAAGGATTTTGGAGTTAAAGCTTTCACCTTTGCTTCTTTCCTTCTCAATCCTTGTTCTATCATCTCTAATCTTCTTGGTAGGGATTCTAATCCCTTATCCTTTCTCCATGGCTGCCATGGATGAGCTTTCATGGTTCTAGAGTGGTTTCTCATGATTTTAGTTTTGATTCTTGAAGGAAAGTGATGTTTACGCTTCAATCTTCCATCTTTTCTTCTTAATCCTTGATCCATCACCTCCAAACTTCTTGGTAAGCTTCATACCCATTATTTTCGCTCTTGAGTTTCATGATATGGATTTGGTTGGTTTTAGGAATTATTTTTGGGCAAAAGTGTTAGATTTTGCTAGATATGCATGATTAGTCTTAAAGCCCTTTGTTTTCCTCCATGATTAAGCATGATTAGAGTATTTGAAAATTTGGGAACCCTAACCTTGAGACATGGCCGAACCTAGGGGCTGTTTTAAGCTTTGGTTTTGTTTGGTTTTTTGTGTTTTAGAGTTGATTCTTGATGGGATATACTTGCTAAGTTTGGAAACTAGTCATATATGCATGTTTACAATGTTTTGAAAAAAATAAATTTGGATTGTTGAGGGGCTGGAACCGTGGCCCATTGATATAGTTTTAATGATGTTTTTATTTGTTCTTAAGTGTATCAAAGTGATTTGGAAGTTGGTTTTTGATTAGGACTTTAAATATATAAAGATTTGTAAGTTTAAAGCTTTGAAAAATTGTTTGAAACAAAATGAATTTGGGGCTGTTTTGGGGCTTCCAAAACAGTGGCTTATGATTAAATTTTGGGTGAGTTCTAACTTGTTTTTAAGTGTATTAAATTGGTAAATAAGTTTGGTTTTGATAAGAAGTTTTGATTGAATGAAGTTTGTAAGATTTTGATGTTAAAAGGTTTGAAAATTTGGAGTTGTATTGGAAGCTTTGAAACTGTGGCCTTCAAGAATGTTTTGTAACTTGTTCTTGACTTGCATTTATGCTTAAAAATAGTTGTAAAAGTGGTTGATGATTTGATTTGACAAAACAATTCAATGAAGCATGATTTTGAAAAAAAGTTTTGGGTTATATCTTAAGAATTGTTTTAAACTTGTAATGAATTTAATTCTAGAATTTTGTGACATGTTTTAGTGCTTTGAAAAATGGTTCAAAGTTGGAAAAACACTATTCATTTGGTAAAAACACTATTCATTTGGTAAATTTTGGGTTAGCTATTTTTCTAAGTGTGTAGCTTTTGTAAAAGCTTGAAAACTTGCATGGTTTGAAATTGTTCCATCACATATGACTAGGTGTGAACCAAATGGGATTAAGTGAGTAATTTTTAGGTCTTTTAGGACTTAAAACCGTGGCTGCCCTAGAGTCATAGCACTTGGGTTTTTTGGTTCTAATTTTGTTAAGTTTGTGTTGTTAGGGTTCGTGCTTAGGGCACGCGCGAGGTGCGACTTGACGATGGTTTTGAATTTAGCTTGCTTGGATTGTTAAAGCGCCCAAGGTAAGGGAAATTCTTATATAATGAGTTTGGGCTTTTCGCCTCGTGTGTTGTTTGTTTGATTGTTGATTGATTGTGTGGTAGTACTTGTAGTAGTATTATGTGCTGTTGAGATGTTGTAGCATGAACTGTTGTGTATTGATTTGGCCCTGTCTGGCAATACTGAATTGTATTGTGTGACTTAAATCATACTTGATTGATTTAATTGGACTTGAAATTGATGATAATATGTAGCTTGTTCTTGGCCCTGCGTGGCATTATGAGTTGTATTGTTTTCCTTGAATCACCTTGGATTTCATTGGAACTTGGTATTGAATTGGAGTATGAAAATTATTATTGTTGATAATGGATTAATTAACAATACGTTGATCGACTACTATTGGTTGACGATTTACATCGGTAAATCTGATGCGATTCCACAAGCCGAATTCTGATTTCGTAAACAAATTGTTAAGGGCATTTTGATTTAAAAGTAAGCGTGAAGGTTTTAGTACAACTAGCCAAAGCTTGCAAGGAAATTTCAATAGAATAATGGTGGAGAAAAGAATTTGAAATAGATAGTCCAATTTGCGAAAACGGTTGCGTTAAATAATGCGCCTGGGAACATTCTGGCTTGGAAAGATTTGGTAATTAAGAGTGTTCGCACCACCTCTCTTTCCTGGAAATTCTTCAAGTATGTTATTTAGCACAACTAGGGTTTCAACGACCTAGAACTAAAAAGTATTTTCAGATACATATGAGTGATACAAGAACTGAGAAAGAGATTTCATGATTCAGGATTTCGAAAGAATAAGACATAGGGAACCTAGTGTTCCTATTGAGCATATGGGCCATGTGTCCTGTGCTGGGACTTAATGTCCAGCTTGCGTGCTTAGTTTCTTGATTAAGGATTGGACCTAGTGTTCCGTATGGCGTGCCTGGTATCTTAACCTAAAAGTTGTGCCTAGCATTTCGCATTATGTGCCTAGAGTTCTGATCTAAGATTGGGACTAGCATTCCGCAATTGAACACCCGGACCCTGTGTCCTGTGTTGAACTCTTAGTTAATTGAGATTTGGACACCCACTAAGTTGAGTGAGTGAGGGTTCGTCGATCCGCATTGATTAATTAAAGCATTACTTGGGCGTTCACTACGGTGAACATGCCATATTGTTGAATTTGTTGGATATCATTCAGGCGTTCACTACGGTGAACATGCCATATTGTACAAATTGTTGGATATCACTCGGGCGTTCACTACGGTGAGCATGCCATATTGTTGAATTTGTTTGGATGTGTACTAACCATTGAGCATCGACACTCGGAGCGTTTGATTGGTCTTACAGACTTCAAAAGACGAGTTGTCATGTCATTCGTAGCGTTTGATTGGTCGTACAGACTTCAAAAGGCGAGATGACACTACATTACCTAAGTAGAGGCACGCCAAAGTAGTGGTAAGCCTAAGCAGAGGCTATTTTGTTCGGACATTGGGAAAGTAGTTCTCGTCATACTGCTGACCTATTAAGGCTGCAGGTGTATACACAACTTGCCATACTGCATTGACATGCATAGCTAACCACATTTATGATATGTGATGAATTGGATATTGTGATGACTTGATCACTTATCTGTTGATAGATTTGCCTGCTCACATGCAATAGTTTGATATTGTAGTGACTTGATTGTTGATCTGTTAGTTGTTTTGGTTGCTTACATGCAATGCTTGATATACCATGCTGATTGGGTGCGGTCTATTAAGTATGTATATGTATATAAAAGCATGTTGTTGTATTATATATGTATATATTGTTTGCATGCGACATAGCCTATGATAAACTCGTGGACAAAGGATTTACCCTTGCACTGTTGTTGGATTGGATGTCCTTATGGATGTCACTTCCAGATGGAGTTCGGTAGCTGTCGCAGCTTCGTCTTTCAAGAGCATTGAAGATTGTGCCAATGGAGGAAGAATTCCTCTGAATACCTCATGTTTGATCTTGCTGAGCTATTTCTCAGTAAGGGTTATAGTTGTTGGCCAGCTTAGCTTAGGGTTTTGTAAATTGTTGTGTTGTAATTACTCTTTTCAGAAATCCTCGCCTTAGTGCGAAATGATTATGTTGCGTGAAGTATTATTTTATGATGCATTATACTCTGATAATTGCAAAAGTCTGAATTGGCATCATTTAGAAAACTGTAGTAATGTCTCATTTTGAAAAGGGTTTCAAAGGAAAAAAAATAAAATTTACTCCTATTTTTCCATTGCGAATTACATAAGAGTACTCTTTAACTGAAAGCATACAAGCATTAAATGTTTTCAGCATTGGATTGGGTTGCACAGTAGCGCTCCGTAATCGGGGTGTTACATCCAGGAAGATCCAAAGAATGTGGAAGAAAAGAAACTTCATTCCACAAGAAAGATGTCAAGGACAAGAAGGAAAGCAAAGACAAGAGTCAAGTGGTTTGCTATGAATATAAGAAGCCTGGACACTTCAAGTCTGAATGTCCTAACCTTAAAGAAAAGCCCACCAGAAATTCCTTCAAGGGAAAGAAGAAGAGTCTCATGGCTAAATGTGAAGATCAGGATTTATCCTCCTCTGAGAAAAATAATGAAGAGGAAGCCAATCTTGCCCTTATGGCAAATACTGATCTAGACTCAGAAGAAGAAGTTGAAGAGGTAGTAGTATATGATTCCTATTGTGAACTTTAACTTACATTTAATGATCTTCTTAAGGACTCTGCCACTCTCTCCACTGAGTATAAAGCTTTAAAGAAGAAATTTTCAAAATTATCACAAGAATTTCAAGTTTTGAAAAATGAAAACTCAAAGCTCAGTGAAGAGAATCAGAAGCTGAAAACTGAAAATCAGCGTCTGGTTGATAGTCAGCGTCTGGTGACAAGTTAGCAACCAGAAGCTGAGAGCTCTCAACCTGAAAGCTCTGAAGCTAAAGGCAATCCTAAATGTAAATCAAATGATTATGAATATGCTTTTCAAAAGTTTCTTGCAGAGAGTATTACTCGAAACAAGGAAGCTTCAATGATTTGGGGTGTCAGTAAAACGACAACTCAAGGTCTTGGTTACATATCAGATGGACCCTCTTTAGAAAATGAAAATCCTGCATCTGATAAATCCAGTGATCATAGTGATTGCTTGCATTGTACTTACTGCAATAAATCTGGTCATTTGAAAAGTGCATGTATTTTTTCTAAGACTAAGAATGACAAATATCCTTCAAGAACTAACAAAAAAGGACCCAAAAAGATATGGGTACCTAAAGATAAAATAGTCTATGTTGTAGACATGCTTAGCAACAAGGTCAACACACCTATCTTAGTACTTAGACAGTGGATGCTCGCATCACATGACGGGATAAAAGTATATGTTCCAAAAACTAAGACCTAGAGAAGAAAGATTTGTTAGTTTCGGAGGAAACCAGAAAAGTAAAATAGTTGGAATTGGTCGCATTGGTAAAGGTTCTCTTCCCTATATTGATAATGTACTTTATGTTGAAGGACTAAAGCATAGCTTATTGAGCATAAGTCAATTATGTGACAATGGTTATGATGTCATTTTTACAGAAACATGATGTTCAGTAAAAGCAAGAAAGATGACTCTATTTTCTTTGCAGCAAAGAGGAATTAAAATATTTATAAAATTGATCTTTCTGAACTTGCAAAACAAGATGTCAAGTGTCTCATGTCTGTTGAAGATGAACAATGGATTTGGCATAAAAGATTGGGTCATGCCAATTTGAGATTAATCTCAAAAATAAACAAGCACAATCTTGTTAGAGGCTTACCAAATCTTAAATTCCAATATGATGCTCTCTGTGAGGTATGTCAAAGAGAAAAACAAGTTAAAACTTCTTTTCATTCAAAATGTTGTTTCAACCTCTAGACCAGGCTCGATCTTTTTGGTCCAACAAGGACAGCTTCTTTAACTAGAAAAAAATATGGGTTAGTCATTGTTGATGATTTTACTAGATGGACATGGGTTAGATTCCTTGCCCCCAAGGATGAGTCATTCAAGGTATTTACTATTTTCTATAAATCAGTTCAAAATGAAAAAGGAATTTGTATTTCTTCAATTAGATGTGATCATGGGGGAGAATTTGAAAATAAAAGCTTTCAAAAATTTTGTGAAGAAAATGACATCTCCCATAATTTCTCCTCTCCTAGAACACCATAACAAAATGGTGTTGTAGAAAGGAAAAATAGATCCCTCCAAGAAATGGCCAGGACCATGATCAATGAAGCTGATATTGCTAAACATTTTTTAGCAGTAGTAGTAACACAGCTTGTTATATTCAAAATAGAATTCTTATTAGACCTATTTTTAAGAAGACTCCATATGAACTGTGGAAAGGTAGAAAACCGAACATATCTTATTTTCATCCCTTTGGTTGTATATGTTATATTCTGAATACTAAAGATCAACTTGGAAAGTTTGATTCCAAAGCTGACAAAGGAATCTTTTAGGGATACTCTGAAAGATCTAAAGCTTTTAGAATATGCAATAAAGAAACTTTGACAGTGGAAGAATCCATTCATGTCATGTTTGATGACAAGAAGCCTAACACTGTCATGTCAGAGCTAGATGAGTTGTTTCTAGATTTAAACATTGGAGGCACAATAAACAGTGAACCTGCATCTTTAGCATCCAGTGGTGACAACCAGACATAGGATTCAACTCAAGCAGAAGCTGAAACCAGAAAGAGTTGGAGATACAAAACCAATCATCCTAAAGATCAAATCATAGGAGAACCTGGAGATAGAGTAAGAACCAGATCCTCTTTCAAAGAGCATGCAGATATTTCACTTCTCTCTGAAATGAAACCTAAGACGACTAATCAAGCATTGGAAGATGAAGGTTGGATTCTGGCTATGCAAGAAGAGTTGAATCAGTTCCAAAGAAATGATGTGTGGATGTTAGTCACTCTACCAGAAGATAAAAAAGTTATTGATACTAAATGGGTATTTAGAAACAAGCTTGATGAAGATGGAAAGGTAGTGAGAAACAAAGCAAGATTATTTGCTCAAGGTTACTCACTAGAAGAAGGTATTGATTTTATAGAAACTTTTGCACCTGTTGCAAGGTTAGAAGCTATTCACATTTTACTTTCATTTGCTGTACACCATGAGATAATTCTTTATCAAATGGATGTTCTTGAATGGTTTTATAACTGAGGAAGTCTATGTGAAACAACCTCCTGGTTTTGAAGACATTGAATTTCCAGAACATGTCTTTAAGCTTAAAAAGGATCTGTATAGTCTTAAGCAAGCTCCTCGAGCTTGGTATGATAGGCTGAGTTCCTTTTTAATGGAAAATGGTTTTACCAGAGGACAAGTAGACACTACTTTGTTTAGAAAAACATCAAACAAGCATTTTATACTTGTTCAAATTTATGTTGATGATATTATTTTTGGAGCTACTAATGAAAGCCTTTGTAAAGAATTTTCTAAGTTAATGCAGGCTGAATTTGAAATGAGCATGATGGGTGAATTAATGTTTTTCCTTGGAATTCAAATCAAGCAATGCAATGATGATATTTATATACATCAGAGTAAAAATATCAAGGAATTGCTAAAGAAATTCAAGATGGTGGATTGCAAGCCAATGTGCACTCTTATGCATCCCATGTGTATTCTTGGTAAAGATGAAACTGGTAAGAAGGTAGATCAGAAAATGTACATAGGTATGATTAGATCTCTACTTTATCATACTGCTTCAAGACCTAATATTATGTTCAGTGTATGTCTGTGTGCTAGATTTCAATCTAATCGTAGAGAGTCACACTTGAGTGCTGTTAAAAGAATATTTAGATATTTGCAAGGATCTACTAATCTTGGTTTGCTTTATAAGAAATCAAAAGATTACAAGTTAGTAGGATTCTGTGATAATGACTTTGCTGAAGACCGAATTGAAAGAAAAAGCACAAGTGGAGGCTGTCAATTCCTTGGAGCAAATCTTGTGTCTTGGTCAAGCAAAAGACAAAGTGTATCACCCCAAAGTCCTATTCATGCTTTATTCTAAAAATTAGCTAACTCGCGTAATCAACGAGTGTAAAAATACAAAGGAATTAAAATTGCAACACGAACAAGACTACGACGAGCTACGGTGAAGTAATACTAAGTGTGTCACATGCAGGTATATAGATAAGTACATACTATCAGAGTGCAAAATGCGTAGTGTAAATAGTAATGATACAGTCATCTCGAAAGAAGTAAACCTGTGAGGCTAACCTGCTGTCTCAACTAAACAAAACAGCAAAACACAAACATAACATAAGCATTAAGACTCCTGGCCAACATATAACCAAACGCCTCAGCAAGGGGGAAACTGAGAGCTCCCACTCTGATATCCCAAATGCCTCGGAAACAACCGTCTGTAATCGTGAGCTGTCATGTGGTGAGAGGGACCAGATGTCGCTCCTCTCCTACGTCTCTATCGTCCACGGTGGCTAGACTCGCTATGATGGCTAACAGGTCGCACCGGCATCGGCTGAGCGGCATCAGTGGATAACCTCTATAACCAAAACTTGGTGGAAACCCTAGTTCCTGCCACATCGGCTGAAAAAGTAGTCTCTGACATATCCTAAAGTCTCCAGAAAAGGTAGCTATAGGAAGACCTGAAACCCTGAAATAGATGAAGATGGTACCCGTATAGATCACTGCCTGATGAACATGGTCAATCTCCCACCCCATGTCGTTGAAATCATGGTACTGAATCTCAAAATCACCCACACGTGGATCTGAGGGGGAAGGAGCATCGACGAGTGCATCAGTGTAAACTGCTCCATCGGGTGCTGCTGCAATTGCATCCTTGTCTTTACCAAAGTCTAACTTACAATAATACATATACACACAAGCATACAACACACAAAGAGGTAAGAATAACACAATCATCAAAAAGTGGGAAATGCATAAGTTGAACGAATGATTTGACAATCCGAACAAACCAGCACATATAAACACATAAGACCTAGCTACCCACTTCCACTTATCCCATGTCTCTCAATGAATCAATGTCTTGTGCGCTTCGACATCTTTTCTTTCTATTGTCATTATACTCCGCATTTCCATTAGGAATACTAATTGGCAAACCCCCTTTCCGTTAGGTTGTCGTCTCCCTTTTCCGTTACGGATTCCTGTCTCCCTTGTCCGATAGAGCACGGGGTGACACTAGCCTAGTCCAAGAGGTGTTCCCCTTTTCCGTTGGGAATCCTCCTCCTACTTTTCTGATAGGGACGTCCATTTCCTTTTTTCCCGATATGGAATGGAGTGGATCAAACCTATTAGGCGAGATATCCCCCATTTCTGTTAAGCATTCTCTCCACATCATATTCTTGTCCAGAACGGAGTGGTTACTAATGCAATATCATATGCATACATCCAACATAATCATATGCCTCACATCATATTTTGCACACATTCCCTAAATATCCCACAATCAAGTTCACGCATGTCAACAAGCTATACTTAATCATTTAAGCATGCTAGGACAACAGGCAATAGATGTCCACCTAATACACATTTAATCGTGTTACCCTAAGCATGTTACTACTCACATAGAGCACATAGGTTACATCTCACAGTTAAGCAAATTATCAGTCAATCACATTTGATAACAAAATAATCCTATGCTAGTTGATGGGTCTACCATGCATATTCTTAGATGTGGCACACCGTAACCCCTATCCTTAGGTGTTACTGACACCAACTCCTAGTAGGGCTTAGGTACCCTATACATGCTAAACAGTCATATCTACTACACAGAACCCAATGAAAGTGCATTCTCTCTCCCACTTGGTACTAGAAGCACTCGGAAGCAAACTTGACACTGAGACATAAACACAAAATCACCAAAAATCACACCAACAATCCCGTACTATGTTCCGGTTCAGCCAACAACAACGAATAAGTCCAGAGTTACCAACAGTATCACTGAACAGTCCAGAATAGTCTACAGTTAACCAAAAACACACAAACGCACTCGGATTAGAATTAGGGCAACTAATAAACTAACTAAAACGCAAAGAGACTCACGTCCAGGGGCTGGCCTAGGACCCTAGAGAACAAGATTTTCCCAAAAATAACTCTAGACAAGCTTCCACAGCCAACCGGTACCCGCACTATCGCCAAAACCCTAAAATACGAGGAACAGGTAATGAGGGGCAATCCAAACCAACAAGGAATCCATGAAATCAGAATTGGGACAAGAAGAACAGAGACCTTAGTCTCAGTTTCGTGACCCATGGAATCTCCTCTGGAAGTTTCGGCAAAACCCTAGCTCGTTCGGTACCCGCACGGTCAAATCGGGGTCCAAAACACAGTCTGATTAGGTTAAGAACTAGAATAAATTCAAGATCAAGGAATTGTAACCTGAATCAAGGATGAACAGTAGATGAGATTAAGATTTACCTCGACAAAATGATGATCGCAGATAAGCCCTAACAAGCTCGAATGGTAACAGACGAGTTAACACCATCGGATTAATGAACGGAGGATTGAAATGAGTTTGATGATGATCACCAAGCTTGGAATGAGCCAGAATGGTAGAAAGCTGATCCAAGGGGTGTTCTGGTCGTGTTTAATGAAGAGAAGGTGAAAAAAAGTTTCAGATGGATTAATGGCCTTAAATAGGCAAAAATCCTAACACTGGGCGCGCGTCACGCGCTGCCCTTAGTGTGGTGCATGCTCTCCATAATACACTACGCATGCCACGTGCATTGCTGAGCACGCCACGCGCATTGCTGCTCACTACTTCTATTTCCATGCGCATTATACGCATTTTAATGCGCGCCACGCGCACCGTTCAGATGAGATAACTTCGTCCGGAAGCTGTTGCTTACATGTGTGCCACGTGTTGCGTTCCCATTGGCTCACATGCCACGTGTCAAAGATGGCTCATGTTGCTGGCCCATCATGCACCAGCGCGCGTCACACGCGTCCATATGCAAAGCAGTCGGGCACCACGTGCTCCTGCGTAGACTTGCCCGCTTTCGCGTGATTTCTTCGATTCCGACTTCCGTGCGATCCAGAACTCGATATCCTAACACTTAAACATGATTCCTAACACAAGAGGACATCAAATGGACATAAGAACAAAGGTTTTAAGTCTCATATACTCGTCCAAAAGCTCTCACTTGCTCAAAGGTTCAAACACACAAAATCCTAAACTCAGCTCCAATCGTTCTCAAACTTAACCAAGCTTCCAAGACTCATACTAAAACCTCATCCAACACTATTCCAACCTCAAATAACATACCACACCTTAAAACATGGTTTCACAAAAACACCAAAAGCAAGCACACCGCCAACAGGTCAAGCATGCAGTCAAAACACACAAATCCCTACCTATGGCACACAAATACACTTAGTCACACATTAAACAAGATTAGAAAAATGAGGATGTTACACAAAGCACAATTGCACTCTCAACAGCAGAAGTTGAATACATCTCAGCAGCAAGTTGCAGCTCTCAACTTCTGTGGATGAAATATCAACTTCATGACCACTTGATAAAAGAGAGTAATATTTCTATCTTTTGTGATAATACATCTATAATTTGTCTTATTAAAAATCCAATATTGCATTCTAGAGCAAAGCACATTGAGATTAAATATCACTTCATAAGAGACTATGTTCAGAAGGGTATTCTTGAAATAAAATTTGTAGACACTGATCGTTAGTGGGTTGACATTTTTACAAAATCCCTTGCTAAGGATAGATTCAATTTTATAAGAAGAAATTTAAATTTTCATCTTATAGAAGAATGATTAATCTCAACGTCTTATGATATGCATCATTCAGCACCTGGTATGACATAAGCATTTACACATGTAAGCATATTATATGTCACTTACATCACATAACTCAGCGTCCGGTGAATTTGTTTGCGTGCGTCCGAGTACATACGTGTCACGCGTGTGTGGGAGTTAAGCGTCTCATCACACCTACTAAGTCATGATTATTTTGGGTTTTCAATAAAATCTTTTCCTGATTTTACTTTATTTTTTGGCGACTGCATTTAATGAAAAAAAGGGAATCTTTTTTATTTTCTTTTTGATTTATTTTTTTATTCAGAGGAAATGTGGAACGTTATTGAAAAAGTAACTGTACTATTTTATCAAAACTTTCCCACTACTCCACCTCTTTCGCTCCACACTCAGCACTTTGTGTTGTTTGCGAAAACTCTCTCTCTCTCTGTCTGTGTGTGATTTCTGAAGCCCTAAACTTCCATTACCCACTCCAACTGCAATAATGACTAATGTTAAGGTCAGACAATACTCTCCTATTTTTGACGTCATCAAAGAAGCGAAGCTTATGAATGAGAACAGGATTGATTTGGAACAGTTCAAGCTCTATGGTTTTGATTTCAATGAAGGTTTTGAAGCTATGGACTGGTCAAGTTACTTCTTTTCGAGTTCTTCTGTTGAAGTTATGGTTACCTCTATTAAAGAACTCTGGGGGAATATCACTATTCAAAACGGGAAGATTGAAGGTTTTGTCAGAGGTTACAAGTTAGAGTTTACTATTAACTCCATTGCTGAAATCACTGGTTATCCGATTGAAGGAATCAGATTTTATAACGGTTGGGAAAAAGCTTTCAATGGTTTGGAGAAAGTGAATGAAGCTCTATTTGAAAACTACAGTTAATTGAAGGAATCAAGAGAAACTCCTACTGCCAATTATCTGAAGAGTCACTTCAGAGTGCTTCACAAGATTATAGCCAAGAGTGTGCTTTTGAAGGCTGGGTCAAGTGACATAGTGAACAACGAATAGAAGTTTGTTATGAGGACTTACTTGGCAAGACAGAAGGTGAATCTACCTAGATTGATCTACAACAATCTGGTTCAAGCTGTTATGAGTTCAAGAAAAAGAACTGTTGAAAGGAAAAACATCTACAAGAAGATACCTTACGATGTTCTTCTCACTGCTCTGTTGATTAAAGCTGATATTCTAAGAAAGCTTGGAGCCTTGGAAGGAAGAGAAAAGGAAAAATACTTTGGTGTTAGTACCCTTGTGCGTCCTGATGTATTAGGTGTATACAGCCTGGTAAGGATGCAGCTGATTACTAGTGAAAGAAAGAATGAAGTGAAGCAGGAGCAACAAGAAGAACAAACTAATGTTGTTGTTGCTAAGGTTAGTGAAGAAGCTGAAAAGAAACCCATCAGAAGTTCAGCATCTGGTGTAAAGAGAATTGATGAGTCTCCAGCAAGGGAGACAAGAAGCAAGAAGCAAAAGGTGCCTTCTGCACCAGAAAGAAGAGTTGAACTAGAAGATGATGAGGACCGGGTCCCCATCAAGAAGATTTTGGAGAAGAAGAGAAGGACAAAAGCTGAAAAACCTGCTTTAGCGTCTGGTCCAAGGAAGCAAGTTTCTCCACCTCCTCCTCATGCTGCTACCTCTCAAGGCAAAAAAAAGAGATTGGTTAGGCACTTTGAGCTTAACCCAAAGGTACTGGACTTTACAGTTGATGATTCCATTGCTACCTTTGAATCTGATGACACTATTCCTGCACCATCACTCTTTGTTTCATTACCACAAACACAATCTTCACCTACCAAAACACAAACCACTACCCTCACCACTTAACAACCTCCATCCACTGAGCCACAAACCTCCCAATTAACCATAAAACCCAAAACACTTATATTTCCCTCATCGCAAACCTCTACCTCATCAAACACATCCCTAACTACATACATTTCATCACTCCACTCTCATCCTTTCAACCTACTCTTCAAAATCCCTCCAAACACAGCCAAAACCTACACAGTCAAAATGACTTCCCCCATCCCATTTACTCTCACTCTCAAACCTACCTCATACAATGGTGAAAAAAAGTATGTGGCACCCATTAACGGACCACGGTTTGTTAGAGAAGAAGTGTATCACTCCATCTATGATCGCCCTTCTCTGTGGCACTTGAAGACATTCACCTTTGGGGTTGCAAGACTGGAGATTGCCCCTCGCTCACACCTCGTTGTCTCTAAAAGTGATGAGAAAGTGGAAATGTCATTTGGTGGAAGGTTAAGACCTACTTTCAACAAAGGAATAATTCCCTTCTCTGTTGATCTTCCTCATCGCCTGCCTCAGAATGAACCTCTTACTCTGGAGGAATGCGGAAGATGGATTACAGATAAAGAGATGGCATTCATGGCTCATTGCCTGGAGATGAAAAAGCTTGAGATAATTCGTCAATACAGAGACCCCTCTTCAGCGTTTGTGAAGATAGTGCCTGATAGGCAAAGGTGGCAACATTCCACTGGAGGGTCTATCAGCAGGGTAACTGATACAAACCCTGCTACTCTTCACTTTAATGATATTTTATGTGCTCTATTGTAAGGCCTTTAAGTGTTATGAAAATGGAAGATCAATTGGCTGCTATTTGCAAACATTTTGACCTTGGATTTAGTTGGAGTCAAAGGACTATGTCTTGGAAAGACAAAGCCATTTTGCCTCGTTTTGAGCCTCTTAATATTGCAGAAGATGATAGGGAGAATCTACATAGATTGTATCTGGCTGAAAATGAAGGACTCATCTTCATTTTTGATGGAATGGGAACTTTTATAAGAAGAAATTTTGGAGAAGCTGCTTTTGGAAAATTTAACGCATATGTTGAAGACTTGCTTCAGCATAGGGAAACTATCCTTATGAGTCTGCTTTACCCTGAAGAACTTGTACAAAGATGGGAATGGGCTATGGAAATTGAGAAGTAGAAGCTGGGAAAGATTATCAAATGGAATTTACCAAATGATAAGTTCTTTCAGAAGGCTCAAGAAAAGAAGGAGTTGAGGTTAAAGTTGTCTCAAGAGGTACTTGCAAAGCATCAAAAGATGGAATCAGAAAGGGATGTTGTTGTATAAGCTGAATCTGTTTCCGAAGCTAAACCTGCTTCTGCTCCTCCTGCTGCAAATGCTGATCTGGTCACTTTACCTAGAGCTAAATTTGAAGCCATCATGGCTGCTAATCAGAAGGTGCATCAGTTAGAAGTACAGTGAACTTCCTATTGGAATGTTTTAACTAAATGCATCCTCCTCCACCAAACCCCTAAACACACTTTGTTTTTATTTAAAAAATTGTGTATTGTGTGTTAATTTGGCTACAATTATCTATTTTTGCACTTGAAATAATTTTTGGTACATTATATTTCAAATGCTCTGACCCTTATCTTCAAATTTTTCTAGCATTATTGTTACTGTTTTGACTATGATGTTGTTTATACTCTTTTTGTCTGATGACAAAAGGGGGAGTAAAAGAAAAGTTTGATGAACACGTTGAAAGTCCGATGAACACACTGACGTGTCACACATTTCATGCATAAATCATATATAGCATATCTTTTAATTGCTCGAATACTTTATAAGATTTATTGCTTTGATACTCATTGATATTCATTGTCTGGTGCTCTGATAATCTTCAATATTTGTTGGCAATATGTTATTCTAACTGATACAATGAATTTCAGCATCTGATTCTCAAAAATTGCTTGAGTATATTCATTATTGGTAAAATGATCTCAGCATCCTATCTCAAGTTTAATTGAATATATGCTCTGATACTTGTATGTATTTTTGCGATCATACAAATGATCTGATTATTAAAAATCGTTTTAATACCTGAAATGTTTAAATATATCTGAGTTGTTGGACTCAGGAGGAGACCCTTGAAATTATTTTTTAAACTAAATTATTCAACAACCTTGAATGTTTGTCATCATAAAAAAGGCGGAGATTATTGGAACCTAAACGATTGGAAAGTTTAGACCCTTATTAATTTTGATGATAACAAAGTATTTGCAAGTGAATAATTTATCTTCTAATAAGTCTTTGAGTGTGCAGGTATTAAAATTACTTATATTTTATAAGTGATGCGTTCGAAATAGCATATAGTTTAGTGTTAGTTTTGCATCACATTTTAGTCATTTTAGTCATTTTTATCCATGTTATTTATGCATTTGGCTTGATTTGAATAATGCACTTGGTTTTGGTTCAATTGTGCTTAAAGGAAGGTATTTGTCCTAGGAAAAAGGAGAAAAATCACTTGGAATAAGTTGGGGTAATTTGTGCTACAAGTTGATAATGTAATGTTGTCTCAACCTGACACTTGTTCAGTGTTTTAATCATATCTGGAGTTTTAGGTGTCCAAATGCGATGAAACCGGTGCCATTGGAAAGCTAAGATCCATAGCTTCAACTTTCATGAAGACACCTTGAGCTAATTCGGACGTTAAAGAGGTGAAAAATACAAAACAACATGAAGCACGGCTTGGCCGTGTCAGGAAGCACGGCCGTGTTGCGACAGCACCTAAACTGTGCGAGAAACAGAATGAAGCATGGCCTGGCCGTGCCTCACACCACGGCCGTGTTACGATAGCACCCTGGACGCAGAATTTTACATTTTTACATGTTTTGTACCTGTTTTTTACTCCTTTTCACCCTAGACTATAAATAGACACTTTAGAGACATGTCTAGGGTTCGAACTTCGTTATTTGGAGGCACGGTGGAGGATTGGGAACGATCTCTTCATCAATTCTCATGAATTTCTGGTTTGGCTTTTCCTTTTCTATGAGTAGCTAAATTCCTTAGGCTAGGGAAGATGAACCTTGTGAACACTCTTATGTAGTTGTTTTACTTATATCAATGCAAGTTTATTTCAGTTATGATTGAGCCTTCAATTCTATTATTAATGCTTTTTGGTAATTGATCACTACCGAATCGATTTTGGGTTATACTCACGATTGGGAAATTGGGGTTATGCACTTGAACTGAATTGTTGGTCATGTTTAGGAGGATTATAGGAATATAATCTTATGAGCATGTGTTCTTATGAATCATTAGTCTTATTGCTTAATCTAGCTTTAATTCACCTAAGGGATTAGGGGATTTTAGTTAAAGTAAAGGGTTTATGAGGCAAGGAATTGTCCTTAAACTAATTTTGTTGATTCGAACTTCAATTATATGGAATAACTTGCGTTGGTTGTAAATTAATTGCATAAGAGTGGAAGCAAGAGGATTCGATCCTTAGTTGTTTACTGTTTTTGTCTTTTGATATAAGTCACAATATTTCAAACACATCACTTGGTTCAATAGTTCAAATTATTACAAGTTTGTTCAGTTAAATAATTAGTTACAATCCCTGTGGATTCGATCTTTTTATTACTTGACGACGAATCGTACACTTGCGATTTTGCCTAACAATAATGTTGCCAAGTGACTCCAAACACAAGAGGGGGGTGAATTGTGTGTGAATGGTGCTTTCAAAAACTTTTGGAGAAATAAGCGCTAATTATGAGTTGCGGAAATATTAATGTGAAATAGATAAATCACTTGAAGAATAAATTGGAAACGAGTTAAAAATAAAGTAAATAGTAAGATATAAATAACAATAAAATAAAGTGCAGAAATTTAATTGGTGAAAAGTAGAGATAAGGAGTAAAAAGCACACAACAAATTATCCAGGTTCGGCCAGCTAACACCCCTGTGGCCTACGCCCTGTCCCCAAAGCAAACCACTATGGGATTTTCACTAAGACACTAGCTTTTAAATCAGGTTCAGCTAGAAACCTTTACAACTCTAAACCAGAGCAATACGTTCAAGAGATATCACCTCTCTATGAACACCTTGGGATTCCTACCCAAAAAGAAATGATTTTCGCAAATAAAATGAGATGAGAAAGATACACTCAATAGTGCAGATATAACAAATTGAAGCTCAAATAATACAACTCAAATTATGTAGAATAAAAGGCTCTCAGAAAATTGTGCTCAAATAAGTGTGAGTGATGAAAAATATTTGACAGAGTTTTTGGCACAAAAATTAAGCACTGCGTTGTTGTATATTTTTACAAAGCTCACGAGCTGTGTTTATATAGGCAATGGAGGAGCGTCGAAATGACCGTTGCAGGATTTGTCCGTTGCAGCATTTGTCCGTTGCGTGGATTTGTCCGTTGCGTGGATTTGAATATGAAAGAATTGAAAACACGGGGACGAAAAAGATTCTCGGACACCACTTGGTGTTCGACATCGTATTTCCATACGACCTCTCCCCAGCTCGGCATACAATCTCCCCAGTTCGGCATACGACCTCTCCACACAGCTCGACATACGACCTCTCCACATAGCTCGGCATACGACCTCGGCTCGACGCGACCTCCTCTCATCTCGACGCAGCGACCTCCTCACAACTCGGCCGCAGGACCTCCTCATAGCTCGACGCCGACCTCCACCGGCTCGACGCGACCTCAGCTCGGCACTTGACAAGAGCTCGGCACGCGACCTCCTCACAGCTCGGCACGCGACAAGAGCTCGTCACGCGACCTCAGTTCAGCACGCGACTTTCTCAGCTCGGCATACGACCTCAGCTCGACACACGACCTCGGCACACGACCTCAGAAATAGTCTTAATAAAAATAAATAAATACCCAAAACCCAAAGACTTGAGAAACTATCATTCTTGATACGCGTCTTGGTATTCTTTTCCACTTTTTGCACGGTTGACAATTTGCAAAGCTCCCTTTTGTCAATCATCAAAACCATCCTGTCAAGGCATGTATTCACAGACTCCCCCTTTTTGATGATGACAAACATCTCATGGAGGGAATTTAGTAAAATATAATCATGATATAGCAATGAGATATAAGCATGGTTTTTCAATAAAAGATATCAGAGTTTAAGCACAATATTTAGAAAAACTCCCCCTCACAATAGGCAATACTTAAAAGATCACTCCCCTGAATCATGCATTCATGTAACTCTCCCCCTTTTGGCAACATCAAAAGCGGGAAAGACAAATAAAGCAAGGCATATATTCAGATTAAACAAGCATATTTTGATAGTTACGTGATACCAAGCTTGGTGTGTGACAGATGAAATTTGGTTGGACATGATTAGCTAGTTGCATAAGACAAATGCGTCACCCACTCATTATTCAGTACTTAAAGAAAATGGAAGGGGAAAAGACTGCATAAACTCGTTAGCACACTCAAACGCCCAAGTTAGAATTTATTCAAAAAGAAAATGCAATCACAAAAATACTCAATGCATGATTGGTCTAAAATTCCCAATTCAGTTCTAATAAAAAAGAAAGTTTCCTTAGGCAAAGGTTTAGTAAAAATATCTGCAAGTTGTCTAGATGTTTCCACAAACTCAATCATGCAATCACCTTTTTGAACATGATCTCTAATAAAATGGTGCCTAATCTCTATGTGTTTAGTCCGAGAGTGATAAACCGGATTTTTAGTGAGGTTTATGGCACTAGTATTGTCACACTTAATTGGAGCAGTTTTCAAATTAATCCCATAATCATTCAACTGTTGTTTCATCCAAATAATGTGCAACAACTACCCGCCGCAACATATTCCGCTTGGCATGGACAAAGCCACACCGCTTGTTTCTTACTATGCCATGAAACCAAAGCATTCCCAAGTAAGTGACATGTCCCACTAGTGCTTTTTCGGTCCAATTTACAACCCGCAAAATCAGAATCCGAGTACCCAATCAAAGTGCATTCGGCACCTTTGGGGTACCATAAACCCGTGTTTTGTGTGCCAATGAGGTATCTCATAATGCGTTTCTGAGAGAGATGTGATTCCTTAGGACTAGCTTGAAACGTGCACACATACAAACACTAAACATAATATCGGGCGACTAGCGATGAGATAGAGAAGAGATCCTATCATACCTCTATACTTACTTACTTGACCAGACTTACCACCTTCATCTTTGTCAAGATAGCATGAAGTGCTCATTGGAGTTGAGATTTCTTTTGCATCGGTCATTCCAAATTTCTTGAGTAAATCCTTGCAATATTTGGATTGATTGATGAATATTCCTTCCTTTGTTTGTTTGATTTGAAGTCCAAGGAAGTAATTTAGCTCTCCCATCATTGACATTTCAAATTCACTTTGCATGATATCAGAAAATTCCTTACACAAGGATTCATTAGTAGCACCAAATATTATATCATCGACATAAATTTGAACAAGTAAAATGCCATGCTTCTTATGTTTGATGAAAAGAGTAGTATCAACTTTTCCTCTTTCAAAACCTTTTTCAAGTAAGTATTTGCTCAACCTATCATACCAAGCTCTAGGAGCTTGTTTTAAACCATACAGAGCCTTTTTCAATTTAAAAACATGATTTGGAAATTCAAAATTTTCAAAACCAGGAGGTTGATCAACATATACTTCTTCTTGAATAAAGCCATTAAGAAATGCACTTTTAACATCCATTTGAAAAAGTTTGAAATCCATGATGCATGCAAATGCGAGAAGCATGCGAATGGCTTCTAATCTAGCCACGGGTGCATAGATTTCATCGAAATCTATGCCCTCTTGTTGGTTGTAGCCTTTTGCAACAAGTCTAGCTTTGTTTCTAACAATAATACCGTTTTCATCAAGCTTGTTGCGAAAGACCCATTTGGTCCCAATGACTATATGATCTTTAGGTTTAGGAACTAGTTCCCAAACATTGTTTCTTTCAAATTGATTTAATTCCTCTTGCATAGCAAGGGTCCAATGTTCATCAATAATGGCTTCATTGATGTCCTTTGGTTCAACTTGAGAAACAAAAGCCATGAAAAGACATGCATGATTAAGAGAGTTTCGAGTTGTTACCCTAGAGATATCGCCAATTATATTGTCAAGTGGATGATGTTTTGAGACTCTCCATTCTTTTGGTAAATTTGAATGAGGGGATTCCTTAGAAGATTGTGGCAAAGGATTTTCATCTTCATCTTTGGACTCGTTTGAATCTTCTAAGTGACTATTTCCCAATATTTACGCAAGATCATCAACACTATCTTCTACCAAAGATTTTGGGTTAGACTCATCAAAGGTAACATGCACAGCATTCTTCAATAGTCAAAGTTCTCTTATTATAAATTGAAAAGCTTTACTAGAAATAGAATATCCAAGAAATATACCTTCATCCGCTTTGGCATCAAATTTTCCAAGGTTATTCTTACCATTGTTTAGGACAAAACACTTGCATCCGAAAACGTGAAGGTGGGAAATGTTGGGCTTCCTTCCTTTGTAGAGTTCATACGGTGTTTGTTTAAGGATCGGCCTTATAAGAACTCGATTCATCACATAGCAAGCGGTGCTCACGGCGTCTGCCCAAAAGTACTTAGGAAGGTTAGTCTCATTGAGCATCGTCCTCGCTAGCTCTTCAAGAGACCGATTTTTCCTTTCAACCACTCCATTTTGTTGCGGTGTCCTTGGGGGAGAAAAGGTGTGGTCGATGCCATTTTCTGTGCAAAATGCTTCAAATGCTTCATTCTCAAATTCCCCATCATGATCACTTCGAATGGAAGCAATGTTAAGTCCCTTCTCATTTTGTATAACCTTTGCAAGTTTTCGAAAAGCATTAAAAGCATCATTTTTGTGAGAAATAAATAAAGTCCATGTATAGCGAGAATAGTCATCCACAATAACAAGAGCATAGTAATTGCCACCAAAGCTCATGGTTCTAGAAGGGCCAAATAAATCCTTATGTAAAAGTTGTAAAGGCCGGTTTGTAAAAACAATATTTTTAGATTTGAAAGATGCCTTTACTTGTTTTCCTTTTTGACACGCATCACAAAGTTTATCTTTTTCAAAACGAATCTTTGGCAAACCAATTACTAAGTCCTTTCGAACCAATTTATTAAGATGATCCATGTGAATATGAGCCATTCTCCTATGCCATAGCCAAGATTCATCCTCTTTACTAATAAGACAATGTGCATCATTTGAAGGTATTTTATCTAAATCAAGCATATAGATATTTCCAATTCTAGATCCAACAAAAACAATACTTTTATTAAGAGAATTTATGACCATGCATTTTGAAGAATCAAATACAACATTATTGCCTTTGTCACAAAGTTGACTAATACTTAGCAAGTTATGTTTCAAACCTTCCACATACAAGACATTCTCTATAATGGGATTAGGACTCTTACCAATAGTACCAATCCCAAGAATTTTACCTTTATTATTATCACCATAACAAACATAACCTTTATTTTTGGGTTCCAAAGAGGAGAACTTGCTTTTGTCTCTGTCATGTGCTTTGAGCAAATTGCTATCAAGATACCAATTTGTATCTTTGGCTTTCAAGCACACCTGCAAAATAAAATCAGGTTTTAACTTTTGGTACCCATGCCATCTTGGGTCCAGGTGAGTTAGTTTTGGGCAAGGTTCCCTTTGGAATCCACATCTTTTTACCAATCACATTCAGGTTTTTCCTAATATTGCAAATGGAAGCAGTGTGACCTTGTCTACCACAGTGAAAACATTTAATGAAAGGACTACTTGAGGGTTTGTTGTGATTGAAGAGTTTGAAAGATTTTTTATGAATTTTTGGATGATACCCCAAACCAGCTTTTCTAAAAGTACCTTTTTGGTTTCCTAAAATAATGTTTAGATTATCTCTTCCCATTGTAAATTTTGCAAGAGTGTTATTTAAATCCTCAACCTTATTTTTCAAAACACTACACTCATTGCATTTTAAAACTTCATCTTTTTTATTTTCACAAGATATGGGAGGAGAAGTTTCAATCACAGCAACTTGTTTTTCTTTAAGAATCACTATCTCTTTGTTTAAAATTTCAATTTTTGATTCAAGAGAAGAGATGGTTTTCTTAGAAGAACGAACAATTTTTCCAAGTTTAGTCGTTTCATTATTGAATTCTTCACAAGCAGCAAGTAATTCATCATAAGTTAAAGGAGAGTCAGGATCATAAAAATTTACCTCATCTTCATCATGATTTGCCATTAGACTAAGGTGAGCCTCTTAATTTTCAGATTCATCAGAAGAATCCATATCATTATCATCCCAGGCAATGTAAGCTCTTTTTCCCTTCGAATCCTTTGGTGGTTTCTTTTGAAATTTCTCATTCCTCGTTTGGTTTTGAGGACAATCGGGTTTTATGTGACCTTTCTTTCCACACTTGTAGCAGGTAGGATTAAAAGAAGTTGTTTCATCACTTTTCTTTTGAGAGCTTGGGAACTTACCTTTGTTTCTGAGTCTCATGAACCTCTTGAATTTGCAAACCATTAGACTCATGTTTTCCTCATTATTTTCATCTTCAAGGAAATCACACTCGTCATTGTCAGTTTCCTCAATGCTTGCTTTGAGGGCGAGCCCTTTCTTTTTCTTATCAGCTTCTTCGCTTTCCATGAGACGATTTAGTTCAAGTTCATGTTCCTGCAATTTTCCAAATAAAGTAGCCAAGGTCATAGAAGATAAGTCTCTAGATTCAGCTATAGCAGTGACCTTGGGTTGCCAATTCCTGTTTAGACATGTAAGAACTTTGTTAATCAAATCTTCATTAGTAAAGGATTTCCCAAGAGTTCTGAGATGATTTATTATATGAGTAAATCATTTTTGCATATCTTGTATGCTTTCACCTGGGTTCATCCTAAATAACTCATACTCATGGGTTAATGTGTTCATTCGAGCCCTCTTGACCTCGGTAGTACCTTCATAGGTCACTTGGAGGGTGTCCCACATTTCCTTAGCGGACTCACAATTTGAGACCCTATAGAACTCATCGTAGCCTAAAGCAGAGGTGATGATGTTTTTGGCTTTTAAATTGTGTTGGACCTTTTTCTTTTCCTCATCGGTCCAAAGGGTTCTTGGTTTGTTCACCATCTCATTATTGACTGAATGAGTGGGAACAAACGGACCGTTTTCCACTGCATCCCAAACATCAAGGTCTACAGCTTCAAGGAAAGTTTTCATTCTTTCTTTCCAATAACCATACCCTGCACCATTGAAAGATGGGGGTCTGTTCATGGAATGTCTCTCATTACAAAAACTGTTTGAAGTCATCCTCTTGAGACGGTTTGGTCCTTTAAACAAGAGCCTAGCTCTGATGCCACTTGTTGCCAAGTGACTCCAAACACAAGAGAGGGGTGAATTGTGTGTGAACGGTGCTTTCAAAAACTTTTGGAGAAATAAGCGCTAATTATGAGTTGCGGAAATATTAATGTGAAATAGATAAATCACTTGAAGAATAAATTGCAAACGAGTTAAAAATAAAGTAAATAGTAAGATATAAATAACAATAAAATAAAGTGCAGAAATTTAATTGACTGAAAAGTAGAGAGATAAGGAGTAAAAAAGCACACAACAAATTATCCAGGTTCGGCCACCTAACACCCCTGTGGCCTACGTCCTGTCCCCAAAGCAAACCACTATGGGATTTTCACTAAGACACTAGCTTTTAAATCAGGTTTAGCTAGAAACCTTTACAACTCTAAACCAGAGCAATACGTTCAAGAGATATCACCTCTCTATGAACACCTTGGGATTCCTACCCAAAAAGAAATGATTTTCGCAAATAAAATGAGATGAGAAAGATACACTCAATAGTGCAGATATAACACAGTGAAGCTCAAATAATACAGCTCAAATTATGTAGAATAAAAGGCTCTTTAAAATTGTGCTCAAATAAGTGTGAGTGATGAAAAATATTTGACAGAGTTTTTGGCACAAAAATTAAGCACTGCGTTGTTGTATATTTTTACAAAGCTCACGAGCTGTGTTTATATAGGCAATGGAGGAGCGTCGAAATGACCGTTGCAGGATTTTTCCGTTGCAGCATTTGTCCTTGCGTGGATTTGTCCGTTGCGTGGATTTGAATATGAAAGAATTGAAAACACGGGAACGAAAAAGATTCTCGGACACCACTTGGTGTTCGACATCGTATTTCCATACGACCTCTCCCCAGCTCGGCATATAATCTCCCCAGCTCGGCATACGACCTCTCCACACAGCTCGACATACGACCTCTCCACACAGCTCGGCATACGACCTCAGCTCGGCACGCGACCTCCTCTCATCTCGGCACGCGACCTCCTCACAGCTCGGCACAGACCTCCTCACAGCTCGGCACGCGACCTCCTCAGCTCGGCACGCGACCTCAGCTCGGCACTTGACAAGAGCTCGGCACGCGACCTCCTCACAGCTCGGCACGCGACAAGAGCTCGGCACGCGACCTCAGTTCGGCACGCGACTTCCTCAGCTCGGCATACGACCTCAGCTCGACACACGACCTCGGCACACGACCTCAGAAATAGTCTTAATAAAAATAAATAAATACCCAAAACCCAAAGACTTGAGAAACTATCATTCTTGATACGCGTCTTGGTATTCTTTTCCACTTTTTGCACGGTTGACAATTTGCAAAGCTCCCTTTTGTCAATCATCAAAACCATCCTGTCAAGGCATGTATTCACAAATAAGTCACTCAAGCAAGAAGAAACAAATCACAAAAGTTTGAATACATTCCATGTGTGTCTACATCTGGTTCACTCTAAAGTCTTGTGTAAAGCGAGCGTTCGGTAGTGTTATCCTTTGACACATGGATTATCCAATTGCTGTGAGCGTTCGTCCATTGTTCTGAGCGAGCATCCGGTCGATTAATGAATCACGTGATGGTCACGTTTTTGCTCTTTTCCTCAGCTGATTTGGAACGGAATTCAAATTTTATTTTTTCGCTCCTTTTGATATACGAGGTATCAAAGGTGACACTTTTAGTATAAGACAAAATTCATAGAAGGCAATTGTGAAAAGCAGATAGTACAAAAACGGTAATGTGTACTACTCTGATAATTCTCTGGAAAAGAAGAAAAGGACAGCATTTCAAATTACCTCACTCAATGATATGGAGCCCTCAAGGACTCCTATAAATACCCCCAAGGTATTCATTGAAGAAGGTTGCCAAAAACTGCTAAAAACTATATTCTGAAAGTGCTATTACTCAAGTGAGGAATCAAATTTCGTGTCAAGTTTCTGGACAACAAGAACAGAATCTCATCGTCTGATATTCTTTCAGTTAGAAAGTTATTTGTTTTTTAGCTTAATCTTTTCATCCTCTCAGTGAGAGTTATTTGATTGTATTCAAAAGAAAATCTCTTTGTAAAAGTTGTATTGCCTAGTTTAGGCTTTGTTCCTCAAAGGCTCGAACGTACTGAGTCGTTTTGAGAAGTTGAGAGTATTGTCAAGTTTGTGACAGTAGAATACTCTTAAGGAAAATTGCAATCAGTTAATTATAGTGGAAAATCCTTCAGGAACGAAAGGATTAAGCGTAGCTACCAGGTTGGTGGTAAACTAGTATAAATCTCTGTGTCTCTTGCTTTACTGCCTTACATTTATCTTTATCTTGCTCAGTAAAAACAAGTTTTCATAAACCGCATTTCCAGCGTCTGGTCTATATTCCAACATCCGATAACAACCAGTTTTAAAATCAAGTGTTCAGAAAATGTTTTTAACTTAGAGTTTGTGAAAAGTTTTCAACACAATTCAACTCTCATTCTTGTGTTTACGTTCAATCTTTGCTTTCTTATACTTTAAATCTGAGCGCTTTTATTTTCCTTTTTTTTTTGTGCGTTTAGAAGCTGAAGAAGAGAATGGAGTTGATCTTGAACGTTTTGGACAACTGTTGAATGATCTGATTATGTGGAAAGATGTATCAAAATCAACCCTTTGGTTTGGATTTGGGTCTCTCTGTCTCTTATCTTCATGCTTTAGACAAGGACTCAACTTTAGGTATTGCAGTTTTTTCTTCTATATCCCCTTTTTTATTATTATTTTGCTCTTCTTCTGAATGGAGAAAAATCTGAGGTTGATCATTCATCCTTGATATTTCAGTATTGTCTCTTATCTTCATGCTTTCAGTATTAACTAAAATGAAATTTTCCTTTGAAGCTTGCTCAAAACTTGTTTAAGGAGCATACAAGGAAATTGATTGAGGAAAATATTTCAGTAGGACTTTGATATAATTAAATCTCGCAGAAGGGCAGTGTAAGTGTTTTAGTTCTGAAAAACATGTATCTTATAGTCATGTTCTCTAGCACCCAATGTTGGTGGAATTTTTGGATTTGACTATTGTTTCCTTTGAGGAATTTTCTCATTACAGGGGTTTCTTTAATAATTCAGCTTGTATACATTGATGTCCCCAAAATGTTTCCATTTGAAATATTGAATTCTGTAGATGCTATTATTAGCATCGTGTTACCTAGGTTTTCTGATTTCTTAATTCTCTTAGATGTAAGCAATGTGCAAATGTAGAATTTTCTGCTTATTTTTATTTTTTTTTTGGTACAAAGAATTTTCTGCTTCTAATCAATTTAATATTTCAGTCCTGGAGTTAGCAAAGCGGTAGAGGAGCTTGATGAGATATTGGCGAGTGTAGTGTTGAAGAGGTGGATTGGCTTTGCTCCCTTTCAGAATCTGAGATTGTAAGTCTCTTCTCTTCTTCATTAACATCATGATTGATCCCATTATTGGTTTTATTATGTAATATATTGTATATTTTTTTTGTGTCTCACTTTAAAACAAGTGACAAGGCCGAGCTCTGAGGCATTTGATAAAAAGTTTCATGTCAGAATTATGCTCATAAATTACATTACATAGTATGGAAGAAATGACACTTTAAGCATTTTTTGTTATATGAAATACAACTATAATATTTAAAGAGGTTAGGTGAATCTCTTTCAAGAGTTGAAAACAAAGTTTAATGATAGTAATCCAAAAGCAATGAAGGAAATATAGAGGTTTAATTGTATTTGTCCTCTTCTTTATATAATTATTATAGCGATCTTTTTGCAGCAGCTACTTAACATTTCTTTGGCATAAGGTTTTATGTGTGTTGGGTGAATATTTGGTGTGCCCCTTCACCGTGGAGCAACGGTTTTATAGCAACATATATGCTATTTTCACAATCTTGTAAGCCTGTGGTACATTTGATTAAGTGGAATGGCCACTATTTTTTAGAATACGTATTTTTCATTATATTGGGATAAGATTGCGTTTATGGATTCTCTGTGCTCATTGTTTCATGTTTTGACAGAGTTACCATGACTACTTGACTACTATTCAGAGATTAGATAGTGCTGCATTCGTGAATATTTTTTTGTTCTCTTTGTTTTTTTTTATGAGATCTTATCATCCTCTTAATTTCCCTGTTCTATTTTATAAAACTTCCTTTTTATCTACATGTAAGAAATCAATGTCAATATCCAGTTCATTAAAAATTGGTTGGGTAATAGTGTGTGTGGCTTTGACAAGATTATATGTGCAAATCTAGTTTGAAGTAGACCTGACCAGTCATGGCTAGCTGGGTTATGTGTGTTTGATGGATTTCGGTTTGCCCCACCACCTTTGTGATTTTTGATGTTAGTTCTTAACTTGTGATATTCAAAATTTGAAACCTTGGCAGGATATGCTGATTAGCTTGAAGTTGTTGATCATTCAGCGAGCAGAAAGGATAGGCTGTGAAAAATTGGCTAATAAATTTGACCTTAAGGTGCTTCGAGCCATTGGTATGTCATATGCCTTTGTTTAAGACATGTGCGTGCTTTTTTAAAATTTTAAATATATAATGTTCCTTAATTATGCAATATGCGTGCAAATTATGTGCTTTTTTCTTGTTGGTTTATCTATCTCTTTTTCTGTTTCTTTGTTATGTAATGTTGATATTGATACTGAAGGTGAGACAAAGTTCAAGAAGTTCCAGTTCAAAAAGAAATAAAAAGTAGCAAATAGAAAAAATAAAACACATCCCTTGTATTTGGGATTAGGTATAATGTTTTAACCTCTGAATTGGACCTTTTGTGTGTATAACAAGAATGTTTCAGAATGTTCTTTGCTTGCATCTCTTGAAATCATTGAAGGGGTCCAGTCTATCTTTGGATTTGTCATGTCCTGACTGAGTGACTATTGCATACATACAATCAAGGTTGACAAGTTCGAGATCCAACTTAGGAACGATGAGGGGTCATAGGTTCATAAAGCACGGATTCGTAGCACGGTTCGTAAGATCCTACCAAAATCTACAACCAGTATATATATATGCATATAAAAACATATGTATGCATATAAAACATCATAAATTAGTGAAAAAACTTCAAAAACGCCACAAATACTTAATAATTCCAAAGTCATACACACATGAGTGACAACATAAGTGCCAAAACATAAGTCATACACAACATAGGTGCCACAAAGGCACAAAAACAACTCTAAATTCTTAACAAGACTCAAATACAATAGAAATTAAAGCCATACGAATACTGAAATTAATTTAAACAGCCGTAATAAATAAATTTAAACAGAAGCAGTAGAAGAACACAAATTGAACAGCCCCTAACAATTCCTAATAAATAACAGCCCTAATAAATAACACAAAAAAAGCACCAGAAACAAAAAAAAGAACAAACAGAGAAAGAAAACAAGAAAAATAGAGAGCCAGTGTTCACCGTTCGCCGCTGGTCGGCGTGGCGAGGTTGGTCGGAGCGGCGAGGCGAGGTTGGACAGCGCGACAAGCACAGGGTCGGGACTCGGGAAGACTGGATCTGCGATGTGAGAGAGAAGAAGACTGAAGCTGCAATGCGAGAGAGAAGAAGACTGGAGGCGAAACTCGAGAGAGAAAAAGACTAAAGCGGCGCGCGAGAGAGAATTAGGTCGTTTCTAATTTAGGGTTTTGTTTTAATTTAAACGAGCCGGGCCGGGTCATGAGTCGGGTATCAAGCCAAACACGCACGGGTTCGCCATTTTGGGCCTGGAAATTTTTGGAGCGCTCCAAGAGCGCGATCCGTCCGCTCTTGGCCATTCCCACTGCTCCCACCGCACCGATGCAATTTGCGATCCTACACAGGCACAGGTTTGCTTGGGGGTAGTAGGAGCGTAGGAGTGTCCGAACCTATATGCCGGCGCGCGATCCTGTCTACCAAGCATATAATGAATTGCTGGTTAACACTTCCTGATTTTTGTGCCTGCAATTTGAATTGTTGGGATTTAGAATAGAATTGGATTGAATTTTACTGTATTAATTGCAATTAATTGAAATTCTTACTATCATGTGCATGAAAATCATCCACTTCTTGCATTAGTAGCTATTAGCTACATAATATATGATTATGGATTAGTTGACCTAGTTGAATAGCTGAATTCTGTAACCTTTTATGAACCTTATGCAGCACTTGTTTTGATGGAATATCTCAAAGCAGAGGTAAAAGACTCATCACTTATACTAGATATGGTGAATCTACTACTTTCTTGGATTCATGGAACCTATTGAAATGTACTGATGAGGTTTAGTCTACAGCTTTTGGCTCCATGGAATTTGCTGTATTTAAATATTTATTATTATTTGTTGTAAATTTAATGTAATTTATGATTTTTATAATTTTTGTTTAATATATTTGAAACATTTGTTATTGATTTTTTAGATGTAATTATAATTGCTAGTGAAAGCTTTTTTTTTATCCTAAAAACATATTTTATTGATTTTTTTTTACACTAAACATTTTTTTGAAAGGTGAATGAAAGAGGAAATTTGAAAATTAATAAATTAAAAAAAGGGAATAGATAGTGCTATCTATTCCCCACATTCAATAGTGCTTCCTATCTATTCTCTATATTCAGTAGCGGGTGATTTAATAGCGCTTCGAAGCGCTATTAAATCCGTATTCTGTTTTAGTGTTACTTCAATTAATGAAATTAGTTTCACAAATTCTTCAATAAATGCAGTGCTGAAGATTTTTTATATTAAAAATGAAGATCTTCTAAAGAAGCATAAGAGAGTCTGCAGACTCTTATGTATGAAGAGCATCTTCGTTTTCTACATATTGAACCCACTTTGAAGACTAAGAAATTCGTTTTCTGCATTTATGTTTTCAACATTCAGAATGTGTTTTCTGTTACTTCCTCTTTTACCTTATGTAAGCAAAAATACCTAAACTCACATTTATTAAAAAAGTTAGTTAACTGTAATTAATTTTCTCAATTTCATAAAAAAATAAGTATATTCCCTAAATTATCCTTAATGATGATTATTTGTTGAAGTCATTAAATGAGAACGTGTGGGAACTAAGCATTAAATAGGATGATATTAATTAAGGTCAATTGTGAAAACTAAGCATTAAATAGGATGACATTAGTTAATTTTTTGCTTATATTAGGCAACAAAAATTTTGCTTGTTTTTTGCTTATATTAGGTAACAGAGGGAGTACTTCTCAAATGTTTGACTCAGATATTGTTGTCGCTATTACCATCTCATTTATTGTCCTTTTATATCAAAAATAAAAATATTAAAGTTAAATTTAAAAAATTTACTATATGACTTTCAAAAATAATAAAGTCTTAAATGCAAATTTTGGTCCTCTAAGTATCGTGATTTGGCGATTTTGGTCTCATGCTTTTACGATGAACTAATTGGATCCCTAATGTCTATCCCTTATTTTGCAATTTCATGGACCTCTTAATTTTGACCGGTCCAATGCCAATGTGTCCTTATATATCCTACATGGACACCCTTTAATGCAATCGAGCAACGCTCAAACCACAATCTAGTTATAATAAAAACAATTACGAAATGAAAGTTATCATTGTAGTCGTGGCATTAGCATTGGCTTGGCTGACACTACGTTCTTGCCACACAACTCTTGTGTTTATGCTTATAATGATCCATGATGTTATACTACATCTTGTTGCTTGTTGTTTGTAAATCATGATCAAATAAGTAATATTTTGCTTGTTTAATGATGTTGGAAATTTTACCATAGATTTGTTTGGAAGAAAATTGAGTTGAAAGAATGAAAATCTTGGTTTTCACGAAACCATGGTGCTTTCATGCTCTCGATCGACAGAAGAAAATGATGAATCATTGATACAAGTTATTTGCTATAGTCAATTGTCTTAGGTTTGGTTTATATCCAGCTATCGAGCTTTGATAGCGGATGAATGATTGTATCCTAAATGAAACTTTTGTAAGGTTTTGTCTAGTTTGAGCAAATGATTCTGGCATTTTCTTCAACCCTTCCTAGAAGTGGGGAGGATATCTCTATGATGCTCTAGCTGTAGGGAAATCGCGCAACAAACAGAGATAAAATGCAGCGAAAAAAAAAATCCCCTTCCATGGATCCTTGCTAATGGTCATGATTCAGAGATTATGTTGGTTACCTCTTGTAGAAGACCGTTGCAGACGAGAACTGGAGTCGAGCACGAGCGTCGTACTGATGACAATGCATCTACGCAGTCCACACCAACAGACTTCTAATGGGAGCGGTCACCGTCTACTGTGCTAGCTGACGAACGGAGCCGGCAGTCACGAACGCACACAAGGTCTCTTAGTACGGCTAGGGTTAATTCCTTGAATGAACTTTCAGCTTAAGTGTTCTATTTATAGAACCGCTTAAGACTGACCTAGCGGCGCATCGTAGCTTACTATGTGCTGCGTTGCTCTTGACTTACGATGGTGCGTCATAAGAGCGCACCACTGAATAAAACAAGTCTTACGCATTTATATTTAATCTCCCATTAATCTATTCTTATGTGTGTGGCCCTGTAGGTTCTTGTAACATTGGCAATAATATTAAATCACTATTTAATATTATAAACAGAGAGCGGTGTCTAGCAACACATCACTGCTACCCAAGTAACGAGAATGTCAGTGTTATGACGTAACCTTTCTGTGATAATGATCATGTGTATAATTACCCTTTTGCCCTTATATCTATATTGAACACAAGGTATAGTGTGTGTCACCCTTGTATAGTTCAACATTATATTCCTTGATACCCAAGTAGACTAAGTAACAACAAATAAGATCAATATCTCATATTGACTTATTTCAGCATGGCCATGCATTTTACAGTCATACTCTATCAAGGGGCCCACAGATATTACTCTTGCTATGTAGGAGGGGCAAATCTCATCTAGGTCACTCATGTCCCTCTGCATGACTCGTGGAGTGCCCAGTTAACCGACTTTATAATTGTCTAGTTACAAACAATGTTTGATGGCAACAAAACACTCAACTCCCCATGTAGGGACCATAGTGGTTTCAGGTCAAAGGGTGAAATAACCACTATCACTATGAGAACAACTTATGACACTTACATAACGCACTATGTAGTATTCTCATGGCGGGTCAATCCAGTACATAATTACCCTAATGTGTACCTATGCTGTGACTTGATATTCATATCTATAACCTGTGAGATAAGGTTATCAGTCCACCCACATAATAGTCTTATTGTATTATTATTGCCCTTATTGATAATAATACTCGACTACGGATATTTAAGAGTAAGTTATATAGTATCTCACAACCGAGTTATCTACTCGATGTTCTATTAAATTGAACTTTTACTCAAGGACTTTATTACGTTGAAACAAACATAATAACTGAAATGTCTCATATAATAGATAAATAACATAGGGCTTACACTAACACTAGCTAGATATGATGAATAAAATTACTAATTATCAAAAAAAAATGGAAAGAAAAATTAAAAGCATTTATTATTTTGATTGTTTTATCGAGAAATATGTCTAAAAGGAGACTAGTGGTGATTTGATTAGGTGTCACCCCTTGTTAATTGCTTATTTGCATGGGAACCAAAACACTATAAGAATATTGCTTATTACTTGCAAAAATTTCCTAGGGTTGGTGACCTTAGGAAATTACCTTGGGTCACAGCCCTAGGAAAATACCCACATAAAAATTTCCTAGGGCTTTTTTTTTTTAAAAAAAAAAGCCTCGAAAATTAAAATTCTTTTTTGTTTTAATTTTTTTTAATTTGGGTATTTCTGAGGGAGAAGCTCTCGGAATCATCAAGACTTTTTTTTTATTATAATTTTTGACTAACCGAAGGGCTAACACTCGGTTATTGTTTGTTTTAGTTAAAAAAATTATTTTATTAATACAACATATATTGCATCTCATCTCTCTCGCTTTCCTCTCGTCTCTCTTGTCTTCCTTTTCTCTCATCGTTGCGTCTCTTTCTCACTGGCTCATCGCTGCTTCTCCTTCTCATCGCTGCTGCTTCTCCTTCTCACCGGCTCGTCGCCCCTAATTCTCCTTTTGTCGCCGCTGCTTCTCCTTCTCACCGGCTCAGCACTGCTTAGGGTTTCTTATCTCTTCGATTTGGGGCTAAAACCCTTGATTTTGATTTACTCGATTTAGATTCGGATTCGGTTTTGGGGTTCTAATTTTTCGCATCTTTCTTTATATGTTGTTGTTGTTGATGTTGATGTTTAAGGTTATGGGATTTGGTCTGTTGCTTTGATGTTCGAGATCATGTAATCGCAAGCTTTTGGTGTGGCCATTTTTGCTCTGGTTTGTGTGTCCCATGTTGCTGAGTTGTTGCCTTCTCTCGTTGTAAACCTAGGTTCCGTTTATTGTTATTGTATTTTGTGCACTTGCTTCATTGTTCTAGTTTGCACATTTTCTATATACTCATGTTCTTATTTTGCTTCCCGAAACTCCTTTTTTTCTCTACTCTTTCATCAATTTATGGAGTTGCTTTGGTTGCAGGGTAGTTACTCATTAATTGCTCTATTTTCTCTTTTGTTCTTGCTCTATTCTCGCTTGTATTTTGTGCCTATGCTTCATCGTCATGGTTCACACATTTTCTGAGTTTGCTACCCATGGGAACAAATTAACACATTAGAACAAACACATCTAATCTAGAAATTAAAAACTGCTCCGGGAGAATTAAATTGCTTACGGTGAAGTGAGTTTCATGAGAATAAAAAAAAACTAATAACTTAACTGCAGTTATTATATTGCATAATTTTTTTTTAATTAATTTTGCTTCAATTTCCTAGGGGCAAGGTAGTAGGAAATTTTCGAGGAATCTGAGTCCTCAGAGCTCTCAGAAATTTCCTAGGGCTTTTCAAATTTAGCCATCGGAAACCGTTTTCTACCAACGAATACGTTACCACTTCGTGGCCCTCAATGGGCCCTCGAAAATTTGGTGTTTTCCTATGGCTTTTGGTCATTTCCTAGGGTTTTTGACCCTAGGAAATGCCAAGTATCCTTGTAGTGAAAGAACCTAATTATTCAAGCTTATTTAGTTAGGAATTAGTTGTTAGTTTAAGTTCAAATATAAGAAGGAAGCTTGAAGCCATTGATGTTTCAAAACATTCTCCTGCAGCCATTGATGCGGCTCATAGCCATCAATAGGCAGCTGAATATCCAAGCAGTGATGCCACACCCACACCTCCTTCGCCCGTGCACAACTAAAACAGCAATGATGAATTGTTTCGGGACACAGATGACACAAGGGGCACCTAACATTGAGATGAATGCCTCTCCTTGCCAGAATCACTCTAGTAGGAAGGGATGAGCGACAAAAGACGTTGTAACAACCTCATATGTTCATACATTGAGTGCATGTAACATTACTTCTAGAGAAGGATGGAGAGAGAGAAGAGGAAAGAGAGGAAGCGTGGTGGAGAGAGGGAGCGAGTCTGGCAAAGCGGAGGGGATCAAGCAAGAAAGAAAGAGGCAGTGGGGAATAGAAAGGCGTATGGGGGTTCTTAGAGACCTCATGCACTCCACTATCTCATTCTGTGTCACAAATTTCCCAGAAAAGGTGAAAGAGACGGTTTTGAGGAGTACCTTTGGAAGGTATGGGAGGGTAGCTGATGTCTTTGTTCCTCTAAAGGTGGATAGATTTAGGCAAAAATTCGTTTTTATGAGATACAAAGAGGTTGGGTTTGTTAAGGCTCTTGAACATAGGCTACAGAGACTGGAGATTAGTAGTCTGAAATTGAAAGTAAACATTGCTCGTTATCAGAGAGATGAGGTGACTACAAAATACTGGAAGGAAACCCCAAAACATCAAGGCATAAACAGAGGCAGGAAGGTGGAGCCAACTAAATCTTATGCCGCTGCACTTCAAGCAAAGAAAGGTCACGGTCAACAGGTGAATGGGTAGAGGAGCAAAGTGAAGGTCACCTTGGAGGTCGAAGTGCCACAGGAAAAGCTGTTAGAGCTAGGGATTTACCTGGTGGGGCAAATACAAGAAGGCGTATCACCCTCTGATATCCAGGATCATCTATTTATTGAAGGTTACAATAACATCATTGCCATTCCCATGGGTGGAGACATGGTTATCCTGGAACCATCTCAAGCTGGGGCGATACACGATGCAGTGTATAGCAACAGGGATTGGTGGAAGGCGTTGTTCTCGAATTTCATGACCTAATCACCGTTCATCTTACGAAAGGATAGGATTGTGTGGTTATGGGTTTCGGCATCCCACTGCATGTGTGGGGGGGGCTTTTTCCGCAATTTGGTGGCAAAGTTTGGGACGATGAAATCTTTGGACCAAGCTACTGTTAACCTTGAACGTTTCGATTTCGCAAGGCTTCAGGTTGCAATACCTGCAATGGCGGTCGTTGATACCTTCGTGAGCATCTGGGTGAACGACGTCGTCTTCCCAGTCGGTGTGCTAGAAGAGAGAGGTTTGGAGGGGAGCGTCGTTATTCCGGAGGGGTTGCAGCAATCTTTCAATGGCACAGATGCGTTCTCGTGTGCTCTGGAGGATTGAGTCGCGGTATCACAGAGGTCGGAGGTTTCTTCGATAAACTGTCCGACGGGGAAGGGTTCGAGGTGAACCAGATAGTGTTGGAGGCTCTGAATAGACAGAGTAGCAGTGCTAGGTGTCAGATAGCTTCTTGGGAGACTGAGGTAGCAGATACAAAAGGGGAGATGGGGACTACACACTACAATACCCATCTAATTATGGAACTTGAGACCGGAAAGGCACATAAAGAAACAGAGACTCAGGTGGAGGAAGAGGAAAACCACAAATGACAACCAGATATGACTGTTGGGGGCAACAAACTGGAGGTGGTGGTACATAGTGGTTTCAGCGTAGCCTCTGACAGGAACAAGTATATGGAGGTTGTGAGGGAGACCCAACTGTCTCCCATCATCAAAGGTAGGGTCAACAACGAGAGAGGAAGCCTTCAGGTTAGGCTATAAAAGGCTTATATGGATGGAAAGCTTGCGATTGGGTCACAAGAAGGCAAACAAGCCCACAACTTGCCTTCAGGTTTGCCGAGCTTGTTGGGGGTGTGGATAGAAGGGGAAGGGGTCCAGTTATGAGAAGAAGAAAAGGGATAAGGTTGGGCTACAATGGGTTCCGGATTTGGGCCTTAATGTTGAACACGATCAAATTAACCAACAAATTCCATTTCAGGCCTCGGGGGGTGCTGTAGGGGAAATAGAGGGGTGTGACGACTTTGGGTTCAATGCCTCGTAGATTGGGGATGGGCCTACACGACTCGAGCCCGTGCAGCGACTGGAGTCATCAACTTCCTACTTGGTGGCACTAGTTTTGGGGGAGGCTGAAGACTTAGAACGGCAGGACTCTACTCTGTCGTCGCCGGTAATGGACCTGCAGGAGTTCGCTGGAGATGAGGCTGCCTCTATAGTGAATATCACCAAATGAAACAGAGGACTAAAGGGAAAATGTGTTATGACTAAAGGGTGGCCTAAATTGAATATGCCAATGTGTGACATTTTTTATGTGTCTAGTCATTTTCTGAGGAGAACGAAGGTTGGGTTGGTAGGTAGACATGATCACTGGATGGCAAGCGGTGTGGACCGATTGGTGGGTGATCTAATAAGAATTGAAGATGAAGATAGTACAGGGACTAGACTCATTAGTAATGGACTGGTAGAGCCACATTTGGAAGGTTTTTCTGGTGGAGGGTACTGGAGGATCAATCGAAGAACATACAGGTCAATTCTTAGGGAATGAATGATATACTTACAAAAATTAAGGATAAGATTAAGGCACAAAAGATTTTAGAAATGGGAAACCCATTGAGTACCTCGACGATGGGAAACGATTCACAAATACTGGAAAAGCTCGTTCAACTGAATGGTAGACAGAGGGATGTGCGGAAACATAGGAAGAATAAGAGGGTGGATTAATGATAGTATGCTCATTGAATATAAGGGGACTAGGGGGAGGGTGAAAAGGAACAAGATTCGCTCGTTGATACGGGAGTAGAATGTGGATTTTTATGGCGGTGCAAGAGACCAAGCAAAAAGTGGTGTCAGATGCCCTCTGTCAAAGTCTGTGGGGGAATTCGAGTTGTGAGTGGCACTACATTCCGTCAGAAGGAAACAGCGGTGGGCTGAAGGTAAACTTTGCTTTTATTTTTCGGGTTTTGGGTTTGTCACGGTGTGTTTGGAGTGGGGAGAAGATGGTATGAAATGCTATGTGGTGAATGTGTATGCTAAGTGCGACCTGACGAAGAAAAGGAGAATGTGGAAGGAACTGGTGATGTCAAGGAAGGGGTTTTGGGATGGTATATGGTTTGTGGTGGGGGATTTTAACTCAGTGACAACCGAAAATGAAAGGAAGGGTATTAGGGATTTAGATTAGGCAGTTGAGGCGATAAAGATTAGGGAGTTTAAGGCTTTTATACATGACATGTGTATACTTGACCTTCCTTTACTGGGTCGAAAATTCACCTGGTGTAAGCTAAATGGCACTGCTATGAGAGACTAGACAGGATCATGGTGTCAGAGGAGTGGCTAGACTCATGGGGCAAATTCTCACAGTGGGCTTTGGAGCGAGATGTATCGGATCATAACCCGATTATTACTAGATTTTCGGAAGGGGGTTGGGGGCCAAAGCCTTTTAGGTTCAATAATCATTGGCTACAACACAAACAATTCGAGAAGGTGGTCCAAGAGAGTTAGGCAAGTAAGTAATATTCGGATTGGATGGGGTTCGTACTCAAAGAAAAGTTAAAGCCGTTGAAGGGGGATCTGAAGAAGAGGAATAAGGAAACTTTTGGTGAGACGGATACCCAGATCCAGTTGTTGGTGGAGGAAATAAAGTGCCTAGACATAAAAAGCGAGGAGGAAGGTCTGCAACCAGACGAGCTGGAACTCAGGAAAAAGTACTTTTCCCAGGTATGGCAGCTAATGAGAGGAAAGGACAGTCTGAAGATCCAGAGATCAAGAGTGAAATGGTTAAAGGAGGGGCATACTAATACCTGGTACTTTCATTCATGCGTCAAGGCTAGTGGAAGGCGGAATCGTATAGCTGCTTTAAGGGTGGGTGTAACACCCCAATTTTTATAAAAACTATTTTACAGTTTCCGACTATTTGTAAATAAATCATAGAGATTGATCACCTCAATGGTTTGTTAAAAGTACGAAGAACTGCAAAGATTTGTCGCAAACAATTCGTAAATTTGGTAATTAATTCAGATTAACACACAGTGTAGACGTATACTATTTTTAATATGAATTAATCCTGGAACAGAGAAAATTATTTTATGGAAGGAGAAATAAGTTTTAGGACTTAATAAATATTTTTAAGTTACAGTTTAAATTTTTGACATTTGTTTATTTAATAATTGTTTGTTTTATGTAATATTTAATATGAATTTTATTTTAATAGTTCCCTATTGATAATTTTATTGTTTGAATTATATCTAGATGATAAGAGAAATTGGAATTAGTGATTTTCACTAATTTACAGTTTTTATTAAGCTGCGAGAATTCTGTTGACTTGTGCCATTATGAGACTACTTGGTGAGTTTCTAACTGAAACATGCTTAAACGTGATCCAAATTTTGTAAAATTTGAGATCTTAGTATTTTCCATTATTTAGGATTTATTGGAATTTTTCTGGGATTTTTTGGCATCAGAAAATATTTAGTGTATTGCCTACGCCTAGAAACTGCCTAACAGTGACGTTTTAGCTCGTAAATTAAGAAAGCGACATTCATAGAAATACTTCTAATATCTTAAGGGACATTTTGAGTGATTAATAATTTTTAGATGTGGAATAATTTATTAGATTTATTTTTGGAGTTTTTGGACAAAAACCCGAATATACGCGAAACGTCGAGCACCCGGTTAAGGGAGAACGCACGAAACGAAATATTTAGATATTCTGGGTCAGGCGGCGGTTGAGCTAAGGACTAGGGGAGCTAAACCTTTTCCTTAGAAGTTTATAAGACATGTGTTACAAGGAGATTAGCATTTAAGTAAATAGTAGGTAGTTCTTATGGTTACTTTGTAACTAAATTGGTTAGTTTCCAACTAAATGAACAAATTTGTTCCATCCTTGTCCCACCTGAAATTTCGTGGCCTTCCTTCCTCATATGACCAGCCCCATTTCATTTCTCCATTGTTGGAGAACTTAGGAGAAAATTTAGAGAGAGAAAGTGTGGGATTTTGGAGGATTAAATGCTTAAACTTCTATCTTTGTTTCATTTCTTCTCAATCCTTGTTCAATCATCTCCATCGTTGTGGTAAGCTTATTTTCCTTTTCTTCATGGCTGCCATGGTTGCATTTTCATGGTTTCAATGTTGTTTCTCATGATTTTAGTGTTGATTCTTGAAGGAAATTGGTGTTTAAGTTTGCAGTCTTCATTCCTTTCTCATTAATCCTTAATCAACCATCATCAATCTTGTTGGTGAGTGCTCTTGCTCACTTTCCTCTTCTCATGGCTTTCATGGATGAGACCCCATGATTTTAGTGTTGTTTTCCTCAGAAAGTGTTAGTTTTTGCTAGAATAGCATGATTAGTCATTTAACGTTTGATTTTCCTCCATGATTAAGTTTGTTCTTGGTTTTTAAAATTTGGAAACCCTAACTTTATGGTTTGGCCGAACCTTGGGGCTGCTAGATACCTTGGTTTTGTTTAGTTTTTGTTGATTTAGAGTTAGTTCCTGATGGGTTATAAGTGGTATGTTTGGAAAATGCGGTACATTTTTTTTAGAACAAACGTCTTTCGCAACGCACACACAGAATAACCACAGCATTTAGAAACATGATGCAATCTAAAGATACAAGACGCCTGCATTGAATACATATATAGATACACACCTCCAAAATAGACATAAGCAGTACTTACAAACAAGAATGCAACATATCTACAAAGAGAATACACCTAAAGTATGAAGACCCTTACGAGAGTGATCATACTCCTGGGGTACTCTCGACAGTTACCCACGCAGGGGGCTGCTCCAAAAGTAGACCTCCAGTCTACCCAACTGTACACCAAAAAGCTAACACAAAGGATGACTGGTCACCACTCCAAAACTATGCATAACAGTCAGACACCCAAAACATATCACAAACAGACATACATCAACAACACTACGTCGCTACCCCTATCCTCAGATGGGTCCTCGTCCTCCTCCTCCATAGCTTGTCCGCATCCTCGTCAGTCCAACCTCCCGAAAAGTCTCTAGCGCGCCTCCTGTAGATACATCTCGGCCAGAAGTGGGGCTGAACTCCAAGCCGAGGGAATTTCCAGGCTCGGGAAGTCAAAGGTCACCCTCGACGACGTCGTCATCACCGGAATCTCCACCACATCTATCAGCGTCTGGATTACCATCATCAATTGAAGAAACCACGGGCAAGGGTCAACTTCTTACAATACGACTGATAACACCAAATAGCATAATATAATATAACACAGCATAACGGAACACACAATTCAGTAAGAATGCATCAATGCCCGGAAATGCAACTACATGCCACTGTTTATGATTCCGGAATACGAACAAACAGCTGAATACCAGCCGCAGCTTTGGGGACCCTATCACCCAAGCCATAGCGTTAGGGGACCCTATCACCCTTGGTTATTCGAATCGAGTTCAAAAACGACATAACAGTGAACTAAGCAGCCGAGCACCCCCCGTAGCTTTGGGGACTCTATCACCCAAGTCGTAGCTTTAAGGGACCCTATCACCCTAGGTGGTTCGGTTCCGAACACCGGCCATAGCTTTGGGGACCCTATCACCCAAGCCATAACTTTAGGGGACCTTATCACCCTTGGTTATTCGGGTTGAAGTTCAAAAGAAAACGACACTGCTCCCACAATCCCCAAATGAATATATCGACGCATACAATGATTCAAAGAAGCAAACTCGAATAATTATTCTACCGCATATTAAATAATATTCACGCAACGCTCATACAGTATAACTCAGTCAACAGTAATAAGCAATCAACGCAACCACATCATTTCACAACATTCAATCACAGAATCCATCCCTCTGCAACTCAATGGAGTTAACAGAGAGGAACAAACAAGTGTGGGGGGTTGGGGTCAAGCGACCAACCATTTTTTAGACAAGCCCACAAACGACTCAGAATAGTCACAGACAATAAAATCGAAGGGGTACGAGACCCTCACTTCGAACTCTGAGGTTCTCAGACTTCTTCGTCATACAATAGAAATTTAAAACTTAAGCATATCTAAAAGTTGCCCTTACCGGAACTCCAAGCCATGCGTCCACGTACTCCTCGCTTCTATGTCGCACGGTCTCAGGTCACTCGAGCCTATTACACAAAGCAAACTTAGCGCAATTCTAAAAACTTATTTCTACAACCTTAGGCTCTCAAACTTAACCTTTTATCCTAGCCAAACGCCATCACATAACACTTAATTAAAATGCTAACTTTTGAAGAATCATTTTTCCTACACTTCTAAAATCTTGAAACATATCAATCCAAACATTTTAATCAAGTGCACAAATTAATTTTCCCTTTTCAAAATCTAGCAACAATACAATGCAATCTATATGAGTCAAGACATCAAAATCTTTTCCTCTAACCCCTCTAGGAACTCGCGGCCATCATTAAAAATCAAGGAACAAATTACAAACCTCAAGTTTAAAAATCAACCAAGCATTTCCTATGCCAATTCTCATAACCAACAGCTAAATTACACAAAGCCAAAGCCTAACCGCAACCAAACTCAATCTAAACCTCTTTCAAGAATAGGGTTCTCAACGAAAAACTACTCAACCAAGGTTCTAGTTCCAAACTATCAGTCAAAACAACAACGACAACATTAATGAAGCCAATTTAACCAATCAATCACTTGATTCACCAAGGATCACACAAAACCCTCTTTTTCCCCTTAGGGTTTCAAGAAATAGGGAATATGATGCTCATATCCTCTTTTGATCACTATCAAGCAAGAATCAAATACAAAGCAAGACATAAAAACAAGAAAGAAAAGGAAAAGGACCATCACCTACTCCCTCCTTAAGCTCGCAGTTTTGGGCTGTTTGTGGGGGGAGAAATGTGCTTCTCTTAATCTTGTTTGTTGATGAAATAGGTGAGGGTGGAGAGTAGAAGAAATAGGCAACAAAATGGGTAAAGAACTAGAGGTGAAGTGGTTCCAAAATGGTGAAGGAAGTCATGGAAGTCATTGGAGTGTTCTCTCACTAAGAAGAGGAAGAAAAGCAAAATGGAATGTAGAGAGTGAGGGTGGGGGTGCTCTCGGCTGACGGCATAAAAAGGGAAGGAAGAAAGAATCCTTGAACACACAACCACCAATACAAGGATTTTGGGAACAAGAGAGCAAGGAGATAAAAATAATGAAGAGGTGTGGAGAAGAAAGGGTTTGGTTGACGCTGAAAAAAAGAGAAGGTAAGGAAAATAAAAGTGAGGGGATGATGGTAAGGGTCATGGTCTGTTCCTCAAATAAGGGGAGGGATTATTATTTTATAAAACAATTAATAAAACTATTAATTGAAGAAATGCTTTCCTCAATTAACAAAAGAAAAGAAATTGAAGAATGAGAGGTGCAATAAAAAGGGGGTCACGATGTTGAAGAAAAACAGAGAAGGAGGGGAGGAATAAAGGGGGTCTCGGCTGGTGTTCACTTAAAGGGAGAGGAATTAATTTTTCAACAAAACAATTATTAACAATTTTCCAATACCTCATTTTAACACAAAAACAAGTAAAATGAAATAAATGAAGTAAGGTTGGGGGAATAGGGAGGTCACGACTGCAGCTGGACAAATAAGGGGAGAGATTAAAAATTAAAAAAGAGACAATAATACTTGGTTAGAAATACACTCAAAAGTAAACACAAAAATACCTTCAAGTGACACCTAGGCCATAAAGCAAGACTCTAATCACATCAATAGACTAACCCATCTAATCCCTCATCTCTCATGATTACCCTCTAATCTTAGAGTCTTAGGTACCAGAAATACGGCATCGAGTAGCCGTGTTACCGATCAACTTTCGGCCGATTAATTCGCGAAAATTAATTTACCGAGAAATTAATTCACCGCGTGATAATATTTTATTATAAATAATAAAAACCACATCAAACAATCAAAAATAATCACAACAAGTTACGATTCGATTTTCATCGAAATCGGGGTTCATTTAAAATTTTGTCTGCGGCAAATCTGCCTGACGATCCAAAACACGACGAAACTTCATTATAATTTTTCGACGATATTCGAACCATGAATTAATATAAAATATTAACTCTCAATTTTAATTTTCTATTGATTTATTTAAACCACTTACTTAGGGAACATGAAATTGCTTATTATAGCATAAATACGACAAAAATACACTACAATAACGCTAAACAACGCATCGTGAAAAATACGGGTGTTACAATACTCCCCCTCTAAAAATAGTTTCTTCCTCGAAACTACGGGTAAGATACGTATCGAGGAAAAATTCTGGATATTGATCCTTCATCTTCTCCTCCATCTCCGATGTTGCGTCGCCTGTCTTCCGTTCGACAATCCTTGCGGGTGATGCTTCAAATGGTAAGTCGTCTTTCAGCTGAATCATGTTCGGTCCCACAACGGAGCTCTCACCATCCTGCTACCAATAGAGAGGCGTCTGGCTCTTATGTCCATATAGCGCTTTGTAAGGTGCCATTCCAATGCTCGCGTGATAACTGTCGTTATAGGTGATCTCCACTAGCGGTAAGGCATCGTCCCAACTCCCTCTGTGGTCTAACATGCAAGCTCTCCGCAAGTCTTCGAGTGACTGAATCGTTCTCTTGGTCTGACCATCGGTCTGAGGGTGATATGCTAAACTAAGCTTGAGCGTGGTTCCCAACGCTTCTTGCAACGCCTTCCAGAAAAAGATCGAAACTTCGGATCTCGATCGGAAACGATAAAAGAAAACACGCCATGCAGTCGCACAATCTCCCCGATGTAGATCTCTGTCAGCTTCTCCAACTCCTTGATCATCAATGCTGAGGCTAAAACACTCCTCCTGCTCAGTGCATCTGCTACAACATCCGTTTTCCCTGGATGACATTCCAAAGTGAAGCCGTAGTCAAATTCCGTCCACCTTCACTATCACATGTTGAGCTCCTTCTGATCGAACAAGTATTTCAGGCTCTTGTGGTTGCTGAAAACAGTAAACGTGCTCCCATATAGATGGTGCCTCCAAATCTGCAATGCGAATACCACCACAGCAAGTTCCAAATCATGCGTAGGGTAGTTCCTCTCGTGAATCATAAGCTATCTCGAAGCATAAGCCACAACTTTCCTATGTTTCATTAGCACGCATCCTAATCCTTAGTATGATGCATCACAGTAAACCTCGTAAAGTTCCTCTGATTGAGACAAGACTAACACAGGTGCTGTCATTGAGAATTCCTTCAGCCTCTGAAAACTGGATTCGCACTTTTCGGTCCAAGCGAAAGGTTGTGTTGGAACCTAAACGATTGAGAAGTTTAGACCCTCATTAATTTTGATGATAACAAAGTATTTTCAAGAGAACAATTTATCTTCTAACATATCTTTGAGTGTACAGGTATCAAAGCTTCAAATATATGTACAAAACACTCAAGAAAGGAGAAGAAAATTTACAAAAGAATTGAATACATTCCACCAATGTCAGCGTCCGAACTTACTCCAGCGTCTTGCTAACAGCGAGCGTCCAGTAGTGTTACATTTTGACACGTGGAATACTCTATTGCTGCGAGCGTCCGTCCTCTGTTCTGAGCGAGCGTCTGATCTCTTTAATGAAGCACGTGATGATCATGTTTTTGCTCTTATCCTCAGAATGTTCTGGAATGGAAATCGAATTTGATTTTATGCGCTCATTTTGACGTACAAGGAAGCAAAGGTGACACCTTTAGCAAAAGACAAAAATCGTACAAGGCAATAGTGAAAAGCAGATAGTACGAAAACGATAATATGTACTATTCTGATATTCTCTGGAAAGGAAGAAAAGGACTACATTTCAAATTACCTCACTCAATGAAAAGGAGCTATGTTTTTACTGCAAACGGTAATATCCCTGAAGACTCCTATAAATACCCCAAGGTATTCATTGAAGAGATGTTGGAAAAACTGTGAAGAAACATTATTCTGAAAGCAATATTACTCAAGTGAGCAATCAAGCTTCGTGCCAAGTTTCTGGACTACAATGAACTGAACTCAGCATCTTATACTTTCTTTTAGAAAGCTACTCTATTTTGAGCTTAATCTTTTCATCCTTTCTGTGAGAGTTATTTTGATAGTATTCAAAAGTATATTCTCTTTTGTAAACTGTTTTTGGCCTAGTTAAGGCTTTATTCCTCAAAGGCTCGACTGCACTGAGTTGTTTTGAGAAGTTGAGAGTATTGTCAAGTTTGTGACAGTAGAATACTCTTGAGGAAATTGTAATCAGTTGATTATAGTGGAAAATCCTTCAGGAATGAAGGGACTAGACGTAGCTACCAGTTGGGGGTGAACTAGTATAAATTTCCATGTCTCAGTAAAACAAGTTTTTTAAACACGGTTTATTTCCTGCATCCGGTTAGTCTCTCAGCGCCCGATAAACAAACAGCTTTGAGAAATCTGTATTCTTAGTGCTTTTAACGTATAGTATGCGAAAAGTTTTTTTGGACACAATTCAACCTCCCTTCTTGTGTTCACGTTCAGGTTGCTCTTCCCTCGTAAGTCGTGTAAGCAGTGCTACAATCTTCGAAAAACCTTCAATAAATCTCCGGTAGTAGCCTGCTAATCCAACAAAACTTCTGATATCTGTCACAGTCTTCGGTTGTTCCCATGCTAACACAACTTCAATCTTGGCTGGATCCACAGTTATCCCGTCTTTAGTTATCAAATGTCCGAGAAAATTCGCTTCTTCAAGCCAGAACTCACAATTGGAAGGTTTAACCTGGAGTCGCTTTTCCCACAAAAACTGCAACACTTGTTGTAGATGCTCTTCATGCTCTTCTCTACTTCGCGATTAAATCAGAATATCGTCTGTAAATACCATGGCGAACAGGTATATTCTTCAACTCGACCACTTGGAAACTTCTAAACTAACAAGGGAATATGAAATCCTGAGCTCTCTCTTACAAGAATCTTCGATGGAATTAACAGGAAGATATTGGAAAACTCCAAAATTGGGAAAACTACGATTTTTGGGCACAGTCCCAAAGGATATGGTGATTCGAAAACCAATCCAACCTGAGAATAATGATAAGACTTTTAAGGATACGCGACTCGAATCGACAAGGACTTTCTACACTCAATAATCACTACACAACGAAGTCATGCAGTGTTAAAAACTAGGGTCTTAGCAGTTGAAGTAACCACTACTAAGTCTAAGGATAAAACAGTCACACGCAATTTTAAATCAGCTCACACGACCAAAGGAATCAAATAATGTGCGGCATTAGAATCAAAAAATATGGATAGAGAGTTACCGTCAATTTCGTAATTCCCCTGAGTTAGATCTCCTGATCGCTCTGCTTCTTTGTCGCCTATGCAGAAGACTCTACCCTTGGTAGTCTAATACTTCCCCTTTGCTCTTGTTGCGTTCGCTCTCGGTTCCACCTTTGGAGCCTTGCAGTCCTTGACAAAATGTCCTGGTTTGTTGCAATTGAAACACACCGCATCCTTTGCAGTGCAATCATTAGCAAAATGCCCCGGTCTTCCGCAACGATAGCAAAGTTATCCATCTCTGATTTGCTTCCCACCACTTGAATTCTGGGCCATAGGGCGATACTGCCCCTGGTTGTTCTCCTGAGGCCTGTGATAAGGTTTCTTATGTTGTTTCCCTTTCTGACCATTCCCCTGACCTTGATTCTGCGATCTGATAGGCCCACCTAAACCATTCTTTCCCTTGCGGTTCCTCACACCTTCCACCTCGATGCATCTGTCAACCAACTCTTGAAAGTTTCGAATTCTCAGGGACACTACAGACTTCTGGAGGTCAACCTCAATCCCTGCTGGAGTCTATCGCTCATCCAATTCTGATCTGCTCTGTCACGAAAAGGACTAAAGTACCTTGCGAGTGATTCGAACTTAGCAGCATATTCCGACACCGTCATGCTACCTTGCTGTAGTCGGAGGAATTCTTGCTCTTTTTCCACTCGCGCAGTATCGGGGAAATACTTGTCCATAAATCTCCTGCAGAAAATCTCCCAAGTGATCTCACGATGCTCCACCGTCAATGTCTGCTTCACTCCCTTCCACCAGTACTCGGCATTTCCCCGTAGCAAGTAGGTTGCATAGTCCACCTTAACATTCCTCGGGCAATGAAGTGCCTCGAAGATCTTCTCCTCTCCTGCATCCATAGGTCCGCCTTATCTGGATTTGGCTCACCGCAGAACTTCGGTGGATCATGCTTGTGAAAGTCAACTATTCCTCTAGCCTCTGCATCTCTTTCAGCCCTTTGTTGTTGCTCCAGATTATGTTGGTTCATGGCTGTAATTTGTTGAGCCAGAGCAGCAGATTGTTGGGTCGCAGCAGCCAATTGCTGAACCATAGCCGCTGCCATCTCCGTCATCTCTTGAATTGCTCGATCTATATTGAAGTTATCAGGTCCAGCTGTAGTATCTCTGCCAGGTGGCATTAGATTCCTACAAGGTTCAAAACCTATCAGAATCTCACACTCAAGTGCGGTGCTATCACATATTGCTTCAAATAAGAAACAATCCACACAAATTTAAGCAAAGCTGCTTCACTCATCAAACAACAATAACACAAACATAACTAGCTACCCGACAAAGCAAAACCCGACACGGTGACCAGCTTAGTTACCCAACACATTGTCCGATTAGAACCGAACTGCTCTGATACCACTACTGTAACGACCCGTTTCCAGAGCGCTACGAACCTAGAACAAACCCTATATGCGACTCACTTTTAAAATATTACTCTTGTGTCCTTTGAAAAATGCAGTACATTTTTTTTAGAACAAACGTCTTTTGCAATGCACACACAGAGTAGCCACAACATTTACAAACATGATGCAATCTAAAGATACAAGACACCTGCATTGAATACATATATAGATACACACCTCCAAAGGTAGACATAAGCAGTACTTACAAACAAGAATGCAACATATCTATAAAGAGAATACACCTAAAGTATGAAGACCCTCACGAGAGTGATCATACTCCTGGGGTACTCTCGGCAGTTACCCACGCAGGGTGCTGCTCCAAAAGTAGACCTCCAGTCTACCCAACTGTACACCAAAAAGCTAACACAAACGCTGACTGGTCACCACTCCAAAACTATGCATAGCAGTCAGACACCCAAAACATATCACAAACAGACATACATCAACAACTCTACGTCGTTACCCCCGTCATCAGACGGGTCCTCGTCATCCTCCTCCATCAGCTTGTCCGCATCCTCGTCAGTCCATCCTCCCGAAAAGTCTCTAACGCGCCTCCTGTAGATACATCTCGGCCAGAAGTGGGGCTGAATTCCAAGCCGAGGAAATTTCCATGCTCAGGAAGTCAAAGGTCACCCTCGACGATGTCGTCATCGCCGGAATCTCCACCACATCCATCAGCGTCTGGGTTACCATCATCAATTGGAGGAACCATGGGCAAATGTCAACTTCTTACAATACGGCAGATAACACCAAATAGCATAATATAATATAACACAACATAATGGAACACACAATTCAGTAAGAATGCATCAATGCCCGCAAATGCAACTACATGCCACTGTTTATGATTCTGGAATACGAACAAGCAGCTGAATACCAGCCGTAGCTTTGGGGACCCTATCACCTAAGCTGTAGCGTTAGGGGACCCTATCACCCTTGGTTATTCGGATCGAGTTCAAAAACGACATGACAGTGAACTAAGCAGCCGAGCACCCGCTGTAGCTTTGGGGACCCTATCACCCAAGTCGTAGCTTTAAGGGACCCTATCACCCAAGATTGTTTGGTTCCAAAGACCGGCCATAGCTTTGGGGACCCTATCACCCAAGCCATAGCTTTAGGGGACTTTATGACCCTAGGTTATTCGGGTTGAAGTTCAAAAGAAAACGACACTGCTCCCACAATCCCCAAATGAATATATCGACGCATACGATGATTCAAAGAAGCAAACTTGAATAATTATTCTACCGCATATTAAATAATATTCATGCAAAGCTCATATAGTATAACTCAATCAACAGTAATAAGCAATCAACACAACCACATCATTTCACAACATTCAATCATAGAATCCATCCCTCTGCAAATCAATGGAGTTAACAGAGAGGAACAAACAAGTGTGGAGGGTTGGGGTCAGGCGACCGACCATTTTTCAGACAAGCCCACGAACTACTCGGAATAGACACGGGACAACAAAATCGAAGGGGTACGAAACCCTTACTTCGAACCCTGAGGTTCTCGGACTTCTTCGTCTTACAACAGAAATTTAAAACTTAAGCATATCTAAAAGTTGCCCTTACCGGAACTCCAACCCACGCGTCCACGTACTCCTCGCTCCTAAGCCGCACGGTTTCGGGTCACTCGAGCCTATTACACAAAGCAAACTTAGCGCAATTCTAAAAACTTATTTCTACAACCTTAGGCTCTCAAACTTAACCCTTTATCCTAGCCAAACACCTTCACATAACACTTAATTAAAATGCTAACTTTTGAAGAATCATTTTTTCTACACTTCTAAAATCTTGAGACATATCAATCCAAACATTTTAATCAAGTTCACAAATTAATTTTCCCTTTTCAAAACCTAGCAACAATCCAATGCATTCTATACAAGCCAAGACATCAAAATCTTTTCCTCTAATCTCTCTAGGAACTCGCGGCCATCATCAAAAACCAAGGAACAAATTACAAACCTCAAGTTTAAAAATCAACCAACCATTTCCTATGCCAATTCTCACAACCAACAACTAAATTACACAAAGCCAAAGCCTAACTACAACCAAACTCAATCTAAACCTCTTTCAAGAATAGGGTTCTCAACCAAAAACTACTCAACCAAGATTCTAGTTCTAAACTATCAATCAAAACAACAACGACAACATTAATGAAGCTAAATTAACCAATCAATCACTTGATTCACCAAGGATCACACAAAACCCCCTTTTTCACCTTAGGGTTTCAAGAAAAAGGGAATACGATGCTCATATCCTCTTTTGATCACTATCAAGCAAGAATCAAATACAAAGCAAGACATAAAAACAAAAAAGAAAAGGAAAAGGACCATCACCTACTCCCTCCTTTAGCTCACGGTTTTGGGCTGTTTGTGGGGGGGGAGAAATGTGCTTCTCTTAATCTTGCTTGATGATGAAATAGGTGAAGGTGGAGAGTAGAAGAAATAGGTAACAAAAGGGGTAAAAAAAACTAGAGGTGAAGTGGTTTCAAAATGGTGAAGGAAGCCATGGAAGACATTGGAGCTTTCTCTCACTAAGAAGAGGAAGAAGAAGCAAAATGGAATGTAGAGTGTGAGGGTCGGGGTGCTCTCGGCTGATGGCATAAAAAGGGAAGGAAGAAAGAATCCTTGAACACACAACCTCCAATACAAGGATTTTGGGAAAAAGAGAGCAAGGAGATAAAAATAATGAAGAGATGTGGAGAAGTCAGGGTGTGGTTCACGCTGAAAAAAAAAAGAGAAGGGAAGGAAAATAAAAGTGAGGGGATGAGGGTATGGGTCGTGGTCTGTTCCTCAAATAAGGGGAGGGATTGTTATTTCATAAAACAATTAATAAAACTATTAATTGAAGAAATGCTTTCCTCACTTAACAAAAGAAAAGAAAGTGAAGAATGAGAGGTGGAATAAAAAGGGGGTCACGCTGTTGAAGAAAAACAGAGAAGGAGGGGAGGAATAAAGGGGGTCTCAGCTGGTGCTCACTTAAAGGGAGAGGAATTAATTTTTCAACAAAACAATTATTAAACAATTTTCCAATACCGCATTTTAACACAAAAACAAGTAAAATGAAATAAATGAAGTAAGGTTGGGGGAATGGGGAGGTCACGACTACAGCTGGACAAATAAGGGGAGAGATTAAAAATTAAAAAAGAGACAACAATACTTGGTTAAAAACACATTTAAAAGTAAACACAAAAGTAAACCACCCCTTAAGTGACACCAAGGCGATAAAGCATGACTCTAATCCCATCAATAGACTAACCCATCTAATCCCTCATCTTTCATGATTGCCCTCTAATCTTAGAGTCTGAGGTACCAGAAATACGGCGTCGAGTAGCCGTGTTACCGATCAACTTTCTGCCGAATAATTCGCGAAAATTAATTTACCGAGAAATTAATTCACCGCGTGATAATATTTTATTATAAATAATAAAAACCACATTAAACAATCAAAAATAATCACAACAAGTTACAATTCGATTTTCATCGAAATCGGGGTTCATTTAAAATTTTGTCTGCGGCAAATCTGCCCGACGATCCGAAACGCGACGAAACTTCATTATAATTTTTCGACGATATTCGAACCATGAATTAATATAAAATATTAACTTTCAATTTTTATTTGCTCTTGATTTATTTAAATCACTTACTTAGCGAACAAGAAATTTCTTATTATAGCATAAATATGACTGAAATACACTACAATAACACTAAACAACGCATCACGAAAAATATGGGTGTTACACTAGTCATATATGCATGTTTTACAAAAGTTTTGAGAAATTAATTTGGTTACTTTTTAGGGCACAAAACCATGACCCTTATGTTGGTTTAGAACATTGTCTTAAATATGTTGCAAAAGTTGAATAAGGATTTGGTTCAACAAAACATTTCAAAGATGCTTGATTTTAGGAAATGATTTGGGTTATGTTTCAAGAATTGTTTTGAACTTGTAATAAAATTATTTCTAAAATTTGGTGACATGTTTTAGTGTTTTGAAAAATGGTTCAAAGTTGGGAAAACACTATTCAAAGTGGTAAAACACTATTCTAATTGGTAATTTTTGGTTTAAGCATTTTCTAAGTGTGCAGTGTTTGGAAAAGTTTTAAAACTTGAAAAACTTAGACTTGATTCATGATATATGACTAAGTATGATCCAAATGGGATTAAGTTAGTAATTCTTAGGTCTTTAGAGACCCTATACCCGTGGTTGCCCTAGGGGCATTAGAATTGAGTTTTAGTTCTAATTGATTGAACAGTGTTGTTAAGGTTCGTGCGAGGTTCGACTTGGCGATAATTTGGAATTACCTTGCTTGGATTGTTAAAGCGCCCAAGGTAAGGGAAATTCTTATATAATGAGTTAGGGCTTTTCACCTTGTGTGTTGTTTAGTTTGATTGTTTGATTAATTGGGTGGTAGTACTTGTAGTATTACAATATGCTCTCTGAAATGTTGTAGCATGTTGTAGCATACTGAATTGCTATATGCTGTTTGAAATGCAGCAGCATGTTCTTGGCCCTGTGTGGCATTAGTGGTTTGTAATGATTTCCTTAGATCATGGTTGATTTAGTTGGAACTTGGAATTGATTGGAATATGGAAAATATTGTTGATAATAATGGATTAATTAATAATGCGTTGATCGACTGTTATTGGTTTGATGATTAAATACGGTAAATCCGATGCGATTTCACAAGCCAAGTTATGATTTCTTAAGCTAAATGTGAAAGGCATTTTGACTTAAAAGTAAGCATGGAAGTTTTAATACAACTAGCCAAAGCTTGCAAAGAATTTTCAATGGAAATATAGTAGGAAAAAGAACTTGAATAAACATTGTAAATTGCGAAAAAGGTTGAGTTAAATAATGTGTTTAGGAAAATTCTGGCTAGGAAAGACTTAGTTATTAAGAGTGTTCACACCGCCTCTCTTTCCTGGGAGTTATCCTAGCATATTATTTAGCACAACTAGGGTTTTAATGACATAGAACTAAAAAGTATTTTCAGATACCGTAGTGCATAAAAGGGACACAAGAACTGAGAAAGATATTTCAAAGATCGAGATTTTTAAAGGTTAAAATATAGGGAACCTAGTGTTCCTATTGAGCATATGGGCCATATGTCCTGTGCTGGGAAGTGCACATGTTCTTGATTAAGGATTGCACCTAGTGTTCCATATGGCGTGCCTAGTATCTCAAGCTAAAAATTGAGCCTAGTGTTCTGCATTACGTGCCTAAAGTTTTGATCTAAGATTGAGATTTGCGTTCCACAGTTGAACACTTGGACCTAGTGTCCTGTGTTTGAATTCTAAGGGGTATGTCTCATATTCTCAGTTTATTGGGTGATGAAAAATACCTGAGCATTACTTGAGTAGTATGGGATGCTCAGTGTAGTGCTTAAACTTTGAGTTCCCTCCACCTGTTCAAAAGTGAAACGTAGTTGATTTTCGATTAATTAAAATATTATTCGGACGCTCCTTATGGTGAACGAGCCATATTTAAGAATTTGTTTGGATGCACACTGGCCATTGAGCATCGACACTCGGAGCATTTGATTGTCTTAAAGACTTCAAAAGATGAGTTGTCACTTTGCATTGCCTAATGCATGGCAAGCCTAAAGCATGACAAGCCTAATGCATGGCAAGCCTAATACATGGCTACACCCCTGTAGGGGAATTTTGTTCGGACATTGGGAAGCCTAATGCGTGGCTATATTCCTCGTCATACTGCTGACCATATTAAAGGCTGCAGGCGTACCCACAAACTCGTTCATAATGCATTGGCATGTTTAATTAACCACATTGTTATATGTGATGACTTGATCGTTGATCTGTTGATTGATTTGCCTGCCCACATGCAATTGTTTGATATTATGATGAGTTGATCGTTGATCTGTTAGTTGAATTGTCTGTTCACATGGAAATACTTGATAAACCATGATGATGCATGCGGTCTATTAAGTATGTATATGTATATAAAGGCATGTTGTTGTATTATATATATATATATATATATATATATATATTGTTTGCATGCGACATAGCCTATAATAAACTCGTAGACAAAGAATTTACCCTTGCACTATTGTTAGTTTGGACATTCCTATGGATGTTTCCAGATGGATTTTCACATTGCTACTGCTGTTCCAGAAGTATTGAAGAACAAGCTAGTGGAGAAAGATTCCTCTGAGTGCTCTATGTTCGGATCTTGCTGAACAGTTTCTTAGTAAGACTCATAGTTATTATCCAGCTTAGCTTAGGGTATTGTCGTTGTCTTTTGCGAAATTACCTATTGTTTTGTAATTGCTCTTTTCTGAATACTCGCCTCAGTGTGAAATGATTTTGTTATGTCTTATGTTATGCGAAGCATTCATGGTGATGTGATATACTCTGATATTTTGAAAAGACGGATTTTGCATCATTTTGAAAATTGTAGTACTCTTTATGTCTCATTTTGAAAAGGGTTTCAAAGAAAAGAAAAAAAATTCACTCCTATTTTGCATTGCGAAATACAGAAGAGTACTTTTTAGTGAAAGCATAGAAGTGTAACGCCCCGTTTCCGGAGCGCTACTGTGCAACCCAATCTAATGCTAAAAACATTTAATGCTTGTATGCTTTCAGTTAAAAAGTACTCTTATGTATTTCGCAATGGAAAAATAGGAGTAATTTTTTTTTTCATTTTCTTTCCCTTGAAACCCTTTTCAAAATGAGACATAGAGTACTACAGTTTTCTAAATGATGCCAATTCAGACTTTTGCAAATATCAGAGTATAATGCATCACAAAATAATACTTCACATAACATAATCATTTCGCACTAAGGCAAGGTTTTCTGAAAAGAGTAATTACAAAACAACAAATACAAAACCCTAAGCTAAGCTGGCCAATAACTATAACTCTTACTGAGAAACAACTCAGCAGACCAAACACGAAGTACTCAGAGGAATCTTCCTCCACTGGCTCAATCTTCAATGCTCCTGGAAGGACGAAACTGAAGCAGCTACCGAACTCCATCTGGAAGTGACATCCATAAGGATATCTAATCCAACAACAGTGCAAGGGTAAATTCTTTGTCCACGAGTTTATCATAGGCTATGTCGCATGCAAACAATATATACATATATAATACAAGAACATGCTTTTATATACATATACATACTTAATAGACCGCACGCATCATCATGGTATATCAAGCATTGCATGTGAGCAGACAAAACAACCAACAGATCAACAATCAAGTCACCACAATATCAAACTATTGCATGTGAGCAGACAAAACAACCAACAGATCAACAATCAAGTCATCACAATATCAAACTATTGCATGTGAGCAGGCAAATCTATCAACAGACTAGTGGTCAAGTCACCACAATATCAAATTCATCACATATCATAAATGTGGTTAGCTATGCATGTCAATGTAGTATGACAAGTTGTGTATACACCTGCAGCCTTAATAGGTCAGCAGTATGACGGGGACTACTTTCCCAACGTCCGAACAAGATAGCCTCTGCTTAGGCTTGTCACTACTTTGGCTTGCTACTACTTTGGCTTGCCTCTACTTAGGCAATGCAGTGTCAACTCGCCTTTTGAAGTCTGTATGACCAATCAAACGCTACGAGTGATATGACAACTCGTCTTTTGAAGTCTTTAAGACCAATCAAATGCTCCGAGTGTCGATGCTCAATGGTTAGTACGCATCCAAACAAATTCAACAATATCGCGTGCTCACCGCAGTGAACGCCCGAGTGATATCCAACAAATTCTACAATATGGCATGCTCACCGTAGTGAACGCTCGAGTGATATCTAAACAAATTCTACAATGTGGCGTGCTCACCGTAGTGAGTGCCCGGGTGATATTTTAATTAATCAATGCGGATCGACGAACCCTCACTCACTCAACTTAGTGGGTTTCCAAATCTCAATTAACTAAGAGTTCAACACAGGACACAAAGTCCGGGTGTTCAATTACGGAACGCTAGTCCCAATCTTAGATTGAAACTCTAGGCACGTAATGCGGAACACTAGGCTCAATTTTTAGGTTGAGATACTAGGCACGCCATACGGAACACTAGGTCCAATCCTTAATCGAGAAAATGCACACGCAAGCAGGACATTAAGTCCCAGCACAGGATGAACGTGAACACAAGAAGGGGGGATGAATTATGTTAAAAACTTTTCGCAAACTATACGTAAAAACCTCAACACAGGCTTTTCAAAACTGTTTGTATATCAGATGCAGAGAATTAAACCGGATGCAGAAATTAAACAGCTTATGAAAACTTGTTTTACTGAGCAAGGTAAAGATAAATGTAAAGCAGTAAAGGATGAGACGCAGAGATTTATACTAGTTCACCACCAACTGGTAGCTACGTCTAGTCCCTTCGTTCCTGAAGGATTTTTCACTATAATCAACTGATTACAATTTTCCTCAAGAGTATTCTTCTGTCACAAACTTGACAATACTCTCAACTTCTCAAAACGACTCAGTGCAGTCGAGCCTTTTAGGAACAAAGCCTTCAGAAGGCCAAAACCAGTTTACAAAAGAGATTATACTTTTGAATACAATCAAAATAACTCTCACAGAGAGGATGAAAAGATTAAGCTCAAAACAGAATAGCTTTCTCAAAGAGGGTATAAGACGTTGAGTTCAGTTCTGTGTAGACCAGAAACTTGCCACGAAACTTGATGGCCCACTTGAGTAAATTTTGCTTTCAGAATGAAGTTTCTTCACAGTTTTTCCAACTTATCTTCAATGAATACCTTGGGGTATTTATAGGAGTCTTCAAGGGTATTACCGTTGCAATAAAAATATCTCCTTTCCATTGAGTGAGGTAATTTGAAATGTAGTCCTTTTCTTCCTTTCCAGAGAATATCAGAATAGTACACATTACCATTTTCGTACTATCTATAATTTGCAATTGCCTTGTACGATTTTTGTCTTATGCAAAAGGTGTCACCTTTGCTTCCTCGTACATCAAAATGAGCGCATAAAATAAAATTCGAATTACGTTCCAGAACAGTCTGAGGAAGAGCAAAAACGTGATCATCACGTGCTTCGTTAAAGGGATCAGACGCTCGCTCAGAATAGAGGACGGACGCTTGCAGCAATTGAGTATTCCACGTGTCAAAGAGTAACACTACTGGATGCTTGCTGTTAACAAGACGCTAAAGTGAGTTCGGATGTTGACACGAGTGGATTGTATTCAACTCTTTTTGTGAATTTCTTCTTCTTCTTCCTTGAGTGTTTTGTACATATATATGAAGCTTTGATACCTGTACACTCAAAGATATGTTAGAAGATAAATTGTTCTCTTGAGAATTACTTTGTTATCATCAAAATTAATGACGGTCTAAACTTCTCAATCGTTTAGGTTCCAACACAGGACATATGACCATATGCTCAATAGGAACACTAGGTTCCCTATGTTATATTCTTTCGAAAACTCGTTCTCTGAAACCTCTTTCTCAGTTCTTGTATCCCCCTTATTTATCTGAAAATACTTTTTTTTTGTTCTAGGTCGTTGAAACCCTAGTTGTACTAAGTAACACACTAGAAGAATTCCCAGGAAAGAGAGGTTGTGCGAACACTCTTAACTACCAAGTCTTTCCTAGCCAGAATTTTTCCAGGCGCATCATTTAACTCAACCATTTTCGCAAATTGTACTATTTATTTCAAGTTCTTTTCTATACTATTATTCCATTGAAATTTCCTTGCAAGCTTTGGCTAGTTGTAATAAAACCCTCACGCTTATTTTTAAATCAAAATGCCCTTAACAATTTGTTTACGAAATCAGAATTCGGCTTATGGAATCGCATCAGATTTACCGATGTAAATCGTCAACCAATAGCAATCGATCAACGCATTGTTAATTAATCCATTATCAACAATAATATTTTTCATATTCCAATTCAATACCAAGTTCCAATGAAATCCAAGGTGATTCAAGGAAAACAATACAACTCATAATGCCACACAGGGCCAAGAACATGCTACATATTATCATCAATTTCAAGTCCAATTAAATCAATCAAGTATGATTTAAGTCACATAATACAATTCAGTCTTGCCACACAGGGCCAAATCGATACACAACAGTTCATGCTACAACATCTCAACAGCACATAGTAATACTACAAGTACTACCACACAATCAATCAACAATTAAGCAAACAACACACAAGGCGAAAAGCCCAAACTCATTATGTAAGAATTTCCCTTACCTTGGGCGCTTTAACAATCCAAGCAAGGTAAATTCAAACTATCGTCAAGTCGTTCCCCGCACGAGTCTTATGTACGAACCTTAACAACACAAACTTAATCCAATTAGAACCAACCCAAGTCCTAAGACTCTAGGGCAGCCACGGTTTTAGTCCTAAAAAGCCTAAAAATTACTCACTTACTCCCATTTGGTTCACACCTAGTCATATGTGATTGAACAATTTCAAACCATGCAAGTTTTCAAGCTTTTACAAAAGCTACACACTTAGAAAAATAGCTAAACCAAAATTTACCAATTGGAATAGTATTTTACCAAATGAATAGTGTTTTGCCAACTTTGAACCATTTTTCAAAACACTAAAACATGTCATAAAATTCTAGAAACAAACTCCTTTTAGTTTTAAGACAATTCTCAAAACATAACACAATTTTTTTTTCCAAAATTAAACCCCTATGAAAGATTTTGCTAAATCAAATCATCAACCACTTTTACAACTATTTTTAAGCATAAATACTTGTCAAGAACAAGTTAGAAATCTCCCTTGAAGGCCACGATTTTGGAAGTTCAAAAACAACTTCAAGGTTTTAAACCTTTAACTCCTAAATCATGCAAACTTTATTTAATCAAACCTCTTACCAAAACCAAACTTCTTTACCACTTTAATACAATTAAAACAAGTTGAAACTCACCCAAATCATGCTATTAAGCTACTGTTTAGAGAGCTCCAAAATAGCCGCAAATTTGATTTATTTCAAACAATTTTTCAAAGTTTAAACCTAGCAATCTTTATAGTTCTAAAACCTTAACCAAAAGCCAACTTATTAAACACTTAAAACACTTTGAAATCAATTTAAAACATCCCCCTAAATCATATTATAAGCCACGGTTTCAGTCCCCCCCTTTTCAACAATTTGGTTTTTTCCAAAACTTTGTAAACATGATTATAAGACTAGTTTCCAAACTTAGCAAGTATAACCCATCAAGAATCAACTCTAAAACAACAAAAATCAAACAAACCAAGGCTTAGAACAGCCCCTAGGTTTCGCCCAGAATAGATTTAGGGTTTTCCAAGTTTTATAAAATAAAGAACAAGCTAATACATGGAAGGGAATAAGGGGTAATGAAACTAGTCATGCAATACTAGCCAAGACAAGCACTATAACTCAAAAATAGCTCTTAAAACCTTTAAAACCCATAACATGGAACTCAAGAGAGACGAAAGAAGGTTCATGGAGATTACCAAGAGATTAGGTGCTGGTTGAACAAGGATTGAGTAGTAAGGAAGTAAAGATGCAACTTTGGTCACCAAAACTTCAAAAATCAAAGCTTTCCTCTTCAAGTTTTTTCTTAAGTTCTTCAACAATGGAGGAGTGAATGGGGCTGATTGTGTTTAGGGGAAGAAGGCCACAAAATTTTTAGGGACATGGAAGGAAGAAATTTCTTCATTTAGTTGAATCCTAACCAAATTAGTTACACCTTAACTACACTAACTAACTACACTTACATAATCACCACTCTTAAGCCAACACTTGTCCAAGAAGCTTCTAAGGATGGTGTTCAGCTCCCCTAGCCCTTATTTCAATTGCCACTTGACCCAAAATATCTAGATATTTTATTTCATCGCGTTCTCGCTCAATCGGGTGCGCGACGTTACGCGTATATTAGGGTTTTTGTATCAAAAACTCCAAATATAAATCTAATAAATTATTCTATAATCAAAAATTATGAATCAACCAAAATTTTCCTAAAAATATCAGAAGTATTTCTATGAATGTCGCTTTCTCGATTTGCAAGCTAAAACGCTACCGTAATGCAGTTCTGGGCGTAGAAAACACCCTATATTATTCTGATGCCCAAAAATTCTAGAAAAATTTCCAATAAATCATAAATATTGGAAAATACTAAGATCTCAAATTTTATAAAATTTGGATCACGTTTAGGCATGTTTCAGTTAGAAACACACACAATAGCCTAGTTACGGCAGAATTCGATAGAATTCTCGCAGCGAAATAAAAACTGTAAATTAGTGAGGATCACAAATTTCAATTTCTCTTATCAACTATATATTATTCAAATAATAAAATCATCAAGACAAAATCTTTAAAATCATAGTCATATTAAATATGACATAAAACAGATAATTAATACAATAACTAGACAATAAAAATCCAAACCATGACTTAAAAATATCTATTAAATCTTGAAAATTATTTCTCTTTCAATAAAATAATTTTCTTTAATCAAACAACAATCTTTCACATTTTTCGATATTAATTCATATTAAAACAAAGATAATGCCTACACTGTCTCTTAATCTGAATTAATTGTTAAAACAGTAAATTGTTTACAATAAATCTTTATTGTTCTTCGTACTTTTAACAAACCATTGAGGTGATCAACCTCTATGATTTATTTTCAAGTAGTCGGAAACTATAAAATAATTTTCATAAAAATTGGGATGTTACAAGAAGCATCAAATGTTTTTCAGCATTAGAATGGGTTGCAAAGTAGCGCTCTGAAAACAGGGTGTTACATTAGTGGTATCAGAGCATTTTGGTGCTAACCGGACCGCTTTGTTTAAGCTAGCCTAGATCGTCGGGAATTGTCGGGTATATGTTTATTATGCCTAGGTTATGTGAACTTTGTTTGTGATTGTCTGTTATGTTTCCTATTTGAAACATGTGTGACATTGCGTGAAATTGTGTGCGATCATCTCAGATGATTGATTTTATTGTGGGGTTCTGGTTGGTTTACTTTGTAGAAATTCGATGCCTTCGAGACAAATGAATCTTTCTGCTAGAGTTAGGAATTTAGAGGTGAATCACGTAATCGGAGTGATAGCCGACATAGAAATTGCTGTTACCCAACAGATCGCGGCGGAGAATCAACCCGATTTGCTAAGACAACAAGGAGAGGAGCGAGATATTGGCGGGGCAGTTAGGCCATATTATCGGAGCAAAGGACAAAGAGGAAGACAACAACAAGTAGCACCTTATTTTCGTCCTCAGGGAATGACCACAGTCAGGATTGCCATGTAGCGTAGGCTATTGGAAATAGTCAAGAGAAGGAATTGCTTTGCTACCACTATGGGAATAAAGAAAATTTTGCTGATCAATGTCCATCAAAGGATCGATTGTGCTTCAAATGCAAGGGACCGGGACATCTATCCAAAGACTCCAAAGTACCATGAGCTGAATCTGCAGTCAACAATATTGGAGCTATAAGATCAACCACTAAAGGACGTGTCTACACATTAAGCAGAGCGGTGAACTCATCATCTGAAGATTTCATCCTAGGAAATGCGACACAAAGGAGTTATGAGTGGACCGAGATTTATAAGAGAGATTATCCATAGGGGATGCTATAGCTATCGTAGTATATGTATTATGGTGTGTACATGGTTCTAAGTATAGACCATATAAGTGTTTTGACTCTCTTATGTATTTTACTATTATATTAGATTCCAAAATCCAAATTTATAATATACTTTCGGTATTACGATATGTTATTGTGATTATTTGTATAATTAATTGTCTGATTATTTTGTGAGCGTACTTACTATACGCGAATATTTTTAGAGTGCGTTGAATTAAATTTCTCTTGATAATTTAATTTACGTGATTTATCGCCAATCGAGCAACCGATTATGCGACTACCCTGACACAGCGAATTAGTGTGATGCAAAGACTGTGGGGGCTAAGTCAAGAGAGCATTTTGGAGTAGGTGAGAGTTAGTGGAGGGAGTATAGTGCGTGATGATTATTGATTGGACATTTTTGCAAAATCCTATACCTTATCTTTGTCTTTAAACACATGAATGGCTTCGTATAAATTTTGGGTAGGGGCCACTTTTCCCTTCCTTTCTTCTTACCGGTTCCTTTTAATAATAGAGGGGGAGAATAAGTTTCCTTTAGTGTTTTGGTGTTGGTGGAGAGAACTTTAACTCCCTTCATTCTTCTTTCCTTGTGAACCATGAGCCATTTTTGCTCCAAGATCTTCATTTTTCCTTCATCCTTCTCTTAACTTGTGCTCAACCATGTGATGTTGAAAGGTGAGAGAAATCTATAAAGTTTAGAGAGTTTAGGGAGTGGTATTGCTTGCCTTGAAGCCGCGAGATTGTGAGAGTGTCAGACCTTGATTTTTCTTCAATTTTTGTCTTAAGAAAACCACGAGCTTTAGGATGGTTTTTGGAATAGACCCTCTTTCATTTTTGTATTTTATGTTGATGTTGTGGATAATGTTGTTGTTGGTGATTTTGAGAGCTGTCCTTTACCTTTGATGTCTTACAACCATGGGCTTTTGAAGGATTAGTGGGTGAGTATCTTAACTTCCTTAAACTTTTTGATTTTATGGTTGTTTTAGATGATTATGTTAATGGTTTTGGAATATCTTTCCTTTCTTTTCATTTTGTGGAAACCCTGAGTCATTTTAAGTACAAGAAAAGAGGATTTCATAATTTTTCCAACTGATCTGTTGTTGGTTTTATTGTTGTTATGGTTTAGGAGTTTTAGAGCAGAGTTTTGCGTTGATTTGTTTGTTAAAGAGCTTTTGAGTAAGTAAAATGATTTGAGAAATGGAATTGAGTGTGTGTGTGTGTGTGTGTGCAAGCCGTGAGGCTCTTTGAGGAAATTAAAATGATTTCAAGTTTTAATACTTGGTTTTAGTGATTTTGTTGTTGTTAGTGTTTGATTTAAGTTTTAGCTTTTTTTTAGTTAAGTGAATATCGATGATTTTAAGACAATGAAAACCTAATCTCAAAAGAATCATAGTATTCTTGAGAAAATTGAGTCTTCAAGAGATCAAGTGGGTTTTAAAAAAAAAAGTAATTCTTGCTATGTGTTATTTTAGAAGTTAGACTTTCAAAAATAAAAGAAATTTGATTTTGGATTTTGTGATTAAAACGTGGTCGTGTAGGGTATTTGTGTTAGTGGAGTTTCGTCGGTGTTAGCATGTAGCCGTAACTTAGTGTCATTGTGATAGTGTTCGTGATCATGATGGAGTAGAGATCGTGGTTTTGGAATAAGGCGTCGTTCGCAAGGACTTCTTTTACATGGACGTGTAGTATTGTGTTTTGTAAACGTTTGACTTGATGATGTAGTGTCTTACTTTAGTAAGAATATATGAATAAAATGCATGCTTTGGTTTTGACTGTTTGAGTGTAATAATTAATATCTTGTATCAAATTTCAAAGTCCAAATTTATGATTTGCTTTGGTATTGAGTTATGATTTTTCAGATTTCTAATTTTGTTTTGGTTTGTAAGTGAATTTTCGGGGACGAAATTTTTTTAAGGAGAGTGGTAATGTAACATCCCGATTTTTATAAAAAATATTTTACAGTTTTTGGCTACTTGAAAATAAATCAGAGATTGATCACCTCAATGGTTTGTTAAAAGTACGAAGAACTGTAAAGATTTGTCGCAAATAATTCGTAATTTTGGTAATAAATTCAAATTAACAGACAGTATAGACGTATATGTTTTTAATATGAATTAATCTCGGAATAGAGAAAATTCTTTTATTGAAGGATAAATAATTTTTATAACTTAATAAATATTTTTAAGTCACAGTTTAAATTTTCGACATTTGTTTATTTAATAATTGTCTGTTTTATGTCATATTTAATACGACTTTTTTTTTAATAATTTCCTATTGATCATTTTATTGTTTGAATAATATCTAGATGATAAGAGAAATTGGAATTAGTGATTCTCAGTAATTTACAGTTTTTATTACGCTGCAAGAATTCTGTTGAATTTTGCAATTATGAGGCTATTGGGTGAGTTTCTAAATGAAACATGCCCAAACGTGATCCAAATTTTCAAAATTTGAGATCTTAGTATTTTTCAATATTTAGGATTTAGTGGAATTTTTCTGGGATTTTTAGGCATCAGAAAATATTTAGTGTATTGTCTACCCCTAGAAACTGCCTAATGGTAATGTTTTAGCTCATAAATCGAGAAAGCGACATTCAAAAAAATACTTCAAATGTCTTAAAGGACATCTTGATTGATTAATAGTTTTTAAATGTGGAAAAATTTATTAGATTTATTTTTAGAGTTTTTGGACCAAAAACCCTAATATACGCAAAACGCCGAACACCCGATTGAGCGAGGACGTGATGAAACAAAATATCTAGATATTTTGGGAAAGGTGGCGGTTGAGCTAAGGACTAGGGGAGCTGAACCTCATCCTTAGAAGGTTCTAAGACATGTGTTACAAGGTGATTAGCATTTAAGTAAATAGTAGGTAGTTCTTATGGTTACCTTGTAACTAAATTGGTTAGTTTCCAACTAAATGGTTCCATCCTTGTCACACCTAAAATTTCGTGGCCTTCCTTCCTCATATGACCAGCCCCATTTCATTTCTCCACTGTTGGAGAACTTAGTAGAAAACTTAGAGAGAGAAAGTGTGGGATTTTGGAGGATTAAGTGCTTAAACTTCTATCTTTGTTTCCTTTCTACTTCTCAATCCTTGTTCAATCATCTCCATCATTGTGGTAAGCTTATTTTCCTTTTCTTCATGGCTTCCATGGTTGGGTTTTCATGGTTTTAGTGTTGTTTCTCAGGATTTTAGTGTTGATTCTTGAAGGAAATTGGTGTTTAAGCTTGCAATCTTCATTCCTTTCTCATTAATCCTTGATCAACCATCATCAATCTTGTTGGTAGGTGTTCTTGCTCACTTTCCTCTTCTCATGGCTGTAATGGATGAGACCTCCATGATTTTAGTGTTGTTTTCTTTAGAAAGTATTAGTTTTTGCTAGAATAGCATGATTTGTCTTTCAACCCTTGATTTTCCTCCATGATTAAGCTTCTTCTTGGTTTTTAAAATTTGGAAACCCTAACTTTTTGCTTCGGCCGAACCTAGGGTTATAAGTGGTATGTTTGGAAACTAGTAATATATGAATGTTTTACAAAGTTTTGAGGAATTAATTTGGTTAATTTTTAGGGCACAAAACCATGACCCTTATGTTGGTTTAGAACATTGTCTTAAATATGTTGCAAAAGTTGAATAAGGATTTGGTTTAACAAAACATTTCAAAGAAGCTTGATTTTAGGAAAGGATTTGGGTTATGTTTCAAGAATTGTTTTGAACTTGTAATAAAATTGTTTCTAAAATTTTGTGACATGTTTTAATGTTTTGTAAAGTTGGGAAAACACTATTCAAAGTGGTAAAACACTATTCTAATTGGTAATTTTTGGTTTAAGCATTTTCTAAGTGTGCAATGTTTGGAAAAGTTTCAAAACTTGAAAAACATAGACTTGATTCATGATATATGACTAGGTATGATCCAAATGGGATTAAGTTAGTAATTCTTAGGTCTTTAGAGACCCTATACCCGTGGCTGCCCTAGGGGCATTAGAATTGAGTTTTAGTTCTAATTGATTGAACAGTGTTGTTAAGGTTCGTGCGAGGTTCGACTTGGCGATAATTTGGAATTATCTTGCTTGGATTGTTAAAGCGCCCAAGGTAAGGGAAATTCTTATATAATGAGTTAGGGCTTTTCACCTTGTGTGTTGTTTAGTTTGATTGTTTGATTAATTGGGTGGTAGTACTTGTAGTATTACAATATGCTCTCTGAAATGTTGTAGCATGTTGTAGCATACTAAATTGCTATATGCTGTTTGAAATGCAGCAGCATGTTCTTGGCCCTGCGTGGCATTAGTGGTTTGTAATGATTTCCTTAGATCATGGTTGATTTAGTTGGAACTTGGAATTGATTGGAATATGGAAAATATTGTTGATAATAATGGATTAATTAATAATGCGTTAATCGACTGTTATTAGTTTCACGTTTTACTACGGCAAATCCAATGCGATTTCACAAGCCGAATTATTATTTCTTAAGTAAAACGTAAAAGGCATTTTGAGTTAAAAGTAAGTGTGACGGTTTTAATACAACTAGCCAAAGCTTGCAAAGAATTTTCAATGGAACAATAGTAGGAAAAAGAACTTGAGTAAACATTGTAAATTGCGAAAATGGTTAAGTTAAATAATGTGTTTCGGAAAATTCTAGCTAGGAAAGACTTGGTTATTAAGAGTGTTCGCACCGCCTCTTTTTCGTGGGAATTATCCTAGATCGAGATTTCAAAGATCGAGATTTTTAAAGATTAAAATATAGGGAACCTAGTGTTACTACTGAGCATATGGGCCATGTGTCCTGTACTGGGACAAAATGTCCTACTTGCCTGCACATGTTCTTAATTAAGGATTGGACCTAGTGTTTCGTATGGCGTGCCTAGTATCTCAAGCTAAAAATTGAGCCTAGTGTTCCGCATTACGTGCCTACAGTTTTGATTTAAGATTGAGATTTGCATTCTGTAGTTGAACACCTGGACCTAGTGTCCTGTGTTTGAATTCTAAGGGGTATTTCTCATCATCTCAGTTTACTGTGTGAAGAAAAATACCTGAGCAGTACTTGAGTAGTATAGTATGCTCAGTGTAGTGCTTAAACTTTGAGTTCCTTCCACCTATTCAAAAGTGAAATGTAGTTGATTTTTGATCCACATTGATTAATTAAAACATTATTTGGACGTTCCTTACTGGGAGCGAGCCATATTGAAGAATTTGTTTGGATGCACACTGACCATTGAGCATCGACACTAGAGCGTTTGATTGTCTTAAAGACTTCAAAAGACGAGTTGTCACTTTGCATTGCCTAATGTGTGGCGAGCCTAAAGCATGACAAGCCTAATGCGTGGCAAGCCTAATGCGTGGCTATACCTCTGTAGGGGAATTTTGTTCGGACGTTGGGAAGCCTAATGCATGGCTATATTCCTCGTCATACTGCTGACATTATTTAAGACTGCTGGTGTATACACAAACTTGTTCATAATGCATTGGCATGTATAATTAACCACATTATTATATGTGATGACTTGATCGTTGATCTATTGATTGAATTGCCTGCTCACATGCAATTGTTTGATATTTTGAAGACTTTATTGTTGATCTGTTAGTTGAATTGTCTGTTCACATGCAAATGCTTGATAAACCATGATGACGCATGCCATCTATTAAGTATGTATATGTATATAAAGGCATGTTGTTGTATTATATATATATATATATATATATATATATATATATCTTGTTTGCATGTGACATAGCCTATGATAAACTCGTGGACAAAGAATTTACCCTTGTACTATTGTTGGTTTGAATATTCTTATGGATGTTTCCAAATGGAGTTTCACATTGCTGCTGCTGCTCCAGAAGTATTGAAGAATGAGCCGGTGGAGGAAGATTCCTCTGAGTGCTCTATGTTCGAATCTTGCTGAACGGTTTCTCAGTGAGAGTCATAGTTGTTGGCCAGCTTAGCTTAGGGTACTGTCGTTGTCTTTTGCGGAATTACCTATTGTTTTGTAATTACCCTTTTCAGAACACTCGCCTCAGTGTGAAATGATTTTGTTATGTGAAGCATTCATGGTGATGTGATATATTCTGATATTTGCAAAAAATAGATTTTGCATCATTTAGAAAATTGTAGTACTCTTTATGTCTCATTTTGAAAAGGCTTTCAAAGAAAAGAAAAGAAAAATTCACTCATACTTTCCATTGCAAAATACAGAAGAGTACTTTTCAATGAAAGCATAGAAGCATCAAATGTTTTTTAGCATTAGATTGGGTTGCAAGTAGTGCTTCGGAAACGAAGTGTTACAGTAGGGGACTTCTGGGTGGAGGATTTGTCTGGGATTCGCCAAGTGGTTACCCGATTCTTCTCGGAACACTTCTTGGAGACAGAGTGGCAAAGGCCCCGACTAGATGGGTTTTCCTTCCCTGGTCTTTAGGGGGAAAAAAGTGCTTCTCTTTCATCTCCATTCTTAGACATGGAGGTGGATGAGGTGGTGGCATCATGTGATGGGAACAAGAGCCCTGGGCCAGATGGCTTTAGCTTCGCATTTGTCAAGTCCTTTTGGCTAAGGCTTCGTCAGGAAGTGCAGATTATAATGGACGAGCTCCATGTGAATGCAAAGCTTTCGAAAAGGTTCCCATCCTACTTTTTGGCCCTCATCCCAACGGTGGAAAGCTCCATTTCCCTTGGAGACTATCTCCCTATATCACTACTCGGGTGTCTGTATAAATTAGTGGTAAAGGTCCTAGCGGCCAGACTAAGTAAAGTGATGGACAACCTGATCTCGCCTAACAAGTCAACATTTCTGAATGGGAGACATCTGATGGATGGTGTGCTGGTTGTGAATGAGATTGTAGATTTTACTAAGAAGAAGGGGAAGGAGTGCTTGGTTTTTAAGGTAGACTTCGAGTTTGAGGGGGAGGTTCGGGTTTGATAATAAGTGGAAGGCATGGATACGAGCGTGGGTATTCTCGGATTATATCATGGGGAGGCTCAGGTTTGATAATTAGTGGAGGGCATGGATACGAGCATGTGTATTCTCGGGGAGTCTATCGGTTTTTGTTAATGGTAGTCCGACAGAGTAATATCAGACGTTGAGGTTCAGTTCTTGGTGTCCAAAAACTTGGCACAAAACTTGGTTGCTCACTTGAGTAATAGCTCTTTCAGAATATAGTTTCTAGCAGTTTTTGGCAACATTCTTCAATGAATACCTTAGAGTATTTATAGGAGTCTCTGAGGGGTGTTACCGTTGCAGTAAATTTCAGCTCCATATCATTGAGTGAAGTATTTTGAAATGCTGTCCTTTTCTTCTTTTCCAGAGAATATCAGAATAGTATACATTACCGTTTTTGTACTATTTACTTTTCACAATTGCCTTGTACGAATTTTGTCTTATATCAAAGGTGTCACCTTTAATACCTCATACATCAAAATGAGTGCACAAAATCAAATTCGAATTCTGTTTCAAAATAGCTGAGCACAAACATGACCATCACGTGATTCATTAAAAGACCAGATGCTCTCTCAGAACAAGGACGGAACACTCGCAGCAATTGAGTATTCCACGTGTCAAAAAATAACACTACAGGATGCTAGCTATACACAAGACGATGGAGTGAACCAGATGCTAACACACATGGAATGTATTCAATTTCTTGTGAATTTCTCCTTCTTGATTAAGTGACTTATAAAGCATAAACAATTTTAATACCTGCACACTTCAAGACTTATTAGAAGATAATTTGTTCACTTGCAATTACTTTGTAATTATCAAAATTCATGAGGGTCCAAACTTCTCAATCGTTTAGGTTCCAACAATTTTAATATTAAATATTCAATATAATATTAAACATCACAGACAGTGATTGACATCGAGCAATATGTCACTGCCACCCAGCCTATAGAAATATCGATGATTCGATATTAACCTTATTGCAACCAAAATCACTATGAGGTCAATGTCCCTTCGTCCAATGTGTCTTGATTGAACATGGGGCATAAATGTGTCATCGTCATTAAGTCCAATCATCTGTTCCTCGATCTCCATGTAGACATGTAATCATGAAATGAGCTCAATATCCCGTACTGACCCATCTCGATGTGGCCACACATATTTTCACGTCATACTCTATCAAGGCCCGAGACACTGCTCCTATTATGTAGGAGGGACAAATCTTGTCTACATCACTCACACCCCTCAACATGATTCATTGTAGGCCCAATCACTTCCTTCATGATCATCCTATTATGGATGACATTTGATAGCATTAAAACCTACAACTCCTCATGTAGGAATCGTAGTGACTTCAAGTCGAAGGATTACTTCACTATGGTCGCCATGAGGAGCGACTATGACACTTACATAACTATTATGAAGCGTCCTCATAGTGGGTCAATCCGGTATAAATATTACACCTATTATTTATACCTGTGTGCCGACCTGATATCACATATCTATGATCCGTGAGATTTGGTCATCAGTCTACTCACACAATAGTCTCTATGCATTATTGTCGATCTAGTTAACAATAATACTTCGACTACGGATACTTTAAGAATAATTTTCTATATGTTTAATGGGGTCTTACGATCAAGTCACACTTGATGTTCCATTAAACAAGCCGTCTATTCTAAGGACTTTATTATGCTACACATTAATAACATAATAAATAATGCCTTTACATATATTAAATATATGATTAAAGTCATGATACTTATAATAATCTATATAAACAGATTGGCCACTAGGGCTTACACCAATAATCTCCAACTAGCACTAGTGCCAATCGAGCATCAGTACAACACCCATCGAACTAGTGTGAGTGTCAAGCTACTATTGAGCATAAGACTCCTTTAGTGGATTATTCATGTTATCATCCTGCAACTAAGTATACGTTCGAATCACTGGTGAGATCAAGTTTCCTTGACTTACATGATTATTCCATCATCATCACAATGAGATCAATGGAGTTCACATAGTTAGGAACTATGCCAAGTTCAAAAGAACTTCTTGATCCAAACAGCCTTCTAATCATATTAGAAGTGACTATATACTCAGCCTCTGCAAGAGAATTAGCATTTGTCCTCGACCTGGAACTCTTCCAGCTGACAATGTACCATATAGTCAAAACACAAATCCAGACTGCGACCTGGATTTACTTCTATCAGGTTGGAAGCAGTGTCAATATAACACTTTACAACAACCTCTTCCTTACCATCATCTATCAAGAATATATCTTTAGTCTTTTCAAGTACTCAAATATATTCTTGATTACAACCATAATGAAATCAATTTGGTACATTCTCGTCATGCTGCAAGCATACGAGATATCCGGTCTAGTACATATCATGTGTACATGATATATCCAATTGTCGGAACAATTGGAATCATTCTCATGTTCTCCTTCTCAACCGATGAGATAGGAGATTTTCCCTTGGACAAGTCCTTTCCGTGTTAACATATGTACATTGACTAAGGTCGAGCAACTTTAGCGATCTATCTCTATAGATGCCGAATCCTAACACTTAGGAAGTGTTGCCTATGTCCTTCATCGATAAACATTCCCCAACTATGCTTTTATGCTTTGTATGGATATTGTTTTTGATGAGCAGTATGTAATCCACATACAAGACCTGAAAGTAATAATACTCCCACTAACTTTCATGTGTACACAAGCTCATCTTCGTTCTTGATGAATCCCACTATCCAATAGTCTCATCAAAATGAAGATTCTAGCTTCTGAAAGCTTGCTCAAATCCATAAATGGATCTTCTACAAGTAGAATCTTGAAGGATTTAAGCATCGTGATTAGGAGAAGGTCTCACCATAGTCTATACTATGGATTTGCATGAAACCTTTCACGACAAATCATGCCTTAAAGGTATTCACAATACCATCCATGTCAGCCTTCTATTAAAGACCCACTTGCACCCTATGGGTTTTACCCATTGGGGTGACTCCATCAAGGTCCAACCTTGTTGGTTCACATGGATTCCATCTTAGATTCTATGGCTCCAAGCCATCTCTCAGAATCTGGGCCAACTATGGCATCTAGGTAGGTCACAAGCTCATTTTAATCCATGAGCAACACATCACCTTCTCGAGTCAGGAGAAGTTCATGTCTCTTACGTTGGTGATGTGGCCTGTTAGATCTACACAGATATTGTGTAACTTGAACCGGTGGCTCATCCACAACACTTGTGGAACCGATTCATGTTCCATTGTAGCAAGAAAAGTTCTACATTTCTCCCATTGGTTCCTTTGGAGATGACCTCCTTTAAGGAATACTCCAGTTTCCGTGACAAACTGTTTTGTCCTTGTGGACATTATAGGAACAATATCCCTTAGTTTCCTAAGGATACCCCACAAAGCACATTTATTCAGTTTGGATTTAAGTTTATCTTCATAAATATCACACTTGGCTTTCCAACCATTCCATATCTCATATGGAGCCCTTTTACTGGCTCAGATGGAATATAGTTAAGAGCGAGAAACAGTTGTATATAAAGCATACTCTAGAAAGAGTCACAAAGTTTTGACTGGCTCATCATTGATCGGACCATGTCTGACAAGGAGCGATTTAGATAGTCATCAAAACCTTGGCTTTAGTATTTACCGTCATGATCCAATCGTATGGTCTTAATACTCTTGCCAATGATTGTTGATGATTAATTATTCTTTGCATCTGGCAGATCATGTTTTTGTTAATGACCCCGGAAACCGGAAAAAGCAGCTGATGCAGATCACAGTTGGCATGATTATTTTTACATTCCTTGCATGTGCCTCCATAATAATATTTATAAAGCGAGGTAAATTCTGTATTAGATATAGTAACATAATATGTGATAGTATGCAAGCATCCATATTAGTCATGTTCGTTTCCGGACCGCTACTAAACTAGAACCAACTCTATATGCGACATGCTTTTAAAATAGTACTCTTGTGTCCTTTGGGAAAATGCGGTCTATTTTTTTTTTAAACAACACTGCGCCCGCAAAGCACACTCAGAGTCGCCACAGCGTTTCGAAACATGATGCAATCTTAAAGACACAAGACTATGCACTGGAAACACATACACAATATATATATATATATATATATATATATATATAAGCACGACAGCCCAGTACATACAAAACATAATCAGTGCATACAAAATAAAAGCGGTGCATAACTATGTGCAAGAAAATACACCTAAAGTATGAGAATCCTCGTGAGGACAATCATACCCCGGGGTACTCCCGGCAGACACCCACACAGGGGGCTGCTCCAAAAGTATGCCACCAGTCTACCCTGTAGTACACATAGAACAACACCAAATCCTTGACTGGTCACCACAACAATTGTACACTATAAACAAAATCCTACAACCATCCGAAATACAAGCGTGCAACAGCCAATCACGATAAATAAAAGTCATTGCTCGGATCCTCGTAGGGGTCCTCCTCCTTATCGCCCGCCAACGGGTCCTCCGCGTCCTCGCCATCGCCTGGGTAACCATCATAAATTGAAGGCACCACGGGAAAGGGTCAACTTCTCAAATAATCATAGAAATAACAAATCACAAAACAAAAGATAACAAGATGTACAATTTCTCAAAACGCCACTCATATCTCCTGAGACACTCTCAACAATTCCGGAAAGCAACGTCGATCCATCCACTGAATACCAGTCGTAGCCTTGGGTTTCGTCACCACCCGGGTTATTCAGGTTAAGTTCCTTGACAACACAGACGCCCACTGCGCAATTTGAACACTAGCTGTGGCTTCGGGCTTCTACACCACCAGATGCCAACTGAGCAATTGAACACCAGCCGTGGCTTCAGGCTTCTACACCACCTCAGCCGTGGCATCGGGCTTCCACACCACCCTTGGTTGTTCGAGCCACTGAACACCAGCTTTGGCTTCGGGCTTCTTCACCACCCAGCCGTAGCTTCGGACTTCTACACCGCCCTTGGTTGTTCAGATCGAACTCCAAAAACGTCACGACTAAACTCTCGCACTCCGATGAATAAATCGCCGCATACGATAATTCAAGAAGCAATTCGAATAATTATTCAATCGCATATTAAATAAATATTCACGCAAGCCCATACAGAAACTCAGTCCAACAGTATAAAGCAATCAACGCAAACAAGTCATATCACAACATTCAAGCACATAATTCATCCCTCTACAACTCAGTGGAGTCAACAGAGAGGAAAGCAAACAAGTGTGGGGGGGGTTGGGGACAGCTGCCAACCACTTACAGACAAGCCCACTAAATAATCAGTATATCAAAAGCAGTAAAACGAAGGGGTACAAGACCCTCACTTCGAACCCTGAGGTTCTCTGACTTCTTCGATGTAAAAACTAGAATTTAAATTCCTAAGCAATAACTAAAGTTGCCCTTACACAAGGACATACAAAAATAAAAGCCTACAAATATCTAGAAGCGCCCTTACCACAAACAGTCGCTAACGTCGCTCCGAAATCCTCAAGTCCACGTCGCTCTGTCTTCGGAATCACGATTCCTATCACAACGAACAACTTAGCACAATCTATAAGTTCTAACTAACTTAAGCCCTCAACTTAGCCCTTTTTCTAACCAAACTCACTTAAGCATTTTAAATAATTAGCTACTAGAAAATAAATGGAGTTTTAAAATCAAAACACTTCTAGGAAAGGTAACATAACACATAACAACTTAGAAACATAAACTTATTTGAAAAGAGTAAGGTTTTGAAACTAAACACCTCTCTTGAACTTCAAGTAACACCGTGCAAGGAATCATAATTTTTCAAAGCCTAAACACACATTGATACAAGCATTTATACAAGTTAATAAATTAAAATTTCCTTCCCAAAAACCACCTAGGCCAACTCTTTTTCTCCTCAAAAATATTTGCAAATCTTCTTTTCATATCTACGACAACCTCCAAATCATTTTCAAATACATTTTCAAGCATCAACATCAAGTTTCAACAACTTCATACAACAATTAAGACACATAAGGAAATTTAAATCAAATATGTTCCAAGACATTTTTCCAAATCAATTTCCATAAAAAAATATCAATTCCTATAGCAATTAAATTCATCAAGGCATGCTATACATCAACCAACACATGATCCAAAAATGAAGACCTACAAAGTTTCAAACTCATTTTCAAACATTTCAAGAGTAAGTTTTTCCCAAAAATTCTTTCCAATTCCTTGCTTCAACCCAACTTAATCATGATCATACCAAAGCCAAAATTAGAGAACAACCTAATCAATAATACACTCAAGAATTTAATTTCTAATTACTTGGAAAAATACGGGTTTTGAACCAAAAATCGCTTTTCTTGAAAATTACCTAATCACATAACACTTACTTTCTTGAACTTAAAGCATAAACATAATCAATTAGCACTTTTCATAATATTTGTAATGCCTAAAGCATATCACATACAAGTATTAAATCTAAGTTCACAATTAAAATCTTCCTTTCAAAAACAAGAGTTCTCAAAGAGTTCTTTCAATTAGACCAATTCACAAAGCTTCATAGATCACTTACTAAAACATTTCCAAAAATAAGAGTTTTAAGAGTTCTTTCAAAACAAACCATTTTCAAAACACTAGAATCATGGCCATAATCATGCTAAGAATTTGAATAACAACTAAATCAAGTCCTAAATGTCACTTTAATCCTTCAAGCATAAATATTGCACAAAACATAAACTAACTCTTATGCTAACTCATGCATAACTATTCCAAAAACCTTAAAATTACCTAAAATATTCAATTTAACCATTAAGACAAAATTCACAATTTTAACCCATACTTCCACTAGTTCAAGAGTAGGCCAAAAATCATGAAATCACAAGTTAAACATGCTAATCAAAAACTATAACTCAAATAATCATCAAACAACTTCCAATAGTCTTAATATCACCCAAAACATATCATTTAACACTTGGATACATGATTATACAACATAAACCTTCTTTTTCAAGGATAGTCTTCCATTAACACAATGCCCAAGAATGTCCTAGTTACAAAACTATTACCCAAAACAATAACACCAACATTAAATAGGCTAAAAACAACACTTAATTACTTGCTTCATCAATTAATCCCACTACTTACCCTTCCTCAAAAATAGGTTTTCTATCAAGACATCCAATGTTTCCAAAACAAAATCCATTACACAAGTTAAATCACCCATCCAAGCTTTCCAAGAACTCAAGAGTTTTCTCAAAACTTTTCCAAAAAATTTAGCAACTTGTACTAGTTCAAGACAATACCACCCAAACATTTATTTTCATTCACAAAGCAACAAACATTTTCAAAACATAACACTAATCAACTTCAAAACTCAAATCATGTTCTTCAAGAATAGGAGTTTCACAAAATTCCTCAATCCTTTGATTCCAATTAAAATTAACAATAACAATTTGTAGGAAACAAGAACCACAAACTAATTGGACCAATTACATGGAAGATCACTTAGCCCCTTCTTCTAGACCATTGATCTAGGGTTTTAGAAAATTTGGGGAAAACATGTTCATCTCTTCCATCATCACATTCAAGCTATATATAAAGCATTAAATCAAGAAAGAAGCAAAACAAACAATTCCTACTCCTACTAATGGAACTCACGGCTTTGGGTTCAAATATGGAGAAGGAAGATTTGGTTTTCTCTCTTACTTACAAGCTCAAGAAGAAGATGATGATGAGGAGAAGAAACTAGTAGCAAGCAAGGTTGAAGATAGGGGGTGAAATCAAGCCAAAGGAGATGATGGAGATGGATGCCATGGATGCACCTTGGAGTTTCTCTCTCTAAGAAGAGGAAGAAGAAGCAAAATGGAATGTAGAGAGTGAGGGTGGGGGTGCTCTCAGATGATGGCATAAAAGGGAAGGAAGAAAGAATCCTTGAACACACAACCACCAATACAAGGATTTTGGGAACAAGAGGGCAAGGAGATAAAAATAATGAAGAGGTGTGGAGAAGAAAGGGTGTGGTTCACGCTGGGGAAAAAAAAAAGAAGGGAAGGAAAATAAAAGTGAGGGGATGAGGGTATGGGTCGTTGTCTGTTCCTCAAATAAGGGGAGGGATTGTTATTTTTATAAAACAATTAATAAAACTATTAATTGAAGAAATGCTTTCCTCACTTAACAAAAGAAAAGAAAGTGAAGAATGAGAGGTGGAATAAAAAGGGGGTCACGCTGCAGCTGGACAATTAAGGGGGGAAGATTAAAAATTAAAGGAGATAATAATACTTGGTTAAAAACACACTTTAAAAGTAAGCACAAAAATAAACCACTCCTTAAGTGACACCTAGACTATAAAACAATATTCTATTCCCACAATTAGACAACTCATCTAATCTCACATCTCTCATGATTACCCACTAATTCTAGAGTCTAGGGGTTGTTAAAACACGGCGTCGAAAAACCGCGTTGCCGATTAATTACCTGCCGATAAAATCGCGAAAATTAAGCGAGAAATTAATTCACCGCGTGATATTTTATTATCATAAATAATAAAAACAATCTAAAACACTCAAAAATAATCTCAACAAGTTACGATTCGATTTTCATCGAAATCGGGGTTCATTTAAAATTTTATTCGCGGATAAAAACTACCCGATGATTCAACGCGATTTAAACTTCGTTAGAATTTTTCGACGATATTCGAACCGTGAATTAATATAAAATATTAATTCTCAAATATAGTTTGATCTTGATTTAATTAATTCACTTTCTTAGGGAACAAGAAATTGCTTATTATAGCATAAATACGACAAAAATCTATTATAATAACACTAAATAACGTATCGTAAAAATACAGGTGTTACATCTTTGATGTACATCATTTGTATTGGAAAAAATTGAAAATTCTGGTACATGTTCTAAAGCTTGAATTTGATATTATGAGTGTATATAGGCCTCCAAAATTTATCATAGTAATTATTTTCTTATTGTCATCTTGCATATTTTAGCGGTACTAAGAGCATATCATTTTGCACCATTTCAGCGGCGGCAGGAATATTTTAGATTGAGGAAGGAAGACACAGATCTGCCAATATTTGATTTATCAGTCATCGTTAAAGCCACTAATAATTATTCTAGCAGAAATAAACTTGGGGAAGGTGGATTTGGACCAGTATATATGGTAATGTCGCCATAATCAATGAAGATCTTTATTTTCTCAAAAACGTTTTCTAAGTATTTCATGTGATGATTTTTAGGGTACACTGATAGATGCAAAAGAGGTAGCCATAAAACGACACTCAAAGATGTCAGATCAAGGATTGGAGGAGTTTAAAAATGAATTTGCGTTGATTGGAAAACTTCAGCATCGTAATCTTGTGAAGCTTCTTGGTTGCTACATTAAACGAGAAGAAAAAATGTTGATCTATGAATAAATGCCCAACAGGAGCTTAGACTACTTCATCTTTGGTTTGTGCCTTTGATGTTTGACTTCATGCTAAATCATCTCTATATAATTACCACTGAAACCAGTTGATAAAGCAAATGGTATGCTAAACATATAAGTAAAATTAACCAGATGAAACTAGAAGCAAACTCTTGGCGTGGCCTCAGCGTTTCGACATTATTGCTGGCATTGCTAGAGGGCTTCTTTATCTTAACCAAGACTCTAGACTGAGAATTATTCACAGAGATTTGAAGACCAGCAATATCTTACTAGATGCCCATATGAATCCAAAAATCTCAGACTTTGGGCTAGCTCGAACATTTAGGGGAGATCAAGTTGAAGACAAAACCAAAAAAACGGTTGGAACATAGTAACTTACCTTTTTTGTACTTAATGTATGGTTTATGCGCAATTGTTTTTTTTTCACTTATTCCTCTACAAATCACACTTGCAGTGGTTATATGCCGCCAGAGTATGCTGTGCATGGTCGTTACTCTATGAAATCAGATGTGTTTAGTTTTGGGGCAATAGTGCTAGAGATAGTAAGCGAAAATAAGATTAATGGATTTTATGACCCAGAACATTCTCTCAACCTTCTTGGACATGTAAGCATAATCACTATATATTTTACCTATTTGAATTGTGTGTCAATAGAATAAATTCAAAGTAAGTGACTAAGTTAAGTTTCATGGCTTTAGGCATAGAGACTCTGGACTGCAAGCAGGCCAATGGAACTGCTAGATACACACTTACTTGAAACATGCAGTTCTTCTGAAGTCTTACGATGCATACATGTGGGGTTGTTGTGTGTACAACAAAAACCAGAAGATAGGCCAGAGATGTCCTCTATCATTCTTATACTGAATGGTGAGAAATTATTGCCTCAGTCGAAGGCTCCTGGATTTTATACTGGAACGGATTTACCTGAAGCGGTTTCCCCATCCTCAAATCAGATGTCACTTACAATTTTTGAGGCAAGATAGAATTATGAAGAGTCAAACCAACGAATGTGTTTACGAATGTAGCTTTCAATACATGATATGATATTTGAACATACAGAACCTTTGAATACCATCATCTTGTTTTTCTACTGATCTTTTACTTACTTGATCCTGTATATTTAAGACCAAAGGCATGTGTCTCATTTGTCAAGGTGATGCCGTTTTCTGTTGCTGGCAAATTTTCAGTGGCAGTCCTTAATTGAATGAATAATCTTACCCATAACTTCAAGCTTTTCTTCTTACATGGTTATACTGTTCTACTCTTTCATTATAGATTTGATTGGTATTTATCTTTCTGTTAACACTGAGAATCGAGAGAATAGTGAGAGAGAGAGAGAGAGGGAGAGAAAATGGAACTCATATTGTTCAATCTGTGAAATCTCAGATTATGAACTCAATGAAGTGTTAACTACACTGCAAATATATATAGTGAAGATCATTACTTCTAACTAAGCTTAACAAGCTAACATCCCAAGCTAACTCTAACAACTTTCTAACAGCAACAACTAACTCTTGTTAGAGCTAACAACAACATTAACTCTATTCAGGACAAATACTCCCCCTCAAGTTTGGAGCATAAATATCTAATGCACCTAACTCGCACATTAATTCCTTAAACTTGGTGTGAGGTAGAGCCTTTGTGAAGACATCAGCCAATTGCAAATGAGTTGGAAGATAAACCAGCTTGAGGAACTCAGAATTGACATATTGTCTTATGAAATGACAATATATGTCTATGTGTTTGGACCTCTCAATAGAGGTAGGGTTAGAGGCTAATTAAATGGCTGATTTGTTGTCACACGTGACCATAATTGCTGGAACATCAATCTAGAATGATCTCAAGAGCTGCTAAAGCTAAATTAGCTCGTGGTCATGCAAACTAAGGCTTTATACTTTGCCTCTACAGAGTATCTTGCAAAAGTAGGTTGTTTCTTGGACGTCCATGAGATCAAAGACGAACCCAAATAGATACAAAACCCAGTGGTGTATCTTCTGGTTACATTACAATTACCCTAATCTGAATCCACATATGCAGAAATTTCAGTATTCATTAGAGCAGAGAAAAAAAACCGTTGGCCGGTGATGATTTAAGATACGGCAGCACATGATGCATTGTGTAACACCCCGATTCCGAAGCGCTACTGTGCAGCCCAATCTAATGCTAAAAACATTTAATACTTGTATGCTTTCAGTTAAAGAGTACTCTTATGTATTTCGCAATGGAAAAATAAGAGTCACTTTTTTTTTCTTTCCTTTGAAACCCTTTTCAAAATGAGACATAGAGTACTATAGTTTTCTAAATGATGCCAATTCAAACTTTTGCAATTATCAGAATATAATGCATCACAAAATAATACTTCACATAACATAATCATTTCGCACTAAGGCGAGGTTCTTTGGAAAGAGTAATTACAAGACAATGAGTAATTACACACACACAATACCCTATGCTAAGCTGGCCAACAACTACAACTCTTATTGAGAAACAGTTCAGCAAGATCAAACACGAAGTACTTAGAGGAATCTTCCTCCACTGGCTCAATCTTCAATGCTCCTGAAATACGAAGTTGCGACTACTACCGAACTCCATCTGGAAGTGACATTCATAAGGACATCCAATCCAACAACAGTGCAAGGGTAAATCCTTTGTCCACGAGTTTATCATAGGCTATGTCGCATGCAAACAATATATACATATATAATACAACAACATGCTTTTATATATATATATACATACTTAATAGACCGCACGCATCATCATGGTATATTAAGCTTTGCATGTGAGCAAACAAAACAACCAACAGATCAACAATCAAGTCCTAACATCAAACTATTGCATGTGAGCAAGCGGGACAACCAGCGGATCAGCAGTCAAAGTCACTACTGCAATGTCGAACTATTGCATGTGGCCAGGCAGAACAAAGCAGATCGTTGATCAGTCATCACCATGTCAAATTCATCAGCAATTCATCACATATCATACATGTGGTTAGTATGCATGTCAATGCGGTATGGCAGTTATGTATACACTTGCGGCCTTAATAGGTCGGTGATATGGCGGGGACTACTTTCCCAACGTCCAAAAAAATAGCCTCTGCTTGAAGCTTGCCACTACTTTGGCTGGCCCTTTACTTTGGCGTGCCTCTACTTGAGACTATGCGGTGTCGACTACTTTTGAAATGCATGCGACCCATCAAATGCTACGAGTGACATGACGCTCGTCTTTTGAAGTCTTTAAGACCAATCGGCGCTCAGGTGTCGATGCTCAATGGTTAATGCGCCTCGAACAAATTCAACAATATGGCATGCTCACTTGTAGTGAGCATGAATGATATCCAACAAATTCAACATGACATGTTCGACGTTCAGTAGTGAGCCTTGATGATATCAAACAAATTTAACAATATGGCATGTTCATCGTAGTGAGCGAGAGTGATATCCAACAAATTCTGATATGGCATGCTCACCGTAGTGAGCAGAGTGATGTTTAATTAATCAATGCGGATCGGCGAACCTCACTCACTCGAGCTTAGTGGGTGTCCAAATCTCGATTAACTAAAAGTTCATCCACAGGACACAAAGGTGGGTGTTCAATTGCTTGAAGCTGGTCCCGATCTTAGATCGGAACTCTAGGCCGTAATGTCGGAACACTAAGGCTCAATTTTTAGGTTGAGATCTTAGGCACGCCATCACGGAACACTAGGTGAATCCTTAATCAAGAAAATGCATGCATAAGCAGGACATTAAGTCCCGGCCACGGGGACACATGGCCCGTATGCCCAATAGGAACACTAGGTTCCATGTCTTATTCTTTCAAAAACTTCGATCTTTGAAATCTCATTCTTAGTTCTTATATCACTCATGTATCTGAAAATACTTTTTAACCTTTAGTCGTTGAAACCCTGGTTGTGCTAAATAACACCTTGGAAGAATTCCCAAGAAAGATAGGTGGTCACGAACACTCTTAATTACCAAGTCTTTCTGGTAGCGAATTTCCCGGTAGCATCATTTAACCAATAGTTTTACTTGCAAATTGTACTATTTATTTCAAATTCTTTTCTCTACTTATCATTCCATTAAAATTTCCTTGCAAGCTTTGGCTAGTTGTACTAAAACCCTCACGCTTACTTTTAACTCAAAATGCCCTTAACAATTTGCTTACGAAATCGAGAATTCGGCTTGTGGAATCGCATCAGTTACCTGATGTAAATCGTCGACCAATAGCATCGATCAGCATTGTTAATTAATCCATTACAACAATAATCTTTTTCATATTCCAAATCAATACCAAGTTCAATGAAATCCAAGGTGATTCAAGGAAAACAATACAACCCATAATGCCCACAGGCCGGGACATACTCGTATTATACGTCAATTTCAAGTCGATTAAATCAACCAAGTATGATTTAAGTCACACAATACAATTGATCTTGCCACCCAGGGCCAAATCAATACCATGACATTTCATGCTACAACATCTCAACAGCACATAGTAATACTACAAGTACTACCACACAATCAATCAACAATCAAACAACAACACACAAGGCGAAAAGCCCAAACTCATTATATAAGAATTTCCCTTACCTTAGGTGCTTTAACAATCCAAGCAAGGTAAATTCAAAACTATCGTCAAGTCGCACCTCGCGCGTACCCTAAGCACGAACCTTAACAACACAAACTTAACAAAATTAGAACCAAAAACCCAAGTTCTATGACTCTAGGGCAGCCACGGTTTTAGTCCTAAAAAGGGCCTAAAATCTTTCCAACTTAACCTATTTGGATCACACCTAATCATATGCCATGAAACAAATTTAAACCATGCAAGTTTTCAAGCTTTTACAAAAGCTACACACTTAGAAAAATGGCTAAACCAAATGAATAGTGTTTTGCCAACTTTGAACCATTTTTCAAAGCACTAAAACATGTCACAAAATTTTAGAAACAATTCTATTACAAGCTCAAAACAATTCTTGAAACATAAACTCAAACTTTTCCCAAAATCATACTTCTTTGAATTGTTTAGCTAAATCAAATCATCAACCACTTTTACAACTATTTTCAAGCATAAATATAAGTCAAGAACAAGTTACAAAACACCCTTGAAGGCCACGATTTTCAAAGCTCCAAAACAACTTCAAGATTTCAAGTCATTAACTCCTAAATCATACAAACTTTGTTTAATCAAAACTTCTCATCAAAACCAAACTTATTTACCACTTTAATACACTTAAAAACAAGTTGAAACTCACCCAAATTATGCTTAAAAGTTACTGTTTTTAAGCCTCACAAACAGCCCCAAAATTCATTTTATTTTCAAACAATTTTTCAAAGCTTCACACATACAAAATTCACTACATTCAATTCCTTTAACAATAAACCAACTTCTTCAATACTTACAACACTTGAAAACACTTTGAATTCAATTTAAAACATCCCCCAAAATCATATTAGGAGTCACGGTTTTGGTTACTCAAAAACAACCCAAAATTTTCAATTTTTCATTTCCAAAACAAAGCATTTCTCCATCCTTAATTTCTTGAATCTTAAACTCACTTCCTCAACACTTAAAATACTTGAAAAACAACTTAAAACATCATCAAGATCATGCTCAAAACCCACGGATCCAGCCCCCAAAATTAACCAAATCAATTTCTTAAAACTTTGTAAACTATACATATATGACTAGTTTCCAACATACTACTTAAAACCCATCAAAGAACTAACTCCAAAACAACAAAATCAAGCCAAGAACAAGCCCAAGACAGCCCCTAAGATTCGGCCATGTCTCAAGGTTAGGTTTCCCAAATTTAAAAATCAAGAACAAGCTAATACATGGAAGAGAATAAGGGGTTATAAAACTAATCATACTATACTAGCCAAAACAAGCATCATAACTCCAAAATAACTCCTAAAACCTTCAAAACCCATATCATGGAACTCGAGAGAGATGAGGGATGGATCATGGAGCTTACCAAGAGATTAGATGATGATTGAACAAGGGTGGAGATGAAAGGAAACAAGGGTGCACACTTTGATATCCAAAAACTTCAAAAATCAAAGCTTTCCTCTTCCAAATTTTTTTTCAAGCTTTCCAACAATGGAAGAATGAAGGAGATGATGTCTAGATGAGGAAGTGACCCACGAAATTCAGATGGGACAAGGATGGAAATAAAAATGTTTAATTAGTTGGATCTTAACCAAATAGTTAGAAACTAACTAAACAACCAAACTACCCATTACCTCCTAAACCAATCAAAAGCCTCCATTCAAAATTGTAGGCTACAAGCACATGGCTGGCCTCCCATTGGTCCATGTGTGGCAGCCATTTGCTCAAAATATCTCACGGTTTCGCTACGACGTGTTTTCGCTCAACCGGGTGCACGACGTTACGCGTATATTAGGTTTTAATACTAAAATCTCCCAAAAATAATTCTAATTATAACCCCACACCCAAAAATCACAAATGTTCCTCGCGGCATGAGAAAAGTACCCACGTATCTCGTTTTCTCGAAATGCGAACCGAAACGTCGCAATTAGGCAGTCTCTGGCCATAGAAAATACACTAAATATTTTATGATGCCGAAAAATTCTAGAAAAATTAAAATAAATCCTAAATATTGGAAGATGCTAAGATCTCAAATTTTATAAAATTTGGATCATGTTTGGGCATGTTTCAGTTAGAAACACACACAATAGCCTAGTTACGGCAGAATTCGATAGAATTCTCGCAGCATAATAAAAACTGTAAATTAGTGAGGATCACTAATTTCAATTTCTCTTATCAACTAGATATCATTCAGACAATAAAATTATCAAGACAAAATCTTTAAAATAATAGTCATATTAAATATGACATAAAACAGACAATTAATACAATAACTAAACCATGAAAAATCAAACTATGACTTGAAAATATTTATTCAAATCCTGAAAATTATTTCTCTTTCAATAAAATAATTTTCTTTAATCAAATAACAATCTTTCACATTATCCGGGATTAATTCATATTAAAAGCAGTATACATCTATACTGCCTGTTAATCTGAATTAATTACTAAAACAGTAAGTTGTTTACAATAAATCTTTGTTGTTCTTCGTACTTTTAACAAACCATTGAGGTGATCAATCTCCGTGATTTATTTTCAAGTAGTCGGAAGCTATAAAATAATTTTTATAAAAATTGAGATGTTACACATTGCTTTAAGATGAGTAGTTCTTGGCATAGACATGAATTGACCCAGTTTTTTAACAGCAAAAATAATGTCAGGCCAAGAGATTGTTAACTACATGAGTTGCCCAAGTAATCTTTCATATTGAGATGCATCAGTACATGAGTTTTGTTTGTTAAGTCCATTGGAATATTGGCAGGCTTAGAATTTCCGAATCCAGTGTCTTCAAGCAATTCTAATTATACTTTCTCTGGCTGAGATGAACACCCTTAGAAGACTTGGCAATTTCAAGATCAAGGAAATATTTGAGATTGCCAAGAACCTTTGATGTTGAAGCTTATCTATAGTTTGATTAATCAAGGCATGATTTGGACTAGCAATAATAATAATAATATCGTCCACATATACAAGTAGGACAACAAGATTCTCATTTGATCCCTTGAAAAACAAAGAATAATCAACAGTTGATTGCTGAAATCCAATTTGAATGACAGCTGCAATAAACTTATGAAACCACTTCCTAGAGGCCTGCTGTAGTCCATACAATGATTTGTGTAACTTAAACACAGCGTGCTCCCCCTTCCTAGGATAGCCTAGAGTAGATCCATATAGACTTCCTCAAATAAATCTCCATTCAAAAAGGCATTATTGACGTCTAATTAAGCCATATGTCACTGATTTTGAGCTGCAACTGCAATTAGAACTCTCACAGTAGTTAACTTTGCCACCGGAGAAAAAGTTTCCATGAAATCAATGCCCATTTGTTGAGTGAATCCCTTTTCTACTAACCTAGCTTTTATGCCTTTCTACTACATTGACCTTGAACGTGAACACAAGAAGGGGGGTTGAATTATGTTAAAAACGTTTTGCAAACTTTACGTAAAAAACACTTCAACACAGATTTTTCAAAACTGTTTGTATATTGGATGCAGAGAAATTAACCGGGGGCAGAAAATAAACCGCTTATGAAAACTTGTTTTACTGAGCAAGGTAAAGATAAATGAAAAGCAGTAAAGGAAGAGACGCAGAGATTTATACTAGTTCACCACTAACTGGTAGCTACGTCTAGTCCCTTTGTTCCTGAAGGATTTTTCGCTATAATCAACCGATTACAATTTTCCTCAAGAGTATTCTACTGTCACAAACTTGACAATACTCTCAACTTCTCAAAACGAGTCAGTGCAGTCGAGCCTTTGAGGAACAAAGCCTTAACTAGGCCAAATGCAGTTTATAAAAGAGATTATAGTTTTGAATACAATCAAAATATCTCTCACAGAGAGGATGAAAAGATTAAGCTCAAAACAGAATAGCTTTCTCAAAGAAAGTATAAGACGCCGAGTTCAGTTCTTTGTAGACCATAAACTTGGCACGAAACTTGATTGCTCACTTAAGTAATGTTGCTTTCAGAATGAAGTTTCTTCACAGCATAGTATATCAGAATAGTACACATTACTGTTTTCGTACTATCTGCTATTTACAATTGCCTTGTACGATTTTTATCTTATGCTAAAGGTGTCACCTTTGCTTCCTCATACATCAAAATGAGGGCATAAAATCAAATTCGAATTCCGTTCCAGAACAGTCTGAGGCTAAGAGCAAAAACGTGATCATCACGTGCTTTATTAAAGAGATCAAACGCTCGCTCAAAACAGAGGATGGACGTTCTCAGCAATTGAGTATTCTATGTGTCCAAGAGTAACACTACTGGACGCTTGCTGTTAGCAAGACACTGGAATGAGTTCGGACGCTGACACTAGTGGATTGTATTCAATTATTTTGTAAATTTCTTCTTCTTCCTTGAGTGTTTTGTACATATATATGAAGTTTTGATACCTGTACACTCAAAGATATGTTAGAAGATAAATTGTTCTTCTTGAAAATACTTTGTTATCATCAAAATCAATGAGGGTATAAACTTCTCAATCGTTTAGGGTCCAACAGAACTTTGTTTTGAAAAACCATCTACACCCTATAGTTTGCTTCCGTGGAGGAAGAGATGCTATGGACCAGGTATCATTGGCTTCTAAAGCATTTATTTCAGTTGCTATTGCATCCCTCCATTCAAGGTATTTGATGGCTTGATGGTAATATCCAGGTTCGTAGTGGCTATTGACATTGAGGATGAAGATATCGTAGGATTTTGAAAGGTTATTGTAGGTAACATGGTTTGTTAAAGGTACAGGGCATTATGAACATAGTCCCGAAGATAGGAGGAAGCTCTGTGAGCTCTAGTGTAACATCTTCAATTTTCTAACCTTACTTAACGTGTGTTTATGTGTGAATAAGTGTACTTGTGTGCCCTAGGTGGGTTTTTGTGTGTGTTTGAATATGTACTTGACTTTTTGGTTATGTATTCGCTTTCAATGTAACCATGTGCTTGCAAGGGAGTAAGTGTTGACATTATGTAGGTTGTATGAGATTAGAAGAGTGCTTAATAGGGTTTTGGCATGAGTCTTAGAAGCCTCGTAAAGTTTGAGAACGGTCGAAGTCGAGATTCAGGTTTTGTGGGCTCATATCTTTGAGCGAGCGTGAGTTTTCGAACGAGTAAATGAGACTTTGAATCTTGGTTCTTTGGTCCATTAGATGCCCTCTTGTGTTTGGAATCATATTTAAGTGTTAGGGTATCAAGTTCTGGATTGTACAAGCATCGAATCGAAGAAATCGCGCAAAGACGGACAATACTGGGCAAAAGCACGTGGCGCGCGCTGGACCAAGGTGCACCAGTAGAACCGGATGGTACGTCCTGATTGGACCAACGGATGATCCAATGAGGAAGTGACACATGGTGGGCATGCATGAGGCCGTGTGGGAAGAATTCAACATGAAGAAACTGGCACAAACACGCGTGGAGCACGCGCAAACGCGCTTAGCGCGCGCAGGCTGATCTGGGGAGCGCACTTCAAGCACGCCCAACAGGTCAATTTTTTGTATATAATCCATTTTTCACCCTTAATCAGATTTTTTCACTTCCCCTTCCATTTACCACGACCCTAAACCTGTTCTAAGACCAGGAGACTCCATTTTTGGGTTTCCAAGGTAATGGTGATCTAATCCAAGTGATCTCAAGCACCGGTTCATCAATCCGATGATATCGACTCGTCTGTCTCCGTTCGGGCTTTCTAGGGTTTATCTTCGATCGTTGTTTTGTCAAGGTAAACCTATACCCCTTTGCTGTTGGTCTCTGATTTCAGTTTGTGGTTTGAGATTCTCCAATTATGTTTTAGTTCATAGCCCTAATCAGACTGTGTTTTGGACCCCGGTTTGACCGTGCGGATACCTTGAATTAATTAATAGAACTCTAGGATTAATTGAACTTGTGTATTCTGCCGGATCAAAGATTATATGTCTGTTTCCAGTCAGTCATTGAATTGAAAAATCTATTGATGCTTTATGCTCTTTCTATTTACTTGCTTTGAATGATCAAACAAAGTAATAAATTAGGAGGAAGACTGTTAACATTACATGATCATTGGGTGTTAATAGCTTTTGAATAGATAGTTGGTAATCAGTAAGAATTGTTACTCATGTTATAAATTAATCAAATATACAGATATAAGTATTAGTGAACCCATTACCTTAGTGCTTTTATTATCTAATTCATTTCTTAAATATTTTATAATTTCTTTTCTACTTATTTTTATGCACTCTTTGTTTAAGTTCACTCGAACCATTTGTCTAAATAACAAATTAATCTAAGTAGAGCAGTAATCATTCCAATTCCCTGTGGAGACGATAATCTTTTATACTATAACTTAACAAGATCATATACTTGTGATTTTGACCGAACAATCCCCGTGTGGGAGGATTTTGAGATTCACTACCACGATTTCGAATTCCTGGTTTTCCCATTTCTAGCTTCGCAGGAGATTTACCCATTTGCCAGAGTCTTCCCTTCTCTCAGATATGGCAGGTACAGGTTTTCCACCCGGTTTTGGTTATGGAGGGTATCCTCTGATGCCTCCGCAGCCGATATGGGTGCCCTCTGCCAGTCATCCGAGCAGGTCGAGCCACAGGGGGAGACAGAGACATAGGGGCGGAGCGATACCTGGACCTTCTCATCATATGATTGCCCATGACTATAGATGGCTGTTTTCGAGGCGAGCAGGATCTCAAAGCGGGAGCTCTCAGTATCCTCCTCGCTGAGGTGTTTGGTCATATTAGCCAGGAGTCTTCTGTGATGTTAATGTTCTTTTGTTTTGTGTAGATAAGGTGTAGGTTAGCCTCATAGGTTTCATATATTTTGGATGACTGTATCAGATCTATGCACTATGCACACTTTCGCATTCTGACGTCTTGTTATATATATATATCCATATCCTTTCCTGTATACCTTGGGCCATTGCTCTAAATTCGGCCTCAGCGCTACTTCTAGCAACCACGCTTTGTTTCTTGCTTCTCCAAGTTACCAGACTTTATTCGTGTGTATGACACTTAGTTTATTTCACTTTATTTCATTGTGACATGTCATCGTCTTATTTATGTTTTAGTTTTAATTCCTTCATATTTTCATGTAAGCATATTCATGTTAATTACGCGAGTTAGGTTAATTATGTACAGTAAAGTATAGATAGGATAATGGGGTCTTACGTTTGTGGTATCAGAGCAGTTTGGCCCTAACCAGACTGTGAGGTCGTTTAGGATGTTGACTCTGGCTGAGTCTAGTCATATTCCCACCGAATATGATTATCTTTAGAGGTTGGGTAGAGTGTCCGCGTTATCTTTATTACCTTAAATAAAGGTGACAAGTTAAAAATTCATAAGATATATTGCATATACTTCTATGATTCTCTATATCTTATGAACCTCGATGTTATCTTTATATCTTATGAAGCATGACACGATGGAGAGACCTCTCATGTTGGAGGAGGTAATGGGTCAGATGAAACCTTGCGTTCTGTTAAGGAGTTGCCACGGCTATGCTTCAGCAAGCCCAGTAGAATGCTCAGTTTTTGCAAGCTGCTCAGACTAGGAGGGAGGAAAGGAGTAATGATAGTGGAATGGCCAATTTTCTGAAGGCAAACCCTCCACAGTTTGATGGAGAATTCAACCCTGAAGAAGCTGAGAAATGGATCCAAGAAATTAAGAAGATATTTGTGGCTATGAATACTCGTGAGGATAGGAAGGTATCTTTTGCTTCTTTTATGATGATTAGTAATGCAGGGTCTTGGTGGAGGGGCAAGAAGAGGTTACTAGAATAGCAGGGAAGAGTCATGAACTGGGAATTGTTCAAGGAGAGCTTTTTGGAGAAGTTTTTCCTAAGACTGAACTATAAGGAGAAAGAAAAGGAGTTTGAGAATTTGAAATAGGGAACCATGACTATTGGTGACTATGCTACTTGGTTTGAGGCACTGCTTAAGTATTTAGAGTTTTATTGCTTATACCCTAGTGAGTTGTGGATGTGTCAGAGGTTTCAGGATGGGCTGCAGTATGAGATACATCGGACTATAGTGCCATTGAAGTTGGCATGGTTTCCAGAGCTGGTAGAGCATTGTATAGAGTTGGAGAGTAGGGAGAGAGAGATCAGCAGAGGAGTGGTGGTCCTATGAGGAGTGGCGCAAGGGGTGGACCACAGAGAGAATGAGGTAGAAATGGAAGAGGAAGGTCTCAGCAGGACAGAGCTGGGCCATACACTAGGCCGGCATAGCCTAATGCTGCCTCAGGTGTTGGAGCTATAGTGAGAGCTTAGGGATGTTTTAGGTGTGGAGGTCCTTATCTTATCAAAGACTGTATGGTGCAAAGGAGTGGAGTAGAGTCGAAGCATTGCTATCGATGTGGACGGATGGGTCACTTAGTGAAGGATTGCTGGAGTGGATAAGGGGCGGCAAACAAACATGTTGTAGGAGGACGAGGAAGAGGAGCTGGGAATAGTGCAGGATGTGGAGGAGGAGCTGGTGCAGGTAGACCTTAGGCTACGAGGAAAGTATTTACTGTAAGGGGAGCTAAGACCTCTTAATCGCGGGATCTGATGCAAGGTATATGCCTAGTCTCTGGTAAACTCTTATCCGTGTTGTTTGACTCTGGGGCTACTCAATCTTTCATTTTACTTGCATGTGTGGATCATTTAAAATTGTCTATTTCTTTTTTACCATGTAAGCTGGTAGTTTCTACTCCTACTAGTGATCCCTTAACTACTGTTTCCGTTTTCCTTAAATGTCCAATCACAATAGAGAATAGGAATTTCCTAGTAGACCTTGTTACCTTCCTTTGCAAGACTTAGATATTATCTTAGGAATGGACTGGCATGCCACTAACCATGTTTTACTAGATTATTCCCGTATGACACTTACTTTTCCTGAACAACCTTGTACGGTGTCTGCCAATGGAAGTCAATTTACCTCTAGTGGTAACTCTCAAAAGTATGTAATGTTAATTCCTATGGAGGCATTACCTTTACGGTTCAAAGTTCATGGTATTCAGTGATCCTAAGAGCCTAAAATACCTGTTTGACCAGAAGGAGCTGAATATGAGATAACGGCGGTGGATGAAGTTCATCAACGATTACCAGTTCGAGCTGTAATACCATTCAGGGAAAGCTAATGTTGTGGCTGGTGCTTTAAGTAGGAAATCCCTACATGTGTCAGCTTTGATGGTAAAGGAATTGGAATTGATGGAACTATTTAGAGATCTAAATTTGGGAGTTCAGTTGTATAAGAATAAGATGTGTTTGGGATAGATCGTGGTGACCAATGGATTTCTACAAGAAGTGAAGGAGAAGCAAGGACTTGCTGATCAGTTATTTAAGATAAAGGAGTCGATGAATGACGGCGAGACTTCTGAATTCAATATCATGGCAGATGGAGTGATAAGGTCTGGAGACCATGTTTGTGTCCCTCATGACACGAAACTTTGGCGAATGATTCTGGAAAAAGCCCATAGGAGCAAGCTTAGTTTTCATCCGGGCACCACTAAGATGTATCATGACATAAAGAAAATGTTTTGGTGGCCTGGTATGAAGAAGGACATAGCAAACCTAGTTTTGTCTTGTCTGGTGTGTCAGAAAGCTAAGATTGAGCAAAGGATGCCGGCAGATTCTTACAATCTTTGGACATTCCTGAGTGAAAGTGGGACATAATAGCAATGGATTTCGTAGTGGGATTACCTAGGACACCTAAGAAGTTTGATGCAATCTAGGTAATCATCGGTTGACTAAGACTGCTCATTTCATTCTGATCGGACAGAAGTATCCTTTGGAGAGGTTGGCTCAGATATATATCAAAGAGATAGTATGGTTGCATGGTGTTCCCTCGAGCATCATCAGTGATAGAGACCCTAGATTTACCTATAGGTTCTGGAATGAGTTGCAAAGAGCTTTAGAGGCCAAGTTAAGATTGAGTTCAGCTTATCATCCTCAGATAGATGGTCAGTCCGAACAAACAATTCAATCCCTAGAAGATTTGTTAGGAGCTTGTGTGTTGGAGCACGTAGGGAGTTGGGACGAGTTTTTGCCTTTAGTGGAGTTCACCTATAATAAAAGTTTTCACTCTAGCATAGGCATGACACCTTTTGAAGCATTGTATGGACAAAAGTGTAAAACCCCATTGTGTTGGTTTGAGACCAGAGATAGCCAAGTGTTAGGTCCCGAGTTAGTACAGCAGACCACAGAACAAGTGAAGAAAATCAGAGAGAAGATGAAGGCAGTGCAGGATAGGCAGAAGAGTTATAGCGATAAAAAGAGGAGACCTTTAGAATTCCAGGAAGGAGACCATGTTCTTCTGAGAGTAACACCTAGAACTGGAATTAGTAGAGCCATCAATTAGATTCATTGGATAATTCTAAATTCTTCGTTGGATTGGCCCATTAGCTTATCACATTGCCTTGCCACCTAATCTTTCTAAACTCCATGATGTCTTCCATGTTTCAAAACTTTGTAAATATTTTCCCGATCCATCACATGTACTTGAATCCGAGTCAATACAGTTAGGAGAGAACTTAGAGTATAAAGCATTAACAGTACGGATTTTGGATAGGAGGACGAAGAAACTTCGTGGTAAAAGCATTCCTCTAGTCAAGGTTCTGTGGGATGATATTACAGGTGATATAACTTGGGAACATGAGGGAGAGATGCCACAACAATACCCGTATTTGTTTTCAAGTGTGTGATTTCGGGGATGAAATCTCTTTTAAAGGGTTGGTAATGTAACATCCTCAATTTTCTAACATTGCTTAACGTGTGTTTATGTGTGATTAAGTATTCTTGCGTGCCCTAGGTGGGTTTTTGTGTGTGTTTGACTATGTATTTGACTTTTTGTTGTAACCATGTGCTTGCAAGAGAGTAAATGTTGAGGTTATGTAGGTCGTATGAGGATGGAAAAACGCTTAATAGGGTTTTGGAATAAGTCTTAGAAGCCTTATAAAGTTTGAGAACAATCAGAGTCGGGATTAGGGTTTTGTGGGCTCATATCTTGAGCGAGCATGAGTTTTTGAACGAGTAAATGAGACTTTGAATCCTAGATCTTAGGTCCAATAGATGCCCTCTTGTGTTTGGAATCATATTTAAGTGTTAGGGTATCGTGTTCTGGATTGTACGAGCGTCGGAATCGAAGAAATCACATGAAAACGGACAAGATTGCACAAAAGTGAGTGGCGCGCGCTTGGCAGGCTTGAGGCGCACATGGCGCGCACTAGACCACGGTGCACCAGCAGAGTCAGATCCCTTTGTGATACGTGGCGCGTCATGATTAGACCAACGAATGATCCAATGAGGAAGCGATAAGTGATAGGCTTGCATGAAGCCACGTGGCAAGACTTCAGTGTGAAGAAACTAGCACAAACGCACGTGGGATGCGCGTAAACATGCGTGTGGATGCGCAAACAGAGGTGGGGTGTGTAACACCTCGTTTCCGAAGCGCTACAGTGCAACCCATTCTAATGCTGAAAACATTTAATGCTCGTATGCTTTCAGTTAAAGAGTACTCTTATGTATTTCGCAATGAAAAAATAGGAGTAATTTTTTTTTTCATTTTCTTTCCTTTGAAACCCTTTTCAAAATGAGACATAGAGTACTACAGTACTTTTGCAAATATCAGAGTATAATGCATCACAAAATAATACTTCACATAACATAAATCATTTCGCACTAAGGCGAGATTTTCTGAAAAGAGTAATTACAAAACAACAAATACAACAACCTAAGCTAAGCTAGCCAACAACTATAACTCTTACTGAGAAACAGCTCAGCAAGACCAAACACGAAGTACTCAGAGAAATCTTCCTCCACTGGCTCAATCTTCAATGCTCCTGGAAGGACGAAACTGAAGCAGCTACCGAACTCCATCTGGAAGTGACATCCATAAGGATATCCAATCCAACAATAGTGCAAGGGTAAATCCGTTGTCCACGAGTTTATCATAGGCTATGTCGCATGCAAACAATATATACATATATAATACAAGAACATGCTTTTATATACATATACATACTTAATAGACCGCACACAATCAGCATGGTATATCAAGCATTGCATGTGACACTACAACAAGCTTTGGCAATAAACAGCGCTTATTTTTAGCCTAAAACAGCGCTTAAAAGCGCTGAAAATTAAGCCGTTGCTGATTGTATTTCAAAAAAACAGCGTTTATGAAGCGCTGCTGAAAATGGACAATAAACAGCGCTTCAATTAGGAAGCGCTGTTTATTTTGAATAATTAGCAGCGCTTCCTTTTAGAAGCGCTGTCTTTTTATACAATAAGCAGCGCTTCATTATTGAAGCGCTGTTTATTCTCCTTTTTTTTTTATTAAATTTAGTTCTCTCACATTTACATTATATCTGTTGCATAATATGATAACACAAAATGCAATCAAAATTGTCATCAACATTCCCCAACGTCAAAATTTAACATTATCATGTAATTTTTCCATAGATTCCTCCATATCCTTACATTAACATAAATAAAGTACAATATATTTCATAGTCAAATTTACAATTATACTGAGAATAGATCACTAAAATATTGCACATGTCATGCTACAAATCCTACCTAAATAGTAATATCTTTTTCTTACATCCTTTGCAACTAAACATGCATACAAAGTCAAAATTCTAACAAATTTTTGGCAGAGTTTTCCTTAAAATATGGGCATTCCAAAATATAAAAATACACCAGAACAACATAACATATCATACCAGCCAGCCAACATAAAATATATAAAATATTAGCCAACATAAAAAGGAATTTTATTCCTAATTTCATGTGAACCTTTCCAATTCAAGTATGCTAAACTAAAAAAAAACCAAATTTAACAAAAACTCACGTAAACATTAATATTAATCTTCTTCTATCTCCTTATAAATGATAAAATTTGTAGTAAAATATCGACACCACTCTTCTTTGAGTTCGGTATGATCGATGTATGTGTCGAATTGACAATCGAGGATAATCTTTGCGAAATAAAAATTAAATGAAGTTAGAATTGAACATAAGCATTCAAATGGAATGCGTAAAAGAAAAAAAATTATATAAACTTTGAAATTGTTACAAACATACCTCTGTTGGAATTTACGTTTGATTATGAACGACAATATCCTTGAGAAACTTTAAAACATATCGGCCACAATCATCAGAGTTCGGTTGGCGAGGACACTATAAAACCAAAAATATGAAATTAATTGTTTTTATTTTTGGTAATTTGAATAATTGCATAAAAATTTTGATATAAATACCTTTATCGGTATCCATTTAGGTGGAGTAAATTTAGAAAATCGAGACTTGTTTCTTCGATAAAGTAGGATTGCCCTAAGTGCAAAATCAAACAAAATCATTCAATATGGACACATAGACTATATATATCAAATTTCTAACAAAATTTTGGCGAGTCTCCCTAAAATATGGACATTCCAAAATTTATAAAACACACCATAACTTAAACAAATACCAGCCAGCCAGCACAAGATGTCACGTAGGCCAAACATAAACAAATAAACACTTCAATATTACAAGTAACTTAAACATTTAAGAAATTGCATACATATATATATATATATATATATATATATACACATATCTATGATTTATACACACTTACTGATTGTACTTCTCTTTCATTGTTTTGCGCATGTTGATATGTACACGCAATGGATCAAGATAGTACACAACGTTTTGATTCAAGTTAATCGCTAACAATAACCAATGATCCCTACAAAAATGTTGGACAAAAAAATATAAGAAAGTAAACACATTTCAATAAATTTAGTAATATTGATTAAATTAAATGACTTACACTACGTTGCAAGATAACAAAAACAAAGTCTCAAAGTCAGGATTTGCTAATGTCAAGCGGTGAATGACATACTCAGACATGTCAGCATTCCATGATCCCATATGTGTCCGTTGTGGGCACAAAAATACAAACCTTTGAGTTTGTTCTTGTGGGATCAATATCTCTTGATACAAGTACCTTAAATTAAAACATGCATACAAATTAATGCATTAACAATAACATAAATATTTAGTGTAAAAAAATAAAAATCATTGGATACTTTAAAATTTAATGCAAGACTGAGATATACACTAATAACAGTTTCACTTAACCATAGGTTGTCATTAAGAATTTCTTGAAGTGCACCATCAACACCAGCTCTTAGGTCGTGCTCATAACCCAAAATTGATTCATCCATTGATACTTTAATGGTATCTGCTGCCTCCATCTTTGTTGCCACATGGACTCTAAGATAAATTGTAAAATCATGAGCGAGGGTGTAGGAGGCTGAGATACCATGACCTTCTTCACTGGAGATGTGAATGACCCATTTGTTGGCTGCTTGCCAACACTCTTGCTAGCTATAGGCAGCTTGCCCTTGCCTTTGTCCTTGGCTTTGGATGTTGGAGATACCTACATATTTTGCATTCCAACATATTGACTAGTTAGTGAGTGATCACCTAATTTAATAAATATATGCAGTATATGATAGTGAAGCATATACTTTAACATATATGTACCATATCACTTGTAACTACGAGGTGGTTTGGCCATGCCACATAGGTTCCTATTGCCTGTTCCACTATCATCACATCTGCCACCTCCAATGGTACAGGCAATAGTGCATCTCCCTCAAGTGCAATGTCAACTCTAACCTTTACATGATTAGGAGGTAAGGGAAGGTTGTGTAGTGACACACCTGGTTCATTATACAACATTCCCTTACCAACCATTCGTTGCGTTGGACTTGTCAATTATAGACTGCACTCATAAATGCCCTAAACCAATGATAAACGAAATATTAATATGTTAAATCTTTGAATACTTAGGTGAGAAAGTATAAAAAGAAATGTAACGATTATTACCTCGGGACTCACAATAGTGCAACTATCTCTAACACTCTTTGGGTTAGGGATAGGTGACTGATGCTCGTTCTTCTCCACTTCATCTTTATCCTTCTTGCTATCTTCCAATTCCCAAACTTTTTGGTATAGCTGAGTTACCATTCTCCTCAATTCTTCTGTTTCACTAGCATCAGCATGGCGTCTTACGCTCTCGTGATCCAAAGATAGCATGCAGGAGACACCAAATCCCACGCCTCTTGCAGGCAGGATACTCCTTGATGGGTATGGCTTGGGAAAGGATGTCTTGACGGACAAATCGACATAGACATTGACAGTTCATTCTGCGAGACACAAATATTATTAAATATTATTAAATAATATCATTAATTTAAACGTTAATTAATGTTATCATACTTACAATTTTATCGACCACTTCTCTAGTGGGTAGATGTTCAATGTCACCCTTCTTGTTTGTAGGGCTTCTATCCACAAACAAGATCGATCAATGGATTGAGAAGTTGCATCTTCTCTGACTCCAACAAATTGTACATGTGAACAAACAAATTGAGAGAAAGTAAGAAAGAAATTGTACATACCAAGAGATGCGTTAAAACAAGTTATAATTAAAGATATTGTACATACCATTTCTTCCTCAATGCGGGATACCCTTTAACCCCTCCTCTGTAAGGGTATGGAGGATTTGGCGCTCTTTGCCGATTTTCATTGCTTATTCTCTACATAAAAACATAAGAATATATTAATGCATGGTTTAATGTCATATATAAAAGTGATAAATATTATTTTACATACTAGATATTCTTCATCTTACGTATGCGTCTTCTTACAAAAGCGCTCCAATCATCCTGTTCTATGAACGATGCATATTTTGCTGGAGGCTGATGTCTGATGTTCCCGTGTTGGTCTCTCAACCACTTGTTCGCTAACGCAGTTCGGAAATTCCGGTGTGATCTTCCAGCTAACCTAAGTGTAATATCCTTTCGGGTCTCATCAACATCAAAATGCTTCTGCAAGAACATTATAAACAAAATGGTAGACTATAAGTATGTTTAGATAAATTAACCAGATGAACTGTCAGATGAATCATTATGTCAAAGAATGAAGGCGGGAAATACATCTCAAGCTCACACAAAGTCAGAATAATTTCTTTTTGCAAGGCTGGCAACTTTCCAGGGTCAATCACTTTACTACAAATTGCCTTAAAGAAGAAACAAAGTTTACTTAAGGTATTCCGCACTTTGTCAGGCAAAATAGATTGTATAGCTATGGGTAGCAAATTCTCCATGAGAACATGACAATCATGAGACTTTAGACCCTTTAACTTGAGATCTTTCATCGATACGAGGTTCTTAATGTTTGAAGAGTACCCCTCTGGAACCTTAACTCCATCAAGAAACTTACAAAAATCTCTTTTCTCTTTTTAGATAGAGTATGGCGTAGGAGGTAGATATGTACGACGTTTCCCTTTCTTTACCGGTCCCAACTCTCGTCTCAATCCCATACTAACCAAGTCTAGCCTTGCATTGATGTCATCTTTAGTCTTCCCGGGCACATTAAGTAAGGTACCACTGAGACTATCAAAAATATTTTTTTCAACATGCATCACATCAACGAAATGTCTTACGTATAATGATTTCCAATATGGCAACTCAAAGAAAATCGACCTTTTCTTCCACCCTCGTGTGGCAAGGTCTCTGCAAAAGGTTTCACGAATTTAATATTCAAATCTTTTACTTTTTCTAACAGGTTGTGTGCCGTCGAGGCAAAGGAGCTCTCCGTTCTTACGTATTCCCATTGAATGCCTTTCTCCATGACCGATAATGATGATTTGGATGCAAAAATCTGCGATGCCCAAGAAAGACATTCTTCCTACCATGTTCCAACCGAATCCAATCTGTACTATCTTCACATATAGGGCATGCACTGCGACCTTTGGTACTATATCGACAGATTACCATATCTTTGGAAAATCATTAATTGTGCGAAAATCATAGCCCTCAAGGTGAAACTTTCTTCTCTATACCTATCATACACCACCACACTGTCTCCCACATTTGCTTCAAATCTTCAATTAAAGGAGCCAAATATACATCGATATCATTTCCTGGTTGTTTGAGCCAGAAATTAACAAAGACAACATCATATATTTTCGCTTCATGCATAGCCATGGAGGTAGGTTATAAATCACCAAAATCACAGGCCATGTCTTTGTGAGAGCTACTTTGAACACCATGTGGGTTAAATCCATCGATGAACAATGCAAGTCGTAAGTTTCTTGGTTCATTCCCAAAATCGGGATAATCAATATCAATTTTTTCCATTGAGGAGAATCTGCCAGTGCCGTAGCTTGCCATCTTGAATCCTTTCATCCTCATGCCATGTCGGGTTTTTGCATCTTGAACTACGGTACATACGCTGAATCTGGGAATTATGGGAAAATACCACAATACCTTCTTTGGGCGAATTTTCCTTCTTATACCGTGAGGCTTCACATTTTGGACACGACTTTAACGATGCATATTCATTCACGAAATAAAATGCGATCGTTCACGACAAGCATGTATCTTCTCATAGCTCATGCCAATAGAGCGTAACATTTGTTTAGCCTCATATGTCCTACTAGGAAGCACATTATCATTAGGCAACATATCTTTCAACAAGTGTGAGTAAGTCAGTAAAACTCTTATCACCCATCCATTGCCCGACTTCAAGTTAAACAACTTTAACATTGCCGACAATCTTGTGAATTTAGTACAACCCTCATATAACGGCTTCTCGCATCACTCATCAACTTCTCAAACATTTGAGGACAATCACGAAGATCTTCTTCAACCGCATTTGCCATATCTTCAAAGCGGTCACCATCATATGTATTTGTAGCGGTGTCCTCTGGCGCATATCTCCCACTATTCCCCGTATTAGAAGATTGACCTCTTGTCTCACCGTGCTTTGTCCAACGGTATAAGTTTGATCAATCCCATTGCTCACTAAATGCCATTCCAATTCCGAACACTAATTTTGTTTATATAACAACAACTTAAACAAGGACATATGATTCTACTATGGTGCATTTGTATGCCCAACTAAAAACCCAATAAAATCTTTCACTCCATCCTTATATTCCTTCGACAAACGATTGGCGGACATCCACTTTCGATCCATATTTTACCTATGGATTGAGAGGTAAAACAACAGAAAAACCCCATTTAAATAAAGCAAGACTAAAACTATCACGCTCTTAAAATCAACACACAGACTAGATCAAAATTCTAACAAAATTTTGGCGTAGTCTCCCTAAAATATGGACATTCCAAAATATATACAATACACGTAACATTCCAAAATTCATTGTTCAAAACAAAAAACCAACATCGGGTTCCACAACAAAATTCATTGGTCATTTTCCATTGATTCCCATCGATATGCATATATATTTACTAAGCTGTACATTTTAACAAACTGATTCCAAGCATCTTTAACACTTGTAATTTATCTCTCGGACAACGATGAACAAAATCAAACAAAATCAAACCTTACGATTCCAAAGCGGTCAACAATGAACAAAATCAAACAAAATCGAGCAGAGACCAAAAACTAACGCACCACCAACAAAAACCAATGTGGAATCGAGATACAAAATGGAGACGATGGCCATACACTGAAATGGGCATAAGCAGGAGTTTGGAGATGGAGGCGAGGAAGGACGGAGGCCGAGCGCGCCAGCGGCTTTGGAGGGCAGCGGACGAGCTTCGGATGGAGGGCAGCGGACGACGAGTTTTGGGCGAGCTTCAGTTCGAGGTTTTGGAGGGCGGCGGACGAGCTTGGTTTTACGGCTTTTGGGCGACCTCGGATTTCAGCTTTTGGAGGGCGGCGGGCGAGCTTCGGTTTCCGACTTTTGGGCGAGCTTCGGTTTGAGCTTTTGGGCGAGCTCACGATCTCCGGCTTTGAAGCACGATCTCGTTGAGGGGGCGGCGGTAGAGATGGAAGCGGCAGCGGTGGAGTTTTGCGAAGAAAGTTGTGACAGAGAGAAGCGGTGCTTACGCATGCGAAATGAGAGAGGAGGAAATACATATATTTAATAAATCGACCAAAAATAGCGCTTAATAAGAAAGCGTTTTATTATTCGCAAAAAGCAGCGCTTAAGTCTAAAAGCGGCATATTGTAACACCAAAAACAGCGCTTCCTACTATGAAGCGCTGTTTATTGTTCCTATGATCAAAAACAGCGCTTCATGTTTGAAGCGCTGATTAATGTGCCAGTTCGTTTTTTATTATTTAAAGATAAAACAGCGCTTAAAGGACTAAGCGCTGTTTATTATATGAACTAAACAGTAGCGCTTAATTAGTAAGCGCTGTTTATTGTTTACGTATGACATAAAGTAGCGTTTTTTATTTTAAGCGCTGCTTAAAGGAGCGCCATCTTTTTTAGAATTTGTTGTAAGCAACCAAAACAACCAACAGATCTATCAACAGACCAGTGATCAAGTCATCACAATATCAAATACATCACATATCATAAATGTGGTTAGCTATGCATGTCAATGCAGTACGACCAGTTGTGTATACACCTGCCGCCTTAATAGGTTAGTAGTATGACGGGGACTACTTTCCCAATGTCCGAACAAGAGAGCCTCTGCTTTGGCTTGCCACTACTTTGGCTTGCCTCTACTTTGGCGATGCAGTGTTAACTCGCCTTTTGAAGTCTGTACGACCAATCAAACGCTACGAGTGACAGGACAACTCGTCTTTTGAAGTCTGTACGACCAATCAAACGCTACGAGTGACATGACAACTCGTCTTTTGAAGTCTTTAAGACCACTCAAATGCTCCGAGTGTCGATGCTCAATGGTTAGTACGCATCCAAACAAATTCAACAATATGGCATGCTCACCGTAGTGAACGCCCGAGTGATATCCAAACAAATTCAACAATACGGCATGCTCACCATAGTGAACGCCCGAGTGGTATCCAAACAAATTCAACAATATGGTATGGCATGCTCACCGTTGTGAACGCCCGAGTGGTATCCAACAAATTCTACAATACGGCATGCTCACCGTAGTGAACGCCCAAGTGATATCCCAACAAATTCTAAAATACGGCATGCTCACCGTAGTGAATGCCCAAGTGATATCCCAACAAATTCTACAATACGGCATGCTCACCGTAGTGAACGCCCGAGTGATATCCAATAAATTCTACAATATGGCGTGCTCACCGTAGTGAGTGCCCGAGTAATGTTTTAATTAATCAATGCGGATCGACAAACCCTCACTCACTCAACTTAGTGGGTTTCAAAAACTCAATTACTAAGAGTTCAACACAGGACACAAAGTCCGGGTGTTCAATTGCGGAATGCTAGTCCCAATCTTAGATCAGAACTCTAGGCACATAATGCAGAACGCTAGGCTCAACTTTTAGGTTAAGATACTAGGCACGCCATACGGAACACTAGGTCCAATCCATAATCAAGAAAAAGCGCACGCAAGCAGGACATTAAGTCCCAGCACAGGACACATGGCCCATATGCTCAATAGGAACACTAGGTTCCCTATGTTTTATTCTTTCGAAATCCCGAGTCATGAAATCTCTTTCTCAGTTGTTGTATCACTCCTATGTATCTGAAAATACTTTTTAGTTCTAGGTCGTTGAAACCCTAGTTGTGCTAAATAACACACTGGAAGAATTCCCAGGAAAGAGAGGTGGTGCGAACACTCTTAATTACCAAATCTTTCCTAGCCAGAATTTTCCCAGGCGCATCATTTAACTCAACCGTTTTCGCAAATTATACTATTTATTTCAAGTTCTTTTCTCTACTATTATTCCATTGAAATTTCCTTTCAAGCTTTGGCTAGTTGTATTAAAACCCTCACGCTTACTTTTAAATCAAAATGTCGTTAACAATTTGTTTACGAAACCAGAATTCGGCTTGTGGAATCGCATCAGATTTCCCGATGTAAATCGTCAACCAATAGCAGTAGATCAATGCATTGTTAATTAATCCATTATCAACAATAATATTTTTCATATTCCAATTCAATACCAAGTTCCAATGAAATCCAAGGTGATTCAAGGAAAACAATACAACTCATACTGCCACGCAGGGCCAAGAACAAGCTACATATTATCATCAATTTCAAGTCTAATTAAATCAATTAAGTATGATTTAAGTCACACAATACAATTCAGTCTTGCCACACAGGGCCAAATCAATACACAGTAGCTCATGCTACAACATCTGACAGCACATAGTAATACTACAAGTACTACCACACAATCAATCAATAATCAAGCAAACAACACAGAAGGCGAAAATCCCAAACTCATTATGTAAGAATTTCCCTTACCTTGGGCGCTTTAACAATCCAAGCAAGGTAAATTCGAACTATCGTCAAGTCGTACCTTGCGCGTATCCTAGCAACACAAGTTTCAATAAATTAAAACCAAAACTCAAGCCCTAATACCCCTAGGACAGCCACGGCTCTAAGGTTCCTAAAGCCTAAGAATTACTCACTTAATCCCATTTGGTTCACACCTGGTCACATATCATGAAACAAGTTCAAACTATGCAAGTTTTCAAGCTTTTACAAAAGCTACACACTTAGAAAAATAGCTAAACCAAAATTTACCAATTGGAATAGTATTTTACCAAATGAATAGTGTTTTTCCAACTTTGAACCATTTTTCAAAGCACTAAAACATGTCACAAAATTTTAGAAACAATTCTATTACAAGTTCAAAACAATTCTTGAAACATAAACTAAAACTTTTTCCAAAATCATGCTTCTTTAAATTGTTTTGCTAAATCAAATCATCAACCACTTTTACAACTATTTTTAAGCATAAATGCAAGTCAAGAACAAATCACAAAAACCTTTTGAAGGCCACGGTTTCAAGGCTCCAATTACAACTCCAAGTTTTCAAACCTTTTAACATTAAAATCTTACAAAGTTTGCTTAATCAAAACTCCTTATCAAAACCAAACTTATTTACCACTTTTTTTTTTATTAAGTGAAGGTAAGGAGCCTCGTTAAAACCTTCTGATGCAAAACCCTCCTTAGGGAAAAAACATCAAGAAGGAAAAAGAGTACTCCTCCCTGTATTTATTGAAAAAAAGGGAAAAAGAGAACAAATAAGCCATGGGGGGACTAGGCCAAAACCCATGAAGCAACAGAGCAACAACGGAGCCCAAAGAAGGGTACTACACAAATCTATAGGCTGGAAAGCCAAACCTATTATTAAAGAATTCTAAGCCTAAAAAATTAGGTATGGAGTCCCACCAGTGAAAATTGTGGTGATTGATGGCAAAGTTGGCGAGCTTGTCAGCACAAGCATTGCCTTCCCGGTAAATATGAGAGCAGAAGAAATGCATATTTTTAGCAAGATGCAAGCACTTGTTCCACCTATTTCTTAGCTGCCAAGGAACCAAAGAGGGGTTCTTGGTAGCCTTGACAACTAAAATAGAGTCACTTTAATACACTTAAAAACAAGTTAGAACTCACTCAAATCATGCTCATAAATCACTGTTTTGGAAGCCCCAAAACAGCCCCAAATTCATTTTGTTTCAAACTATTTTTCAAAGCTTCAAGCATACAAACCTTTATAGATTTAAAGTTCTAACCAAAAACCAATTCTTAAACACTTAACACACTTTAAAACCAAATCAAAACATCATCAAAATCATGACCAAGTGCCACGGTTCCAGCCCCTAAATTTAACAAATTTAATTTTGCAAAACTTGTTCAACATGCATATATGACTAGTTCTAAGCATACTAGTTACTAACCTTCAAAAATCTAACTTCCAATAACTTAAAAACACAAAGATAAAACCCTAAGAACAGCCCCTAGGGTTCGGCCTCATCAAAAATTAGGGTTCCTAAATTTTAAAAATCAAGAAAACAACTAATCTTGGAAGGAAACAAAGGGCTAAAAGACTAATCATGCATATCTAGTAAAATCCAACACTTTTGCCGAAAAATAATTCCTAAAACCAACCAAACCCATTCATGAAACTCAAGAGAGGAAAAGGAATGGATGTGGAGCTTACCAAGAAGTTTGGAGGTGATGGATCAAGGATTAAGAAGAAATGATGGAAGATTGAACTCCAAAATCACCATTTTCTCAAGTTTCTCAACACTTTCTCTTTCTAAAACTCTCTTAATTTTTTTTTTCTAATGGAAGAATGAAGGTTCTGCTCTTGGAAGGGAAGGAGGCCACGAAATTCAGGTGGGATATGGAAGGAATAAATTTCTTCATTTAGTTCCAAACTAACCAAACAAGTTCTAAGTTAACCAAACCAACTAAACTAACTAACTATAATTACCTAACCACCAATCACACATCAACACTTGTAAAGTGACCCTCTAAGGATGAGGTTCAGCTCCCCTAGTTGCCGGATGCATCTCCCCTTAGCCCAAAATATCTAGATATCTCGTTTCGTCGCGTTCTCGCTTAGTCGGGTGCACGACGTTACGCGTATATTAGGTTTTAATACTAAAATCTCCCGAAATAATTTTAATTATAACCCCACAACCAAAAATTATAAATGTTTCTCGCGGCATGAGAAAATTACCCACGTATCTCATTTTCTCGAAATGCGAACCGAAACGTCGCAATTAGGCAGTCTCTAGGCGTAGAAAACACCCTAAATATTTTCTGACGCCCAAAAATCCTATAAAAAATCTAACAAATCATAAATATTGGAAAATACTAAAATCTCAAATTTATAAAATTTGGATCACGTTTAGGCATGTTTCGGTTAGAAACACACACAATAGCCTAGTTACGGCACAATTCGATAGAATTCTCGCAGCGTAATAAAAACTGTAAATTAGTGAGGATCACTAATTGCAATCTCTCTTATCAACTAGATATCATTCAGACAATAAAATTATCAAGACAAAATCTTTAAAATAATAGTCATATTAAATATGACATAAAACAGACAATTAATACAATAACCAGACAATAAAAATCCAAACCATGACTTAAAAATATTTATTAAATCCTAAAAATTATTTCTCTTTCAATAAAATAATTTTCTTTAACCAAACAACAATCTTTCGCATTTTTCGATATTAATTCATATTAAAAACAGTATACGTCTACACTGTCTCTTAATCTGAATTAATTGTTAAAACAGTAAATTGTTTACAATAAATCTTTGTTGTTCTTCGTACTTTTAACAAACCATTGAGGTGATCAATCTCTATGATTTATTTTCAAGTAGTCGTAAACTATAAAATAATTTTCATAAAAATTTGGATGTTTCATTACCACCCTCCTTAAAAAAAATTCGTCCCCGAAAATTAACTTATAAACCGAAAAAAAATCAAAATTATGAAAAGTCATAACTTAATACTAAAAACATATCATAAATTTTGAACTTTGAACTTCAATACAACATAATAACTATTACACTCAAACAAGCAAGTACAAAGCATACATTTTATTCATATATCCTTACTAAAGTAAGGCTCTACATCATCAACTTAAAAGTCTACAAAACACAGTACTACGCGTCCATGTTGAAGAAGTCTTTGCGAATGATACCTTCTTTAAACCCACGATCACGAATACGATCACGAATACTGTCACGAACACGTACAGTCACGAACACGGTTACGAACACATACAATCACGAACACGATTACGAACACGTACAGTCACATGCTAACCCCAAGAAGACATTGCCAACATAAAAACACTCATGGAACCTAAAATCTTCTATGAACCCATGGTCTGTAGACAAAACAAGAAAGAAGAATTTGCACGATCACCAAACACAAAATAACTGACAACATCAACCAGCATAAACGCCAAGGAATTGCAAAAGGATTTTCCCCTAAAGTCATCCTAAAGCTCACGGTTTAAAAGAAGAACAAGAAGACGAATATTTGGTTTTTCTCACACTAGAACTCACGACACTTCACACTAAAATGAAAACAAACTCCTCTCTCACTTATATATAAGTGTGGCTGGCCAATGGTCAAAGGAAATAAGATAACTCACAAGAAAGGAGAAAAAAAGGAATCTCAGATGTTTACCAATATCAACATCAATAATGGACTCATATCCCCCCTTGTTAATGAGACGGAACTAGTAAGAAAGAAAGGAAGAAAAAGTGGTCCATACCGAAAATTCTATTAAGCCATTAATGTGTCTAAAGACAAGATAAAGTGGAATAGGATTTTACAAAATTGTCTAACCCATGATCATGACACCAAAAGGAAAAGAAAATTCAAAAACAATATTAACCACAAGATCTATCACATCGCTTACAAATAATTGTACACAATCACAATAACATCTATCTTAATACCAAAAGTATAATAAAAATTTGGATTTTGGAATTTAGTATAATAATAAAATACGTCACAGAGTTAAAACACTTATGTGGTCTATATTTAGAACCACACACACACCATAATACATATAATACGATAATTATAGCATCACTTATGGATAATCTCTCTCGTAAATCTCGGTCCGCTCAGCTCCATTGTGTCGCATTTCCTGTGATGAAGTCTTCAGATGATGAGTTCTCTGCTCTACTTGGGGTGTAGACACGTCCCTTAGTGGTTGGTCTTGTAGTTTCCACATTGTTGACAATAGACTTAGCTCGTGGTACTTTGCAGTCTCTGGACAGATATCTCAATTCCTTGCGGTTAAAGCATAATCTTTCCCTGGTAGGTTACTATTAACGTTGTGCTCCTCATCTTCACCGTTGAAATAGTGCGTCTTCGGCCATCGATGCTTGTGATTCCCTCTTCTGCCTATCATGTAGACGTATCCTCCAGTAGGTGGGCACACAACCTTTGCAGCATCTGTAGTTGATCCACATCTGGCAATTGATAGTCCTTAGAAAAACATCATGGCTTCTTATAGTTACAGCATAGTCGGTCCTTCGATGAGCATTCATCAGCTAACTGTTCCTTGCTACCACATTGATGACAGTGCCACTTCAACTCCTGGCCATTCCCAATAGCCAACGCCACAGGACAATTCTGATTGTGTTCATTTCCCTGAGGATGGAAATAAGATATTCCTTGTTGTTGTCTTCATCTTTGTCTTTTGCCTTGATAATCTGGCTTAACTGACCCTCCAATAGCTCGCCCCTCCGTTCGTTGTCTTAGCCAATCGTGTTGATTTTCTGCGGCAATCTGTTGTGCGACAGTTGCTATCCAGACTATCACTCGAATTACGTGATTCACATCTAAGTTACTAGCTCTAGCAAAAAGACTCGTTCGCCCCGAAGGCATCGAATTTCTACAAATTAAACAAACTAGAAGCCCACAACAAAATCAATCATCTGGGATGATTGCACACAATTTCACACAATGTCACACCTGTTTCAACTAGGAAACATTACAGATAATCATAAACAAGATTCACATAACCCAGATAATCATAAACAATCGTGTTGATTCTCTGCGGCAATCTGTTGTGCGACAGTTGCTATCCAGACTATCACTCGAATTACGTGATTCACAACTAAGTTACTAGCTCTAGCAAAAAGTCTCGTTCGCCCCGAAGGCATCGAATTTCTACAAATTAAACAAACTAGAAGCCCACAACAAAATCAATCATCTGGGATGATTGCACACAATTTCACACAATGTCACGCCTGTTTCAACTAGGAAACGTTACAGATAATCATAAACAAGATTCACATAACCCAGGTATAACAAACTTATACCTGACAATTCCCAACAATCTAGGCCAGCTTAGACAAAGCAGTCCGGTTAGAACCGAACAGCTCTGATACCACCGTTGTAACACCCCATTTCCGAAGCGCTACAATGCAACCCAATCTAATGCTGAAAATATTTAATGCTTGTATGCTTTCAGTTAAAGAGTACTCTTATGTATTTTGCAATGGAAAAATAGGAGTAATTTTTTTTTTCATTTTCTTTCCTTTGAAACCCTTTTCAAAATGAGACATAGAGTACTACAGTTTTCTAAGTGATGCCAATTCAGACTTTTACAAATATCAGAGTATAATGCATCATAAAATAATACTTCACATAACATAATCATTTCGCACTAAGGCGAGGTTTTCTGAAAAGAGTAATTACAAAACAACAAATACAACATCCTAAGCTAAGCTGGCCAACAACTATAACTCTTACTGAGAAACAGCTCAGCAAGACCAAACACGAAGTACTCAGAGAAATCTTCCTCCACTGGCTCAATCTTCAATGCTCCTGGAAGGACGAAACTGAAGCAGCTACCGAACTCCATCTGGAAGTGACATCCATAAGGATATCCAATCCAACAACAGTGCAAGGGTAAATCCTTTGTCCATGAGTTTATCATAGGCTATGTCGCATGCAAACAATATATACATATATAATACAAGAACATGCTTTTATATACATATACATACTTAATAGACCGCACACAATCAGCATGGTATATCAAGCATTACATGTGAGCAACCAAAACAACCAACAGATCAACAATCAAGTCACCACAATATCAAAATATTGCATGTGAGCAGGCAAATCTATCAACAGAGCAGTGATCAAGACATCACAATATCAAATTCATCACATATCATAAATGTGGTTAGCTACGCATGTCAATGCAGTACGACCAGTTGTGTATACACCTGCAGCCTTAATAGGTCAGTAGTATGACGGGGACTACTTTCCCAACGTCCGAACAAGATAGCCTCTGCTTAGGCTTGCCAATACTTTGGCTGCCACTACTTTGGCTTGCCTCTACTTAGGCGATGCAGTGTCAACTCGCCTTTTGAAGTCTGTAATCAAACGCTACGAGTGACATGACAACTCGTCTTTTGAAGTCTTTAAGACCAATCAAATGCTTCGAGTGTCGATGCTCAATGATTAGTACGCATCCAAACAAATTCAACAATATGGCATGCTCACCATAGTGAACGCCCGAGTGATATCCAACAAATTCTACAATATGGCATGCTCACCGTAGTGAACGCCCGAGTGGTATCTAAACAAATTCAACAATATGGCATGCTCACCGTAGTGAACGCCCGAGTGGTATCTAACAAATTCTACAATATGGCATGCTCACCGTTGTGAGTGCCTGAGTAATGTTTTAATTAATCAATGCGGATCGACGAACCCTCACTCACTCAACTTAGTGGGTTTCCAAAACTCAATTACTAAGAGTTCAACACAGGACACAAAGTCTGGGTGTTCAATTGCGGAACGCTAGTCCCAATCTTAGATCAGAACTCTAGGCATGTAATGCGGAATGCTAGGCTCAACTTTTAGGTTAAGATACTAGGCACGCCATACGGAACACTAGGTCCAATCCTTAAACAAGAAAAAGCGCACGCAAGCAGGACATTAATTCCCAGCACAGGACACATGGCCCATATGCTCAATAGGAACACTAGGTTCCTTATGTTTTATTCTTTCGAAATCCCGAGTCATGAAATCTCTTTTTCAGTTGTTGTATCACTCCTATGTATCTGAAAATACCTTTTAGTTCTAGGTCGTTGAAACCTTAGTTGTGCTAAATAACACACGGGAAGAATTCCCAAGAAAGAGAGGTGGTGCGAACACGCTTAATTACCAAGTCTTTCCTAGCAAGAATTTTCCCAGGCGCATCATTTAACTCAACCTTTTTCGCAAATTGTACTATTTATTTCAACTTCTTTTCTCTACTATTATTCCATTGAAATTTCCTTGCATGCTTTGGCTAGTTATACTAAAACCCTCACGCTTACTTTTAAATCAAAATGCCATTAACAATTTGTTTACGAAATCAGAATTCGGCTTGTGGAATCGCATCAGATTTACCGATGTAAATCATCAACCAATAGCAGTAGATCAACGAATTGTTAATTAATCCATTATCAACAAGAATATTTTTCATATTCCAATTCAATACCAAGTTCCAATGAAATCCAAGGTGATTCAAGGAAAACAATACAACTCATACTGCCACGCAGGGCCAAGAACAAGCTACATATTATCATCAATTTCAAGTCCAATTAAATCAATCAAGTTTGATTTAAGTCACACAATACAATTCAGTCTTGCCACACAGGGCCAAATCAATACACAGCAGTTCATGCTACAACATCTCAACAGCATATAGTAATACTACAAGTACTACCACACAATCAATCAACAATCAAGCAAACAACACACAAGGCGAAAAGCCCAAACTCATTATGTAAGAATTTCCTTTACCTTGGCGCTTTAACAATCCAAGCAAGGTAAATTCGAACTATCGTCAAGTCGTACCTCGCGCGTATCCTAGCAACACAAGTTTCAATCAATTAAAACCAAAACTCAAGCCCTAATACCCCTAGGAAAGCCACGGCTCTATGGTTCCTAAAGCCTAATAATTACTAACTTAATCCCATTTGGTTCACACCTAGTCACATATCATGCAAAAAGTTCAAACTATGCAAGTTTTCAAGCTTTTACAAAAGCTACACACTTAGAAAAATAGCTAAACCAAAATTTACCAATTGGAATAGTGTTTTACCAAATAAATAGTATTTTGCCAACTTTGAACCATTTTTCAAAGCACTAAAACATGTCACAAAATTTTAGAAACAATTCTATTACAAGTTCAAAACAATTCTTGAAACATAAACTAAAACTTTTTCCAAAATCATGCTTCTTTGAATTGTTTTGCTAAATCAAATCATCAACCACTTTTACAACTATTTTTAAGCATAAATGCAAGTCAAGAACAAATCATAAAATCCTTTTGAAGGCCACGGTTTCAATGCTCCAATTACAACTCCAAGTTTTCAAACCTTTTAACATCAAAATCTTACAAACTTTGCTTAATCAAAATTTCTTATCAAAACCAAACATATTTACCACTTTAATACACTTAAAAGCAAGTTAGAACTCACTCAAATCATGCTCATAAATCACTATTTTGGATGCCCCAAAACAGCCCCAAATTCATTTTGTTTCAAACAATCTTTCAAAGCTTCAAGCATACAAACCTTTATAGATTTAAAGTTCTAACCAAAAACCAATTCTTAAACAATTAACACACTTTAAAACCAAATCAAAACATCATCAAAATCATGACCAAGTGCCATGGTTCCAGCCCCTAAATTTAACCAATTTAATTTTGCAAAACTTGTTCAACATACTTATATGACTAGTTCTAAGCATACTAGTTACTAACCCTCAAAAATCTAACTTCCAATCACTTAAAAACACAAAGATAAAACCCTAAGAACAGCCCCTAGGGTTCGGCCTCATCAAAAATTAGGGTTCCTAAATTTTAAAAATCAAGAAAAAAGCTAATCTTGGAAGGAAACAAGGGGCTAAAAGACTAATCATGCATATCTAGCAAAATCCAACACTTTTGCCCAAAAATAATTCCTAAAACCAACCAAACCTATTCCTGAAGCTCAAGAGAGGAAAAGGAATGGATGTGGAGCTTACCAAGAAGTTTGGAGCTGATGGATCAAGGATTAAGATGAAAGGATGGAAGAGTGAACTCCAAAATCACCATTTTCTCAAGTTTCTCAACACTTTTTCTTTCTAAAACTTTCTTGATTTTTTTTTCTAATGGAAGAGTGAAGGTGCTGCTCTTGGAAGGGAAGGAGGCCACGAAATTCAGGTGGGATATGGAAGGAATAAATTTCTTCATTTAGTTCCAAACTAACCAAACTAGTTCTAAGTTAACCAAACCAACTAAACTAACTAACTATAATTACCTAACCACCAATCACACATCAACACTTGTAAAGTGACCCTCTAAGGATGAGGTTCAGCTCCCCTAGTGGCCGGATGCATCTCCCCTTAGCCCAAAATATCTAGATATCTCGTTTTGTCGTGTTCTCGCTCGATCGGGTGCACGGCGTTACGCGTGTAATACTAAATTCTAATTGCGAACCGAAACGTCGCAATTAAGCAATCTCTGGGCGTAGAAAACACCCTAAATATTTTCTGATGCCCAAAAATCCTAGAAAAATTCCAGCAAATCATAAATATTGGAAAATGCTAAGATCTCAAATTTTATAAAATTTGGATCACGTTTAGGCATGTTTCACTTAGAAACACACACAATAGCCTAGTTACGGCAGAATTCGATAGAATTCTCACAGTGTAATAAAAACTTTAAATTAGTGAGGATCACTAATTTCAATTTCTCTTATCAACTAGATATCATTCAGACAATAAAATTATCAAGACAAAATCTTTAAAATAATAGTCATATTAAATGTGACATAAAACATACAATTAATACAATAACCGGACAATAAAAATCCAAACCATGACTTAAAAATATTTATTAAATCCTAAAAATTATTTCTCTTTCAATAAAATAATTTTCTTTAATCAAACAACAATATTTTGCATTTTGCGATATTAAGTCATATTAAAAACAATGTACGTCTATACTGTCTCTTAATCTGAATTAATTGTTAAAACAGTAAATTGTTTACAATAAATCTTTGTTGTTCTTCGTACTTTTAACAAACCATTGAGGTGATCAATCTCTACGATTTATTTTCAAGTAGTCGAAAACTATAAAATAATTTTCATAAAAATTTGGATGTTACAGGGTGCACAGGCTAATCCGGGGAGCACACGAGGCGCGCTGGAGCACGTTTCAAGTGCGCCCAGCGGGTCAATTGTGTTTTATATAATCCATTTTCACCGTTAATCAGATTTTTTCACTTTCCTTTCCATTTACCATGACCATATACTTATTCTACGACCAGGAGAATCCATTTTTGGGTTTCCAAGGTATTGGTGATCGAATCCAAGTGATCTCAAGCACCAGTTCATCAATCCAACGGGTACCGACTTATCTGTCTCCATTATCTCTGATCGTCATTTCGTCGAGGTAAACCTATACCCCTTGATGTTGGTCTCTAATTTTAGTTTGTGGTTTGAGATTCTCCAATTATGTTTTAGTTCCTAGCCCTAATCAAACTGTGTTTTGGACCCCTATTTGACAGTGCGGGTACCGAATGAAATAGGGTTTTGCCGAAACGACAGAAGTGGGTTCCTTGAGCCACGAGAAAGAGGCAAGAACCTTTGTTCTCTCTATTCTTAGTTGTTGGATTCGTGATTCCATTGTGGTTTGATAGTCCCTAATTAACTGTTCTTCGTATTTTAGGGTTTTAGTGCAAGTACGTATACCGATCGTCCATGAATCTTCGTCAGGAGTTTAGTTTGGGTAAGTTAGAGCCTCTGGACCCTTTCTCCAGTGGCTGTCCATGAGCTTCTTTGTATTTTATTAATTCTATAGTTTGTCCTAATTCTAATCCGACTGCGTTTTTGTATTTCCGGTTAAATATGGGTAGTAACGGTGTGCTCGGTGGAATTATTGTTGACCCTTGGCCTACTTGTTGGTGATGGCTGAACCTGAACTCAAGTTTGAGAGTGTCTAATTAATTGTTCGTGAGCTCGTGGTTAAGGTTGAGCGGTGGTTAGAGATCCCGGTTACTCCGAAATCCAGGTGGGAGAAAGAATGCACTTTCATTGAGTTATGTGTAGTAGGGTAGATTGTTTGGCATGTGTAAGGTGACCTAACCCCTACTAGGGGTTGATGTCTAGGGGTTACGGCCTGCGTCATCTAAGGATAGGCATCGTAGGCCCATCAGCCAACATAGGTCTTATTTATTTATTTATTAAATGTGATTGCCTAATAATATGCCTAATTCTAAGTTGTGTTATATATATTATATGTGGATAATAACATGATTTATTTATTAAATGTGATTTCCTAATAATATGCCTAATTCTAATTTGTGTTATATATACTATATATGGATAATAACATGCTTAGGATAACATGTATAAATGCACACTATGTGTGGATTTTTGTTATATGTTGCCATAGCATACAAATATGAATAAGTATGATTCTTGGTATGACCTAATATGATTAAAGGTATATTGTAGGGAATGTGTGCATAACATGTTGTGAGGCATATGATGGTGAGGTGTTGGATGCATGAACATGATATATTAGTAGCCACTCCATTCTTAACGGGAATGTGAAGTGGAAAGTATCCCTAACGGGAAAGGGGGATACCTCACTTAGCAGGTTAGATCCACTCCGTCCCTATCAGGAATGGGGGAACAGACGTCCCTATCGGGAAAGGGGAGGAGGGTCCCTATCGGGAAAGGGGGATACCTTATGGACTAGGCTAGTGTCGCACCGTCTCTATCGGGAAAGGGAGGTGGGTGTCCCTATCGGGAAATGGGAACGGCAACCCTAATGGAAAAGGGGGTTTGCCAACGTATTCCTATCGGAAAAGGAGAGTACAACGACGATAGTTAGAAAATATGCACAAATTCATAGAGAGACATGGGGTAAGTGGAAGAGGGTAGCTAGATCCAATTTGTGACCTATGTGATTATTTGTATGGACTGTCTTACTCTCATTCTACTTTTACATTTCCTGCTTTATAAAGGATGTGTGGTTCTTACCTCCCTATGTTTGCATGCTTGTGTGTATATGTATTATTTCTGTTTTAGACTTTGTTGAGGAAGAGAATGCAGCCCCAGCCTCATCTGTAACAGCCCAAATTTTTCATCCTTCAAGATTAGGATATGTCTTAGGGTATTAGAAGATGCTTATAGTTGTTTGGGATGGGTTTCATATGGTTTACCATTCCTTCAGCTGACTGAGTATCTAGATGTACCTTTATTCCTATGCTTAGTTATTTCAGTTATCGTATTCCCCACTTTCGAACCTCTTAACAACTCAATTGGATTTAAGTCCCTTCAGTAAAGTTGTAGCATTATCTCTTATCTTTTAGTTGGCTTTAGTTCGACTCGATTTCGATACCTACAACTCTAGATATGCTCTCTGGAGTCAACACAACGCAAGCGTAACACCTAGGAATATTATAGTACTTTTCAACTGCATGTTTGATCCCGTTAGAGTCCGATTTTGGGTAAGCCTATTAAATAGAAAATTGTAGGAAATTCTCTTAGCTTTCCAACGACACTAAGAACGTCTAAATCGGACATCTGTAGCTCCAGATACGACCAAAACAGTGGCGCAGAGCGCCCAAACTTAGGCGCAGGGCACTGAAGCTCGGGTGCCCAGGCCTCACAGAAGCGGTGCGGCGCCCAGGAGTCTTGGCGCGAGCGCCTCTGGTGATCAGTGGCTGTGCGTTTTTTCGCGTTTTAAGTCGTTTTGGGCCGGTTCTGTGACCCTGTGTGACCCATTCTCGACCTGAAGAGGAAACCACGACCCCTAGGCTTAACCTAGCCACTAAGCATCAGTTCTAAAACCCTAAACATGATTAGGAGCTGCTCATAAGACCAATCAAAATAGAGAAAAGTTCTTCTTCCCCTTTTTCCAACTTTTCTGCTATCAAAGGCTCCGAACTCAAAGCTACGCTAGGGAACTCGACTAGGGAGCATTGTTACTGTCATTCTTACAGCCTCATTGTGAGGAATAGAAAGTGGTAAGCCTTCTAATGATAACTTTGTCTTTAAGGTCAATATTAGGGTTCTAAACTATGGTTTTTCCATTCCTAAACCCTTGCTCTTGTGTTTTTGCTGAAGAAAGCTTCACTAGGAAAGGAAAAGCTTAGTGTTCCCTCATACCATCCTAGGAGTACGAAATTCACTTGAGGTAAGGGGTAGTTGTTCTCTTCTAGTGAGTGTATGGAACATGTGTGAACAATAGGGGTGTCCCAAGACCCCTATGCCTCGCGCGGTAACGAAAAACGAGCACTATCACCACCGTGATAGGGAGACATTCGAACTCTTCAATTATTATTCTTGACTGGGATAATTTCATTGGATTGATGAATTTGATGTGGTGATTGAGTCTTGATTGTTTACATGCTTGTTACTCTTGACTATTCTTTTATTGCTCTGAGAGGTGAAAACCTTGGTTGTTGCCGACTTTAAATTGCCATTGTATGAACTCCTACAATACTTGATGACATGCTATATTATTCGTGTTGTGTGCCTAGGTACTGATATGGTTAGTATTTAAAAGTGTTGAATTGCCTAAACCTCTACTGTTATTGCAAGAATTAGCGGTGATGATGTTTTAAAAACAGAATGCTGGAGAGGTTAAAATGGAATAAAAGGTGAATCAAGTTAGGATTAATTATTTAGAATAATTGACACATGAATAAACCATGCCTTGATAGAGACTTTGAAGTTTTAACAAGAGAATTGAGGGTCAACGGTAGGGATAAGTTAAGTTGTGCAGAATTTGTTTGCTACCAAATGATAGGGTAAGGAATTTAATTAGCTAAAGGGTAAGTTTTAGACTCTATGACTGTGTAATCACTAAGTATGGATCAAAGAACTCTAAACCATGTTCAACTAAGTTCTGAGGGACGTAATGGTGAGGCATTAGATCCCGAGCAGGTATGAACCCTCGTGTGCGAGGTGGATGGCGGTGGCGGGCGCCGGGCGCCCGATGGCGCTTTGCATTCTTGATGTTTCGTCGTGTTCCCTTAGGGTTCCGTAATTAGGTTGATATTGTAAAGCCTAGGTAGGATGTCTAAAGTTCAATTATGATGCCTAAGGATTTATTAGTGTGATAATTTGAGAGAACTAATCTTTCTATTCCAAAGCTTCACTTGGATGTCATGTGCTTAATCGAAGTTGCTAAGAACATTGAATGTTTATGTTATTGGTTGAAGGCACTGGCTGACTTATGAATTTGTGTTCTGTTGTTGTTGTTGTTGCTACTCTATCGAAGATATTGCGATAGAGGATATTATGGTTAGACACCGCATTTGGTCATGTTCATGCATCCTGGTGTCGGCATTGTTGTTGTTGTTGTTAGTAGGGCGTATCGGGCAAGGTATCCCGTGACGGGCGAGGTTTCCCGGTCCTACGGTCAATGGGGTGAATCGGGCAAGGTATCCCGTTATGGGCGTGGTATCCCGGTCCTGTTGTTATTAGGGCATTACGGACATGGTATTCCGAAACGGGCAAGGTATCCCGGCCTCGTTATAATTGGATCCACATGCATATAGTTATGGTCCTATAAATACATCATTTTACATGATAACATGCCTGGTTGTTTAGTTTTGGGCGGTGTACTTTTATGTCGTGGTTGATGTTGTAGTACTGGGTGATTAGATGCTTTCATTGGAATTGTTGTATATTGCGCATTGTTCATTAATTTCCTACATTGTATGCACTATTTGAGGTTATGATGACTAACCCCTCTTGTGGCTATACATATCCCATCGGGTATGTGTAGATGTTGAGACTACAGGTGTTGAGGATGTGAATGTCGGTGAGTAATCACGATAGCTCGTTGGGATAGATAGAAGACTTGTGTTTACTTGTTTAAGTCTTTGTATTTTCTTTGGTGTAATAGTTAAGGGAAGAGCTCTGAATTATTGTGACATCGGCAACCTTGGTTTTACTTCCTTTTGATGATTCCCCTCCCTTACTAAGTTTGTTTTCCGCAAGTTGAGGGTGACAGCCTAGCCTTATTTGAAATGAAAAGCTTTTACTTGGATCAAAATTTTATTTCTTGTTCTTTTCTTTTCACGTTGTTATAATGACATGATGGGGTAGAGGGTGTCACATCATCCGATGGAGCAGTTCCTCTTGATGCATCCTTCGATGCTGCAGCCACCGAGGATCCCTGTATGGGGTTATTTTGAGATTCACTACCATGATTTCGACAACATGGGTTGGGAGGAGGACCAAGAGCGTCAGGCGGTTATTTACTCCGATACTATCTACATTTACTTTCGTATTCTTGGTTTTCCCATTGCTAGCTTCGCAGGAGATTTTAGCATCCCAGAGGCTTCCCTTTGCTCAAATGTGGCAGGCACCAGGTTTTCCACCCAGTTTTGGTTATGGTAGGTATCCTTCGATACCTCCATAGCTGATGCCGGTGCCCTCTGCCAGTAATCCGAGCGGGTCGAGCCACAGGGGAGAGACAGAGACGTAGGGGTGGAGCAACACCTGGACCTTCTCATCATATGATTTCCCATGACTATAGACGGCTATTTCCAAGGCGAGTAGGATCTCAGAGCGGGAGCTCTCAGTATCCCCCTCGCTGAGGTGTTTGGTCATGTTAGCCAGTAGTCTTCTGTGATGTTTATGTTCTTTTGTTTTGTGTACATGAGGCGAAGGTTAGCCTCATAGGTTTCATATATTTTGGATGACTGTATCAGATCTATGCACTACGCACACTTTCGCACTTGGGCATCTTGTTATATATATATATATATATATACTTAGACTATTTCATTATGACACGTTGTCATCTTATTTATGTTTTAGTTTTAATTCCTTCGTATTTTCACATGGGAAAAACACGTTAATTACGCGAGTTAGGTTAATTATGTACAGTAAAGCATAGATAGGACAGTGGGGTATTACATCTAGCAGACCTCCTGAAAGGAGTTTGAGTGGGTGCAGGACCAGTATGTTGCACAGTTGGAACTGCAGGATCAACTTGGAGTGGTGCAGGTCATTTGAAGGGCCAAATTGAGGAGGTATAAGGTCAGGTATTGAGTTTATGCGTTTAGGAAACATAACAGATTGGAAGGGATTAGGGATGGTGTCAATTTGATTAGTGTGGCAAGGAAATTGGTTTTCAAAAAATTACACATCTCCAGATATAACAAACTTTTTGGCTGTCTAGTCATACAACTTTTATCCCTTGTAGCATATGAAGCATGGACACAGATACCGCTAATGTAAAAAACATAGGACACCGACACCTATATGTGAGTGTGTGTGTGTGCGCGCGCATTTATTTATAAAAGATCTAAAATGAAAAATTATTACAATATATAAAACTATCTGACATAAAAATTAGGAATATTTATTGTTAATTTTACAAAAAAAAAATCAACCAATCAAGAACACAAAATAAAAAAAATAAAAAAATAAAGAATAGTAAAGCACTCAAACCGAAGCTTACAAAATAAAAATAATCTATAGAAATAATAACAATAATAATAAAACACACGGCATGTGCCTCATCATTAAAATTAAAAAAATAATAAAAGCTTACGAAATGAAGAAAACATGTTCTGTAGAGAATTATTTAAAAGCTAAACCGTAACAGAGATTATGACCAAAGCAAAATCGTGGGTCTATGACAGAGTCACAGAGAGAGTGAAGAAGACTGAAGACATGCCTCTCACCTGAAGCCAAGCACAAAGACCAACTGCGATCAGTAGTGAGGTCGATGGCAAGAGCTTAGAAGATGAAGAAGGTGCGTTGTGTTTTGCGCTGGAGGGAGGATTACACGCAATGGTCGATCTATGTGTGTGGCTATGAAGCATGGGTACTCCAAAATTAACAATCGTACCCATGCCGAGTACGTACCCGGTACACCCAATGGGGGATCTATGTGTGTGGCTATGAAGCATAGGTACTCCAAAATTAACAGTCGTACCCATAACCGTACCTGTATCTTGTACCACATGCAAAATCATTGTAAAAATACCGATCCATGAACCCGTACCCGGTACCAAACCCATACCCGTGCAACATAGGTGTGTGGGTTTGGGAGCTATTAAAGAATTTTTTTCAACTTGAACATACTTAATAATTTTATTTTTTACCCCCATAAGAAAAAAGATGATGCCCGCAAAGACAAACTTTTTTAGAGTAAAGGTCTAGAATAGTCTTTGACAAAAAACACAAAGACTTATTTGGTCTCTCGAAAATAAAAATTACCAATTTAGTCATCAAAAATCTCAAATATTAGTCAAATTAGTTCTCAATATGGACTAAAATGTCCCTAAAAATTATCCTAAAAAGGACTAATTTGTCTGACATTTGAGATTTTAGGACCAAATTGGTACTCTTCACTTCTCGTAAAGCAAATAGATTTCTGTATTTTTTGTACTAATTTGGGTCTTCACTCTATTTTTTAAATGGACGTAAAATGCTACAAGAGACAAAATATCTTGCCTCCAGCAAATAAACTTTCTGGATCAGCCACTGATTATACCACTGCAAACAGAGAAGAACAAAAGAGAGACGTTGAAGGGAAAGCAAAACCAAGAACAGAGGTCGGTGGAAACTTAAAAGACGAAGGTGCACTGCATTTTGCAATTTTGCGCACATGAGAAGGGTTGTGATGCGGCAAAACCTATTTTTCATTAGAGTAAAGTCCCATTTTAATACTGACAAAAATTGTGCGATCCATTTTCGTCCCTAACAAAAAATAAGTCCAGAAATAGTCCCTGACATTTTCAAAACATGACCACGTTAGTCCCTCCTAGTCTCCTTCCAAATCTGTCACTTAACGTGCTGGTGTAACACCTCGTTTCCGAAGCGCTACTAAACTAGATAATACTCTCGGCATTTCAAATACTTTCGAAAATGGAACACGCTGGTACATCGTTTTCAAAAAAAATGTGAGTCTAAATTTTGTTTCCAGCTTCTTTTAAGTAATTGGCAACCAGAGTATTGCAGCATGTTCGAAGGCAGTGAATCAATAAGATATCACGTCCAACTTACAAAACCATACAGGGAAATTTATTTAAAACATACACATAAAACAATTCAAGTCTTGAAACATAAAGCATTAATTACAACATTGTAATTAAAGCATCTGACACCCTATAGCTGGTCGGAGCACTACAACGCTTACTAGTCCTCTAGTAAGTTGCAACAGAAACACAAGTAGGAAATCGGACCGGCTATCCTCAGCTATGCTTATCTGCAGTCCCGAACACTCTGCTTCCTTCATCATCTGGGTTACATTCATTAACTGAAAGAACCACTGGCAAGGGTCAACTTCTTAAAATAGAACAAGTAGCATAGAATAGCAAATACGACAGTCATTTATATTATACAGACACAATATAATATAAAGCCACAAATCTCCAATGCATATAATAACCATATCAATAGCAACAGAACAATCAATAAGGATGCACCCAAGATCCTATTGATGCAACTATATGCCAGTGCAGTTTTAATTCCAGAATCCATACGCCAGGGGCATATCGGGCTATACGTACCAGATCGACACTTTTCCCTGCGATCGTAAAAATTTTAACGACGTTCCCAAATTCCTTTGGCCATGGGCATTTCCATTACCCAGGATAAACAGGACAACGTTACCACAAGACACGACACAATGATGCCTTTCACTACCCCCAATGAACATATCACCACATTTGATACTATCACTCATGGCATAATCAATAAACATCAATTATCCAATAATAATCCACCACATATATCCTAATCACAATTTAAGTATACATACACCACATTTCATTGTCACAGTCAAGATCACGGCAATCCAAATTTGATAACACACTACGTAGCAAATTTGACAGTTCATTCATTATACAATCACCACAATTCACCACATAAGCAATAAATACATTTCATCCCTTTGAAACTCGATAGAGTTAACAAAGAGGTAATCAAACAAGTGTGGGGGGTTGGGGGCAGTCGCCAACCTCTTGCAGACAAACCCACTAAATAATCATATATGAAGCTATAAAGATAATAGGGGTAACAAAACCCTCGCTTTGAACCCTGAGGTTCTAAGACTTCTTTGATCAAAAAACAATTAAAAATCCTAAGCGTGTCTAGAAGTAGGCCTTACCAAAGTTGTCAGGTCACGATCTCAGCACGCCGTTATCCTAACTCAGCACGAACTCAGATAATACAGATCCTAACATCACAGAACAAGCTTAGTGCAAACCTAGGCATACACTAACTCCAACTCCCTAGGTTCTCAACTTCCAAGAAAACAAAATCTCTTAAACAAGAACACTTACACTTGAAAAATAACAACAATTAAAAGAGTAAGATTTTAAAACTAAAACTCATCTTGAAGAAAATACACTAATGTTGGAAAACAAAGTTTTTAAATACTAAGCTTATGCACCCAAGATCCTATTGATGCAACTATATGCCAGTGCAGTTTTAATTCCAGAATCCATACGCCAGGGGCATATCGGGCTGTACGTACTAGATCGACACTTTTCCCTGCGATCATAAAAATTTTAACGACGTTCCCCAATTCCTTTGGCCATGGGCATTTCCATTACCCAGGATAAACAGGACAACGTTACCACAAGACACGACACAATGATGCCTTTCACCACCCCCAATGAACATATCACCACATTTGATACTATCACTCATGGCATAATCAATAAACATCAATTATCCAATAATAATCCACCACATATATCCTAATCACAATTTAAGTGTACATACACCACATTTCATTGTCACAGTCAAGATCACGGCAATCCAAATTTGATAACACACTACGTAGCAAATTTGACAGTTCATTCAATATACAATCACCACAATTCACCACATAAGCAATAAATACATTTCATCCCTTTGAAACTCGATGGATTTAATAAAGAGGTAATCAAACAATTATGGGGGGTTGGGGGCAGTCGCCAACCTCTTGCAGACAAACCCACTAAATAATCATATATGAAGCTATAAAGATCAAAGGGGTAACAAAACCCTCGCTTTGAACCCTGAGGTTCTCAGACTTCTTTGATCGAAAAACAATTAAAAATCCTAAGCGTGTCTAGAAGTAGCCCTTACCAAAGTTGTCAGGTCACGATCTCAGCACGCCGTTATCCTAACTCAGCACAGACTCAAATAATACAAATCCTAACACCACAGAACAAGCTTAGTACAAACCTAGGCATACACTAACTCCAACTCCCTAGGTTCTCAACTTCCAAGAAAACAAAATCTCTTAAACAAGAACACTTACACTTGAAAAATAACAACAATTAAAAGAGTAAGATTTTAAAACTAAAACTCATCTTGAAGAAAATACACTAATGTTGGAAAACAAAGTTTTTAAATACTAAGCTTATGCACCCAAGATCCTATTGATGCAACTATATGCCAGTGCAGTTTTAATTCCAGAATCCATACGCCAGGGGCATATCGGGCTGTACGTACTAGATCGACACTTTTCCCTGCGATCATAAAAATTTTAACGACGTTCCCCAATTCCTTTGGCCATGGGCATTTCCATTACCCAGGATAAACAGGACAACGTTACCACAAGACACGACACAATGATGCCTTTCACCACCCCCAATGAACATATCACCACATTTGATACTATCACTCATGGCATAATCAATAAACATCAATTATCCAATAATAATCCACCACATATATCCTAATCACAATTTAAGTGTACATACACCACATTTCATTGTCACAGTCAAGATCACGACAATCCAAATTTGATAACACACTACGTAGCAAATTTGACAGTTCATTCATTATACAATCACCACAATTCACCACATAAGCAATAAATACATTTCATCCCTTTGAAACTCGATGGATTTAATAAAGAGGTAATCAAACAATTGTGGGGGGTTGGGGGCAGTCGCCAACCTCTTGCAGACAAACCCACTAAATAATCATATATGAAGCTATAAAGATCAAAGGGGTAACAAAACCCTCGCTTTGAACCCTGAGGTTCTCAGACTTCTTTGATCGAAAAACAATTAAAAATCCTAAGCGTGTCTAGAAGTAGCCCTTACCAAAGTTGTCAGGTCACGATCTCAGCACGCCGTTATCCTAACTCAGCACGAACTCAAATAATACAAATCCTAACATCACAGAACAAGCTTAGTACAAACCTAGGCATACACTAACTCCAACTCCCTAGGTTCTCAACTTCCAAGAAAACAAAATCTCTTAAACAAGAACACTTACACTTGAAAAATAACAACAATTAAAAGAGTAAGATTTTAAAACTAAAACTCATCTTGAAGAAAATACACTAATGTTGGAAAACAAAGTTTTTAAATACTAAGCTTACTCCTTCAAAACATGAGACATGAATCATTACTAGCTTTTAATACCTTTCATCATAACTCAAAATAAGACTCCACTAGGCCATTGGATCACAAGGAATCCCTTTGCCTTAAGTGCTTCATTGTCTTTGAAAATCAAAACAACTTCAATTTTCAATCAAATCACTTCGATAATTTTCTAAACTTATACAACAATTACATACAACTAATTTAAATGCTAAGAACACAAAATAATTGCCTCCCAAGCTCTAGAGAGCTCGCGGCCTCACCTCACCTTTTCAAGAAAGTTTGCAAAACTCCACCTAAACTAAACAACACCATTTCAAGTCATTTATTTCTTCCACCAAAACAACAAACAACTTCAAACACACACATAATCAAGTCCAAATACTCAAGTCATGTCTTCCAAGAATAGGGTTTCTCAACAAAATCATCAATCCTTTTATTCAAATTAAAATTGACAATTACAACTTCAATAACAATTTCTAAGAAGACATAAACACCAATCAATTAAGTGATTCACAAGGAAAATCACACAAATCCTAAATCATGATGGGGCCACGGTTTAGACCTAAGAGAGACAAGGGAAAAATACTCACTCAAGGTTCACCTACACTATACTTCTCTAGCCCAAAAGATAGGCAAGAGAACAAGTAATTGATGCTAAAGGGGAGGGGTATCCACGGCTGAAAAATGGAGGAGAAGAAGAAAATTTTGTTTGCAAAACCCTTACTCATATGTTTAAAGAACCAGCCCCAAAAATTTGAGGAAGGAAAGACAAAATGATGAGGTGTTTAAGTGGGGAAGACCACGCCTGGACAACAAAAGAGAAGGGAAGTGGCTTGACCTTTCCTCTTCCTCCATCAACACTTGAACAATGTGCAAAAAATTACAATGAAAGGGTAGAAAAAGGGGAAGAGCTTACAGCCTAAAATTAAGGAAAGGGGAAGAAGAAATCTTGCACTCACACTTGGTAATAGATGAAGAGTGAAGGTAGAAGAAATGGAAATGGGGAAGTAGGAAGGAAGGGAGCTCACGTTGCAGCTCAAAAGAAGGAGGAAAGAAAAATAAATTGGGGTTTGGGGAGAGAGAGCCACAACAGGGAACGAAAAAGGGGAAAGGAAGTTAACTTGCTTTCCCTTTTTATTTTATTTTTTTCACACTTAGATAATTCTAGGGGAAATAAAAATGAATGAGCAAAAGAAGGGGAGGGGAGGCTCACGCTAGTCATCTAAAAGGAAGGATAAAAAAAAATTTAATCAAAAGAAATTTTACTTGGTTCAAAATGGTCTAAAATAGATACTTTCTAATAACTACTAAACAAAGGACACCTAGCACTAAAAAGCAAGATTCTAATCTAATCAACAAGTCTAAACATCTAATCACTCTCTTCTCATGATACCCCATAATTCTAGAGTCTTGAGTATCCTAAAAAAAAATTACGACGTCAAGTAATCGCGTTACCGATTAATTCTTTTGCATTTTTAATCTCGAAAATTAATTTACTGAGAAATTAATTCATCGCGTGATAATAAGTTATCAAAAATAATAATTGTTATTAGGGCTTAAATACCATTTTAGTCCCTTAACTTATTTTTGAGGTTTAATTGTTGGAACCTAAACGATTGAGAAGTTTAGACCTTCATTAATTTTGATGATAACAAAGTAATTCTAAAGAGAACAATTTATCTTCTAACATATCTTTGAGTGTACAGGTATCAAAGATTCATATATATGTACAAAACACTCAAGGAAGGAGAAGAAATTTACAAAAGAATTGAATACAATCTACTAGTGTCAGCATCCAAACTCACTTCAGCGTCTTGTTAACAGCAAGCATCCAATAATGTTACTCTTTGACACGTAGAAAACTCAATTGCTGCGAGCGTCCGTCCTCTGTTCTGAGCGAGCATCTGATCTTTTTAGTGAAGCACGTGATGATCACGTTTCTGCTTTTAGCCTCAGACTGTTCTGGAACGGAATTCGAATTTGATTTTATGCGCTCATTTTGATGTACAACGAAGCAAAGGTGACACCTTCAGCATAAGACAAAAATCATACAAGGCAATTGTAAATTACAGATAGTATAAAAATGGTAATATGTACTATTCTGATATTCTCGGGATAGGAAGAAAAGGACTACATTTCAAATTACCTCACTCAATGGAAAGGAGATATTTTTACTGCAACGGTAATACCCTTGAAGACTCCTATAAATACTCCAAGGTATTCATTGAAGATTAGTTGGAAAAACTGTTAAGAAACTTCATTCTAAAAGCAAAATTACTCAAGTGAGCAATCAAGTTTCGTGCCAAGTTTCTGGTCTACACAGAACTGAACTCAGCGACTTATACCCTCTTTGAGAAAGCTATTCTGTTTTGAGCTTAATCTTTTCATCCTCTCTGTGAGAGTTATTTTGATTGTATTCAAAAGTATAATCTCTTTTGTAAACTGATTTTGGCCTTGTTAAGGCTTTGTTCCTCAAAGGCTCGACTGCACTGAGTCGTTTTGAGAAGTTGAGAGTATTGTCAAGTTTGTGACAGAAGAATACAGAAGAATACTCTTGAGGAAAATTGTAATCAGTTGATTATAGTGAAAAATCCTTCAGGAACGAAGGGACTAGACGTAGCTACCAGTTGGTGGTGAACTAGTATAAATCTCTGCGTCTCATCCTTTACTGCTTTACATTTATCTTTACCTTGCCCAGTAAAACAAGTTTTCATAAGCTGTTTAATTTCTGCATCCGATTTAATTCTCTGCATCTGATATACAAACAGTTTTGAAAAACCTGTGTTGAATGTTTTTTACGTATAGTTTGCGAAAAGTTTTTTAACACAATTCAACCCCCTTCTTGTGTTCACGTTCAGTTGGTATCAGAGCCAAGTTCTTGGTTGAGCACTTAACAGTGTTAAGAGAAAAGATCCTATACTGTGAACATGTCTACTGAAGGTGGTCATATGAACCGTCCTCCTCTATTCGATGGAGAAAAATTTGATTACTGGAAAGATAAGATAAAAGCTTTCTTTGAGACACAATAACTTGAGTTGTGGGATATAGTTCAAAGTGGTTACATTCCTCCCACTAATCCTCGTGGTGTTGCTATAGCCAGAGAAGATTGGAATGATGAGCAGAAAAAGAGATATCAAATCAATCAAAAGGCTAGATTCATTCTTATCTGTGCTATGACAAAAAAAGAATATGATAAATGTGGCAAATTTGATATTGCCAAAGAAATCTGGGACTCACTTGTTTTATCTTACGAAGGCTTTGCCCAAGTAAGAGAAACCAAAGCTAGCATGTTGGTTCGCCAATACGAGTTGTTCAAAATGGAAGATGGTGAAAGCATTGAAACCATGTTTGGAAGATTCCAAACACTTGTTCATGGGTTACAGGCCCATGGAAAAAGTTACACTACACTTGACCATGTTAGAAAGATCTTAAGAAGCTTGATTAAGCAGTGGAGACCTAAGGTCACTGCTATTCAGGAAGCAAAAGATCTAAATATCCTATGACTTGAAGATCTTATGAGTTCGTTGAAAGCTCATGAACTTGAGCTAAATGAAGAAGAACCTGTCAAAAAGGGCAAATCTATTGCTTTGAAAGTCGCTCAACATAAAGCTAGTTCTTCCAAAGCTCTTCAGGCTGAAGAAGAAGAATCAAAAGATGAAGCTTCAGAAGGAGATGTTAACACATCAGAAGATGAGCTCGCGTTTATATCCAGGAAGATACAAAGAATGTGGAAGAAGAGAAACTTCAGGAGGAAGTTTCAGAAGAAAGATACTAAGGACAAGAAGGAAAGCAAGGACAAGGCTCAAGTCTTTTGCTATGAATGTAAAAAGCCTGGACATTTCAAGTCCGAATGTCCTAATCTTAAGGAGAAGCCCACAAGAAGTTCTTTCAAGAAAAAGAAAAAGAGCCTCATGGCTACATAGGAAGATCTAGATTTATCCTCATCTGAGGAAGATAATGAAGTAGAAGCAAATCTCGCTCTCATGGCAGACACTGACCTTGATTCAGAAGAAGAAGTTGAAGAGGTAATAGTATATGATTCCTACTCTGAACTTCAACTTGCATTCGATGATCTTCTTAAGGACTCTGCCACCCTCTCTGTTGAGTATAAGAATTTGAAAAAGAAATTTTCAAAATTATCACAAGATTTTCAAGCTTTAAACAAAGAAAAATCTGTACTCAATAAAGAGAATCAGAAGCTGAAAACTGAAAATTAGCATCCGATGGATAACCAGCATCTGACCGCTAACAAGCAACCAGAAGCTGAGAGCTCTCAAGCTGAAAGCTATAAAGTTACAGGCAATCCTAAATGCAAATCAAATGATTATGAATATGCTTTTCAAAAGTTTCTTGCAGAGAGTGTAACTCGAAGCAAGCAAGCTTCAATGATTTGGGGTGTCAGTAAAACGACAACTCATGGTCTTGGTTATATATCAGATGAACCTCTTTTAGAAAATGATTTAGCATCTGATAAATCCAATAATCATAGTAAATGCTTGCATTGTACTTACTGCAATAAACCTGGTCATTTGAAAAGTGCATGTATTGTTTTTAAAACTGTGAAGGATAAGCTTCCTTCAAGAACTAACAAGAAAGGACCCAAAAAGATATGGGTACCTAAAGATAAAATAGTCTATGTTGTAGACATGCTTAGCAACAAAGTCAACACACCTATCTTGGTACTTAGACAGTGGATGCTCGCGTCACATGACGGGAGAAAAGCATATGTTCCAAGAACTAAGGCCTAAAGAAGCTGGATTCGTTGGTTTCGGAGGAAACCAGAAAGGTAAAATAGTTGGAATTGGTCGCATTAGTAAAGGCTCTCTTCCCTCTATTGATAATGTACTATATGTTGAAGGACTTAAACATAACTTATTGAGCATAAGTCAATTATGTGACAATGGTTATGAAGTCATCTTTACGAAAACTAGATGTCTAGTAAAAAGCAAGAAAGCCGGCTCTACTTTCTTTACTGCTAAGAGGAAACAAAATATTTACAAAATTGATCTTTCTGAACTTGCAAAACAAGATGTCAAGTGTCTCAAGTCTGTTGATGAAGAACAATGGATTTGGCACAAGAGATTGGGTCATGCCAATTTGAGATTAATCTCAAAATTAAACAAGCACAGTCTTGTCAGAGGCTTACCAAATCTTAAGTATCAATCTGATGCTTTCTGTGAGGCATGTCAAAGAGGAAAACAAGTTAAAACTTCTTTTCATTCAAAAAATGTTGTTTCAACCACTAGACCACTTGAGCTTTTGCATCTTGATCTTTTTGGTCCAACAAGGACAGCCTCTTTAACTGGAAAGAAATATGGGCTAGTCATTGTTAATGATTTTACTAGATGGACATGGGTTAGATTCCTTGCTCACAAAGATGAGTCATACAAGGCATTTACTGTATTCTGTAAAACAGTTCAAAATGAAAAACGAATTTGTATTTCTTCTATTAGAAGTGATCATGGGGGAGAATTTGAAAATGAAAGCTTTCAAAAATTTTGTGATGATAATGGCATCTCCCATAATTTCTCCTCTCCTAGAACACCTCAACAAAATGGTGTTGTAGAAAGGAAGAATAGGTCCCTCCAAGAAATGGCCAGGACCATGATTAATGAGGCTAACATTGCAAAATATTTTTGGGCAAAAGCTGTAAACACAGCTTGTTACATTCAAAATAGAATTTCTATTAGTCCTATTTTGAAGAAGACTCCATATGAACTGAGGAAAAGAAGGAAACCAAACATATCATATTTTCATTCATTTGGTTGTACGTGTTACATTTTAAATACTAAGGATCAGCTTGGTAAGTTTGATTCAAAAGCTGACAAAGGAATATTTTTGGGATATTCTGAAAGATCTAAAGCTTTTAGAATATACAATAAAGAAACTATGACAGTGGAAGAATCCATTCATGTCAAATTTGATGACAAGAAGCCTGACACAGCCATGTCAGAGATAGATGAATTATTTTCAGAATTAAATATAGGTAATACTACAAATAGTGAACCTACATCTTCATCGTCCGGTGGTGACTAGACACAAGAATCTTCAGAAGCTGAATTCAGTAAGAGCTGGAAGTACAAAGCCAATCATCCTAAAGATCAAATCATAGGAAAACCTGGAGATAGAGTAAGAACCAGATCCTCTTTTGAAGAGCATGTAGATATGGCACTACTCTCAGAAATGGAACCTAAAACGATTGATCAAGTATTGAAAGATGAAGGTTGGATTCTGGCCATGTAAGAAGAGTTGAATCAGTTCCAAAGAAACGATGTATGGAAGTTGGTTACTTTACCAGAAGATAAGCAAGCTATTGGTACTAAATGGATATTTAGAAACAAGCTTGATGAAGATGGAAAGGTTGTGAGAAACAAGGCAAGATTGGTTGCTCAAGGTTACTCACAGGAAGAAGGTATTGTTTTTACTGAAATATTTGCACCCGTTGCAAGGTTAGAAGCTATACGCATTTTTCTTTCATTTGCTGCACATCATGATATAATTCTTTATCAAATGGATGTGAAAAGTGCATTCTTAAATGGTTTTATAACTGAGGAAGTCTTTGTAAAACAACCTCCTGGATTCGAAGACATTGAATTGTAGGGAAATAGCGCAATAACAGAGTTTAAAAACGCAGCGAAAATTTAAACTTTCCCTTCCATGGATCCTTGCGAATGGTCATGACTCAGGGTTATATGAATTACCTCTTGTAGCGCAGATCGTTTGCAGACGAAAATTGGAATCGAGCACGGCGTCGCCGCACAACCAACGCCTCTACGTAGTCCACATGACCAGGCTTCGACTGGGAGCGGTCCCCGTCCCAGTGCTAGCTGACGTACGGAACCAGTCACGATGCAAGTCACGATCTTTGGAACGGCTAGGGTTTTTCCGTGTTCTGACTTCAGTCTTAACGAGTCTATTTATAGACTTCACTTAAGACTGACCTAGCGCATCAGTAGCTTACCGTGTGCTCTCGGCACCGTAACTTATCGTGTTCTGCGTCTTTCTTGACTCTATTTGGTGCATCGTAAGAATGCACCACCAGAATAAAATGAGTCTCACTCATTTATTTAATCTCCCATTAGCCTGTTCTCATGTGTGTGACCACAGCAGGTTCCGTAACGTTGGCAATAATATTAAATCACTATTTAATATTATAAGCGATGGCGGTGTCTAGCAATACATCACTGCTACCCAAGTAACGAGAATGTCTTTGTTGTGACGTAACCTTTCTGTGATAATGATCATGTGTATAATTACCCTTTTGCCCTTATATCTATATTGAACACAAGGCATAGTATGTGTCACCCTTGTATAGTTCAATATTATATTCCTTGATGCCCGAGTAGACTTAGTAACAACAAATAAGATCAATATCTCATATTATGTAGGAGGGGCATGCATTTTACAGTCATGCTCTATCAAGGGGCCCACAGATATTACTCCTGTTATGTAGGAGGGGCAAATCCCATCTAGGTCACTCATGTCTCTTTGCATGACTCGTTGAGTACCCAGTTGACCGACTTTATAATTGTCCTGTTACAGACAATGTTTGACGGCAATAAAACACTTAACTCCTCATGTAGGGACCATAGTGGTTTCAGGTCTGAGGGTGGCATACACCACTATCACTATGAGAATAACTCATGACACTTACATAACACACTATGTAGTATTCTCATGGCGGGTCAATCCAGTACACAATTACCCTAACGTGTACCTATGTGGTGACTTGATATCTCATATCTATAACCTGTGAGATGAGGTTATCAGTCCATCCACATAATAGTCTTGATGCATTATTATTGTCCTTAATAATAATAATACTCGACTACGGATATTTAGAGTAAGTTCTTTAGTATCTCACAACCGAGTCGTCTACTCGATGTTCTATTGAAAACGAACTTTTACTCAAGGACTTTATTACGTTGAAACAAACATAATAATTGAAAATGCCTCATATAATAAATAAACTACATGATACAAAATATAAGTCCAAAGGAAAAACATTGGCCTCTAGGGCTTACACCAACATGAATTTCCAGAACATGTCTTCAAGCTAAAAAAGGCCCTGTATGGTGTTAAGCAAGCTCCCAGAGCTTGGTATGAAAGACTGAGTACATTTTTTATGAAAAATGGCTTTACTAGAGGTCTAGTAGACACTACTCTTTTTAGAAAAATATCAAATAAGCACTTTATAATTGTTCAAATATATGTTGATGACATTATTTTTGGAGCTACTAATGAAAGCCTTTGCAAAGAATTTTCTGAGCTAATGCAGGCTGAATTCGTGATGAGCATGATGGGTGAACTGAAGTTCTTCCTTGGAATTCAAATCAAACAATGCAATGATGGTATCTATATACATCAAAGCAAATATATCAAGGAATTGCTAAAGAAATTCAAAATGGTGGACTGCAAACCTATGTGTACTCCTATGCATCCCACATGCATTCTTGGTAAAGATGAAACTGGTAAAAAGGTAGATCAAAAGATGTACAGAGGTATGATTGGATCTCTACTTTATCTTACAGCTTCAAGACCTGATATTATGTTCAGCGTCTGTCTGTGTGCTAGATTTCAATCAGATCCTAGAGAATCACACTTGAGTGCTGTTAAAAGAATCTTTAGATATTTGCAAGGATCTACTAATCTTGGTTTGCTTTATAAGAAATCAAAAGATTACAAGTTAGTAGGTTTCTGTGATGCTGATTTTGCTGGAGACTGAATTGAAAGAAAAAGCACAAGTGGAGGCTGCCAATTCCTTGGAGCAAATCTTGTATCTTGGTCAAGCAAAAGGCAAAGCACGATTGCACTCTCAACAGCAGGCGAGTATATTTCAGCGACAAGTTGCGACTCTCAACTTCGTGGATGAAATATCAACTTGAAGACTATCGATAAAAGAGAGTAACATTCCTATCTTTTGTGATAATATACGCAATCTGTCTTACTAAAAATCCCATATTGCATTCACGAGCCAAGTACATTGAGATTAAGCATCATTTTAAAAGAGACTATGTTCAGAAGGGTATTCTCGAAATAAAATTTGTAGACACTGATCATCGATTGGTGACATATTTACAAAACCCCTTGCTGAAGATAGATTCAATTTTATAAGAAGAAATTTAAATTTTCATCTTATAGAAGAATGATTAATCTCAGTGTCAGATAATATGCACAATCTCAACATCTGGTATGACATAAGCATGTATACGAATAAGCATCTTATTTGTCATGTGCATCATAACTCATCGTCTGGTGAATCGGTTGCGTGCGTCTGAGCGCACCCACACGTGTCACACGTGTTAAGGACTTAAGCGTCTCATCACATCTACTGAGTCATAATTATTTATGTCGTTCGATAAAATCTTTTTACTTGATCTTACTTTTCTTTTGGCGTCTACATTTAATGAAAAGGCGAATCGCCATTTTCTTTTCTTTTTTGATTTAATTTTTGTGTGAAAATACGAAGCGGTTTTTGAAAAAGGACTATACCATTTTCTATCAACTTTCCCACTACTCCACATTTTTCGCTCCATCACTTCACTCTACATTTTCTTGCAAAACTGTTCTTTCTCTCTCTCTCTCTGTGTGTGATTTCGAACCCTAAAACCTCCATTACCCTCTCTGCAACTGCTACCATGGCCAACAGAAAGGTTGGACAATACACTGCTGCCTTCGATGTCTTCTCTGAGGCAAAACTCATGAATGAGAACTGGATTGATTTTGAGAACTTCAAGCTATATGGTTTTGATTTTGAAGAAGGTCTGGAGAAACTAGGCTGGAAAAATTACTTCATCTGGGAACCAGTCGACGTACTAAGCTATGCTATAAAGGAGTTCTGGGGGAACGCTTACTTACTTCCGGGTGAAATTATAGAAGGTCACATCAGAGGCTTCAAGTTACGCTTCACCATCAACTCTATTGCTCAGACGATCAAGTGCCCTTGTGAAGGAATCAGTTACCATGCTAACTGGGTTGACGCCTACAAAGGACTGGAAAACGTCAACGAAGCCCTATTTGAAGACTACCGTGAGTTGAAGAAGAAGAACATAACTCCAACTGCCAAAGACTTGAAAAGCCACTACAGAGTACTGCATAAAATCATCGCTAAGAGTGTGATTCTGAAGGCTAGCTCAAGTGACATAGTGAACTACGAGCAAAAGTTCATTATGAGAAACTACATGGATGGGAAGAAAATCAACCTGCCAAGGTTGATTATCAATAATCTGATAAATGCTCTTGTCTTCTCAAGGAAGAGTGTCGATAAGAAGAATGTCATCAAGGTTATCCCTTATGGAGTTCTTCTCTCCATAATGATGATTAAAGATGGTGTTGTGAGAAAGCTGACTGACTCTACCAACACAGAAGAAAAAGAAAAATATTTTGGTGTTGGCGCTGTTGTTCGTCCAGAAGTTTTTGGAGTCAACAGTTTAGTCAGAATGCAGCTGATAACTGGCTCTATGATCAAGAAGGTAAAATTAGAGCAACAGGAAGGAGAAGCTGAAAAGAAAACCACCAAAAGCTCAATGGCTGGTGTGAAGAGATCTGCTGAATCCCCTATACGGGAGACAAGAAGAATGAAACAAAAGGTGGCTCCTGCACCTACTGTTGAGGAACCAAAAGATGAGGATAGAATTCCCATCAGAAAGGTCTTGGAGAAAAAGAATAAGCCAGCAGCTGAAAAAGATGCTTCAGCGTCCGGTCAAGGGAAGCAAGTCCCTCCTCCTCCTCCTGTAGTTGTTGTCACGAGAGGAACAAAAAGAAGGTTCGTTAAGTCTTCAGAGCTTAACCCAAAGGTACTCGACTTTACTATTGATGTGTCAGTATCTGTCTTTGATGCTCATGATATTATTCTTGCACCCCTATTGTCTGTTTCACAACCACAAACACAACCACAAACCAAGAAAACCAGAATGAACCTCCGACAAACCTCTACCCTCTCAAAACCTACACAACCATCATCCAATACACTCAACCTTAACCTACCACAAAATTTCTCAAATACCTCACTTACCACATACATTTCTAAACTTCACTCTCATCCCTTTAACCTACTATTCAAAGTACCTCCCATTAATCCTTTTAAACCCTACCCACCTAAAACCTATTCAACCACCAAAACCACTCCCACTTTACTCACCATTACCCATAAACCTACAGACTTTGGTGGAAGGAAGAATGTCTCATGTATTAACAAACCACGGTTTGTTAAGTATGAGTCATATCACAACATCTACAATCGTCCCTCTACATGGCATTTGAAAACCTTCACCTCTGGAGTTGCCAAACTGGAGATTGCCTCTCCGATGAATGCTACCTTCAAGGATGGAGAAGACCACTTTCAGATGTCATTCAAAGGAAGATTGAGACCAGTACCTGGTAGCAGAGCAATTTCCTTCTCTGTTGACCTTCCTAAATCCCTACCTCAAACTGAACCTCTCACACTGGAGGAGTGCGGAAGGTGGATCACGGATGAAGAAGCTGCCTTCATGGCACACTGTCTTGAGATAAAGAAAATTGAAGTTATCAGACAGTTCAGGGATCCTTCGTCTGTATCAGTAAAGATTGTACCAGACAGACAAAGGTGGCTACCTTGGTCTATCCCTGGGAAAAGGAAAGAACCTGCTCCTGGCAAGCAGCCATTCAGCAAGATCGGGCTCATAGAGTATGAGAAGGCTCCCAAGAAGTATAATCTTAAGGAATTCTCTAAACTTTCGATTGCCAAGATCACTGAGGATCATGCCAGAAGGTTTTACCTGAGTTCTATGAAGGAAGATGAATGGAGAACTGGCTCCTCAAACTGCTGCAATGCTGAGAAAGCCACAATTTCGACAGTTGGCACTATCAGCAGAGTTACTGACACCAATCTGGGAACAGTCTACTTTGATGATATGTTCAGGTGCTCAGTAATCAGACCACTTGACTGCATGAAGACATATGTCCAATGGGCTGCTGTGACCAAGCACTTTGACATTGGATTTACTTGGAGTCAATGGTCGAAGTCGTGGAAAGACAAAGCTATGTTACCATGCCTCGTCCCCCTGATGCTTACAAAAGATGACAGGGAAAATCTGATAAGGATATACCTGACAGAAAATAAAGGACTCTCTTTTGCTTCTGAAGCATTGAGTGACTTCATCAGAAGAATATGGGGAGAAGAAGCTGGAAATAAGTTTGATTCTTTCACTGCTGACGTGCTTCTGCATAGGGAAACTATCTTCATGGATTTGCTGTATCCAGAAGAGGTGGAGAAAAGGAGAAGAATTCAGTCAGATTCTGAGCAAAGGAAACTTGGAAGTCTCATCAAATGGTTTATACCAAATGATGCGTTCTTTCAAAAGGCTCAACAAAAGAAGGACTTGAGACTGAAGCTTTCCAACTAGGTGCTAGCTGAGCATCAGAAGATGAAACCTGCACCAGAAGCTGGACCTTCTACTTCTACTCCTGCAGTTGAAATGGTCACCAATCCTAAAGCAGAGTTAGAAGAAATGAAGGCCACTAACCTGAAAGTTACTCAGCTGGAAAATGCACTGAAGCTTTTATATGAATGTCTCAACATCCCTCCACCACCTCCACAAAACCCTTAAAATTATTTTTTTTTGTGTGATATAAATTTTTTTTGGGTACTCTTATATATATATATTCATTGTTTTCACTCTGATTATCTGTGTATATACCTATATCTGATTATCTGTTTATATATATTCAAATTTTTCTAAGCCATATTTTGACTATGATGTGCTTCACACTCTTTTTGTCTGATGACAAAAGGGGGAGTAAAAGAAAGGTCTGATGAACACGTGGAAGTCTAATTGACAAAATTCACCGTTCGATGTTCAAGCTCCGATAGACACACTAAACTTGAAGTATCATGCATATCATTTCATACATAGCATTTGTATGGTTATTCATTGCTCTAATATCTATTAATGCATTGATATTCATTGACCCAATAATCTAACAATGATCAATAAAATTGGTACAATGAAAATCTTTTTGATAAAATGAAAATCAGCATCCGATCTCACTTTGTTAAAAATATGCTCTGATACATCTACGTATTTTTGCGATCACTTAAATGAATTTGTTTATCAACAATCGCCTTATTACCTGCATTGTTCTTATATATCCAAATTATTAAATTCAAGGGGAGACCCTTGATGTTATTTTGAAATTAAATTGTTCATCAACCTTGGATATTTGTCATCATCAAAAAGGGGGAGATTGTTGGAACCTAAACGATTGAGAAGTTTAGACCCTCATTAATTTTGATGATAACAAAGTAATTCTCAAGAGAACAATTTATCTTCTAACATATCTTTGAGTGTATAGGTATCAAAGATTCATATATATGTACAAAACACTCAAGGAAGGAGAAGAAATTTACAAAAGAATTGAATACAATCCACTAGTGTCAGCATCCGAACTCAATTCAGCGTCTTGTTAACAGCAAGCATCCAGTAATGTTACTCTTTGACACGTGGAATACTCAATTGCTGCGAGCATCTGTCCTCTGTTCTGAGCAAGCATCTGATCTTTTTAGTGAAGCACGTGATGATCACGTTTCTGCTCTTAGCCTCAGACTATTCTGGATCGAAATTCGAATTTGATTTTATGCGCTCATTTTGATGTACGAGAAAGCAAATGTGACACCTTTAGCATAAGACAAAAATCGTACAAGGCAATTGTAAATTACAGATAGTACGAAAATGGTAATGTGTACTATTCTGATATTCTCTGGAAAGGAAGAAAGGACTACATTTGAAATTACCTCACTCAATGGAAAGGAGATATTTTTACTACAACGGTAATACCCTTGAAGACTCCTATAAATACCCTAAGGTATTCATTGAAGATTAGTTGGAAAAACTGTGAAGAAACTTCATTCTAAAAGCAAAATTACTCAAGTGAGCAATCAAGTTTCGTGCCAAGTTTCTGGTCTACACAGAACTGAACTCCGCGTCTTATACCCTCTTTGAGAAAGATATTCTGTTTTGCGCTTAATCTTTTCATCTTCTCTGTGAGAGTTATTTTGATTGTATTCAAAAGTATAATCTCTTTTGTAAACTGATTTTGGCCTTGTTAAGGCTTTGTTCCTCAAAGGCTCGACTGCACTGAGTCGTTTTGAGAAGTTGAGAGTATTGTTAAGTTTGTGACAGAAGAATACTCTTGAGGAAAATTGTAATCAGTTGATTATAGTGAAAAATCCCTCAGGAACGAAGGGACTAGACGTAGCTACCGGTTGGTGGTGAACTAGTATAAATCTCTACGTCTCATCCTTTACTGCTTTACATTTATCTTTACCTTGCTCAGTAAAACAAGTTTTCATAAGCTGTTTAATTTCTGCATCCGGTTTAATTCTCTGCATCTGATATACAAACAGTTTTGAAAAACCTGTGTTGAAGTGTTTTTTACATATAGTTTGCGAAAAGTTTTTTAACACAATTCAACCCCCCTTCTTGTGTTCACGTTCATTAATTTGGTCCTTTAACTATTTTTTGGGTCAAATAAGTCCTTTAAGTTTTTAAATTAGGCCAAGTAGATCCATTAAGTTTTTAAGTTGGGTCAAATAGGTCCTTTAAGTTTTTAAGTTGGGCCAAATAGGCCCTACGTGGCAATGATTCATTTGGCCCTACTTAAAAACTTAAAGGACCTATTTGACCCAGCTTAAAAACTTAAAGGGCCTATTTGGCCTAACTTAAAATCTTAAGGGACCTATTTAACCAAACTTAAAAACTTAAGGCCAAAAAAGACCTATTTGGCTCAATTTAAAAACTTAAGGACTTATTTGGCCTAAAAAATAGTTAAAGGACCAAATTGAACCTAAAAAATAAGTTAAGAGACCAAAATGGTATTTAAGCCATCACACAAATATCGTCACAACAAGTTACGTTTCGATTTTTATCGAAAACGGAGATCGTTTTAATTTTAATGCCGATAAAAATTACCCGGCGTTTCAAAATACGGTGAAACTTCGTTAGAGTTTTTCGACGATTTTTTAACCATGGATTAATATCAAATATTAACTCTTAAATTTAATTTTATCTTGATTTAATTCAATCACTTTCTTAGTCAACTAAAATTATGCGTTACCGCGTCAAACGGAAAACTTCTAATAAATTTAATCGACAAATTCCCCTTAAAAGCAGCATACATCTACACTGTCTATTAATTTGAATCGACATCATAGATAATAATTATTTATAATAAATAAATTAGTTAAAATAATTCAAAATAATTTCTCGTACTCTCAGTAAATCATTGAGGTGATCAATCGCTACGACTTATGTTCAAGTATTTGGGATTTATTTGCTAAAACAATTTTTCTTAAAAATTGGGGTGTTACAGCTGGCGTGTCACGTTAAATGTTCACATGGTCACATTAACCTTCTACACGGCGGCAAAAAAAGAATAGATGTCTTTTTTTTTTTTTTGAAATCTTTGGGACATTTTAGTCCCTGGCAAAATTGGGTCATATTAGTCCCTCTACGCCACTGTTACCATTTCAGAGTTCTTCTTCTTCCTCCTCCCTAAACCCTAATCTGATTTGAACCTATCGTGAAACAGGTAAGCAGATCCAGATTGTGTAGTTTTGATTTTCCTATAATCCTATACCGTCACAATAAGAAAACTATTTCCTACTAATTATGCATGTAGTTTTGGTTTTTCTTAACCACAACAAGATAGGAGAACCAATTTTCACCAACCTCCAACACTAATAGTAATAGCGTTTGGAATCAAATAGAACATGTTTGTAATATTTGAATAAGAAGGAGTGCACCAGTGATTATATTGAACATTGTAACTTTAAGTTTCATAATTTGTTATTCATTCAAGGTTATTGATGGAGGACAAAGCTGATTTGTTAAAGAGGAGCAAAGGGGGAGGAATCACAATAAGGCTACAGAAGCATGTACCAGCCTCTCTTGACATTGATAAGGTTCTCAGTGATCGCCCATCTAACCCTTTTGTTTAGGAAAGGAGATTCCATTGTTATCCCCACTCATCCTATCCCGAATCCCTAAACCCTAATCTGATTGGGTACTCATTGTAGCAAAGAGGTTCAAATCAAATTAGGGTTTAGGGAGGAAGAAGAAGAAGAAGAACTCTGAAACGGTAACAATGGGGTAGAAGGACTAATATGACCCAATTTTGCCAGGGACTAAAACGTCCCAAACCGGATTTTAGAAAAAAATAAGACACATGTTCTTGTTTTGCCACCGTGTAGAGGGTTAACATGACCATATGAGCATTTAATGTGACACGTCAGCACGTTAAGTGATGGATTTGAAAGGAGACTAATAGAGTGACTAACGAGGTCCTGTTTTGAAAATGTCAAGGACTATTTCTAGACTTATTTTTTGTCAGGGAAAAAAATGGGTCGCGCAATGTTTGTAAGGGACTAAAATGGGACTTTACTCTTTTTATTAAGTTTAAAAGTTTTTTATCTTTCTGTTTTTTTAAAGATCCTGTGTACCACTGCAAAAGCAGTGTGCCGCTAGTGTCTCGTCCCTAAAAGCAATATCCCGCGCCTGTCCCCACTATGTCCTATTTTTTTATTTGTCTTTTAACGGGACACCGATCACAGGTGTCTGAAACGTGTAGTACAGGTGTCATACGGGTGTCAGTGCTCGACACATGCCAGACACCGTGACACGCTTAAGAGTACCCGTGTCCATGCTTCAGAGCTTGTAGCCAGGTGGATAGCCCATGAAAACAACAGGAAATGCTCTAGGAGAAAATTTGTTTGCGGCGGCATCTACGGTGGACTACTTAGTTCCCAGTCCATCGGTGCACTAGGGGTTTATGGCCATTGAATAAAAAAGAACTTGTGGATGGACGGTTGAGGTTAAAAGGACAAAATTGGAAATGACAAAACCTTCTCCCTCGTACTTTTTTGCTTTTCTACTGTTTATGTGACAGTGAATCAGTGATACTCACTTTCCACTTTTTGTCTTGAAATGTCAGCGTTGTAGTGTAATTCGAGGTTTTTTTTTTTTTTTTAACACAACTAGTATAATTTGGAAGAGAAGTTACGCAATTAGGTTACTTTTAAAAAAATACATAAATAGGGTAAGTCGGGGTTGGAACCCATGGCTTCCCATTTTATATATTTTTTTAAATTTTGAGGTGTGAAGTTGGGGGGATGTGACCCAGACCCCCACCCCAATCTCAATATATGTTTTATTTTATTATATGTTTTTATTTTTAGGTATTCTTTAGCTTAAATAAAATATGTAATAATAATTTTATTTAATAAATACATATTTAGTGTAAATTTAAATTAATTAATTTTCTGAAAAAATTTATTATAAAGCTTTATCAATGGTCAATTGAAAATAATTTATTTATTTTTTAGTTTGTCTGAAAAATAATTTATTGACACTTATACACGTGTAAAATAGAATGAAACAAACATAAATAAAATTCTTGAAAAATTAAACTTAACAAAATTAAAACATATACTTTAAAATATATACTTTTTTTATGTTCAAAAAATTAAACTTCACAAAATTTATTGTAAACAATAGAAATTCGTAAGCAAGATAAAAAAAAAATATTCTTGAATTGAAATTAACAAAATTAATAACTTTAATATTTTCTCCTACCTACTCGTTAATCAAATATCTGAAGGTATAATTTTTTCATTTGAAACATATGTTTTTTATAAATTTTGTAAAGTTCAATTTGTTAAGTTATTAATTTTGTTAAGTTTAATTTGTTAGGTTCAATTTGAGAATCATAATCAAATTTTATATAATATATTAATAAAATAAACTATTGTTCTCAACAATGAATAATTTTTATATTGTTTTCTCTTTTTTCATCAAAATAATTACTAAAATATTGATTGGGGTGAAAACTTTTAGTTCTTACTCTTTAAATATTAATACCATAAAAAATTGTAAATAAAAAAATTGTATACAATAATTTTTGATTAATAATTTTTGATTATAAAACAATTTATTAGATTTAGATTTATTTTTGGAGATTTGGTTATTAAAACCCTAACATACGCGTAATGCCGTGCACCCGATTGATCGATAACGCGACGAAACAAAGCCACGAGCTAGGGGGATGTATGGCGGCTGCAGCTGGACCAATAGGATGCAAGCCAAATGATTGTAGCACACCATTTGGAATGAAGCCTTTTGATTGGTTAAGGGAGTAATGGGTAGTTAGTTTTATTGGTTAGTTTGTAATTAACTAGTTAAATCCCAACTAATTAAACAAATTTCCTTCCCTTCCTATCTCCATTTATTTCGTGGTCCCTTAGCTGATTTAGACTTCATCTTGATCATTTCTCCATTGTTGGAGAAGTTAGAAAAAAATCCTGAGAGAAAGTGTGTGTTCTTGAGGGAAACTTAGTGATTTAGTATGAAATCTTGATTCTTTCTTCTTCCTCCTTGATCCAATCACCATCATCCTTGTGGGTAAGCTTCCTAACTTATTTTCCTTTCTCATGGCTGCCATGGATGAAGTTCTTCATGGTTTAGAGTTGTTTTGCTTAGAAATTATTAGATCATGATAGATTAGCTTGCTTACCTTTCAGATCTACTAATTTCCTCCATGACTAAGCTTATTTAATATATTTAAAAATTCTGAAATCCCTAAATCTGGAAGTGGCTGAACCTATGGGGCTGTTATAAGCCTTGTTTTTGAATTATTTTGTTGTTTAGGAGTTAGATCTTGACGGGTTATAGGTGGTGTGTTTGGAAACTAGTCATATGTGTATGTTTTACAAGTTTTGGAAAAAAAAATTTTGTTGTTTTGGGGTCTAGAAGCCGTGGCCTCTAAGAGGGTTTTAAGGGAAGTTTTAACTTGATTTTAAAGTATGTTAAGTGTTAGGAAAGTTGGTTTGAGATGTAAAGATTTAGGGGTACGGAAATGATATGTTTTGGAAATGAAAAGTTGAAAATTTTTTTACGGTACCAAGCCGTGGCCCTTATGCTATCCTTAAGCATTGTTTTAAGTTGTTTTATGCCTTAAAAATGTTGTTAGATGTTGATCAAGAATTTGGTTTAGCAAATCAATTCAAAGATGTTTGATTTTTGGAAAAGGTTTAGTCTATGTTTCAAATATTGTCTTGAATTTAAAACTAACTTACTTCTATAATTTTCATAGCATGTGTTTATGGTTTTAAAAGTAGTTCAAAGTTGGCAAAACACTATTCATTTGGTAAAAATACTATTTCAATTGGTAAGAATTGATTTAAGCTTTTCTAAGTATGTAGATTTAATAAAAGTTTTAAAACTTGCTTAGCTTGAACTTGTAACATGTACAATATTAGGTGTGATCTAAATAGGGTTAAGTTAGCAAGATTTTAGGCCTTTATGACCTAAAAATGTGGCTGCCCTAGAGTTATAGGACTTGGGTTTTTGGTTCTAATTTTGTTAAGGTTGTATTCTTAAGGTTTGAGCGAGGTACGTTTCAGAGACGCGTTGGAAATTCCTTATCTAAAGCTTGTTCGAGGTAAGGGCGCTTCACATTCTAAGTGTTACTGTTTTATGTACTTAAGTGTAAGGGCGCTTCACATTCTAAGTGTTGCTGTTTTATGTACTTATGCGTAAGGGCAACTCTTAGATATTACTTAAGTACTTAACTTTTATGTTTTAAAGCGAAGAAGTCTGAGAACCTCAGGGTTCGAAGTGAGGGTCTCGTACCTCTTCGATTTTATTGCCTAATGCATTCTCCGAGTTATCCGTGGGCTTGCCTAAAGTGGTTGGTCTCCTGACCTCAACCCCCCACACTTGTATGAATTACCTCTTTTCTAACTCCACTGAGTTGCAGAAGGATGAATTATGTTGTCGATGTCGTTGCTTGATGAGTTGTGATTTGATTGTGTTGATTGCTTATATTGTTGAACTGAGTTGCACTGTATTGAGCTTTTCATGAATATTTTTTATATGCGGTTGAATAAGTATTCGAGTTGCTTCTTGAGTGGCGATTTATTCATTCCTTTGAGGGAGTCGTGTCGTGACATTTTTGAGCTTCGACCTGGATAACTTAGGGTGCTAGGACCCCCTTGTTTTTTGGCAGCCTAGCTAGACGTCGTAGCAATAAGGAACCGGTGCTGAATGTCCTAGGATGGTCGTGGAGCCCAAAGCTACGGCTGGTATTCAATGGATGGATCGGCGTTACATTCCAGAATTGTCGAAAGTGTCTCGAGAGAGAGTTTGAGTTGCGCTTTGAGAGCTGTGTATTTTGTTGCCTCTTGCTTTATGATTTGCTATTTCTATGTTTATTTGAGAAGTTGACCCTTTCTCGTGGTTCCTTCAATCAATGATGGCAACCCAGATGATGGCGAGGACGCGGAGAACCCGATGGCGGATGAAGACAAAGAGGACCCCTCCGAGGATCCGGGCAACGACTTTTAGCTATTGTGACTGGCTGTTTGCATGATCGTATTTTGGATGACTGTAAGATTTGTTTACAGTGTACAGTTGTTGTAGTGACCAGTCGAACTTTTGGTGTTGTCCTATGTGTACTGCAGAGTAGACTGGTGGCATACTTTTGGATCAGCCCCTGTGTGGGTGTCTACCGGGAGTACCCCTGGGGTATGATTGTCCTCACAAGGATTCTCATGCTTTAGGTGTATTCTCTTATATATATTTCTGCACTGCTTTTATTTTGTACGCACTACTTATGATGACTTGCTTATATATGTGTATATATTTCTAGTGCATGTGTCTTGTGTTCTAGATTGCACCATGTTTTGAAATGTTGTGGCTACTCTATGTGTGATTGGCAGATACTGTAGTTGTTTTTTTTAAAAAAATTTACCGCATTTTTTGAAGGACATAAGAGTATTGTTTTAAAAGTGCATCGCATATAGGTTTAGTGCTAGTTTAGTAGCGGTCCGGAAATGGGTCACTATAATAGTCGTATTAGGGCAGTTTGGTTCTAATCGGACTGTGCATAGGGGGTATTAAGCTAGTCACCGTGTCGGGTTTTGTTGTCGGGTGCTTATTTATGAAATTGTGGTTATTGTTTGTTGTGTGAAGCAATTTTGCTTGCCAATTGTTTGAATTGTTTCTTGACTGAAGCAATGTGTGTTAGCACATCACTTGATTGTAAGGTTCTGAAAGGTTTAGGACTCTGTAGGAATCTAATGCCACCTCGTAGAGATACTACAGCCGGACTTGATAACTCCAACATGGATCGAGCAATTCAAGCAATGCAGTGTGAGAAACTAGGGTCTTAGTAGTTGAAGTAACACTACTAAGTCGAAAAATAAAACATTCAAAAGCAATTTTAAACCAGCTCACACAATCCAAGAAAATAAAATAATGTGCGGCATTAGGATCGAAGATTATGGATAGAGAGTTACCCTCAATTTCGTAGTTCCTCTGAATTAGATCTCCTGATCGCCCTGCTTCTTTGCCGCCCATGCAGAAAACTCTACCCCTGGCAACCTGGCGCTTCCTCCTTGCCTCCGCGGCGTTCACTCTTGGTTCCGTCTTTGGAGCTTTGCAGTCCTTGGCTAAATGCCCAGGTTTGCCACAGTTGAAACACGTTCCGTCTCTCGCAGGACAATTTCTGGCAGTATGCCCCGGTTTTCCACAGCGATAACAAATCACGTCGGCGCTAGTCTGACGCTCACCTCTCGCATCCTGAGCCATCGGGCGATACTGTCCTCTGTCGCCGTTCCCTTGAGGTCGATCGTATGGCTTCTGTGATGGTTGTTTCCCTTTCTGATTTCGATCACTCTGTCTGATCGGCCCTCCAGATTTGTTGCCTCCCTGGTTGAGTCTTCGGTTCTTCATAGTCTCTATCTCCCTACACTTCTCAACCAGTTGTTGGAATTGTCTAATTCCCAGTGGCAGCACTGAATCTTGAATATCATCACGGAGTCCCTCCATGAACCGATGACACATATATCCTTCATCCACCGTCTGTCGGAAGAAAAGAAAGTACCGAGATAGTGACTCAAACTTCGCAGCATACTCGTCGATCGACATGATTGTCGTACCTTCAGAAAGTCGTCTCCCAACTTGGTCCTTGCACTAAGGGGAAAGTACTTATCCAAAAACTTCTCCCGAAAAGATGCCCAAGTGATCTCCTGATGGTTTGCCTCCATCATCAGCCTAGTACTCCACCACCAGTACTCCGCATCTCCTAAGAGCAGGTAAGTTGCATAGTTCACCTTAACCTCAACTGGGCAACGTAGTACCTAGAAAATCTTCTCTACTTATTGCAGCCATAGGTCTGCCTTCTCCGGGTTAACCTCTCCACGAAACTTCGGAGGATCATGTCGACGAATATCAACCAATCCCCTTGATTCGGCAGCTCGTGCCTCTCTCTCTTGCTTCTGTAGATCCCGTTGAGTCTTGGCAGCAGTCTGTTGGGCAACAACAGTCGCCATCTCAGTCATCGCTTGAATCGCTCGATCCATGTTAGAGTTATCGGATCCGGTTGTAGGGTCTCTACGAGGTGGCATTAGATTTCGAAAAATCCAAAACCTGCCAGAACTCACAAACAAAGGGGTGTGTTAACACACATTGCTTCAATCAAGAAACAATCCAAACAATAACAATACAAAACAGCTAATCACATCAACAAGCACAACTCGACACGGTGACCAGTTCCAATTTTTCCTATGCACAGTCCGGTTAGACCGAACTGCTCTGATACCACCCTTGTAACGACCCGTTTCCAGATCGCTACGAAACCAAAAAAAGCCTATATGTGACGTGTTTTTAAAAACGGTACTCTTGTGCCCTTTAGAAAAATGCGGTATTATTTTTTTTTTAAACAATAGTGCCCGTAAAGCACACACAGAGTACTTACAGCGTTTCGAAACATGGTGTAACTAGGACACAAGACTCAAATGCTGATAAAGCATACATGCATCAATACATAAGTCATATATATACAGTATGCGCAAAATAACAGAGTAGAAAATGTGCAAAGAAATACACCTATGGTATGAAGACTCTCGAGAGAGAAACCATACCCTGGGGGTACTCCCGGCAGACACCCACGCAGGGGGCTGCTCCAAAAGTGAAACCACCAGTCTACCCTGTGACAACAAAACATCACCCGGCCCAACTGGTCACCAACTCACTGTACACAAAAGACATAAGCTACAGTCATCCAAAAGTAACATACACAGTCAGATAATCACAAACGCGCATCGGTCCATCATGACAAATAAAAGACATCACCCGGATCCTCGAAGAAGTCCTCCCCGTCATTGTCCACCATCGGGTCCCTCGTGTCCACTCCATCGCCTGGGTAATGTTGGGCAAATCGCAAGTGTACGATTCGTCGTCAAGTAATAAAAAGATCGAATCCACAGGGATTGTAACTAATTATTTAACTTAACAAACTTGTAATAATTTGAACTATTGAACCAAGTGATGTGTTTGAAATATTTATGACTTACATCAAAAGACAAAAATAGTAAACAACTAAACAAAAATTTGGATTTTAAGGAGAATTAAAAGCGACTAGGGATCGAATCCTCTTGCTTCCACTCTTATGCAATCAATTTACAACCAACGCAAGTTATTCCATATAATTGAAGTTCGAATCAACAAAATTAGTTTAAGGACAATTCCTTGCCTCATAAACCCTTTACTTTAACTAAAATCCCCTAATCCCTTAGGTGAATTAAAGCTAGATTAAGCAATAAGACTAATGATTCATAAGAACACATGCTCATAAGGTTATATTCCTATAATCCTCCTAAACATGACCAACAATTCAGTTCAAGTTCATAACCCCAATTTCCCAATCGTGAGTATAACCCAAAATCGATTCGGTAGTGATCAGTTACCAAAAAGCATTAATAATAGAATTGAAGGCTCAATCATAATTGAAATAAACTTGCATTGATATAAGTAAAACATCTACATAAGAGTGTTCACAAAGTTCATCTTCCCTAGCCTAAGGAATTTAGCTACTCATAGAAAAGGAAAAGCCAAACCAGAAATTCATGAGAATTGATGAAGAGATCATTCCCAATCCTCCACCGTGCCTCCAAATAACGAAGGTCGAACCCTAGACACGTCTCTAAAGTGTCTATTTATAGTCTAGGGTGAAAAGGAGCAAAAAACAGGTCCAAAACATGTAAAAACGTAAAATTCTGCGTCCAGGGTGCTATCGTAGCACGACCGTGGTGTGAGGCACGGCCAGGCCGTGCTTAATTCTGTTTCTCGCACAGTTTGGGTCTTTGTCGCAACGGTCAGTAGTGCTTCCTGACACGGCCAGGCCGTGCTTCATGTTGTTTTGTATTTTTCACCTCTTTAACATCCGAATTAGCTCAAGGTGTCTTCATGAAAGTTGAAGCTATGGATCTTAGATTTCCAATGGCACCGGTTTCATCTCATTTGGACACCTAAAACTCCAGATATGATTAAAACACTGAACAAGTGTCAGGCTAAGACAGCATTACATTATCAACTTGTAGCACAAATTCCCAACTTATTCCAAGTGATTTTTCTCCTTTTTCCTAGGAAAAATACCTTCCTTTAAGCACAATTGAACCAAAACCAAGTGCGTTATTCAAATCAAGCCAAATGCATAAATAACATGGATAAAAATGACTAAAATGACTAAAATGTGATGCAAAACTAACACTAAACTATATGCTATTTCGAACGCATCAAATTACCCCAAGCTTAGAATCTTGCTTGTCCTCAAGCAATTGTTGTGGCCAAAGATAAAATGGAAATAAGAGATGCAACAGATAAGGAACCCGAGATAAAAACAAGATCAAGCAATAGGCTAAAGGACTATTAAACACAATAGAGACAATCAAGATCAATTAGAAATTTAAGTTCTCTGAAAACATGTCTCTCACTGATAGGGGCACTCTCCTTACCACTCTCAAAGTGTTTACAGGTTAAGACAATTCGCTCAAATCTATTTATGAAAGTGCTCTACCATAGGCTTGACTATTAATCAAATCTCAGCAAATAATTAATGAAAACACACAAGAATCAAAAGGTCTTCAAAAGGTTGTAACGTGGCCATGGGATTTTAATTGTAAGGTGGGATAAAAACAAGAAAGGGGAAATTCAAGGGCTATAAACATGAACAATCAAAGCAACTCTTTTAAAGCAGCATAAGTGGAGCAATCAATTTTTCTCTTTTTGCTTTCAAAACCTTTTTATTATTGCTCATCTTCTGTTGTTTTCCTTTTCTATTTTTTTCTATTTTCTTTTTTTTTCATTCTTTTTTTTTATTTTGTTATCCCTCATTTGAGATTTTTCAATAATTATTGGGGATGAACTAAACAACAGAAGAGATTCCCAAGATCAAGCATCAAAACAACAAGATTAAGCACTCAATTGCTCCCTTAAACATACTCTAAAAGGTACAATAAACTGGGTACCAAAAAAATCAATCAAGGCTCAAAAGAGGCAACTAATGAAAGCTTTCATTCAGAAATCAGAGGCTTGAAAACATGCCTAAAATGCCTTAATCATATTCAAGTGTGTAATAAAAAAATTTCAAGTTTTGAAATGGTTTCAAGTCAAGTTCTAGAGAGCACAATCAAGAGGGATACACTCATACAAGGAGAAGGGGCATAAAAACATGATGAAGTGCAAGCCCCAGTACAAGCTCAAGTCTCACATTTAGAAGTTAAAATCAGTGAAAAACATTAAATCAGAGCGCTACATGCTAATCATCAACTTATCAAAAGATTATCCCTATGTACATTAAGAACACTACCTTCAAGCCCATCACAAGAGAAAATAATTGGGTTCCAAATCATTGCAATCTCAAATTTCAACAAAAATGTGGCACACATAGAAAAATTAGGAGGGCAACAAAGCAATTGGGGGATAAAATGATGCAAACAAAAACAAAAATTAACACAAAAAGCAAAAACTAAAATGAGATGCAAATCTAAATGCAAAAATAAGACTAATGATTCATAAGAACACATCCTCCTAAACATGACCAACAATTCAGTTCAAGTTCATAACCCCAATTTCCCAATCGTGAGTATAACCCAAAATCGATTCGGTAGTGATCAGTTACCAAAAAGCATTAATAATAGAATTGAAGGCTCAATCATAATTGAAATAAACTTGCATTGATATAAGTAAAACAACTACATAAGAGTGTTCACAAGGTTCATCTTCCCTAGCCTAAGGAATTTAGTTACTCATAGAAAAGGAAAAGCCAAACCAGAAATTCATGAGAATTGATGAAGAGATCGTTCCCAATCCTCCACCGTGCCTCCAAATAACGAAGTTTGAACCCTAGACACGTCTCTAAAGTGTCTATTTATAGTCTAGGGTGAAAAGGAGCAAAAAACAGGTCCAAAACATGTAAAAACGTAAAATTCTGCGTCCAGGGTGCTATCGTAGCACGGCCGTGGTGTGAGGCACGGCCAGGCCGTGCTTAATTCTGTTTCTCGCACAGTTTGGGTGCTGTCGCAACACGGCCGTGCTTCCTGACACGGCCAGGCCGTGCTTCATGTTGTTTTGTATTTTTCACCTCTTTAACGTCCTAATTAGCTCAAGGTGTCTTCATGAAAGTTGAAGCTATGGATCTTAGATTTCCAATGGCACCGGTTTCATCTCATTTGGACACCTAAAACTCCAGATATGATTAAAACACTGAACAAGTGTCAGGCTAACACAACATTACATTATCAACTTGTAGCACAAATTACCCCAACTTATTCAAAGTGATTTTTCTCCTTTTTCCTAGGACAAATACCTTCCTTTAAGCACAATTGAACCAAAACCAAGTGTGTTAATCAAATCAAGCCAAATGCATAAATAACATGGATAAAAATGACTAAAATGACTAAAATGTGATGCAAAACTAACACGAAACTATATTCTATTTCGAACGCATCAGGTAACCATCATTGGTTGAAGGCACCACGGGAAAGGGTCAACTTCTCAAATAATCATAAAAATAGCAATTCATAAAGCAAGCCACAAGATGCACAATCTCTCAAAACGCAACTCAAACACACCCGCAAGACACTCTCGACAATTCCGGAAATAACGCCGATCCATCCAGAGCGCCACGGTAGTAGCTTTGGGCTCTCCGCTCACCCTAGGACATTCAGCTCAGGTTCCCTGACGCCACGAAACTCCACAACTTTCGGTTTATCAACGATGCTGAATCTCCATTCCGGCACTATTCAGATCGAGAATCGTCCCGACGACACTGAATCTCCATTCCGGCACTATTCAGATCGAGAAACACTCAGACGACACTGAATCTCCATTCCGGCACTATTCAGGTCTAAAACTCTGATGACACTGAATCTCCATTCCGGCACTATTCAGGTCCGGGATCGTCCCACTACAGGCTAACAACGATACTGAATCCCCATTCCGGCACTATCCAGATCAGAGTTACCACAAAACGCGACAACTCCAAACGACACGCCTAAGCTCTCACACTTCAACGAACAATTCACCGCACACGATAATTCAAGGAGCAATTCACATAACTCATAATAATATAATTCAGTTCAATAGCATAAGCGGCATATATTCAATCACATATTAAATATTTGCATAGCTCGACAACATCCGCAATTATCTCATACATGACACGCAAATCAAGGAATCCATCCCTCTGTAACTCGAGGGGGTTAACAGAGAGGTACAACAAATGTGGGGGGGTTGGGGCCAGAGGACCAACCGCAAAGTTTTCACCCACGAATGACTTGGAATATGACGACCGCACGACAAATAAACGAAGGGGTTCGAAAACCCTAACTTTGAACTCGGAGAGTTCTCAGACTTCTTCGTATTTAATAAAGCAATTAAATAACGAAAAGCCTAAAAATATCTAAAGTTGCCCTTACCACCAACAGTCGCTACGTCGCTTCGAAATCCTCAAGTTCGCGTCGACATATTCCTCGGTTTCCGCACCGCGCGATCGCGGATCACTCGCGCCTAACATCACAACAAACTTAGCACAATCTATAAATTCTAACTAAACTTAAGCTCTCAATTTAGCCCTTTTTCTAATCAAACTCATTCAAGCATTTTAAGCAATTAGCTTATAGAAAATAAATAAGGTTTTAAAATCAAATACTTTTTTTTTTGAAAGGGTAGCATAACATATAACAATTTAGAAATCTTAACTTACTTGAAAAAAATAAGGTTTTTGAAACTAAAAAGCTTTCTTAAACTTCAAGTAAACCACCAGCAATAAACCTCTTCACAATTTTTCAAAGCCTAAACATATACTCTCACAAGCATTTAAATAAGTTAATAACAAAATTTCATTTCCTACTCCCTTTTTAGGCCTCTCGGCCACACCCTTCTTTTCTAAAAGATTTTGCAAAAACCTTCTTTTCAATGTTACTAGCATTTCCAAGTCATTTTCAACATGCTTCAAGTATCAAGGCATCAAGCAATATCAAACTTGACTTAAACACATTATGAAACACATTCTAAGTCACAATTCAAAAGTATTTCAAGTCCCATTTTCATACTTTCAAGTAGAGGTTTTTCACCAAAGTCTAATTTACTCAAAACATAAACTAGTGAACGTGAACACAAGAAGGGGGGGTTGAATTGTGTTGAAAACTTTTCGCAAACTTAATGTTAAAAACACTTAGAATAAAAGTTTCTCAAAAACTGTTTGTTAATCGGACGGTGAAAATAAACCGGACGCTGAAAATCAGTTTGTGAAAACTTGTTTTTAACTCAACAAGATAGAAATGAATAGAAAGCAGTAAAGCAGGAGACACAGAAATTTATACTAGTTCACTACCAACCTGGTAGCTACGTCTAGTCCCTTCGTTCCCGAAGGATTTTCCACTATAATCAGACTGATTACAATTTCCTCAAGAGTATTCTACTGTCACAACTTGACAATACTCTCAACTTCTCAAAACGACTCAGTACAGTCGAGCCTTTGAGGATACAGCCTAAACTAGGCCAAAACAAACTTATACAAGTGAGTTGAAATACAGTTGAAAATAACTCTCACAGAGAGGATAAAAGATTAAGCTCAAATAAAGAAAAAAAAACTTTCTTAAAGAAAGGGTCGGACGCTGAATTCAGTTCAGTAGTCCAGAGACTTGATTGCTCACAGAAGCAGTGTATGTTTTCAGCAGAATTGCAGCAAGCTTTTTCACAGAATGTTCTTTCTCTGTTTTTCTTCAATGGATACCATGAGGTATATATAGGAGATCCAAGGATATGACCGTTAGAGTAAAAATGGCTCCTAACCGTTGACTAGAGATAATTCAAAAAAAATGCTGTCTCTATCTTGCTTTGCAGAGAATGTCCCAGCAGTCCATGTTACCGTTTTTCTTGTCTGTACGATTTTTGTCTTGTAGTTAAAGATTTCAACTTTGATATCTCGTACACCGATTTTAGCGCTCAAGATCAATTTTGAGATCCGTTCCAAAGACTTCTGAGAGGTAGAGCAGCAACGTGACTAACACGTGATTTTAAGTGAGGTTCAGACGCTCGCTCAGAGTTGGAAGTTCGGACGCTCGTTCAAAGTTGGAAGTTCAGACGCTTGTAGCAATTTGATAAGCATAGTGTATAAAGAGGAATTTCCAGACGCTCACTAGGATGAGCCGGATGCTGACAAATAGAATGAATCCTACTCTTGAGAATTACTTTCTTCTTGCTTGAGTGGCTTAGAAAATACATATTATTAGTATTTGCACACTTCAAAAAATGTTAGAACATAAATTGTTCTCTTGTGAATATTTTGTTATCATCTAAATTAATGAGGGTCTAAACATCTCAATCGTTTAGGTTCCAACAATCTCCCCCTTTTTGATGATGACAAATATCTAAGGTTGATGAACAATTTATTTTTAAAAAAGACATTAAGGGTCTCCCCCTGAATTTAACAGTTTAGATATATAAGAACAATTCAGGTTTTAAGGTTATTGTCGATAAACAAATTCATTTAAGTGATTACGAAAGATTCGTAGATGTATCAGAGCAGATATTTAATACAGTGAGATCGAATACCAAATAGATTGATTTAATCAAAGTATATTTCATTGTACCAAATAAAATTTATTAAACAATATAAGAGCACTAGATCAAAGAGTATTAGCGCATACAGATGCTATGTATGAAGTGTTATGCATGATACTTTAGTTCTAATGTATCCATCGGACGATGGATAATCGGATGGTGGATAATCAGATTCTCACGTGTTCATTATACCTTTCTTTCGTGTTCATCATACCTTTTCTTTTACTCCCCCTTTTGTCATCAGACAAAAAGAGTGTAAAAAAAACATCATAGTCAAAATACTACTTAGAAAAAAATTTGAATAAGAGACAGATAATAAGATAAAAAACAGTTATATATATATATATCAACCAAATAAAAAAAAATTATATCACACAAAAAAATATTTCAAGGGTTTTGAAGAGGTGGAGGTGGGATATTGAGACGTTCGTAGAGAAGCTTGATCTGGGTTTCGGTGAGTAACCTTTAAGTTTGTAGCCTTCATTTCTTCAAATTACGCTCTTGGAATGGTGACCATCTCAACTGCAGAAGTGGAAGTAGAAGGTCCAGCTTCTGGTACAGACGCAGACTTCAGCTTCTGATGCTCTGCTAGCACCAGGTTGGACAACTCCAGTCTCAAATCCTTCTTCTTTTGAGCTCTTAAGAAGAATCCATCATTTGGTATAACCCATTTGATGAAGTTTCCGAGTCTTCTTAGCTCAGATTCTGTCTGAATCTCCCACTGACGCTTCACATCTTCAGGGTATAGCAAATTCATGAAGATGGTTTCCCTGTGAAGAAAAACATCAGCAGTGTATGAGTCAAACTTATTTCCAGCGTCTTCTCCCTAAATATTTCTGATGAAGACACTCAACGCTTCACTGGTGAAGGAAAGAGCTTCATTTTCAGCCAGGTAGATCCTTCTTAGATTTTCCCTGTCATAATCTTCTAGCACAAGGGGGTCGAGTCGCGGTAATAAGGCTTTGGCTTTCCAAGATTCAGACCATTGACTCCACGTAAACCCAATATCGAAGAGTTTGGTCACAGCAGCCCATTGGTTATTGATCTTCATGCAGTCCAAGGGTCTGATTACCGAGCATCTGAACATATCATCAAAGTATACAGTTCCTAGGTTGATGTCAGTAACCTTGCTGATCTTCCCAACAGTAGGAATGGTTGCCTTTTCAGCATCACAACAGTTAGAGGAGCCAGTTCTCTGTTTATCTTTCTTCAGAGAAGACAAGTAGTACCTTCTGGCGTGATCCTCAGATATCTTTGCAATCGGAAGCTGAGAAAATTCCTTAAGATTGTACCTTGTAGGTGCTGCCTCATACTCCTTCAGCCCAATCCTGCTGAAAGGCTGCTTCCCCGGAGCGAGTTCTTTCCTTTTCCCAGGAATAGACCAAGGTAGCCACCTTTGTCTATCCGGTACTATCTTGATAGAGACAGATGATGGGTCACGATATTGCCTTATAACTTCAAGTCTTTTCTGCTCAAGGCAATGTACCATGAAGGCAGCTTCATCATCTGTAATCCACCTTCCACATTCTTCCAATGTGAGAGGTTCAGACTGAGGAAGGGATAGAGGAAGATCGACAGAGAAGGGAATTGCCCTGCTTCCTGAAGCTGGTCTCAATCTTCCTTTGAAGGACATTTGGACGAGGTCATCTCCATCCTTGAGGGTTGCACTTACAGGATCGGCAATCTCCAATCTGGCAGCTCCAGAAGTGAAGGTTTTTAGATGCCAGGTTGAGGGACGGTTATAGATCTTTGTTGTATACCTCATACTTTACAAACCGTGGTTTGTATGAGATATTTTTCTTTTAGCGACTTGTTGGTTTAATGGTGAGGGAAAGTAAGGTAGGAGTAGCTTTGGTGACTTTGTAGGCTTTGAATGGATTAATGGGAGGTGTTTTGAAAAGGAGGTTGAAAGGGTGAGAATGAAGTTTGGAAATGTATATGGTGAGTGAAGTGTTTGGGAAAATTTGTGGTAGGTTAAGATAGAGTGAAGTGGATGATGGTTGGGTAGGCTGTTTAGGGACAATGGAGGTTTTACGTGTATGGGTTTGAGGTTGTGGTGGAGGTGCAATAGATATTGGCGGGCGAGAATAGAATCAGCAGATGCAACAATGCATACTGAGACTCATCAGGAGAATTGATACCCTAGGTTGAGGTTCGATTGCTGGCCGATCTTTTGAGCTTAATGCGAGGGCGGATCTTTGGAAGCGATCTTGAATGTCCTTCTTCTATAGTCCGGATCTTTGAGGCCCGGCTTCTCGGCTTGGTTTGCTCCTCTTCCTCGAACTGGTGATGGGAACTCGGTCCTCATCTTACGGTTCCTCAGCGATAGGTGCGAGCCACCTTCGCTTTGTTCTTCTAGTCTCTCTCGAAGGAGACTCAGCGTGTCTTTTCTCACCAGGCTTTGAGCTTACGGTGGTTGTCTTTCCGTTTCCTCTTCCTGTTGCTCAACTTTCACTTTCTTCATCATGGACCCGATGGCAATTTCATTCTTACTAGGTTGTTCACTCCAAAAGTGTCGGGAATCACAATGTTATCGGCACCAAAATACTTTGCCTTTACTTGATGCGGTAAAGTCGTCGACTTGTTTATGACCGATTCTTGTCCATCATTTTGGTGAGCAAGACACCATACGGAATGAACTTGTAGGTGTTCTTCTTGTCGGCAACACCTTTTCTTGAGTTGACAAGAGCATTGATCAGGTTATTGTAGATTAACCTTGGCGAGTTCACCTTGTTGCCCGCCATGAAGTGTCTCGGGATGAATTTACGCTCGTAGTTGACAATATCACTAGAGCCACCTTTAACAGACGCTCTTGGTGATAATCTTATGAAGAACTACGAAATGACTTTTGATTCTTGGCGATAGGTGTTACACCAGATTCTCTCATTCTTTGGTAGTTTTCAAACAGATCGTTGTTGACCTTCTCAATCCCATGGAATCGTCGGCCCATTACGAATAGAAGACGATGCCTTCACACGAACACCCAAAGTAACCGTAAATGTTTTTGATGGTAAGGACAAACTTGAATCCTTTCACTGTTCCTTCAATGATACCACCTCTGTGTAGCCGAACATTTCCCCAGAATTCTTTAATCGCCGTCACCAGAACCTCAACCGGGTTCCAGAAGAAATACTGTTCCCAGCCCATTGCCTTGAATCCTTTGAAGAAGTCAAAGCCGTAAAGTTTGAAGCTTTCCAAATCGACTCGATTTTCCATCAAGACTTTTCCTTTAGACATGGTGTTATAGATAGCTGTATATTCAGAAGTTGATACTCCAGCCATGAGTGCAGTTGAGAAATGGAGGCAATGAAGGTTTTAGGGTTTAAGCACACAGAGAGAGAGAGAGAGAGGGAAAGAGAACGAGTACGTCTTTAGCAGAAAACAGAGAGTGGAGCGAAAGAAGTGGAGTAGTAGGAAGGATATAGACAGTAGTACAGTACATTTTCAAAAACCGCTACGTATTTCCACATGAAATTTAAATCAAAAAGAAAATAAAATAAAAATTCGCTTTTCATTAAATGCAGACTCCAAAATAAAAGTAGAAAATTTTATCGAAGAACGTAAATAATCATGACTCAGTAGGTATGATGAGACGCTTGAGTCCGTAACACGTGTGACACGTGTGGGTGTGCTCGGACGCACGCAACCGACTTACCGGATGATGAGTTATGATGCGTATGACAAATAAGAAGAAGATGCACATACATGCTTACGTCATATCAGATGCTGAAATATAGCTTATTGTCAGACGCTGAGATTAATCATTCTTTTATAAGATGAAAGTTTAAATTCCTTCTTATAAAATTGAATCTATCTTCAGCAAGGGGTTTTGTAAATATGTCATTACTGATGATCAGTGTCTACAAATTTTATTTCTAAAATACCCTTCTGAACATAGTCTCTTATAAAATGATGCTTAATCTCAATGTGCTTTGCTCTAGAATGCAATATTGGATTTTTAGTCAGACATATGGCAGATGTATTATCACAGAAGATAGGAATGTTACTCTCGTTTATCAAGTAGTCTTCAAGTTGATACTTCATCCACAGAAGTTGAAGCGCAACTTCTTTCTTTGAGATGTATTCAGCTTCTGCCGTTGAGAGTGCTATTGTACTTTGCCTTTTGCTTGACCAAGACACAAGATTAGCTCCAAGGAATTGGCAGCCTCCACTTGTGCTTTTTCTTTCAATTCGATCTCCAGCAAAGTCAGCATCACAGAAACCTACTAATTGGTAATCTTTTGATTTCTTATAAAGCAAACCAAGATTAGTAGTTCCTTGTAAATATCTAAATATTCTTTTAAACAACACTTATGTGTGATTCTCTAGGATCTGATTGAAACCTAGCACACAAAGTGCCGAACATAATATCAGTCTTGAAGCCATAAGATAAAGTAAAGATCCAATCATACCTCTGTATAGCTTCTGATCTACCTTCTTACCAATTTCATCTTTACTGAGAGAGCAGGTAGGATGCATAGGCGTGCTCATCGGCTTGCAATCCAGCATCTTGAATTTCTTCAATAATTCTTTGATGTATTTGCTTTGATGAATATAAATACCATCATTGCATTGCTTGATTTGTATTCCAAGGAAGAACTTCAATTCTCCCATCATGCTCATCTCAAATTCAGCCTGCATAAGCTTAGAAAATTCTTTGCAAAGGCTTTCATTAGTAGCTCCAAAAATAATATCATCAACATATATTTGGACAAGTATGAAATGCTTGTTTGAGGTTTTTCTGAAAAGAGTTGTGTCAACTAAACCTCTAGTAAATCCATTTTCCATTAAAAAGGAACTTAGTTTATCATACCATGCTCTGGGAGCTTGCTTAAGACCATATAGTGCCTTTTTAAGTTTAAAAACATGTTCAGGAAATTCAATATCTTCAAAACTAGGAGGTTGTTTGACATAAACATCTTCAGTTATAAAACCATTTAAAAAAGCACTTTTCACATCCATTTGATATAAAGTTATCTCATGATGTGCTGCAAAAGAAAGTAAAATGCGGTGCTTCTAATCTTGCAACAAGTGCAAAAGTTTGATGAAATCAATACCTTCTTCTTGTGAGTAGCCTTGAGCAACTAACCTTGCTTTATTTCTCACAACCTTACCGTCTTCATCAAGCTTATTTCTAAATACCCATTTAGTGCCAATAGCTTGCTTATCTTCTGGTAGAGTAACTAGCTTCCAGACATCATTCCTTTGGAACTGATTTAACTCATCTTGCATGGCTAGCATCCACCCTTCATCTTCCAAGGCTTGATCAATCGTCTTAGGTTCCATCTCAGAGAGAAGTGTGAAGTCAGCATGCTCCTTGAAAGAGGATCTGGTTCGTACTTTATCACCAGGTTCTCCTAAGATTTGATCTTTTGGATGATTGGTCTTGTACTTCCAGCTTTTTCTTGCTTGACTTCCGCAGGTAGAATTCTTCGTCTTTTCACCATCGGATGATGAAGATGTATTTTCACCGTCGGCTTTTCACCTAGGTTTAAATCTGAAAATAACTCATCTAGCTCGACATTGCGATTGTCGCTTCTTATCATCAAACTTGACATGAATGGACTCTTCAATGTCAAAGTTTCTTTGTTGTATATTCTAAAAGTTTTAGATCTTTCGAATATCCCAAAAAGATTCCTTTGTCAGCTTTGGAATCAAACTTACCAAGCTGATCTTTAGTATTCAAGATATAACAAATACAACCAAAAGAATGAAAGTAAGAAATGTTTGGTTTTCTTCCTTTCCACAGTTCATAAGGAGTCTTATTCAAGATAGGTCTTATATAAATTCTATTTTGAATATAACAAGTCGTGTTCTTTATACCGCCAAAAATGTTTCGCAATATCAGCTTCATTGATCATGGTTCTGGCCATTTCCTGGAGGGACCTATTTTTCCTTTCTACAACACCATTTTGTTGAGGTGTTCTAGGAGAGGAGAAATTGTGGGAGATGCCATTTTCTTCACAAAATTTTTGAAAGTTCTCATTTTCAAATTCTCCCCCATGATCACTTCTAATAGAGGAAATGCAAATGCCTTTTTCATTTTGAACTGATTTGCAGAAAACAGTAAATACCTTATAAGACTCATCCTTGTGGGCAAGGAATTTAACCCATGTCCATCTAGTAAAATCATCAACAATGACTAAACCGTATTTCTTTCCGGCTAAAGAGGCTGTCCTTGTGGGACCAAAAAGATCAAGATGTAAAAGTTCAAGTGGTCTAGAAGTTGAAACAACATTTTTTAAATGAAAAGAGGTTTTAACTTGTTTTCCCTTTTGACAAGCTTCACAAAGGGCATCAGATTTGTACTTAATATTTGGTAAGCCTTTAACAAGATTGTGCTTGTTTAACTTTGAGATTAACCTCAAGTTGGCATGACCTAATCTTTTGTGCCAAATCCATTGCTCATCTTCAATGACATAAGACACTTGACATCTTGTTTTTCAAGTTCAGAAAGATCAACTTTATAAACATTTTGTTTCCTCTTTCTTTGTAAAGAATATTGATCCATCATTTTTGCTCTTTACTAAACATCCGGTTTACGTAAATATGACTTCATAACCATTGTCACATAATTGGCTTATGCTCAATAGATTATGTTTCATCCTTCAACATATAAAACATTATCAATAGAAGGAAGAGAGCCTTTACCTATCCGACCAATTCCAACTATTTTACCTTTCTGGTTTCCTCCGAAACCAACGAATCCAGCTTCTCTAGGTCTTAGTTCTTGGAACATATGCTTTTCTCCCGTCATGTGACGCGAGCATCCACTGTCTAAGTACCAGGACTGGTGTGTTGACTTTGTTGCTAAGCATGTCTGCAACATAGATTATTTTATCTTTAGGTACCCATATCTTTTTGGGTCCTTTCTTGTTAGTTCTAGAAGGAGGCTTATCCTTCTTAGTTTTAAAAACATTACATGCTCTTTTCAAATGACCAGATTTATTACAGTAAGTACAATGTAAGCATTTATTATGGCTATGGGATTTATCAGATGCTGAATTATTTTCCAAAAGGGTTTCATCTAGTATATAGCCAAGACCATGAGTTGTCATTTTACTGACACCCCAGATCATTGAAGCTTGCTTGCTTCGAGTTACACTCTCTGCAAGAAACTTTTGAAATGCTTGTTCGTAGTCATTTGATTTGCAAATAGGATTGCTTGTAACTACAGAACTCTTAGCTTGAGAGCTCTCGACCACGGTTGCTTGCTAGCTTCCAGGACATCTGGTTATCCACCAGGCCGATTTTCGATTTCAAACAGTTCTCTTTAATGAGTCTGAGTTTATATTGCGTAAAGAATGAAAATCTTGTGATAGTTTTAAAAATTTCTTTTTCAAATTCTTGTACTCGATGAGAGAGTGGCGAGTCCTTAAGAAGATCATCAAAAGCAAGTTGAAGTTGAGTAGGAGTCATATACTATTACCTCTTCAACATCTTCTTCGACTCAATGTCCGTGGTTCGCCATGAGAGCAATGTGAGCTTCTTCTTTATCTTCCTCAGAGGAGGATAAGTCAAGATCTTCCCATGTTGCCATGAGACCTTTCTTCTTTTTCTTGAAGGAGCTTCTTGTGGACTTCTCTTTAAGATTAGGACACTCGGATTTAAAATGTCCAGGCTTCTTACATTCATAGCAAATGACTTGGGCTTTGTCTTTGCTCTCCTTCTTGTCCTTTGAATCTTTCTTCTGAAACTTCCTTCTGAAGTTTCTTTTCTTCCACATTTTCTGGATCTTCTTAGATATGAACGCTAGCTCATCGTCTGATTCATCAGAATCTCCTTCTGACGCTTCATCGTCTGATTCTTCTTCTTCAGCCTGCAAGGCTTTTGAAGTACTAGTTTTATGATGATTGACTTTTAGAGCAATAGACTTACTCTTCTTGGTAGGTTCTTCTTCATTTAGCTCAAGTTCGTGAGCTTTCAACGAACTCATAAGATCTTCAAGTCGAAGAACATTTAGATCTTTTGCTTCTTGAATAGCAGTGACTTTGGGTCTCCCTTTGCTTAGTCAAGCTTCTTAAGATCTTTCTAACATGATCGGTGTAGTATAGCTTTTTCCAAGGGCTGCAACCCATGAACTAGTGTTTGGAACCTTCCAAACATAGTTTCAATGTTCTCTCCATCTTCCATTTTAAATAGTTCATCTTGGCGAACCATCATGCTAGCTTTTGTTTCTCTTACTTGGCGAGCCCTCATAAGACAAAACAAGAGAATCCCAATTTCTTTGGCGATATCAAACTTGCCACATTTGTCATATTCTCTTTGTCATAGCACGGATGAGAATAAATCTAGCCTTCTGGTTTGTTTGATATCTCTTCTTACGATCATCGGACCAATTTTCCCTAGATATTGCAACACCAAGGGCATTAGCGGGAGAAATGTATCCGCCTTCAATTATATCCCACAAATCAAGATTTTGTGCCTCAATGAATGCTTTCATCTTATCTTTCCAAGAATCAAATTTTTCTCCATTGAATAGAGGAGGGCGGCTCATATGACCACCTTCGCAGACATGTTCACAATATAGAATCTTTTCTCTTGACATCGTTAAGTGCTCAACCAAGAGGCCGAGCTCGATACCAACCGAGCGTGAACACAAGAAGGGGTTGAATTGTGTTGAAAACTTTTCGCAAACTTAATGTTAAAAACACTTAGAATAAAGTTTCTCAAAAAGCTGTTTGTTAATCGGACGGTGAAAATAAACCGGACGCTGAAAATCAGTTTGTGAAAACTTGTTTTTAACTCAACAAGATAGAAATGAATAGAAAGCAGTAAAGCATGAGACACAGAAATTTATACTAGTTCACTACCAACCTGGTAGCTACGTCTAGTCCGCTTCGTTCCTCAAGGATTTTCCACTATAATCGACTGATTACAATTTCCTCAAGAGTATTCTATGTCACAACTTGACAATACTCTCAACTTCTCAAACGACTCGATCTGATCGAGCCTTTGAGGATCTGACCTAAACTAGGCCAAAACAAACTTATACAAGTGAGTTGAAATACAGTTGAAAATAACTCTCACAGACAGGATAAAAGATTAAGCTCAAATAAAGAAAAAAAAACTTTCTTAAAGAAAGGGACGGACGCCGAATTGATTCGGTAGTCCGTGAGACTTGATTGCTCACGTAAGCATATGTATGTTTTATTGAATTGCAGCAAGCTTTTTCACAGAATGTTCTTTCTCTATTTCTTCAATGGATACCATGAGGTATATATAGGAGATCCGAGGATATGACCGTTAGAGTAAAAATGGCTCCTAACCGTTGACTAGAGATAATTCAAAAAAATGCTGTCTCTATCTTGCTTTGCAGAGAATGTCCCAGCAGTCCATGTTACCGTTTTTCTTATGCATCCGATTTTTGTCTTGTAGTTAAAGATTTCAACTTTGATATCTCGTACACCGATTTTAGCGCTCAAGATCAATTTTGAGATCCGTTCCAAAGACTTCTGAGAGGTAGAGCAGCAACGTGACTAACACGTGATTTTAAGTGAGGTTCAGACGCTCGCTCAGAGTTGGAAGTTCGGACGCTCGTTCAAAGTTGGAAGTTCAGACGCTTGTAGCAATTTGATAAGCATAGTGTATAAAGAGGAATTTCCAGACGCTCACTAGGATGAGCCGGATGCTGACAAATAGAATGAATCCTACTCTTGAGAATTACTTTCTTCTTGCTTGAGTGGCTTAGAAAATACATATTATTAGTATCTGCACACTTCAAAAAATGTTAGAACATAAATTGTTCTCTTGTGAATATTTTGTTATCATCAAAATTAATGAGGGTCTAAACATCTCAATCGTTTAGGTTCCAACAACTAGGTTCTATACTAATTTAAGCATACATATTCTAACAACCTTAAAATGCTTCTAAACACTTAATAAACAACTAACACATAACCAAATGATCATAGCCTCTTATTTTCGTGCTTCAAGAATGGAAAAAAATATAATTAAACTACCATGTTAAGCTTATTTGATTTAAACTACACATTCAACTAACATCAAAACAATTCCAATAGCTCCAAAACTATCCTAAACATGTTATCAAATACTTAAGCTCAAGATTTAACATCGAAGCCACTTATGTCTTAGGATTCAAGAATAGGCAAATTTCCAAAAGCAACAATTCATTCATGCTTAATAAAAACTATAACTTAAACGAGCATCAAACAATCCCTAACAACACATTTAACTACTTAATTAGTTGACTCATCAAAGATCACACCATGACCCTCTTCTTCATACTTAGGGTTTTCACCCATATGTACCAAAGAGACATTAGAAGTGCTCATATCCTTATATTCATCATCAACACCAACAAACAACCACATAATCACAACTAATTAACATTAAAAATAACAACTAGATCAACATAACAATGGGGCTGTTTAGCGCTGGTTTTAGGGTTCAAGGAGGGTGAGAAAATTCTGATTTTAAGCTCATTTAGATGGTTCGATACATAGGTAATATAATAGAGAGGAAAACCTAGCAATTTGACAAAGTTTAGAAACAACAATCAAGCTCACAAGGGGAGGGGACTGTCGCGAATTCCAGCAGCAAAACAGAGGAAAAAAAAGTTTTTCTTACTTGGATGATGATGAGAATGAAGATCTAAGTTGAGGTGGTGATTTGCTACAAGTTTGATGAAGGAAGTTAGTTGAAAAACTCAATGGAAGTGGAGGTTTTTGGCCATGGAAGTCATAAACTCTTGGAGAAGAAGAAAGGAAATCAAGAGAGCAAAAGAGGTGGGGGTTCACGCTGGGAGTTCAGAATGTGGGGGGTTCTTCACCTCTTTTTCACTTAAGTAATCTATTAAAAATACTAGTAAGTAATAAAAACATTTTAAGTAATAGTTTTTAATTAAAAACCACACACATGTGACTAAAAAAAAAACTTTATTAGGTACCAATCCCATCACTCCCTCAACTCACCTAATCTCACTTCCCTCAATGCTACCCTCTAATCTAGAGTCTTAAAATTTAAAAACGCGGTGACGAGAAACCGAAAAACCGAACACTTTCTCGTCTGAAAATTCCCAGAAAATTAATTCGCGAGGAATTAATTCTTCGCGTGATAATATTATTTTATAAATAATAAAAATACAATAATTACTCAAAACACTTAAAACAAGTTACGATTTCGATTTTCATCGAAATCGAGGCTCATTTTAAATTTTATCTGCGGCAGAAACTGCCCGGCGATTTGAAACGCGACGAAACTTCGTTAGAATTTTTCGACGATATTCAAACCGTGAATTAATATAAAATATTAATTCTCAAATATAGTTTGATCTTGATTTAATTAATTCACTTACTCAGAGAACAAGAAATTGCTTTATTACAGCGTAAATACGACAAATTACACTAAATAACGCTAATTAACGTATCGCGAAAATATGGGTGTTACATGGTGGTCATTCAGGGTAGAAAATTTGTTGCTAATTTGGTCTGTTTATCGTTAAAGGGTCTAGATATTATTCTCGGGATGGATTGGTTGTCTTACCACGATGTCCTCTTGGACTGTGCCCGAAAAGCAATAATTTTTCCCGATCTTGGAGTCTCTAATTATCTTTCTGCTGAACATATCGGAGTTTCCTTGAAAAAGGGGACTAGGGAATACATGTATCTGGCTAGTTCAGGAGTTTCTCAAGAGATCGAGTTAAAGAAAGTTCCTGTAGTGTGTGACTTCTTAGATGTTTCTCCTGAAGACGTACCAGGGTTACCACCGGCAAGAGAGATAGAGTTTTCCATCGATTTACTCCCAGGAACAGGGCCGATTTCGAACGCGCCATATCGGATGTCACCAGTAGAGATGAAAGAGATGAAGTCTCAGATTGAGCACTTGGAGTCGAAGCAGTTCATACGACCGAGTGTATCACCATGGGGAGCTTCAATGTTACTGGTGAAGAAGAAGGATGGACGATCAAGATTGTGCATAGATTATCGTCAACTCAACAAGGTTACTGTCAAGAATTGGTATCCGTTACCGCGTATCGATGACTTGATGGATCAACTACGAGGAGCCGCGATATTTTCTAAGATTGACTTGAAGTCTGGCTACCATCAGATTCGAGTGAAGGAAGAGGATATCCCTAAGACAGCATTCAGGACGAGGTATGGTCACTACGAGTACCTAGTGATGCCATTCGGAGTGATGAACACGCTAGCAGTGTTTATGGACTACATGAACAGAATCTTTCACCCATTCTTGGACGGTTCGTGGTGGTGTTTATAGATGATATCCTGATTTATTCGTGGATCAAAGAAGAGCACGAAGAGCACCTACGCCTAGTATTACAGATACTGAGGGAAAAACAACTCTACGCTAACCTTTCCAAGTGTGAGTTCTGGCTTGAAGAGGTGAATTTTCTCGGACATGTGATAACCAAGGACGGGATAGCTGTGGATCCAGCCAAGATTGAAGCTATGTTAGCATGGAAACAGCCGAAGACCGTAACAGATATCAGAAGCTTTGTTGGCTTAGCAGGATACTACCGAAGATTTATTAAAGGTTTCTCGAAGATCGTAGCACTGCTTACACGACTTACGAGGAAGGATCAACCATTCGCTTAGATCGAAGAGTGTGAATCCAGTTTCCAGAGGCTGAAGGAACTTTTGACGATAGCACCTGTGTTAATCTTGCCTCAACCTGAAGAACCTTACGAGGTTTACTGCGACGCTTCACACCAGGGTTTAGGATACGTGTTGATGCAACATAGGAAAGTCATGGCTTATGTGTCGAGACAGCTTAAGATTCACGAGAGGAACTATCCTACGCATGATTTGGAACTTGTTGCGGTTGTTTTTGCATTAAATATTTGGAGGCACTACCTGTATGGGAGTATGTTCACTGTGTACAGCGATCACAAGAGCTTGAAGTACTTGTTTGATCAGAAGGAGCTCAACATGTGACAACAAAGATGGACGGAATTTCTGAAGGACTACGACTTCACTTTAGAATATCATCCAGGGAAGGCGAACGTGGTAGCAGATGCACTGAGCAGGAAGAGCGTCTTAGCTTCAGCAATGATGATCAAGGAGATTGAGATGCTAGAGAAGTTTCGAGACTTGACGCTGAACGTAGAAGTGTCACCGGGGAAGCTGAAGTTTGGTATGCTCACTATTTCTAACAGATTATTGGACGAGATCAGAGACTAGCAAGCTAATGACAAGCTATTACAAGAGAAGGTTGAGCTGGTAGCACGAGGGAAAGCGACAGAATTCAAGATTGGAGTGACAACATTCTGAGATGCAACGGACGCGTGTGCATGCCTAACATGGCTGACCTAAGGAAGTTGATTCTCAACGAGGCGCACAAGAGCGGATTGAGTATTCACCCGGGAGTTACGAAGATGTATCAAGATCTGAAGAAGCACTTTTGGTGGCCCGGGATGAAGAAACAAGTGCAGATTATGTAGCTTCCTGTCTGACTTGCCAGAAAGTGAAAGTGGAACATCAGCGACCGACAGGGATGCTACATTCACTTGACGTACCAGTGTGGAAGTGGGATAGCATTTCTATGGATTTTGTCGTGGGATTGCCAAGAACGCAGAGGAAGAATGACTCGATTTGAGTAATCGTCAACTGATTGACCAAATCTGCACAAGATCGACATACAACGTGGAGAAGCTGACCGAGATCTACGTCGTGGAGATTGTGTGACTGCATGGCATGCCTTCTTTTATTATTTTTGACCGAGATCCGAAGTTTACGTCTCATTTTTGGAGGGCATTACAAGAAGCGATGGGAACTAAGCTACAGCTTAGCTCAGCATATCATCCCTAGACCGACAGTCAGACCGAGAGAACGATTCAATCACTCGAAGATTTGCTGAGAGCATGCACGTTGGATCACAGAGGAAGTTGGGACGATGACTTACCGCTAGCAGAGTTCACCTACAACAACAGTTATCACGCAAGCATTGGTATGACACCTTACGAAGCGCTGTAAGGACGTAAATGTCAGAAGCCTCTTTGTTGGTACTAGGATGGTGAGAGCTCTGTTGTGGGACCGGACATGATTCAGCAGACTACCAAGAAGATCCGACTGATCAAAGATAGGATACGGATGTCTCAGAGTCGACAGAAGAGTTATGCAGACCAAGGTCACCGACCGTTAGAGTTTGAGGAGGGAGAGCATGTATTCCTCCGAGTTACACCTACTACTGGAGTTGGTCGAGCGATCAAATCCAAAAAGCTTAGTCCTAAGTTCATTGGACCCTACCAAATTCTTTGTCGTATTGGTCCAGTGGCATATCAGATTGCTTTGCCACCTTTCTTGTCAAACATTCACGACGTCTTTCATGTCTCACAGTTGCAGAAATATGTTTATGACCCTTCTCATGTTATCGAACTGGATGTGTTTCAACTGAAGAACAACTTATCATTTGAAGTATCCCCTGCAAGGATTGTTGATCGGAAGACTAAACAGTTAAGGAACAAAGAGATTCAACTTGTCAAGGTCGTGTGGGATCAGAAGACTGGGGATGCAACATGGGAATTGGAAGAGAAGAAGAAGAACCAGTATCCAGAACTTTTTCGCGGTATGTATCTTACCCGTAGTTTCGAGGATGATACAATTTTTAGAGGGGAAGTATTGTAACACCCATATTTTTACGATACATTAATTAGCGTTATTATAGTGTATTTCTGTCGTATTTATGCTATAATAAGCAATTTCTTGTTCTCTAAGTAAGTGATTTAAATAAATCAAGAGCAAATTATAATTGAGAGTCAATACTTTATATTAATTCATAGTTCGAATATTGTCAGAAAATTCTAACGAAGTTTCGTCACGTTTTGAATCATCGGGCAGTTTTGTCGCAGGTAAAATTTTAAATGAACCTCGAATTCGATGAAAATCGAATCGTAACTTGTAGTGATTATTTTTGAGTGTTTGAAACGAGATATAGGGAGTAATAGTTATTATTAATTTAGGGTCTTTCTCTTAATGTTTGAATTCTGTCGTAAAACGCTAAATTTGAACTATAGAGCAAGTTTTGACTAAAACCTGCCCAAACGTGATCCAAATTTTATGAAATTTGAGATCTAAGCATTTTCCAATATTTATGATTTATGGTAATTTTTCTGGAATTTTTGGGCATATAGCGTCTTAGCTCGTAAATCGAGAAAGTGACATTCACAGAAATATTTCTAATATTTTTGTGGACATTTTGGTTGATTAATAATTTTTGATTATAAAACAATTTATTAGATTTATTTTTGGAGATTTGGTTATTAAAACCCTAACATACGCGTAACGCCGTGCACCCGATTGATCGATAACGCGACGAAACGAAGCCACGAGCTAGGGGGATGTATGGCGGCTGCAGCTGGACCAATAGGATGCAAGCCACATGATTGTAGCACACCATTTGAAATGAAGCCTTTTGATTGGTTAAGGAAGTAATGGGTAGTTAGTTTTATTGGTTAGTTTGTAATTAACTAGTTAAACCCCAACTAATTAAACAAATTTCCTTCCCTTCCTATCCCCATCTATTTCGTGGTCCCTTAGCTGATTTAGACTTCATCTTGATCATTTCTCCATTGTTGGAGAAGTTAGAAAAAAATCTTGAGAGAAAAAGTGTGTGTTCTTGAGGGAAACTTAGTGATTTAGTATGAAATCTTGATCCTTTCTTCTTCCTCCTTGATCCAATCACCATCATCCTTGTGGGTAAGCTTCCTAACTTATTTTCCATTATCATGCTGCCATGGATGAAGTTCTTCATGGTTTAGCGTTGTTTTGCTTAGAAATTGTTAGATCATGATAGATTAGCTTGCTTACCTTTTAGATCTACCAATTTCCTCCATGACTAAGCTTGTTTAATGTATTTAAAAATTCTGAAATCCCTAGATCTGGAAGTGGCTGAACCTATGGGGCTGTTATAAGCCTTGATTTTCAATTATTTTGTTGTTTAGGAGTTAGATCTTGAAGGGTTATAGGTGGTGTGTTTGGAAACTAGTCATATGTGTATGTTTTACAAGTTTTGGAAAAATAAATTTTGTTGTTTTGGGGGCTGGAAGTCGTGGCCTCTAAGCGGGTTTTAAGGGATTTTTTAACTTGATTTAAAGTATGTTAAGTGTTAGGAAAGTTGGTTTGAGATGTAAAGATTTAAGGGTAAGGAAATGATATGTTTTGGAAATGAAAAGTTGAAAATTTTGGGAATTGTTTTAGGGTACCAAGTCGTGGCCCTTATGTTATCCTTAAGCATTGTTTTAAGTTGTTTTATGCCTTAAAAATGTTGTTAAAAGTTGATCAAGAATTTTGTTTAGCAAATCAATTCAAAGATGTTTGATTTTTGGAAAAGGTTTAGTCTATGTTTCAAATATTGTCTTGAATTTATAACTAACTTACTTCTATAATTTTCATAGCATGTTTTATGGTTTTAAAAGTAGTTCAAATTTAGCAAAACACTATTCATTTAGTAAAAACACTATTTCAATTGGTAAGAATTGATTTAAGCTTTACTAAGTATGTAGAGTTAATAAAAGTTTTAAAACTTGCTTGGCTTGAACTTGTAACATGGTACAAGATTAGGTGTGATCTAATTAGGGTTAAGTTAGCAAGATTTTAGGCCTTTTTGGACCTAAAACCGTGGCTGACCTAGAGTCATAGGACTTAGGTTTTTGGTTCTAATTTTGTTAAGGTTGTATTGTTAAGGTTCGAGTGAGGTACGTTTCAGAAATGCGTTGGAAATTCCTTATCTAAAGCTTGTTCGAGGTAAGGGCGCTTCACATTCTAAGTGTTACTGTTTTATGTACTTATGCATAAGGGCGCTTCACATTCTAAGTGTTACTGTTTTATGTACTTATGCGTAAGGGCAACTCTTAGATATTGCTTAGGTACTTAACTTTTATGTTTCAAAGCGAAGAAGTCTGAGAACCTCAGGGTTCGAAGTGAAGGTCTTGTACCCCTTCGATTTTATTACCTAATGCATGCTCTGAGTCATCCGTAGGCTTGCCAAAAGTGGTCGGTTTCCTGACCCCAACCCCCCACACTTGTATGAATTACCTCTTTGCTAACTCCACTGAGTTGCAGAGGGATGAATTATGTTGTCGATGTCGTTTCTTGATGTGTTGTGATTTGATTACGTTGATTGCTTATATTGTTGAACTGAGTTGCATTGTATTGAGCTTTTCATGAATATTTTTGATATGCAGTTGAATAAGTATTCGTGTTGCTTCTTGAATGATCGTATGCAGCGATTTATTCATTCCTGTGAGAGAGTCGTGTCGTTACGTTTTTGAGCTTCGACCCGGATAACTTAGGGTGCTAGGACCCCCTTGTTTTTCGGCAGCCTAGCTGGACGTCGTAGCGTTAAGGAACCGGAGCTAAATGTCCTAGGGTGGTCGTGGAGCCCAAAGCTACGGCTGGTATTCAGTGGATGGATCGGCGTTACATTCCAGAATTGTCGAAAGTGTCTCGAGAGAGAGTTTGAGTCGCGCTTTGAGAACTGTATATTTTGTTGCCTCTTGCTTTATGATTTGCTATTTCTATGTTTATTTGAGAAGTTTACCCTTTCCCGTGGTTCCTTCAATCAATGATGGCAACCCAGACGATGGCGAGGATGCGGAGAACCCGATGGCGGATGAAGACAAAGAGGACCCCTCCAAGGATCTGGGCAACGACTTTTAGCTGTTGTGACTGACTGTTTGCATGATCGTATTTTGGATGACTGTAGGATTTGTTTATAGTGTACAGTTGTTATGGTGACCAGTCGGACTTTTGGTGTTGTCCTATGTGTACTGCAGGGTAGACTGGTGGCATACTTTTGGAGCAGCCCCCTGCGTGAGTGTCTGTCGGAAGTACCCCTGGGGTATGATTGTCCTCACGAGGATTCTCATGCTTTAGGTGTATTCTCTTGTATATATTTCTGCACTGCTTTTATTTTATACGCACTGCTTATGATGACTTGCTTATATATGTGGATGTATTTGCAGTGCATGTGTCTTGTGTCCTAGATTGCACCATGTTTCCAAATGTTGTGGCTACTCTGTGTGCTTGGCGGATACTGTAGTTGTTTTTTTTTTAAATGTACCGCATTTTCTGAAGGATATAAAAGCACTGTTTTAAAAGTGTGTTGCATATAGGTTTGGTGCTAGTTTAGTAGTGGTCTAAAAACGAGTCGTTACAGAGCAGGTACCCAAGGACGTGTCTATACCTTAAGTGGCAAGAAGGAAAAAGGTGTGGAAAATCTGATTAAATGTACATGCCTTCTACATGATAATCCTTTGGTCGTTTTGTATGACTTTGGTGCCACACACTCTTTCATTTCTGGTAAGTGCGCCCAGAGGTTAGGATTGTATCTTTCTTTTTTATCCTTTCAGTTGATTGTTGAAATACCAGCGGAAGGTAGTATTTCTACTTCGTTGATTTACAAGAATTATCCTCTCGTAATTCAAGGAAGGATGTTTTCAGTCAATTTGGTTTGTTTACCCTTGAAATGGATGAATATAATCTTAGGTATGGATTAGCTTTCAGCCAACCAATTTGTTTTGAATTGTTTTTCCAAAACCATTGAGTTTCCATCTGTACAGTCCATTATTAACCAAATGTGTCTAGAAGAGATGGCCAATGTATCCTAGTTGAACCAATACCTAGTAGAAGGACGCTTAGGATACATCTCGATGCTCTCTTCAACCACAGAGGTTGGGTTAGACTTGACCACCATCCCAATGATTAATGAATTCCTGGATGTGTTTCCGGACGAGATTAATTCATTACCTCTAGAGAGAGAAGTAGAGTTTTCTATAGAATTAGTTCCAGGAGTAGGACTAATTTCTATAGCCCCTTATAGGATGTCACCTTTAGAATTGCCAGAGTTTAAAGTTCAATTAGAGGATCTAATAGCTAAGTGATTCATTAGGCCTAGTGCTTCACCATGGGGAGCACCCGTTCTCCTAGTGAAGAAAAGAGATGGTAGTATGCATCTATGTATAGACTACCGGCACTCAATAAGGTCTCCATTAAGAATTAGTATCCTCTCCCTAGGATAGTGACCTGTTAGACCAACTAGAGGGGCTTCGACATTCTCTAAGGTTGATCTGAGGTCGGGATACCACCAAATTCGAGTCAAGGCTGAGGATGTGCCAAAAGTCGTGTTTAGGATACGGTATGGCCATTATGAGTATGTTGTCATGCTTTTTGGTTTGACAAATGCTCCAGCTATTTTCATGGATTATATGAACATAATTTTCAGACCTTACCTTGACCGATTTGTTGTGGTATTCATAGATAACATCCTTGTGTATTCTAGGAACCCTCACGAACATGAAGAACATCTTAGGATTGTCTTAAGCACACTTACGGAGAACCATCTGTTTGCAAAGACAAAAAAGTGTGAGTTTTGGCTCACAGAGGTCAAGTTTTTAGGACACGTCATTTCCCAAGAGGGAGTGGCTGTTGATCCCAGTAAAGTAGAGGTTGTTCTCAAGTGGAAGTGACCGACTACGATTACGAAAGTTAGGAGTTTCATAGGAATGGCTGGATATTATCACAAGTTCATAGAACGATTTTCCCAGTTAGTTCTTCCTTTGACCCGGTTAACCTGAAAAGGACAACCATGTGGGATAAGAGCTGTGAGAACAGTTTCTTGGACCTCAAACTCCGGATGACCAGTGCACTGGTTTTGATTATCCCGACCCGACCTTAGGTTTTAAGGTTTATAGCGATGCTTCTGGTAAAGGTCTGGGTTATGTTCTCATGCAGAATGGGCAAGCAATAGCCTATGCGTCTAGATAGTTAAAGCCCCACAAGGAAAACTATCCAACTCATGACTTAGAGCTAGTAGCTATAGTTTTTGCCCTGAAAATCTGGCGGCATTATTTATATGGTGCCCGATTTGAGATATCAGTGATCATAAAAGTTTGAAATATCTATTTGATCAAAAAGTGCTAAATATGAGGTAAAGGAGGTGGGTGGAATTCCTCAAGACTATGATTTTGAGTTAAAGTATCACCCGGGCAAGGCGAATGTAGTCGCCAACGCCTTAAGCAGAAAATCTCTTTACGTCTCTTCAATGATGGTTAAAGATATAGAGTTGTTGGAATCCTTTAGGGATTTAAACTTAGGGATGTATTCCATGGGGAAAAGCCTAATAGTGAGCCATGTGGAAATGATTTATGGTTTTGAGAGCAAATTAGGTATGCCCAAATCCAAGATTGGGAATTGCAAGCTAGGAGACACCAAGTCGGATTCTCCGAAGCTAGTGATGGTGTTATCCTCTTTCATCAAAGGATTTTGTATACCTAACGATAAAGCAATCAAGAATCAAATTCTTGAAGAAGCCCACAAGAGTGGATTCTCGGTACACCCTGGTTCTACTAAGATGTACCACGACCTTAGGCAAAGGCACTGGTGGCCGAGAATGAGTAATGATGTAGGTGAGTTTGGAGCACGGTGCTTGGTCTGTTAGAAAACCAAGATAGAGCATCATAGACCGTCAAGTCCCCTCGCTAAGATCTATATTAAAGAGATTGTTAGACTCCATGGAGTACCCACTAGCATTGTCTCTGATAGGGATCCTAAGTTTACCTCCCGATTTTTGAAGCATTTCTAGCAAGTCTTAGGGGCTAGATTGAGTCTTAGCACTGCTTATCATCCACAGACGGATGGAGAGACGAAGAGAATTATCCAAACCCTAGAGGATATGCTTAAAGCTTGTGTGCTAGATAATGGTGGAAGTTGGGATGAGCATCTAGCTGTCATTAAGTTTGCTTATAACAACAGCTACTATTCTAGCATAAACATGGCACCGTATGAGGCACTCTACAGTCGCCAGCGTAGAACCCCTCTATGTTGGTTTGAGGTAGGAGAAAAGAGATTATTAGGACCAGACCTAATCCAGGAAACCACTGATCAGATCAGAAAAATTAGGGATAAGCTAAAAACTGCTCAGAGTCGGCAGAAAAGCTACGACAATAGGAGGAGGAAACCTCTTGAGTTTGCAAAGGGAGAGCATGTGTTCCTAAAGGTCACTCTTATGATAGGTATTAGTAGGGCACTGCAAGCCAAAAAGTTGTGTCCTCGTTACATCGGTCCTTTCGAAATCCTTGAAAGAGTCAGTTATGTTGCCTACCAAATTGCTCTGCCTCCATCTTTGTCAAGTCTGCACAATGTTTTTCATGTCTCTCAGCTTATAAAGTAGATCCTTGATCCTTATTAACCCTTGGATCTTGAGTCGGTACACCTGAGATCAGATTTGACATACCAGTTTATACTAGTACAAGTTGTAGACCGCAACATCAAGAAACTAAGAAACAAGAATGTTTCCTTGGTGAAGGTCATCTGGGAAGGGTCCACTCCCGAGGAGGCTACTTGGAGATCGAAGCGGAGATGCGAGATCAATACCCATACTTGTTTCAATAGGTATGTGCTTTGCCTAGTTTTTGAGGACAAAAACTTTTAAAAGGTGGGTTGTAGTGTAACACCCCGCCTAATTTAATTATTTAGCTTTATTAATTTAGAAATTTATATGTTTTGAATTATTATTTGAGTAATTAAATTGGGTGGTATTTATTAATATAGGGGGGTATGTAGTAATAGTATTATGAGATTTTAAGTTAAAAGGAAGAATAATATAGTACGTTATCTTAATATGAGAAGGGCAAAATGGTCCAATTTGGGTGAAGACCCATTTTCTTTCCCTTTCTTTCCCTCCCTCACGCCAGCTCTGCCTCACTTTTCCTTGCTCTTTCGTTTTTGTGTTCTGCAGCAAAAGAAAGAAGGAAAAAGAAAAGAAGGAAGGAGAAGAAGAAAAGGGGTGCTAGGGCTCGAGGGATTTGAGAGAAAATAGTGAGAATTTATCATTATTAGCCAAGAAGAGAAGATTAAGAGCTCAATCTTGGGTATTTTCAGAAACTTGAAGCTTGCCCTAAGTGAAGAGGAAGAAGAGAACGTGAAGAAGAAGAGGATAAGGTGAAGGAGATCAAAGCTCCACACTTCATAGCTCAAGATCTTGGATAGATGTGAGTTCTTCTCACTTAGAGGTTGGGCAACCATAAGTCCCACCATTTAGGGTTTCCATTTTCCTTTGTGTTGTTGTGTGTTTTCTTGGCTTCAAAGTGTGCGTTAGGTAAATGCATGAGAACAGATACGGGGTCCATGAGTAGATGATGATTTTGATGATGTGTTCAATTATGTTGTAATGTGATTTTGATGTGTCATTAGTTGCCCTTTTCTTGTGTATGAGTTTTATGCTTGATTTTGAGTCTCAATCTTGATTGTTTTTTGTTTGGATTGAGGAAAAATAAGGTTGAAGTTGGGAGAAAGCATAAAACATGCAAATCTGTACAATTCTGTAGGTCTGCGCGTGACACGCCTCACAGGCGCTTGCGATGCGCGGACAAACAGAGGCAGAAACAAGAAATGTGTGTGACGCGCGTACGGAGGCGTGCGGTGTGCGAGAAGAAGTACCAACAGTCATAAGTAAATTTCTGCAATACGTGTGATGTGCACCATGGCGCGCTGGAGCGCGCTAGTTTATACAGAAAAGTGTCATTTTCAATTTTAAGGGCCTTTAAGGCCATGAATACTTGTTTTTAGGGTTCTAAATCCTAGTGGATAAAAAGGATATCCTTGGATTCCCTTAGAGAAGTTATTAGAACATAAGTTGGTTTGAAAGTTTAGAGATTAAAGTATTAGGGCTATTGAATTTATAATGGTTCTAATAAGATAGGTCTGCAATTTGGGGTAAAGCCCAGTGGCCAAGACCCAGTGGTAAATCCCCTAGTTGTAAAGCCTAGTAATAAATCCTTGGTTGTGCAAATAGTTGGATAGTGCAGGGTAAAGCCCCGTGGTAAATCCTAAAGTGGTAAAGCCCAGCGGTAAATCCTTGACTATTACGAAATAATATGAAATTGTCATATTTTTTTAATGTTTATAATGAAACATTATTGTGTTTATGGCAAGCATTAGTGAGGGGTCCGTGAAGGACTCACTGAGATTTTATAATCTCACCATTTCCTTTATTTGTTTCAGATAAGTAGGTATTGGATGAGGAGGGATAGATGATGCTAAATGCTTGTAGCTTCTAGTTAAAGTTATTTTATCAGTGTAACTTGACTTCTTTTGTATTAAGGACAAAGTTAGTCTTGTATTTTGTATTTCCTAGGCTTTGGACTTGGATGGTGTTGTAATTCTAATACTTAGACTTATGACATAGATTAAACGTTTAGACTTGTATTTATCTAATTAAGTTTAAATTTTTTAGTAATTCATGTGCTTTAATGTAAATTGTCTTATTTCAATTATTATTGGAGTACGGGCGTTACACCAAATGTCCTTTATCAACTCCGGATGCGCCTCCACCATCTCTTGCATCAACTACCGAAAGTCCACGTAAGGGTCTGGCGAGTACGTCGGCACCGCCACACTCCCGTTCAAGATCACCTTCCCTTGACGTTGGACTTATTCGCCGACGTCGGCACGACGGCTTTCAACAACGAGGACAAGGACGAGGAAGACGGTGGAGTGAAACCGGTGTCAGTGTTGGTGGATTCAACTATGGAGTTGGAGCAGCCAGGAGAGGAGGAGGAGAAGCGGTTAGAGGCGAAGGCGGTGGCAAAGTCGACGGTTCGGGGTTCGGGTTCGGGTTCAAATGGGTAAGGAGAGGAGGTGTGGTGGTCGTAGAGAGTGTTGAAGTTCTTGATCATGGTTGATGACGTGGCGGTAGCAGTAGAGAGTCATGGACGGTTGTGATCGACTTCGTGTTATTGAAGAAGGGATGAGGAAGTAGAGGAGCTTGTGGTTACAGTAGGAGGAGATTCGGGAGCAAAGGGCTGCGTGAAATTTGAGAAACATAGGTTGAGGCGTATGAGATTGTTTCAGCATGTTTGGCATAGTTGTTGGTACGTTTGGGTTAGGTTTCAGGGAATTTAGGGGAATATTTTGGATTATGGTTATGTTAATTTTGGGTTTATTATGTTTAGTTTGTGATAATTAGGGATCAATGATATAAAAGTAAATAATTTGGGTTAATTAGGGAATAATTAGTTAAAATAATATAAGTTCGGTTAAAATGATATAAATTAGGTGACTCACACATGACAGGTCAGTAAAAAATACACGTGGCAACTGCCAGCTGGAGCTCCGTTTGCCAGGTTAGTAAAAAATACACTATCCTAGAGCGACACGTTATTATTGCCGTTTCTTCCTCTCCTAGATTTAAAATTAAAATATTTGGTTCTATATTAGCGAGAACTTAACAGCAGGGACTAATTTTGGTAATGGGAAATTTTAGGGGGATCAAAGTTGGAAGAAAAATTTTATAGGGACTAAAAACAAAAAATATAAATTTTATAGGGACGAAAAATATATTTAACCCGATTAATATTTTAGAACACACCAGACAAAATTGAAACAAAAAATTATATAAAGGCTTAAACCTCGACATTAAGATAAATCACCAAAAACTAACGAATGTTGGTCCAATAGGTAAGGATTTGACTCATATTTGAAAAGGACGTGGGTTCAAATCCCGCTGCCAATGTGAGAACCTCGTTGGTGGGAGAACCTCATTGGCGGGTAATATGTAAGTACACTTGTAAGCGCTCTTTGAGCCTTGAGGCTTTCTTTGACCCTAGTAAACCCGTGACCCAACTCACTTAAACTTTTATTTATAAAAATAAAAAAGATAAATGACCAAAATAATTTATTATTTCTTGTCAAAAAATTTTATTTTAAAAATAGAATAATTCTACCGGTTACTATCTCCGTTCCTTTTTAGATGTCGTTTAAGGTTGTTTTATACAAACTAATAAAACTAAGGCTTTCTTCGACCCTAGTGAGCCCCTGATCCAACTCATTTAAACTTTTATTTATTAAAAAAAAGATAAATGACCAAAATAATTTATTATTTCTTGTCAAAAAAATATTTTAAAAATAAAAATTGAAATAGAATAATTCTAACTATTTCTACCTCCGTTCCTTTTTAGATGTCGTTTAAGGTTGTTTTACACAAACCAATGAAACTAATAAATTTTGTTGCTCTTGATGAAAATATTGACTTTTTTCCTATGATATCCTTGACTATTTATTACGCAATTACACTTATTTCTCTCTCTACAATAAATAGTTAAGGGTATAATTGGTAAAAAAGTAATTAATGTTATCTTGAACTTTGAGAACGATAGATAAATAGTAAGAAAACTTCTCCAAAAAATTGACAAGTAAAACGGAACAGAGTGAGTATTTATTATTTTAAAATAGAACAAAATTGAAATAGAATAATTCTACTTATTATTTATTATTTTAAGATCAAAATAATTATATTTTTATTGAATAGTTAATTATTTTACCAATAGAAGTCTACACATGATATTTACCAAAAAAAATAATAATAATAAGTCTCCGCATGACGTAGCTGTGTTAGTTGATGCATGAAGTCCTAGGGAAAAAGGTGGGGGCAAGTGAGAACTTGGAGGAAATGGTTAGGAAGAGATAAAAACTAGGTTTACTTATTTACCCCAAGTGTATCCATACACTACTAAAGAAGTGGTCCACGCTAGACGAAACCTTTGTTTGTTTGGTGCATAGGGATTGCAACAAAGTATTGACACCCAAAATTATCACAATAACACCTCAACCAACTTTGTGTAGTAAGGGAATGAAGAGGAAAAAAAAGGGAGACCTATCATGGTTCCATCCTTCTTTAACTGGATATTATTCTGAAATTGATTACTTTTTTTTTCCTTACTTTCTTACTGGATATTATTTCACTGCATAGCCTTTCACCCTTTAATCTAATCCTTTTTTTTTTCCTTCTTTTATATTTCTTATTGGAGAAGTTGTCTCCATGTGTTAACTAGAAGTTGCATATAACTCATCTTCAATTCAATTTAAGTGAGAGGTGTTTGGAGTATGACATGACATATACTATATTTTTGCTTTTAACATGTGTCACCTTAATAGCATCCTTTAATTTGTTTTCTGAGATGATTAGTATACTACTGGAGTCGTGGCTGAAGCTGAGTTGGGTTACAAGTATGCAGTCAACTCATTATATTGTTTTGGGCAAGTTCCACCATGAACAAGTGTCATGAGTAGTACCATGGTGCACAATGAAGTTTTATCATTGGATTAACTTATTCCTTTCATCTTTATCATAGACTAGCGGCACTGTATCATATTCCTCCCCCCTTTCTCTTTTTTTCCCTCTGCCTCCATTGTCGCCCCTCTTTCTTCTCCCCCTCTCTCCACCCCTTTTTCCCCTTTCAACCAATACAGCATCTCAAAATGGTGGCAAAAACCTCAATGCACTCTGGGCTTGACAATCTTCAGAGCCGTTATCTTGAAACTTCATCCCACCCTCACATCCCCGACGGAAATAGAACAACAGAGTTTACGGCTTCATTTATTCTTTAGTAAAATAAAAAAAAATAAGAATCAAAAGAGAAAGAAGAGAAGGAAAAAAAAACGATGAATCAGCGCTCACCAGTGGCATCGATGCCACCTTCCTTCGATTTGGGAATTTTTTTTTACCCCAAAAACAAAGGCACAAACTAGTAAAAAAGAAAGAAAGTACAAGCAGATCGGAGAAGTAAACATGTGGAATGTGACAGAGAGGCAAAATACAAGCAGATCGGAGAAGTAAACATGGGGAATAAGCTTACCTCGCCAGAAAACGTGGACCATCGAGCCGGCGTTCGTGACTAGAAGGGATGCGCGCAAGAGAAGAGATGTGCACCGAAAAACATGGTCCGTGGCGCCGGCATTCGTGAGGAGAACCGTGATCTGTGGAAACTTGGTTGCCGGCGGAGAAGCAAGGAGGCAGAAGCCAGATAAGAGAGGGTCGCGAGATTGAGAAAGGAGAGGGACAGTGCGATGGAGAAAGAAGAGGGAGAAATGAGAGTGTGTGATACAGTGTGGATGACTCATGGTGACATTTGGTAGGCTACTTGGTCTAATGGTAAACATTACTTGTGCATGGTGGTGTTACCCACCATGCTTGTTCACCCTAAAACTTGTCTTTTGTTTTCGAGGTAAAGTATTTGTTAGTCTGTGTACCGAGACATTGGAGGATACAAGTATGCAGTAAACTCATCATATCTGGATAAAGCATGAATGGAGACATTAAGAAAGGAAATGGAAGTTAAGAGAATAATCATCTGGATTTTATTAAATTTATTTTTGCCCCATATAAAAATAAGCATTGTCCCATAAGATAATTTTTTAAAAAAAAGAATAAATTAGTACTAATTTTATCACTTTCTTCTGATTTTTAATATTATTCTAACATTAAACACACATTGTGACACAAACACATTTGTTGATGCTGGGAATGGTAGGGCTCTCCTCCTCCTGGGATTGGGTGCTCCCTCTTCCAGAGTCCGACGAAGGGAGGTGGTACCTGCAAAGACACTCCGATGCCTAAGTTAGATCAGGCTTTGGAGGAGAGCGTGAGAATGTATTAGGGTTGAGAGTAAGTAGAGAATAATCAAACCTGGGGGGACCAGCCCCCTTTATATAGTGGAGTTGCGTAGAAGGAAGGTCAACCACCGATCCGATTTCTGCGCGCGGCAATTCCTCCCTGACAATTCGGGGATTTGCTTATCTCTTCCTGATATTTCGCGTCTGCCAAGTCCGTTATGCGCCGGCTACGTGATCTTCAATCTTTAGGGTGACAACGGCCCCAAGTGTTGTCTCATGCATGCTCCTTTCTAGAAGGTTCGTGAGTCCCGAGTTAGCTCGACCCTCCCTTGCTCGGTGTTATCATCGGGATAGTCGTACCGGAAGTCGGGTCTGGCGTGCCTCAGGTCGGTGGCAACTCGTCAAGCTCGGAGAAGCAGGAACCGAGCTAATCTCCCCCGGTCGGCGGGCGCACTAGCACTCGGCTCGGGACCGGTCCGTAACACAAGCCCCCTAGACTCTTCGCGCGAAAGGGCGGAGGGTCTATCCAATGTCCTTGGGTCGGTATCCGAGTCGAGTCACTGAGGTCGGGGGCGTGTCCCAGAAGCTTGTTTGCCTGGGGGGCCACGCTCCACGTGTCACGCTTTTACTCGGCATTCTGCCACGTGATGGGACTCAGATGAGACGTTCACTCAACCGTTCCTCTTCTCACCGTCGATCATCTGACGCAATCCGGATCGCTAGATCTTCACTTGGTTCCGCAGATGGAGGGTTCGGATTAATTTGCCCCTTCATCTCCCTTCCGCGGGGGTTATAAAGCCGCCCCTTCTCCTTCCTTCTCTCTTCTTCTTCGTTTTGCTTTCCGTGAACGCTCCGTCTGCTATCTTCCCTGCGTCTGTATCCCGAATGGCTCTCACCCTCATTCCTTCGCATTTCCTGGTAGGTCCCGCTACTGTTCTTCGTTAATGGATTTCTCCTCTTCTTCTCGTCGTCCCCCTTCTCCCATACCTTTGAGTTCTGAGAGTGGCTCGTCGTCTGAAACGACGAGCACGTCTTTTGACCTTTCTACGCCACCCTACGCCGGAGGCTCTGGCCACCAGGGGCTACCGTCCGACGGTGGTCGCGGCCCAGTGCCTCTCCAGGTGGTTCCTCCCACCTCCTGGGTTCCAGCCTCTCCCCCCTCTGCGCCCGTTCCCTCGTACTCACTTCATAAGGGGGCGAATGCCGAGTGGGAGATAATAGGTCTCCCTACGCCTAGGTGCACCCAGATGTACTCGGGGTGGCTTCCAACATTTTTTCAGACACTGGGGTGGTCGCCCTTCGATCTAGTGTGTCATTTACGCCGAACCGGGATGGAGACGAGGAGGTAACTTGCCTCCCCTGCTCTCCTGACGACCGAGTATGTTTTAACAAGGGCGAGTCTAGCTCCCCCGACTTTTGTTTCTTCTACAAAACTTTCTTTACGCGAATTGGCCTCCGTTTTCCCTTAAGTATGTTCGAGTGCGAGGTCCTCCAATGGCTGGACGCGGCCCCTTCGCAACTACACCCCAACAGCTGGGCTTTCGTTCGAGCCTTTGAGCTCGTGTCAGAGTATTTTGGGGTTACCCCCTCTGCTGCTCTCTTCTTCAGTTTTTTCCAGCTCAGACTTGGTAAGCAGCTTAAGTGGTGTTCGCTCAATAAAATACCCGGTTTTTATATTCTTGAGCTTTTCGACCAGTCTTATAAAAACTGGAAGCCTGATTTCTTCAAAATCCGGGTAAGGAGAGGGGACCCCTTTTTCTTTTCTGCTCAGAACGAGCCCTTGTTTCCTTTTTACTGGAGCCCCAATCCTCGGCCCATAAAAGAGGTGGACTTTAATTCATTGTCGGTCACCGACCAGACGATAGTGAACTTTTTTGCTCGTTTGCCCACATTGCATTGTGGTCCTCTCCTCACCCGAGCTCTAAAGGATCCGCCCCAGTGGAGGGATTACTTAAGTAAGTCTCGTTGTCATCCTTTAGCATGATTTTCAGCCCGAACATGAGCACTAACTTTCACTCTATTTTCAGGTACGATGGCCCCGAAGATGAGCAAGAAAGAGATGGCCGAGCTCCTCCAGAAAGCTCAAAAAGAAAAGGTCGCCCAAGTTCCAGGATCGGTTCCTTCTGGTGTAGCCGCTTCCCCTTCGTCTGTCAAGGCTACTAAGAAGCGACCGCGCGCTTCCCCGACTCCCGGTTCCGAACAGCCCCCTTCAAAGGGGCCGAGGGGACCTTATGGGGGGATTCCTCTGAACATCCCTGATGGCTCCGAGTGGTTCCTCCATGTAACACCTGAGGACGAGATCGACATCGTATTAGGACGACGTATCGAGACCTCGACCAAGACCTTGTGTCGAGATCCCGTGACTAGATCGTTTGTCGAGATCATTTGTCGGTGATGAGACCACGATGCACTATTTCTTTGGCACTGAGGAGGTCGGCGTGTCGAGTTGATGAAGTCGCGTACCGGTGATGAGGGCCTTAAGTCAAGGCGAGAGACCGCGTTCTAGGCTCGTGTTAGAACCTTATGCGCTTGCACGCGAAACACTCTTGTCAACATCGTGTCGAGATGATACCTCGTATTATTTGAGCGTTATTCAGCGTTATTATTATATTGTTTGTAATTATTACATTGTCGGCTTGCCGTTGGCCAACAGTAGAGGAGTAATTATGAGAGGAGCGAGTTAACGGGTAGATGATTGATGGGATTGGCATCTTATAGTGCAGAGTTCACGTTTATACCACTTTCTCGCCATTTGTATACCACGGCCGTTTCCCTCACTCATTTCTCTTTTCTTCTTTCTTCCTTCCTTACGCTCGTGTTCGTTATTTTCTTCAAAAATCTCCATCGGCGAAACCGTGAGTTCCATCGGTCTGCCTGACTTCTTCATCGATCTTGTTCATCATCGACTTCTCGACCCGTATCTCGTGCAACTTTCGATCACCAGTTGAGGTATGAAGAACAGATTTTCTTTTCATCCGTACTCTTTGTTTAGCGTTAAATCTTCTTCCATTTTTAACCAGTTTTATGCTTCCAAATCATGTCAAATTGATGGGTTTTCTTCTTCACGATATTACCTATCTTTTAAGCATTAATTGGGCTTGTAAACAAATTTCTTTCTCGATTTACGCAATCGGCGGTGCCCGAAACCTCCATTTTTGGTTCGTTTGATTTACGGTTTTTCGTTCGTTGTTTTGGTTATTGTTGTTGTCGATCTATCACTGTTGAAGCATCGGAATAACTTTTTCATGAAATTTTGATCGAAATCCACAACTTTGTGTTAGAGGAAAAATATCTTCAGTTCTTGAGTATTATATTTTACGGGTTGTGGTTAAGTTGGGATGAGAGCTAGATGTATTAGAACCCATGGATCGATCCCGAGTTATGTTTGTTTTAGGAAGTCGATTCAGAGATCGAGTAAGAGAAGTCGTTGTCGAGCTCTTTGAAGGCAATTGTCGAGTCGTTGTCGGCGGCATTAACTTGGAGTTCGATGGCGCTTCACATTAATATTTTCATAGTATGTAAGACGCTCCTAGATATCTCTAAGGCTTTATTTTATAAGTCCTTAAATAAGGGCATTTCATATTCTCGTGGTTATGTTATTGTGTATGGATTTTCTGATTTGTGTCTGAAATGTTGTGATATGATTGAGTTTTGCATGTATTTAATATGTGATTGAATATATATCGTGAATTGTGTATTGCATGTTGAATTGCGTTTCTTCATATCGAGCTTGCTCTTTTATTTGACATGCGGTTGAATATCTTGTGTTAACTCTTTGAATATCATTATCTGGCGAATTGTTCATCAGTGGCTTGAGCTAGGTGAGTCGTATAGCGTTTTTAATTGGCCGTGAGATAGCGAGGGTGCTAGGTCCCCTTTTTGTTCTGGGAGATTGACTAGAGCGTCATGCCACGCTCACGGGACCTGAGTTAGTCCTAGGGAAGCGAGGATCCCAAGGCTTGGCTGGACTTTCCGTCTGACGAGCGTGTGCATTCCGGGAAAAATTGTGGTCGAGAGAAAATGGATTTGCGAGTTGTGTCGAGTTTAGAGTGAGATGGTCGAGTCACGTCGGTGAATGTTATACTTTCTTTGTTTGCTTATATTTTATGTCGAGCTTATCTTGAATTGTTGAGAAGTTGACCACTTTCCCGTGGTGCCTTCAATCCATGGCTGATTACCCAGGCGATGTCGAGCGCGGGAACTTCGGCGATAGATGATGCAGGGGAGGAGCTCGGCGAGGACCCAGTGGCGACCTCTATCATGTCGTGATTGTTTATTTGTTGGATGTTTGTTTTAGAGGAATTGTACTTGTTTTTCTTTTGTGTTTGAGAGTCGTGACCCGGTTTGGCGATGTTGTTTTGTTGCTCTGGGGTAGGCGGTGGTCTTACTTTTGGAAGCGGCCCCAGCGTGGGTAAGTCTGGAAGTACCCCGAGGTATGATTACTCTTTTGAAGTCGTCGTACCTTAGGTGTATTTTCTTTACACATTTGCTACTCTGTATTTGTATACATTATTATTCGAGTGATATATATATGTATGTTATGCATGTATGTTTTATTTGAATTTAAGTCTTGTGTCTTAGTTGCTCCATGTTTGAAAGAGTATGGAATTACTACGATGTGCAGTGTCGGTTTAAAAAAAAATATATATCGTATTTTTAAAGGCACAAGAGTTTTGTTTTAAAACACATCTCATATAGGTTTATGTTGAAGCTTGGTGTGTTGAGCTCGGTAGCTTTCGAGCTTCGGTATATTGACCTCGGTGGCGGTCAGGAAGCGAGTCGTTACTGCAGGTAGTATCGAGGCGATTCGATTCGGCCGAATTTGTGCATAGGAATTTGGGGTCACTATGTCGGGTTATGTGTGTTGGGTACCTAGTTGTATTATGTTGATTCTTTGTTTGATTAAGTGAAGCACTTATTGCTTGAGAAATTGTTTTGAGCTGTTTCTTGATTGAAGCGGTGTGTTTAACACACCCTTGTTGTGAGATTACGAGGGTTTTGAACTTTGTGGAATCTAATGCCACCTCGTAGGAATCGACATACACACGGCAGGCGTCGACATGGAAGCGAGCTATTCAAGCTATGGCCAGAGATACGTGGCAGCCCATGGCTCAATAATCAGGCTGCAACTCAGCAGACTAGCGCGATGGCTCAGCCAGGCGGCGTTAACTTCAGCGAACTTGCGACGCGACAGCGGCGAGCGAAATCTTTGAGCGAGAGGATTGGCCGACCGGGGAAGCATGATCCGCAGAAGTTCTACGGTGAGCCAAATCCGGATAAAGCGGATCTTTGGATGCAAGAGATCGAGAAGATCTTTGAGGCAACTTCATTGCTTTCGGACAAGCGTGAAGGTCGACTATGCCACCTACTTGCGCTAGGAGGCGAGTATTGGTGGAGAGGTAAACAAGCGTTTATAAGCGAGAACATCGCGAGATGACTACGGGAGCTTTTAGTGAAAGGTTTTGGACAAGTACTTCCCGGATCGCACGAGCCGGTAGAAAGGGCGGGAATTTCTTCAGTGCGTAGCAAGGCAACTTCGGCGGTGTCAGAGTATGCGACCAAGTTCGAATCGTTAGCGAGGTATTTTGATCCATTTCGTGATCGAGTTGACCAGAGATGGTTAAGTGAGAGATTTCAACGGGGATTGAGATTCGACATTCGGAGTCGATGAGTGTCGTTGAGGATCAAGAAATCTCGAAGTGATTGATCGATGTGTCGAGGTAGAAGGAGTGAGGAACCACTGAAGAAAACCCTTATGGGCGGACCCGGTGAGACCCCAGTGCAGGCGGAGATTTGCACTGAAAGAAACCCGCATGAGAAGAGGCCTACGGCCGACCTCGAGGAACAACAGAGGGGCGATATCGTCAGATGACCAATCGCAGAGTGGAAGTCGGACCGGTGTCGAGGTGATTTGCTCACCGATGTGGAAAGCGGGACATTACAGCGATGGCGCGCTCGAGAAGGAGGAGGTGTGTTTCAAGCGCGAAGCCAGGGCATTTTGCTAAGGATTGTCTACACCTAAGGCGAAGCAAGCGATGCTTGCGGCAAAGCCAAAGAAAGCGTCAGTGGCCAAAGCGAGTTTCTGCATGAGTGGCGAGGAAGCCGAGCGAGTGATGATCTTATCCAAGGTGAATGTGAGATCGAGGGTAAATCCTTATCCGTTCTTTTTGATTTGGGTGCAACCCGTTCCTTTATTTCTTACGATTGTGTGAACCATTTGAACTTAGTGGCCCCTTTACGGATTTAAATTAGTAGTTACAACCCAGCTAAAACCTTGATCACAACACTTGCATGTCTTAATTGTGTAGTGATTATTGAGTAGAAAGTTTGTGAGTCAATTTGGTTTGTTTGCCTCTTAAGGGCTTAGATGTTATCCCCTCGGGATGGATTGGTTGTCATACCACCCATGTCCTTTGAATTTGTGCCTAGTAAAGCGTAATTTCGGACAGGAGTCTCCAATTATCTTTACGCCGAGCGTATTGGAGTTTCTTTGAAAAGAAGGAACTAGGGAATACATGTATCTAGCTAGTTAGGAAGTTTTCCAGCGGTCGGCGTGAAGAATGTACCCGGTGGTGTGTGATTTTGAGGGCGTTTTCGAAGGCGTGCCAGGATTACCACCCGATGCGAGAGGTCGAGTTCTCCATCGACTGATTCCGAGGAACAGGCCGATTTCCAAAAGCGCCATACGAGGATGTCTCTACTTGAGATGAAGAAAGTGAAGTCCCGGATCGAACACTTGGAGTCGAAGCAATTCATACGACCGGCGTGTCACCGTGGGGAGCTCGATGTTGTTGGTTAAGAAGAAGGATGGGCGATCGAGGCGTGCGTGGACTATCGCGAGCTCAACAAGGTTACCGTGAAGAAGCGTTATCCGTTACCCGCGTATTGGCGACTTGATGGACCAACCGTGGGCGGCGATCTTTTCAAGATAGACTTGAAGTCGGGCTACCATCAGTTGGCGTGAAGGAGGAAGATGTTGCCAAAACAGCTTCCAGGACTAGATCACGGTCACTCGAGTACTTGGTGATGCCGTTTGGAGTAGCCGAATCGCGGTGTGTTTATGGACTACATGAGCGAGGATTTTCCATTCGTTTTGGATCGATTCGTTGTAGTGTTCATCGGCGACATATTGATTTTCGAGGCCGAGAAAACGCATGAACACACATGTCAGTACTACGGATATTACGAGATAAGCGACTCTATGCCAGCACCGTCAGTGTGAATTTTGGCTTGAAGAGGTGAATTTTCTTGGTCACGTAATTTCCAGGAGAAGGGATATGTGGATCCAACTAAGATTGGCGGTGCTAAGCGTGGGAAGCAATGAAAGCGATTCTAGAGATCGAGGAGTTTTGTCGGCTTAGCGAGGATGTCTACGGAAGATTCATTGAAGGTTTCGAAGATTGTCGCCTCTTAACACGATTGACGAGGAAGGATCAACCTTTTGCTTGGGGCCAGGAAGTGTGAAGCTTGATTTTCAACGTGAAGGAGCTTTTGGCGGCAGCGCTTTGTCTTGATTTTGCCTCAACCGAGAGAAGAACGCTTTCGAGGTGTATTGTGATGCGTCACACCAGGGATTGGGATGCGTCTTTGATGCAACATCGGAAGGTAGTCATATGCTTCAAAGCGCTTAAGATTCCACGAGAGAACTACCCTACTCACGACTTGGAGTGGCGGCGATGGTTTTTGCGTGAAGATATGGAGGCACTACCTTACTGGGAGCACTCTTCTTGCATTTTCGCGATCACTGAGCTTGAAGTACTCATTCGACGGAAGGAACTCAACATCGTCAAGCGTAGATGGGCGAAATTTCTCAAGGACTACGACTTTACGTTGGAATACCATCCGGTAAGGCTAACGTAGTAGCAGATCGTTGAAGCGGGAAGAAGCGTTTTAACCTCGGTAATGATGATCGAGGAGTTGGAGATGCTTTCGAAGTTCGAGGGATTTGAAGTTGAGTGTCGAAGTTTCACCAGGCGGAGATTTGGTATGCTTACCATTTCTATGATTGTTGGGCCGAGATCCGAGACCCGGCAAGTTCATAACGAGCTTATGCGAAGATTCGATTGATAGCGCAAGGGAAAGCGGTGAATTTCCAGGTTGGAAGCGGGCGACATCTTGAGGTCTGCAATGGCGAGTGTGCGTGCTAACGTATCCAGTGAGGAAGTTGATTCTCGGCAGCGCGCATAGAGCAACTTTAGTATTCATCCAGAGTTCACGAAGATGTATCAAGACTTGAAGAAGCATTTTGGTGGTCCAGGAAATGAAGAAGCAAGTGGCGATGCGGTAACCGTTTAGCGATGTCGAAGCGAAGGTGGAGCACCACGGCGACCTGCGGGAATGCTCTGATAAACGGCGTGCGGTATGGAAATGGGGCGATTTCCATGGATTTCGTTGTAGGTTTGCGAAGGCGGAAGAAGAATGATTGATTTGGGTGATCGTCGGCCAGATTGACCGAATCGCTCATTCTTACCGGTGAGGTCGGCGTACAGCGTGGAAAAGCTGGCAGAGATCTACATCAGCGGAGATAGTGCGACTTCATGGAATACCTCTTGATCGTGTCCGGACCAGAGATCAGTTCACGTCTCATTTTTGGAGGGAATTGCAGGGCGATGGGAAGCGAGCTCAGGCTTGGCTTCGGCATATCATCCACAGATCGACGGTCAGGCGGAGAACGATCAATCGCTTGAAGATTTGTTGCGACTTATGCGTTAGATCACCGAGGAAGTTGGGGCGGCGTCTTACCATTGGTGGAGTTCACATACAGCAGCAGTTTCCATGCGAGTATTGGGATGGCACCTTTTGAGCGTTGTATGGGCGAAATGTCGACGCTTCTTTGTTGGTACGAGGGCGGCGAAGCGTAATGAGACGATATGATCCGGCCAGACTACCGAGAAGATCCGTTTGATCGAGAGATCGATGCGAACATCTCAAAGTCAGCCGGAAGAGTTATGCGGAACCAACGGCGTCGACCACTCGAGTTCGAGGAAGGAGAACATGTATTTCTTAGAGTCACCCCCACCGGAGTTGGTCGAGCGATCAAATCAAGAAACTTACCCTAAATTCATTGGACCTTACGGATTCTTCGTCGTATTGGTCGGTGGCATATCAGTTGCCTTACCCCCATTCTTGTCGAACATCCACGGCGTCTTTCACGCGTCTCACAATTCGGAAGTATGTTTAGGCCCTTCTCATGTCATCGAACCGGATGTGATACAAGCGAAGGGCGACTATCTTTTGAAGCGTCACCGTGAGGATCATTGATCGGAAAGCCAAACAGTTGCGGAACAAAGAGATCCAACTTGTCAAGGTTGTGTGGGATCAAAAGACGGGTGATGCGACTTGGGAGCTGGAGGAGAAGATGAAGATTCAGATTACGAACTTTACGAGGTAAGAATCTTATTTGCAATTTCGAGGGACGAAATTTTTAGGAGAGATTGTAACACCTGAGGGCGAGATCGACATCGTATTAGGACGGCGTATCGAGACCTCGACCAAGACAATTAATGTCGAGATCCGTGACTAGATCGTTTGTCGAGATCATTTGTCGGTGATGAGACCCGTGCACTAGCTTTGAGGAGAAGTCGCGTGTCGAGTTGATGAAGTCGCGTCTTAGAGAGTGATGAGGGCCTTAAGTCAAGGCTGAGAGGCCGCGTTCACAAACTCGTGTTAGAACCTTATGCGCTTGCCGCGAGCACTCTTGTCGACATCGTGTCGAGATGATACCTCGTATTATTTGAGCGTTATTAGCGTTATTATTATATTGTTTGTAATTATTACATTGTCGACTTGACTGGTGACCCAAGCAGTGAGGTAATTATGAGAGGAACAAGTTAAGCGGGTAGATGATTGATGGGATTGGCATCTTATAGCTGGAGTTCACGTTTATACCCCTTTCTACTTGGTATATACCACGGCCAGTTTCCACTGGCACTCATTTCTCTTTTCTTCTTTCTTTAACTTCCTTCCTTTGCTCGTGTTTCGTTATTTTCTTCAAAAATCTCCATCGTAGCCGAAACCGTGAGTTCCATCGAGATTGCACTGAGCTTTCTTCATCAATCTTGTTCATCATCAACTTCTCGACCCGTATCTCAAATGCCTTTCGATCAGATTGAGGTATGAAGAACAGATTTTCTTTTCATCAGTACTCTTGTTTAGCGCTAAATCTTCTTCCATTTTTAACCGGTTTATGCTTCCAAATCATGTCAAATTGATGGGTTTTCTTCTTCACGATATTACCTATCTTTTTTAACGATTAATTGGGCTTGTAAAACAAATTTCTTTCTCGATTTCTGCAATCGGTGCCGAAACCTCCATTTTTGGTTCGTTTGATTTACGGTTTTTAAGATTCGTTGTTTCTGGTTATTGTTGTTGTCGATCTATCTGTTGAAGCATCAGATAACTTTTTCATGAAATTTTGATCGAAATCCCTAACTTTGTGTTAGAGGAAAAATATCTTTCAGTTCTTGAGTATTATATTTTCTGGGTTGTGGTTAAGTTGGGATGAGAGCTAGATGTATTAGAACCCATGGATCGATCTGAGTTATGTTTGTTTTAGGAAGTCTGATTCCCGAGATCGAGTAAGAGAAGTCGTTGTCGAGCTCTTTGAAGACAGCTGTGTCGAGGTCGTTGTCGAGCAGCATTAACTTGGAGTTCGGTAAGGGCGCTTCACATTAATATTTTCATAGTATGTAAAGCGACTCTAGATATCTCTAAGGCTTTATTTTATAAGTCCTTAAATAAGGGCATTTCATATTCTCGTGGTTATGTTATTGTGTATGGATTTTCTGATTTGTGTCAGTGAAATGTTGTGATATGATTGAGTTTTGCATGTATTTAATTTGTGATTGAATATATGTCGTGAATTGTGTATTGCATGTTGAATTGCGTTTCTTCATGTCGAGCTTGCTCTTTTATTTGACATGCGGTTGAATATCTTGTGTTAACTCTTTGAATATCGTATGCGGCCCGAATTGTTCATCAGTGGCGAGCTAGGTGAGTCGTATGGCGTTTTTGAGCCGTGACGGATAAGCGAGGGTGCTAGGTCCCTTTTTGTTTCTGGGAGATTGACTAAACGTCGCCCGCGCTCACGGGACTGAGTTGGTGTCTAGGGAAGCGAGGATCCCAAGGCTTGGCTGACTTCCGACATACTGATGCAGCGTGTGCATTCGGAAAAATTGTCGGTCGAGAAAATGGATTTGCGAGTTGTGTCGAGTTTAGAGTGAGATGGTCGAGTCACGTCGGTGAATGTTATACTTTCTTTGTTTGCTTATATTTTATGTCGAGCTTATCTTGAATTGTTGAGAAGTTGACCCTTTCGTGGTGCCTTCAATCCATAGCGGTTACCCAGGCGATGTCGGCGGGGAACTTCGGCGATGTAGATGATGCTTAGAGAGGAGCTCGGCGAGGACCCGAGCGACCTCTATCTGTCGTGATTGTTTATTTGTTGGATGTTTGTTTTTACGAGGGTACTTGTTTTTCTTTTTGTGTTCGAGTCGTGACGATTTAGGCGATGTTGTTTTGTTGCTCTGAGGGTGGCCGGTGGTCTTACTTTTGGAGCAGCCCCTTCGTGAAGTGCCGGAAGTACCCCAGGTATGATTACTCTTTTGAAGTCGTCATTACCTTAGGTGTATTTTCTTTACACATTTGCTACTCTGTGTATTTGTATACATTATTATTGAGTGATATATATATGTATGTTATGCATGTATGTTTTATTTGAATTTAAGTCTTGTGTCTTAGTTGCACCATGTTTTGAAAAGTAATTACTCACGATGTGCACGAGTCGGTTTTAAAAAAAAATATATATCGTATTTTTAAAAGGCACAAGAGTTTTGTTTTTAAAACACATCTCATATAGGTTTATGTTGAGCTTGGTGTGTTGAGCTCGGTAACTCGAGCTCGGTATATTGAGCTCGGTAGCGGTCCGGAAACGGGTCGTTACACTCCACCTCGGAGAATTTACCGATCAAGGCGAGAACGCCGAGGATTCCCTTTGGAATGTCGGCTTCGACCGCTCCGACCAGGTCGATCAGATTATGCGTAAGTCCGACGACAGGTGTATGGAAGAAGCGGGCGAGCTGGGTTTGTGCAAGGCACTGGGTCTCTACGGGCTCCGTACTTCCGCTATGGCCCAGTTCCTTTCTGATCGGATAAGGGCACGGGCGACTGAGGCCGAGCTGGCGAAGAGAAAGTACCAAAGCAAGGCCACCGCGCTTGGCTAGCTTGAGGAGAAGATGGGCAAGCTGCGAGAGGACTATGCTCGTCTCTCGGAGGCAAGGGATGAATTGAACAGGAGCAACGCTTCTCTGCTGGCTCAGTGGGAGGAGCTCCAGGCCCAAAATGACCTTTTGTTGCGTCAACTTGGGTTTGAGATTGAATGTATCATTTAGGTCGAGTAACACGTTCCGAGCCTCGGGTCGCGAGCGAGTTCGGGACCACAGGGGTCAAGTTGCGAATGAGCACACCAAGGCTTTATGCTGACTTGGGTTTAGGACCACGGGGGTCGAGCTGCGAGTGAGCCCACCAAGTCTTTATGCTGACTTGGGTTTAGGACCACAGGGGTCGAGCTGCGAACGAGCCCACCAAGCCTTTATGCTGACTTGGGTTTAGGACCACGGGGGTCGAGCTGCGAGTGAGCCCACCAAGTCTTTATGCTGACTTGGGTTTAGGACCACGGGGGTCGAGCTGCGAGTGAGCCCACCAAGCCCCGTGCTCGGGACTCGGTGATTTTTAGTTAAAACACTCTGAATGCAATGGGGGTTGACTTTTATTAAATGGGGAAGAAAGGGAAAGAAGAATGCGCCTCGTTAAAACCTTTCCAAACCAAAAACCCAGTGGGAAAAAGGGTTTGTAAAGGAAAGAGTACGCCATCCGTTTACAAGTGTTTAGCTAAAGTATAGCTTGAGGTGCGTAGCATTCCAGGTCCTCGGTATTGCCTTTCCGGATAGTTCTTCTAGTCCGTATGCGCCGTGTTGGTGCTCCGTCCTGATGCGGTATGGCCCTTCCCATGTTGGCCCCAATTGCCTCGCTTTGCGTCTTTTCGAGCCAGTTCAACTTTTCGAAGGACCAGGTCTCCTTCTTTGAACGTCCTTGGTCGGACTCTGGAGTTGTAGTGCTTGGCGACGCGCTGTTTAGTTGCGAAGTTTTGTACACGGGTAAGTTCCCGGGTTTCTTCTAGGAGATCGAGCTCAACTCTTGCCTCCTCTGGCATTAATACCTGAGCGTGCTCTCTTCTTGCTGAGGTGGAACCGAGCTCTACTGGCACCATGGCCTCCATTCCATATGTTAGCCGGAAAGGTGTTTCATTTATTTCTGACTGGGGGGTGGTGTGGTATGCCCACAGCACCCCGCTGAGCTCTTCCGCCCAGTCGCCCTTGGCCCTTTCCAGCCGCTTGCGGAGGCCATTGAGGATAATCCTGTTTGCGGCCTCGGCCTGACCATTGGTCTGTGGATGCTCGACGGAGGCGTAGACGAGTCGGATTCCTAGACCTTTGCAGAAGTCTTTGAATGCTGCTGGTGAACTGTGTGCCGTTATCTGTGATGATGGTGTGGGGTAGGCCATGGCGGCAAACCAGGCTTTTCCAGACAAATTTTTTGATCCTCTCGGAAGTGATGGTCGCCAGCGGACACGCCTCTATCCACTTGGAGAAGTAGTCGATGGCGACTACGATGAACTTGAGTTGGCCCGGTGCAAGGGGAAAGGGGCCAAGTACGTCAAGCCCCCAGGTATTGAAAGGCCAAGGGGCGATGACTTCGTGCAGGACTTCTGGTGGAAGATGGTCTCGTTTGGCGAACCTTTGGCACTTTTCGCACTTCCTTACGTATTCCAGGCAATCCAATCTGAGCGTTGGCCAGTAGTAGCCTGCTCGTAGGATTTTAGCTGCCAAGGTCCGAGTTCCACAGTGGTTCCCGTAGATGCCCTCATGTAGTTCCCTCATGACGTACTCGGAATCTGATTTCTCTACGCAGGTGAGTAGTGGCTGTGAGAACCCTCTTCTGTAAAGTCTGTCTCCAATTAAAGTGTAATGTGCGGACTGCCGTTGGACCCTGCGTGATTCTGCCTGATCCTCGGGCAGCCTTCCCTGCTTCAAGTATTCAACGATGTCCTTCATCCAAGAATCCGAGCTGATCACTGCGTGGTTTCCGGCTGTCGCGATGCTTGGTGACTGTAAAGTTTGGACGACCACTGTATGGAGCTGTCCCTCGGTCTTCATACTAGCCAACTTTGCCAGCAGATCTGCTTTGTTGTTTTGTTCTCGAGGGATGTGCTCGAGTTGGACCTCTTGGAAGTTCTGAATCATGGCGTTGACTTTCTGAGCATACTGGGCAAGTATGTCGTCTCGACATTGGTACTGTGACACTCTAATCCCCGTTTCGAAAATCGTTAAATAAAATAAATCAAATAAAAAAGATCAACGGATAACTCGACGAATAAATCAATTTCAGATATCATTCAGTTTGCAAGTATTTAGTAATAACAAGCATAGTAAGTATTTTTCCTTCAAAGGTCTTATTTGAAATTGTGGAATAAAAATAAAACCAAACGACATACGAACCCCCAAAGAAAAGAAAACTTGTGTCACATAGCCTCAGAGCTTTACTTAACCCAAATTTTACACAACAAAGAACGAAATACATAAAAGATTCGACGTCTCACTAAGAAAATGTTCGAAATAAAACTATAAAAATTCTCCATAAGAGGCCTTCACCACTAGCTACGTGTCCTGGTATTAGTAGTGTCTGCAATCGAACATGGAAGAACAAGAGACAAACAACCATAGAGGGGTGAGTACGTTGAAATCGAGTTATAGTGATATTTAGAGAGAAAAAGGTGAACAAATAAATAATATATTTATATACGTATACAGATATATATATATGTATTTTCACACCACACTATAACAATCAATTCACATAAAGTAGCAACAACATCTCGTATCATCCACGAGTACACGCAGAAAATTTCATTATTCCTCATAGTCACATAATTATCAAAAGAAAATAATGCAGATGCTAACGACACTACTTCTTATGCATGTGGTACCATCTACTACTCTGGGAAGTCTCCTAGGAGTACATATTTGGTTTATTAGAGATCACCTCGCGGGTGTTTTACTCTATTACCGCATACTCTCAACTAGGGATGATAATGTCCGGTGACGGTCAGGGTAGCTAAGTCGATAAGTGGTCCCACCCAAGGCGCGACACTCAAACTATTAGGGAACACAAACACGGCTTCTCACCCTCTAGGCCGAGGTATTGCCACGCAGGCTCACTCATATTAGCCTCCACCTTTCATTTCAATAGTGCTTCCCCCCATCCTGTTACAAGGGTTGTATGACAAACAAACACACAAGGTCGGGTTTCCTCCGAACGTCATAGTTCAATTTTTCATCGACAATCCATCATGGCCCATATGGCTAGGATCATTTCACAATGAATGACTCAAGTCCCATTATGGCTACTAATAGCTAGGTGACTTGCACAAAAGGTCATTTATCCTTTCAAGGTCATTGCCACAAGTGTGGACTTTTCACAACCATCATCACAAAATAATAAACGGATCAAAGAATAAATCATAAGAAATCCACGACTTGTCTTAAGAATAATTATTTCTTGATCATGTAATTAAAATCTGTAGCAACTCAACAAACACCGCAACAACGCAGCAACAACAACAAAAATCGTACAAAGACAGAAACTGCACAAGATAACGTGAAATTCTGCAGCAGAAAATTCTGCAGCAACAGAAACAGGAACTGCACTAAAATAAAACTACCGCCAAATCTAAAAATTCTGCAGAAAACAGAAGCAACAACAACAGAATTTTTCGCAGCAATTTAAACAGCAGAAATAACAGGATTTTCGCAGTAATTTAAACAGCAACAAAAACAGCAACAAAAACTGCAACAAAACTGCAACAAAACAGAAACAGCAACAAAACAGAGACAGCAGCAAAAACAGAAACAGCAGCAAAAACAGTAACAGCAGCGAAAAACAGAAACAGCAGCGAAACCGAAAACAGCAGCGCTACTTTGCTGTCTTAAAAACGTTTTCGCCTATTTTTCTTCAATTCTAAATATTTAGGAACATCACAATTAAGACTAACACTTAGGGAAAAATCTTAATTAGTATTTAGGAGTAATTCTTAAAGCTCTAACCCGGTTCTCAAATTTCAAAATAGTTACGGCAACATTATTACAAGGAAAATAATACGAATTAAAATATGAACGCAACAAGTTAAATTATTCTAAAATTTTCCATTAACAATATCCATAAAACAGCATCTATTTTAATCATTTAGATAGTCTCAAGCGCAATTCACCCATTCCAACATTGAAGTTCATCTCCAAATTAACGAACATATCAATTTGGTGCTCTAATAATTCAACCACGTCCTAGGCATCAAAACAGAAATTTTTCTAACACTTAAAACATATATGAACAACCATGGCAGCCACATAATTTATTCAAACCATAGTTATAGTGTCTATAAGCATGTAAACCAGAATTTTTTTCGATTAATTATCAAACAACGGGGTTCAAGGACAACCCCTTCACCTATTCCCTCAAATATCCCCAATTTCAATAATCTCCCCCCCTTACCTTTGGGTCCTTGCGAAATCCTCTTGTGGAAGAGAGATGATGATGACTCAGAAACCAATCCTACGATGAGTTTGCTACGAATGGAAAAGAGGCTATAAGAAACATTGGAAATTCTCAAACTCGAAGTCTCTAGGATACGAAATTTAGGAAGGAAAAGAATCATGACTTACCCAATTTCTGATGAAGAACAAAGATGGAGTTGCTCCTAACCTTGGTGGCCGAATTATGCAAGAGAGGAAAAATGTGGATTGCTCCCTTCAACCTTGTGTGGCGCTAGGGTTTGGAGATAGGAAGGAGAAGAAACAAGTGAATCAACTTGAGAGAGGGAGAGAGCTTGAGGCGCTAGGGCTTGAGGCGTCACATGCCCTTCATATGCCCATGGTTCTATTATTTGGGTTGGGTTGAGAGCCCATGAGTGTTGGTCCATTAGGTAGGTGGAAAGGAATATAACTATGCATACAAGTGCTAGCCCAAGGCGTCCTCATCCTTTCTTTTTCTTTTTAACAACTCTCAAGAATTATTCAATTAAATTAAAAGTCTCTCTTTTATGCACAAACATGTAATGCAATTAATTAAAATAACTGCTACCAAAAAATAAAATAAAGAAAATGAGGGTTGTTACAGGTACTCGCCCTTGACCTGGTTGATCATCAGCTGGGAATCGCTCTTGACTCGGAGTGTTTGGGCGCCCAGCTCCTATGCGAGTTTGAGACCGAGTAGTAAAGCCTCATACTCGGCTTGGTTGTTGCTAGCTTTGAATAGGAACCTGAGTGCCTGTTCGACGCTAATTCCAGTAGGGCTTTCTACGATGATTCTGCTCACGCTTTGGAATTGGAGGAGCCGTCCACGTAGAGCGTCCAGTACTCGACCTCAGGGGTCGGTGTTAGCTCTGCAACAAAGTCAGCCAGAACTTGTGATTTAATGGGTCCTCTGGGTTCATACCTGATCTGGAATTCGGAGAGTTCCACCGACCACGCCACCATTCGCCCTGAGAGTTCGGGCTTCTACAGGATCCTTTTGATCGGGTAGTCCGTTTTGATTACCACGGTGTGCGCTTGAAAGTAAGGCCTCAATCTCCTCGCGGAGGTTACTATCAGGAGCGCCAGTTTCTCTACCTTCTGGTATCTTAGCTCCGCCCTGTGGAGCACTTTGCTCATGAAGTAAACTGGGCGTTGCTCGACATCTTTCTCTTCTATTATGGCCAAGCTGATCGAGGTGTCGGTGGCTGCCAGGTAGAGGAGGAGAGGGGCTCCTTTGGTGGGCCGTGTAAGGACCGGTGGTGACGCCAGAAACTCCTTGAGCCTCTGGAAAGCCGTTTCAAACTCGTCGGTCCATTCGAACCGAGTCGGTTTCCGGAGTACCTGGTAGAAGGGAAGTGATTTGTCAGCGGAACGAGTTACGAACCTGGAAAGGGCTGCGATGCGACCAGCGAGTCTTTGCACTTCCTTGATAGAGCTCGGACTGCGCATTTCCATCACTGCTCGGCACTTGTCGGGGTTGGTCTCAATGCCTCTGTGGGTGATCATGAACCCCAGGAATTTGCCTCTGAGCACCCCGAACGAGCACTTTTCGGGGTTAAGTCTGATGTTATATTTTCTCATAATGTCAAATACTTCCTGGAGGTCTCGGTAGTGCGCCTCGAAGCTGGAGGTCTTGACTACCATGTCGTCCATATACACCTCGATCGTCTTCCCGATCTGCTTGGCGAAGACCTCATCCATCATCCTCTGGTAAGTTGACCCTGCGTTCTTCAAACCAAAGGGCATAGTGACGCTGTAGTAGTTGGAGGTCTCCGTCATGAAAGCCGTCTTTGGGGCGTCGAGTGGGTGCATCTTGATCTGATTGTACCCGGAGTACGCATCCATGAAACTGAGCACCTGGTATCCTGAGGTGCCGTCCACCAGAGCATCGATGCTAGGAAGGGGGTACGGGTCTTTAGGGCAGACTTTGTTTAGGTCGGTGAAGTCAGTGCACATCCTCCACTTACCGCTGCTCTTCTTGACCAACACGACGTTGGAAAGCCAAGTTGGGTACTTGATCTCCTTGATAAATCCGCTTTCCAAGAGCTTTGAGGTCTCTTCCTGGTCAACCGCTTCTTTTCCCCTGCAAGTCTTCTTTTGCGCTGGGCAACGGGGCGAGCGCCGTGCTTTATGGCCAGCTTGTGACAGGCCACTCTGAGGTCTATTCCGGGCATATCCTCCGGACCCCACGCGAACAGATCCGCGTTGTCGAGAAGGACCTTCGTCGAGGGGACTCGCTCGCTTTGGGCGATTGCGTCCGGTCGTATGCTCTTACCCGATCCTCTTACTTGATCTCCTTGATGTCATCGGCCGGTCTTGGCCGGAATCACTCGCCCCTGGTCGAGCTCAATCATGCGCTCGACTTGGGGCGATCTCTTCTTTGTCATCCGCCAGGCTGACATAACCATCTCGTCTCCTTCTGGTCGGCGTGTATCGTAGCAATCTGCCCATCAGATAGGGGGAACTTCATCGCCAAATGGGGGGTGGAGACAATGGCCCCGATCCCATTGATGACAGTTCTGCCAATTATCATATTGTAGGCGGTGTCCGCGGCCGAATCGGCTTCCACCACCAGGAGGTGGGCTTCGATTGTCTTGACCCCGACGTCCGCCTTGAAGGTGAGCAAGACGTCGAAGTACCCAGTCACCCGGGCTTTAGCACCTGAAAAACCGACTAACGTACCTCGGTAGGGTCTTATAATCGAGCTCGGTAACTTGAGTCGATCGAAGGCTTCTTTGTAGATTACGTCCGCCGAGCTTCCTTGGTCGACGAGCACTCTCCTGACGTTAAATCCAGCGAGGTGTACTGTGATCACCATTGGGTCGTCTTGGCGGCGATCTATTCCCTGATAATCCCTCTCCGAGAAGGATATGGTCGGTAGGGCCTCGGGCGGGGCCGCTAGTGATGTGGAGCTGTTGACGGATCTTAGGTGTCTTCTCCGACCGTTGCTAGATTCGCCCCCACCTGCAAAACCACCTGCAATTAAATTGAGCGAGGGGGTACCTTCGTCCCGACCGCTTCCCTGCTGACGCGGGTGAACGTCTTTCTTGTCCTCTCCGAGCTGGAGATCGGTTGCGCTCTGGTGAACGGGATCTTCTACGACTTGTCCCGTTTTCTCTGGGGGTCGCCCCATTCCCTTTGTCCACGTACTTCGCTAAGTGTCCTGCCTGTATGAGTTTTTCAATTTTTATCTTTAGCGCCTGACATTCATTGGTGGTGTGCCCGTAGATTCGGTGGTATTCGCAGTATCTCTGGCGATCCGCATCGGGTGGGGAGTCCTTCCGAGGGGGCAAGGTAATGAGGTTGCCCGTGTAGGCCTCCTTCAAGACTCGGTCCCTACCCACGGTCAAGGGGGTGAACCGTCCTCCGTAGTCTTGCTGACCTCGGCGCTCGTTTTTCCTCTCTGCCCTCTCTCGGGGCGGATCCCTACTCCTGTCTTGCCGATTCTGGGTTTCCCTTTTGGCGGCAGCAACCTCTTCCATGTTGATATACCCCACTACTCGGCGCCTCAGCTCGTTCAGAGATCCTGCTGGTCGGCGAGCAAGGGAGTCCGAGAAGGGCCCAGGTTTTAGTGCTGACACTATGGCGTGGAACGCCACATCGGTGCTGAGATTCCTGATTTGAGCCGTTTCGTTGTTGAAACGTTCTATGAAGTACTTCAGTGTCTCGTCCGACCTCTGTTTGAGCCCGACCAGGCAAGTGGAGTTTCTCCGGAAGGCTCGGCTCGTGGTCAGCAGCATCCGCGCATTGAAGCCCTCGGACGCGTCGATCAGCAGCATCCGCGCATTGAAGGAGGTATGCTCTTCGGGGTCGGTCTTACCCTCGTACGCGTCCATGTTGGGTATTTGGAACCGCCTCGGGACCGGATCGGCCATGACCCTCTCGTCAAAAGGGAGCAAGGTTAGCCCAATTTCGAAGGGTCGGTTCTCTCGCTGCGGCGCACGCCGGATGTGGCCCTCTCGCCTCGGGCTCTCCGTGGCGCTGGATGCGTCTGACCTGGACGAGTCCCGGTCGTCTCTTCTGGTCCGCGAGGGCGTCTCGTGGCCCTGTCTCTCCTCGCGATCGCGGGCTTCCGCGATCTGGCGTCTTAACTCTTCGTTTTCTGCCCTGAGAAGCTCCAAAACGGGGTCTGGTGGTGGGCGTTCATTCTGACTGGCCGAGTGGTGACTCCGCGGTGGCGATCTGTGATTCGCCGTGCTCCTGGTGCGCACCATCCAGCTAGGGGTAATCTTGAGGCCTGGGTTAGTTTTACCGGGCCCCACGGTGGGCGCCAATGTTGATGCTGGGAATGGTAGGGCTCTCCTCCTCCTGGGATTGGGTGCTCCCTCTTCCAGAGTCCGACGAAGGGGGGTGGTACCTGCAAAGACACTCCGATGCCTAAGTTAGATCAGGCTTTGGAGGAGAGGCAGCGCAGAATGTATTAGGGTTGAGAGTAAGTAGAGAATAATCAAACCTGGGGGGACCAGCCCCCTTTATATAGTGGAGTTGCGTAGAAGGAAGGTCAACCACCGATCCGATTTCTGCGCGCGGCAATTCCTCCCTGACAATTCGGGGATTTGCTGATCTCTTCCTGATATTTCGCGTCTGCCAAGCCCGTTATGCGCCGGCTACGTGATCTTCAATCTTTAGGGTGACAACGGCTCCAAGTGTTGTCTCATGCACGCTCCTTTCTAGAAGGTTCGTGAGTCCTGAGTTAGCTCGCCCCTCCCTTGCTCGGTGTTATCATCGGGATAGTCGTACCGGAAGTCGGGTCTGGCGCGCCTCAGGTCGGTGGCAACTCGTCAAGCTCGGAGAAGCAGGAACCGAGCTGATCTCCCCCGGTCGGCGGGCGCACTAGCACTCGGCTCGGGACCGGTCTGTAACAACATTAGATCTTGAAAAAATAATACACCAATGAGGAGTGTCATAATAAAGGAAAATTTTTGGTGATTTTTTTGCTCCCATCGAAAAAAATTTCTGCATCTGCCACTCAAAAATTGTATGAAGAAGCCTTCTCCCCTATTAAAATTATTAACTATACGATGGGCTCTTACATGATTTGCTCTTTTAACCGAACAAGATGCTATCACACAGACTTAGAACAGAGAAATCAAAGGCAAATAGAGAAAGGAGATAGTATCCCGACAATCCATGGTATATATCACAACACCGAATGATTCAAAATTTTCCATGTGAATAGACAACAGAAGAAGGAAAAGTAAATTATTGTGAACAGGATAAAAGAAGAAAGGAAGAGTGGTCAATGTATTACGAATTCAAGCCCTGCCTTGTAGCTTGACTTAGGATTCTTCCTCTGCATTGACTTTATCTGATTCAACATTGGCAAGGACCGAGGTGGAAGAAGCAAGGGACTGGTTGAGTAGTATTGATCACTGCAGAAACAGAAAGTTGAGCATAAATTACATAATATATTCCATCAATTAAAAATATACATGTGTTTCATAAACATGAAGTTAATTCAGATTCCAGTAACAACAATCTCCTTTTTCCCCCTTCTCTTTGAAAATACGGACTTCAATCTCACTGCTGTAAGGATCAGAGAATCATATGACCCAAAATTTCATGATAAAATTAACTACAAAATAATTGGAGCATCCTCCATATGTCAGAGTTGAAAACAATGACCATATTAAAACATATAAATCAAAGAAATAATAATATATTAATTAAAATAGTATTATTTTAGGTACTTAGAGTGGGTGTAACATCCCAATTTTTATGAAAATTATTTTACAATTTGCCATTACTTGAAAATAATTTATAAAGATTGATCACCTCAATGCTTTGTTAAAAGTACGAAGAACTGCAAAGATTTATTGTAAACAATTAATTGTTTTAATAATTAATTCAGATTAAGAGACAGTGTAGACGTATACTGTTTTTAATATGAATTAATCTTGGAAAATGTGAAAAATTGTTGTTTGATTAAAAAAATTATTTTATTGACTGAGAAATAATTTTAGGACTTAATAGATATTTTTAAGTCACAGTTTGGATTTTCGATGTTTAGTTACTTGTTAAATTGTCTATTTTATGTCATATTTAATATGACTTTTATTTTTAATGATTTTGTCTTGATAATTTTATTGTTTGAATAATATTTAGATGACAAGAGAAATTGAAATTAGTGATCCTCACTAATTTATAGTTTTTATTGCGCTGCGACAATTCTTTTGAATTCTACCGCAATTAGGGTATTGGGAGAGTTTCTAACTGAAACATGCCCAAACGTAATTCAAATTTTATAAAATTTGAGATCTTAGCATTTTCCATTAGTTAGGATTTATTGAAATTTTTTCTGAAATTTTTAGGCATCAGAAAATATTTAATGTGTTTTCTATGCCCAGAAACTGCCTAATTACAACGTTTCGGTTAGTATTTTGAGAAAATGAGATATGTGGGTGCTTTTCTCATGTCATGAGAATTATTTTGGCTAAATAATAATTTTTGGGTGTGGACTTGTTTATTAGAATTATTTTTGGAATTTTTAGTATTAAAACCTAAGATACGTGAAACGCTATGCACCCGAGTAATCGATAACGCGTCGTAGCGAAACCCTTGTTTGGTGAGCAAGAATAATGGCCACACATGGACTAATAGGAGAATTCCATGTTGTTATGGATATACTTAAACTTAAGTGTGTGGCTAGGATTAGAAGCTTGGAGGATAAGTTAGTTTCGGATAGGATCGGCGACTAAGCTTAAGATAGGATCAAGTAAAATTGTGATCAAGGGAGACGTATGACCAAGGGAGATGTATGGCAGCTGCACATGTGCTAAGGGGGCAGAACCATGTGCAAAAGAACATTCCGTGACAAGTGTAGCATTATGATTGATTATTAAGTAAATGGTAGGTAGTTTGTTAAGTTAATTCCTAACTAAATGGTTAGTTCGTAACCAATAAAGACAAATTCTTTCCTTCCTTGTCCCTAGCTGATTTCGTGGCTTTGCCTATATAAGGAAGACCAGCTCTTTCATCTGTTCATTAAGAAAAAAAATTAGAGAGAAGTTAGAGAGAGAAAGGGTGGGAAATCTTGGAAAAAAAATTGTGATTTTGAGCTTAAATCTCTTTCCTTTTCTCTCCTTTATCTTGTGCAATCTCTTCCCTATCTCTTGATGGTAAGATCTGATCTCCTTTCCATTATTTTGTTCTTGAGAGTCTTATGGTTTAGATCTCAAAATTTGGTACAAAAGAAGTTGATTTTGAGCTTGTTTAGTAGTAACTTTCCTAGATCCATCTTTTCCTTCATGTTTAAATGGATTTTGTGATTTTTAAAATTGTGGAACCCTAACTTTTTGAGGAGGCAGAATCTTAGGGGCTGTTCCTAAGGTTTTATTTTTGTTTTTAAGTGATTGGAAGTTAGATCTTGGAAGGATTAATAATTAAGAGGGTGGATCTAGCCATAAACATGCATATTCATGGAGTTTGTAAGATTAAAATTTAATTTGCTTCTAGTTGTTTGAAACAGCAACTTATTTGTTTTTTAAAGAGTCATATGAGTTGGTTTTTGATGTCTAAAGGTAGTGTAATTAGTAGATCTTGGCTTATATGTTTAGCACCTAAACTAGTTTGCATGATTTAGTTTTAAAAGTGAAGTTGTAAACAAAAACTTTTATACCTCTTTTATGCTTTCAAAAACAGCAACTTATTTTGTTTTAAACAAGTAATATGAACGTGTTTTCATGGTCTAAAAATGGTGTTAATGTTAGCTTTTGATTTTGGGTATGAACTTGTAAAAATTGGTATGTTTAAAGCTTTAAAAATAGTTTAAAATAAATTAATTTGGGGCTATTTTGGGGCTTCCAAAATAATGGCATATGATCAAGTTTTGAGTAAGTTTTAACTTGTTTTGAATTGTATTAAAGTGGTAAAAAAATTGGTTTATAGTAAAAAAAATTATGTGTAACAAAGTTGTAAGATTTTGATGTTAGAAGTTTGAAATTTTGAAGTTGTTTTTGGGAAATCAAGACTGTGGCCTTCATGTTGTCTTACAACATGATTTTAAAATTGTTTTGGGCCTAAAATATGTTATAGGAAGTGGTTAATAAGTTGATTTAGCGAAGCCTTTTAAAGAAGCCTGATTTTTGGAAAAGATTTGGGTTATGTTTCAAGAATTGTTTTGGACTTGTAATAAAATTGTTTCTAAAATTCTGTGACATGTTTTAGTGTTTTAAAAAGTGGTTCAAAGTTGAGAAAACACTATTCAAAGTGGTAAAACACTATTTCAATTGGAAAATTTTGGGTTAGGTATTTTTTCTAAGTGTGTAGTGTTTGAAAAAGTTTCAAAACTTGCATAACTTAGACTTGATTGATGGCATATGACTAGGTGTGATCCAAATGGGATTAAGTGAGCAATTCTTAGGCCTTTTAGGACCCTAAACCCGGGGCTGCCTAGCGGCTTTGGACTTGAGTTTTAGTTCTAATTGATTGAAATTGCGTTGTTAAGGTTCGTGCGAGGAACGACTTGACAATTGTTTGGAATTACCTTGCTTGGATTGTTAAAGCGCCTAAGGTAAGAGAAATTCTTACATAATGAGTTTGGGCTTTTCGCCTTGTGTGTTGTTTGATTGTTTTATTGATTGTTTGGTAGTACTTGTAGTATTACTATATGCTGTTTGAAATGATGTAGCATGTTGTAGCATACTGAATTGTGATATACTGTCTGAAATGTTGTAACATGTTATTGGCCCTGTGTGGCATTATGATTTATATTGTTTTCCTTGAATCATGTTGGATTTAATTGGAACTTGGAATTGATTTGGAATATGAAAAATATTGTTGATGATAATGGATTAATTAATAATGCGTTGATCGACCGCTATTGGTTTGACGACTTACAACGGAAAGTCTGATACGATTCCATGAGCCGAGGAATGTTTTCAAGGTAAACTAAATGCATCTTTCTAAAATAAGTCGGCGTACAAACACGCTTTATGGATCAGAGTTATGATTTCTTAAGTAAATTGTTAAGGGCATTTTGACTTAAAAGTAAGCGTGAGGGTTTTAGTATAACTAGCCAAAGCTTGCAAAGAATTTTCTATGAATCAATAGTAGGAAAAAGAACTAGAGTAAACAATGTGATTTGCAAAAACGGTTAAGTTAAATGATGCGTCTGGAAAATTCTGGCTAGGAAAGACTTGGTTATTAAGAGTGTTTGCACCGCCTCTTTTTCCTGGGAATTTTTCCTAATGCATTATTTAGCACAACTAGGGTTTCAACGACCTAGAGCTAAAAAGTATTTTCAGATACAATAGTGCATAAAAGAGAGACCAGAACTGAGAAAGAGATTTCAAAGATCGAGATTTCGAAAGAATAACATATAGGGAGCCTAGTGTTCCTATTGAGCATATGGGCTATGTGTCCTGTACTGGGACTTGACGTCCTAGTTGCGTGCGTATTTTCTTGATCAAAGATTGGATCTAGTGTTCCGTATGACGTGCTTAATATCTCAACCTAAGGATTGAGCCTAGTGTTCTACATTACGTGCCTAGAACTTCAATCTAAGATTGAACTAATGTTCTACAATTGAACACCTGGACTTTGTGTCCTGTGTTGAACTCTAAGTAAATTGAGATTTGAAATTCACTAAATTGAGTGAGTTGAGGTTTCGTCGATCTGCATTGATTAATTAAAACATATCAAGGACACTCCTTATGGTGAGCGAGCCATAGTAAAGAATTTGTTTGAATGCATACTGACCATTCAGCATCGATACTCGGAGCGTTTGATTGTTTTAAGGACTTCAAAAGGATGAGTTGTCACTTCATTGCCAGTCTGGCAGCAAAGCCTAATGCGTGGCTATACCCTTGGTAGGGGAATTTGATTCGGACGTTGAGAAATAAAGTTCCTCATCACTGCTGACCTTGTTTAACGCTGCAGGTGTATACACAAACTCGTTCATAATGCATTGGCATGCATGGCTAACCACATTTATGACATGTGATGGATCGTTGATGAATTTGTTATATGATGACTATATTGTTGACCTGTTGGTTGATTTGTTTGCTCACATGCAATGCTTGATATACCATGATGATGCATACGGTCTATTAAGTATGTATATGTACATAAAGGCATGTTGTTGTATTATATACGTATATTGTTTGCATGCGACATAACCTATGATAAACTCGTGGACAAAGAATTTACCCTTGCACTATTGTTGGATTGGACATCCTTATAGAAGTCGCTTCCAGATAAAGTTGCATAGTTGCTGCAGTTTCGTCTTTCCAGGAGCGTTGAAGATTGACCCAGTGGAGGAAGATTCCTCTGAATACTTCGTGTTTTGATCTTGCTGGACTGTTTCTCAGTAAGAGTTATAGTTGTTGGCCAGCTTAGCTTAGGGTTTTGTTTCGATTATTTGCGTAATTACGTATTGCCTTGTAATTACACTCTTCAAAAAACTCGCCTCAGTGCGAAATGATAATGTTATGTCTTATGTGATACGAAGCATTAATTGTGATGTGATATATTCTGATATTTGCAAAAGACTGATTTGACATCATTTAGAAAATTGCAGTACTCTTTATGTCTCAATTTTGAAAAGGGTTTCAAGGAAAGAAAAAAAAATTTACTCCTATTTTCCATTGCGAAATACAGAAGAGTACTTTTTACTGAAAGCATATAAGCATTAAATATTTTTCAAAATTAGATTGGGTTGCACAGTAGCGCTCCGAAAACAGGGTGTTATAGTGGGGTCAAATTCAAAACTGAACCACCTATACTATTTAGACAGTGATGGTGTTTGACCACTTGCTATCTGTACATCCCAGACATAATTTGAATCAAATATGAACAATTGAATTAACGTGTTTTTATTTCTTTTTAAAAAAATATGGAAAAACATAATTGTTTTTTTTTTTTTGGACAAATTTTTTTAGGAAAATGGAAATATCACACTAAGCACTAAAGGATGCAAAATTGAGTTCAGCTTGGGTAATTTTTTTTATTTTTTTATTTTTTTTTAAGGGAAAGCTTAAGTAAGTTTAAGATTTCCGAAAAACATAATTGTTAAATATAGCAGTTTCGTGGGAAATATCACAATAAGATTGCTTGCAATTATCTTTACATTTTTTTTAGGAAAATGGAAATATCACACTAAACACTAAAGGACGCAAAATTGAGTTCAGCTTGGGTAAGTTTTTTTTATTTTAGGGAAAGCTTAAGCAAGGTTAAGATTTTAAATCTGTTAGAATGAAAGCATGCCTTGCACAAGTAACCAGCTTCAAGTTTCTGTCTTTTTATTCAATTGCCATCTTCCATGGATAAAGAATTCTTTTTTCTTTTTTTTTAATCCTGCAACGATGAAGGAAAATAAAGGAGGAATAAAAAACAGAAAAACATATTTAGGATCAAATGGGTACTCAAACATATAACACCATAAAAAATTGCCAAATATTTAAGGAGACACAAAAATACAAAATTGTTAAGCATGAAGAAACAAATCAGGAAGAAGATGTATCTTATATAACTTCTAAAGGTTTGGACTTCTTCAGCTTGGTAAAATAACTTGTTGGTTTCATAAAATTGGAAACTTTAGATTTTGATGAATTTGACATGCTGGGAGCCTTTGTCTTGCCATCTAACGGATCTTGTATTGTTAGAGGCTATTTTGGTTATAAAAAATTTAGGGTGAGGGGATGGTGTCTGAGTCCAAGGCAGGGAAGACTTCCAGACTCTTTGAGCACTTAAGATGATAATTACATTTGCCTCACCTCAAAGAGATTAGTGGGGACTCGAACCCGCGACACGTCGGATACAAGCCTTGTCATGCTCCACTAGGCCAACCCCTTGGGGTTTGTATTGTTAGAGGCTACACCAAAACTTGGTATTCCCTAACATATTGTTGGCTAAAATATATTTTTTCTCTTTTATCTTTCACTCAGAATTCATTTTGATCCTTTATCTTTTAAAATATTCATTTTGGTCATTTATCTCTCAAATGTTAGATAAAGTAGTATTTCTGTCAACTCCATTAAAATGTGGCATCCAACTTCATTTTGAGAATCTATTTTTGTCCCTTTCTTATTTTCATAATTCATTTTGGCGATTTATCTTATATTCATAACTCATTTTGGTCCCTTATTTTCATAATTCATTTTAGTGATTTATCTTATTTTCATAACTTATGCATATAAAGGATCAAAATGAATTATGAAAATAAGCAGGGTCAGCCCAAGGGTAAGGGTACTAAACCCTAGCTGTAAGCCCACAAATAATAAATTATTTATCATTAATTTTTATAAAGCAAAAAGGCCTCATATGCCAACCAAAAAGCCTAATCTAAAACTTTTTACCTAAAGCAAAAGGGCCTTTATCAAAATTTGTTTTAGGCCCCAACAACTATTCAATATTATTGGGTCAGCCCTGAAAATAAGTTGAGGCATCAAAATGAATTCATCTATTGTTAGATTTAGTGGGATTGGTGAAAATGACTACTTTGTATAACGTTTGAGATATAAAAGAATAAAATGAATATTTTATAAGATAAATGATCAAAAAAAAGTTTGAGCGAAAGATAAAGAACTCAGATTGTACATGACGACAATGGGTCATGTACTGTGCATCTATCTTTAAAAATGTGCTCACAAAAACAGGTTTCAGCCTCTCGTTTCTTCTACCTATAATAAAAAAATCATACATTATTTTTTTAATATTCAGTAACTAGAAAATTACAAAATACTTGATAGAGATTAAAAAAATATAAAAATTTAGTATAACAAAAAGTAAAAACAAAATAAAAATTTAAATCCATTTTAAGCACTCAAGATTACTCATTTTTTAATTTGAACAGTACAATACCAAAACATTTAGGTTTTGTTTGGTAACAAGTAGCGAGTAACGAGTAAGCTTGCTGATAGCAGATAGCAGATAAGCTTATAGCAGATAGTGGATAATCTAGTAGATTAAATTTAAAGTGTATGATGAAATTAGCTGTTGAAGCTACCTGATAAATATAAAATGATATAAAAGAACATTTTAATAAATGAGAGAGATAGTAAAAGTTAGTAATTTTTTTTTATTTAATAGTGGATAAATGAGGAACTTAATTAAAATAATAAGGGTAAAAATGAGAGAGAAATGATAAAGCTATAAGTTATAAGCTTAAACGCTACTTTAAGTAGCATATGAAAAAACACTATGGGTCTATTTGGCAAGGCCAATCCGCTAGCTTATAGCAGATAAGCTAGTAGGAAGAAAGTAGAGGTGTTTGGTAACCAAGAGCTTATAACGTTTCATTTTTTTCTCGTTTTTATCCTTATTATTTTACTTAAATTCCTTGTTTATCTTTCATTAAATGAACATTCTCTCACACTTTTAAGCATTAATTAAAAATGTCCATTTATGTCATTTATACTTATAAACCAGTTCAACCGCTAATTTTACTAAATATTTTAAATTCATTCTGCTAGCTTATCCGTTATTAGCTATCCGTTATAAGCTAACTTATCTGCTATCAACTAGCTTATCTACTATCCGTTATTTTTTGCCAAATATAGCCTACAAGCTAGTGAAAAACGCTATAAGCTAGTAATTACCAAACTTTACTACGTGTTTATCCGCTATAAGCTAGCAATTTGGCCTAAGAGAGCCTTATACACGATCTATGGTTTTTATTTTCTATTTATCGCTAAGTATTTTTGTATAAAAAATGAAAGAAACATAATATATTAAAATATTGAAAGTGAGCGATGGCTTGAATGAATGCACCTGCCACTTTCACTGTTAGAGTATGTCATCCTATTTTACTACCTAATTAATTAGATTACATGTTTATGCGAGTTAGAGAGTACAAATTGTTTAGATAATATATGGTGCAAGACCTAGGCATATCAACTGTAGCATCCTCAATTTTCTAAACCTTGCTCGATATGTGTTTGTCTGTGATTAAGTGTACTTGTGTGTCCTAGATGGGTTTTGTGTGTGTTTGACTATGTACTTTTCAGTTGTGTATTTGCTTTCCGTGTAGCTATGAGCTTGTGAGAATGTGAGTTCTGAGGTTATGTAGGTTGTATGAGGATGGCAGAGTGTTTAGTAGGGTTGTGGTATGAGTCTTAGAAGCCTCATAAAGTTTGACAATAATCAGAGTTGGGATTAAGGTTTTGTGTGCTCGTAGTCTAGCGAACGTGAGTTTTCGATTGAGTAAATGAGACTTTGAATCTTAGTTCTTAGGTCCTTTAGATGCCCTTTTATGTTTAGAATTATGTTTAAGTGTAAGGGTATCGAGTTCTGGACCGCACAAACGTCGAAATCGAAGAAATCGCGTGAAAACGAACGCTTCGTACTGGACCACGGTGCACCAGCATCTCCTGTCTTTCTATGACAAGTGGCGGACGGTCCAATCAGATGATGACATGTAGCAGACATACAGAAGGCCGCGTGGGAAGACTTCAGCGTGAAGCAATCTGCGCAGACGGGCGTGGAGCGCATGGTGTGTAGGAGGCACACGGGGTGCGCTAGAGCGAGCGCAACACTCGCCCAGCAACCCTATTTTTTCTATACAATCCATGTTTTCACCTTAATTCAGATTTTTACTTCTTATTTCCATTAACCCGGACCCAAATTGAGTCCTAACTCAATAAGCCTCCATTTTTGATCTTCCAAGCTTTGGTGATCCAAATCCAAGTGATATCAAGTATCAGTTCATCAATCTGACGGTACCGACTCGTCTGTTGGTCTCTGATTTCAGCATATGGTTTCAGACTCTCAAATGATGTTTAGTTCCTAGCCCTAATTAGACTATGTTTTGGACCTCGGTTTGTCCATGCGGGTACCGAACGAGCTAGGGTTTTATCGAAACTCCCAGAGGAGGTTCCTTATGCCACGAGACAGAAGAGGGAACCTTGGTCTCCCTATTTTGGCCATTGAATTCGTGATCCTTTAATAGCCTTATTAGTCCCTAATTAACTGTTCTTCATATTTTAGGGTTTTGGTGTGAGTACGGGTACCGATCATCCGTGAAACTTCGCCAGGAGTTGAGTTTGGGTAAGTTGGAGCTTCTGGACCCTCTAGTCAGTGTCTGGCCGAATTGAACTTTGTATTTTAATAATTTCATAGTTTTCCCTAATTCTAATCCGAGTGGGTTTTTGTGTTTCCGATAAAATATGGGTCGTTCTGGCGTGCTCGGTGGAATTTTTGGATGGTCCTTGGCCTCTTTGCTTGTTGTGGCCAAACCTAAAACCTTAGTTGAGAGTGTCTATTTAATTGTTCGTGAGTTCGTGGGTGTAGTGGTACGTTTGTTAGTGATCCCGGCTACTCCGTATTCCTAGTGGGAGAAAGAATGCACTTTCATTAGGTGTAGAAATAATAGTTTGGCATGTGTAGGGTGACCTAATCCCTACTAGGGGTTGATGTCAGTAACACCTAAGGATAGGGGTTACAGTCTGCGTCATCTAAGGATAGGCGTCGTAGACCAATCAACTAATATAGGTTTTTTTATTAAATATGATTGTCAGATAATATGCTTAATTGTAAGTTGTGTTGTATATGCTATATGTGAGTAGTAACATGCCTATGGTAACATGCTTAATGTATATTATGTGTGGATATGTGTTATATGTTGTCATAGCATGTGATTAAGTATAATTCATGACATGATCTAACATGATTAAAGGGATAGTTTAGGGAATGTGTGCAAAACATGTTGTGAGAAATATGATTATGAGTTATTGGATGCATAAGCATGATACATTAGTAACCACTCCATTTTTAACAGGAATGAGAAGTGGAGAGGATCCCTATCGGGAAAGGGGATACAACGTTTAGCAGGTTAGATCCACTGCGTCCCTATGGGGAATGGAGGAACGGACGCCCCTATCCGGAAAAGTATCGAAAAAAGGGGATACCTTGTGGACCAGGTTAGTGTCGCCCTGTCTCTATCGAAAAAGGGAGGCGGGAGTCCCTATCGGGAAAGGGGGACGACAACCCTAACAAAAAAGGAGGTTCACCAACGTATTCCTATCAGAAATGGGGAGTACAGCGACGATAGTAAGAAATATTCACAAACTCATTTAGAGACATGTGATAAGTGGAAGAGGATAGCTAGATCCAATTTGTAATGTATATGATTATCTATATAGATTATCGTACTCTCATTCTACTTTTACATTTTCCGCTTTATAATGGATGTGTTGTTCTTATCTCCCTGTGTTTGCATGCTTGTGTGTATATATATTGTTTCTGTGTTAGACTTTGTTGAGGAAGATGCAGCCCCAGCCTCATCCGATGGAGCGGTTCCTCCTGATGCATCTTTTGATGATGCAGTCACCGAGGATCCATGTAACACCCTTTCGAGATAGGGCGTTGACTTTATTCATTCAACTTATTTAAGGCAAATAAACACATATTTTATTAAGGTATACAAAATACAGTACACACAAATACAAACATGACTCATCACCCATAAGGGCGATCAAAAGACACATTGGTTATGATGTAGTATTCATTTTTGCCTCCCGGTAGGCTACTCAAAACTTTCCATCCACCTCTTATAGGTTGTCCTTGTCCATATATTATTCAATAATTTGTAATAGAAACGTACAAGAAAACATAGGGGTAAGATATCCATTAACCTCCTTCAAACAGGAAAATAGCAAGATAAAGCATCTGTTACCATGTACAGCATATCACACAACAATCGTCACAAATATCGCAGATATCTCACTTAGGCTTCTGATTACGCGATCACAGACCAAATCATACCATTACATCATACTGACAAATCCGACCAAATCATACCAGCCCAATGGACATGTTAAGACCAGTTACTGCACATGTCAGGCTCAATTACCATCCCTATGGACATGTCAGAATGTACCAAAGATTTTAGGCTTATATCCAGCCCTACTGACCCAATCCATCACTGAACATTGCGGGTCAATACTGCCCTTCTCCCTAGACCGATCACCAGTCTTAGGGCAATGGGTACGACAAGTTGGCTGTCCCGGGAAAAAATCCTAATATGCTACCATCTCCGATTATCGGTTATGGCATCTCATACTACCATATCCAATTATCGGAGTAAGGCATCATTCCGCATTCAAGGACGACATTCCCTTTTCAGAGAATGGCCAAGATTGTCCACCTGTCAAACGTGGAGTCCTGGAGACTCGCCCACTTGACCGAGAATATACCCTCGAGGTCACTGACTATCCCCAAACTACTCCGTACCTTTGGTACCACAGACATGGAGAGACTCCTGAAAAAGACCGAGTCCACATACCGTCAAGGTCTTGGAAGAGTCCACATACCCTCAATGCTGCCGACTATCTCATAACCATTCCGTCTGTACCTCAATACACGAACCTCGAGTACACCGGCCCGGCTATCACCACTAACAATAGGGAGTAGATGGTAATAATCGCTATTACGAACTAGGAATTCGCATACCTCTAACTAGAGGGCGTCACTCTTAACTTATACGTCAAACTCGTATATAGTCAGTAGCATGTTAATCAGATTATCAAGCATCCTTAGTCAACATAAGGATCAATCTTAGTGTCGCTTAGGTGACCTACTATTGACATGTTGTCAATCAGCACATCAATAGTCACACAATCATAAATCAATCATAAAAAAGCACTACAACAATCAGCATCCATCCATAATTATTAGTAGATCATTCGTATGTTGGTTGATAGGTCTACGGCGACTATCCTTAGCCACTATACACCGTAACCCCTCTCCTAAGGTGTTACTACTATCCCAACAAGGCTATTGTTGTTTTTCCCTACTCTTCAAAATTACCTTATATCGGTCGACATTACCTTTTTCGAGTCAGTCCTTTACTTTGAGCCGACCCACTTACCTCCTAAGCCATTTTCTGTAGTCATCCCTGTACCTCTTGCGATTGTTCCCCATGAGTCTGTCCCATCAAAGACCCCACATGTGCAACCACGCCACCAGTTATTCTTCATAAGTCATCCTTGCCCTTGTTCCTTGTAACACCCCGTTTCCGGAGCGCTGCGAAACTAGAATTCTGACAAAAGTTGACATATTTCTGAAATATGAAATACATTGCTCGTAGGGTTCTCTGAAAAAGTGGTTTTTTTTGCCTTTTTCTACAAAACTTTCTTTAGAAAGAACGGTCAGAGTATCACCGCGATTCCAGAAACATGATGGTAATTAAATAAATACATAAGGACATCAAATAAAACCACAGGAATCACACTCCTAATTTATTTAAGTATTACACATATGACACTCCAAGTTTTACAACTGTAAATTATAATTATTACAACATTGGAAGTAAACTGCAACATTTTATAGTTGGTCAACATGCTACGTCCCTTACTAGACTTCTAGTAAGCTAGCCTCAAAACTCAAGTAAGAAGCCGGACGGCTATCCTCAGCTACTCTTCTCTGCAGTCCCAAATCCTCTGCTTGCTCTGCCATCTGGGTTACATTCATTAATTGAAAGAACCACAGGCAAGGGTCAACTTCTTAAAATAAAGAGACTGATGCACATACGACAACATATTCGACAACAAGGCATATAACAACACAACATAAATACAGGAAATAGCAATTATGCACCAATGCCCCAAAATGCAACTTCTTGACACATTCTACAATTTTTCGAAAATAACGTCGAACAAGCTGCTGAATTCCAGCCATTAGCCTTGGGCTCCACGACCACCCTAAGATATTCAGATCAAGTTTCTTGACACTACGACGTCTAGCTGTCAGAAAAACCAGCTGGAGCTTTTTAGGGGATCCTAGCACCCTAGGTTAATCGGATCGAAGCTCAAAAATGTCACGACTAAACTTTTGCCCTCCAATGAATAAATCGCCGCATACGATAATTCGAGAAGCAATTTGAATAAGTATTCAACTACATATCAAATAAATATTCACGCCAAGCTTAATACAATGCAACACAGTTCAACAGTATAAGCAATCCATCACAATCAACCATATCTCATCAAACAACGATATTGACAACTCAATTCATCCCTCTGCAACTCAGTGTGGTTGGCAGAGAGGTAATCATACAAGTGTGGGGGGTTGGGGACAGCTATCAACCACTTACAGACAAGCCCACTAGATAATAACATAAGCTTAAATACTAAAACGAAGGGGTACGAGACCCTCACTTCGAACCCTAATGCTCTCAGACTTCTTCGATATGCAAAACAAAATTTTAAATCTTATTTATATTTAAAAGTCACCCTTACACATAATATACATACGTAAACACCGAGAATGTGAAGTGCCCTTACACATACTATACATGCGTAAACACCGAGAATGTGAAGTGCCCTTACCGAAATGCCAAGCCGCGCGTATCCACATATTCCTCGATTTCTACACCGCACGACCTCGGGTCACAACTCCTAACACCACAAACAAACTTAGCACAACCTAGGCATAGACTAGCTCTAATTGCCTAGGCTCTCAAAACCCAACCTACCAACTAACCAAAACACTTATGCTAAAATACACAATTTGAAATACATGCTTTTGAAGAACTACATACTCTTGAAAGGTAAATAAATAAACAACTAAAAAGATAGAGTTTTAAAACATAAGGTTCATTTGAAAGGATGCATTAAGTTGGAAAACAATGTTTTCAACTACTAAGCTTATTTCTCCAAACCTTAAAACACAACAATACTAACTTTACACCTTTCTAAAATTTTCCAAAGTCTCGATAATTGAGTTAAACACAATCAAAAATCATTCTTTTCTAAATTTTCCAACTTGCACAACAATTACATACAACTACCAAAAATTAAAACATAAAACCATTTTTCCTTCTCCAAAGCCTCTAGGGCTCTTGGCCTCACCTCTCTTTTTCCAAAGAAATTTTGTAAACTTCCAAAACAATACAACAATGCCATCTAATACACAACTATGTTCATAAAACCACAAACTATAGTACAAGGCTAAGCCTAATCAAGTTTCAAAAATGTTTCCAACTCTCTCAAGAACAAGGTTTTCAAATACTAAGTTCACCTACTCCAAAACTTGAGACATAATTAAATGCTAAATTTAATACTTTTAACCACAACTTGAAATAAGACTCCACTTTGGCCATTGGATCACAAGGAATCCCTTGCCTTAGGTGTTTCATCGTCTTTGAAAATCAAATACTCCTAATTCAATTAAACTACTATCCAAAACTTACACAATAATTGTTAACCACATCAATTATAGCTAATATAAATCAAAGGTACCAAAATCATTTTCTAAGAGGCTTAAATCAAGGCTCCACTTGGTTTCTAGGATTACAAGGAATCCCTTTTTGCCTTAAGTGTTTTCATTGCCCATAATATTCCAAACAACTTCCAATCAAAATTATTTCTTGATCAAAACACTAACAACAAACACAACTAAAATAACAATCAAAATAACAAGTGATTCCAGTTAAACTTTCCCCAAAAATCCTCTTTATGTCACGGCTCTAAGGAGCTCAAAGAGAAGGGAAAATTAACCTTTGATCACCCTAAACTAGCATTAAGAAACTAGAAGCAAGGAAACAAAAACACTATCCAATTCAAATACCCAATCAACGTTTTTTCCAAAAACTCAAAGGTTTTACAATTTCATTAATTCAAATCAACTAATATGAACTAGAACACAAAATAAATTTTCTTCCCCCATGGCCCCTAAAGCTTGCGGCCATCACCCTTTTTCTCCCAAATAAATTTGCAAGTTTTCAAACTAATTTAGTATCATTCTATAATTTAATCTTTTCTCAAAACAACAACACAACATCAAAACATAGACATAATCCAAATCAAATTACTCAAATCATGCTCTTCAAGAATAGGATTTTTCATGAAATCTACTAACTCCTTTGATTTAAAATAAAATTGACAACAATAACAACAATAGCAATTATTAAGAACTAAGAAACACAAATCAATTAGACGATTTACTTGAGAAATCACAAAGCCCCTTTCCCTTAGGTCATGCGCCCTAGGGTTCCCAAAAAAAATGGGGGAAACTTTGATCCCTTTTCTCATGATCATAATCAACACATAATAAAAACATTAAAGGGGAAGAACTTTGATTTTCAACCTTACACTCAAGAACTTGCCTCCAAGCTTCTTCCCACTCTTCTTCCTCTGATTCGGCTTCCTCTTCTTCTCTACCTCTCTCTCTCGCACTGTCTCTCTTCCTCTCTCTCTCGTGATTTCTCTCTCTCTCTCCCCCGTGCTCTTTGCCTCGCTCTCCCTTCTCTTCTCTCCGGCGCGGTGGCGCGCTGCCAGCCACAGGGCCGTCGCGGCCCCTCCCCCTTTCTCCTCCACCATCGCGCCCCTTCTTTCCTTCTTCCCCTTCTCTTCTCTTTTCCTTCTTCTTTTCTTATTTTCCCTTATTTTGCTCTCTTTTTTTTTTGCGTATCCCTCACGCTGGAAGGGAGTAAATTGGGAGATGAGAGGGTGCTAAGGTGGGGTATGGATAAGTGTGGTGCACGGTGGAGCACAGGCCATGATTTATTAAAATAAATCAAATAATTCCTATTGAACTATCATAAATAATAAAACAAGTGAAAACACTCAAAAATAATCACAACAATTTACGATTCGATTTTCATCGAAATCAGAGTCCATTTAAAATTTTATCTGCGACAAAATTGCCCGGTGATTCGAAACGCGACGAAACTTCGTTAGAAATTTTCGACGATATTCGAACCATGAATTAATATAAAATATTAACTCTTAAATTTAATTTCATCTTGATTTAATCCAATCAATTTCTTAGTCAACAAAAATACGCGTCAACGCGTCACACAAAAAACTTATATAATATTTAAATGGATGAATTCACATTAAAGCAGCATATGTCTACGCTGCCTATTAATTTGAATTGACATCATGAATAATAATTATTTATAATAAATAAATTAATCAAAATCAGTCAAAATAATTCCTCAGTAAATCATTGAGGTGATCAATCTCTACGACTTACATTCAAGTATTTAGGATTTTATCGCTTAAACAATTTTTCTTAAAAATTGGGATGTTACATTCCTGCTACTGAGGTCATGCTAAACTCTCCATCGGTGCCACCTTCTTTACCGGATCTAGCCTTGCTACCCGACTCTGACCTTCCCATTGCTCTTCATTAAGCTATACTCTCTAATCGTAACACATCTCCTCGTTACATTGCTTTGAGTTATCATCGTCTTTCTCCTTTGCATTACATTTTTCTTTCCTCTTTGTCTTCTGTCTCTATCCCTAAATCTCCAAATAAGGCCTTATCACATCCAGAGTGGAGGCAAGCAATGATTGACGAGATGTGTGCACTTCAAAGCAGTGGTACCTGGGAACTTGTCCCTCTACCTCTTGAGAAGTCTTTGGTTGCTGTTGTTGGCTTTATATGGTTAAGGTTGGGCTTGATGGTAAGATTGATCGATTTAAGGCCGTTTAGTGGCCAAAGGATACACTCAGATATTTGAGCTAGATTATAGTGACACTTTCTCACCTATGGCCAAGATGGCCTCTGTTAGACTCCTTTTCTCTATTGCAGCTATCTGACACTAGCCTCTTCACCAACTTGGTATTAAAAAAGCTTTTCTGCATGGCGATCTCCAAGAAGAAGTCTATATGGAGCAACCACCTGGGTTTGTTGCTCAAAGGGAGTCCTCTAACATGGTTTGCAGGCTCCACAAGTCTCTCTATGGTCTCAAATAGTCTCCACGAGTTTGGCTTGGCAGATTCAGTTCTATAGTGTAACAGTTTGGTATGATTCATAGTAACTAGTCACTCTGTTTTCTAACAACCTATTCAACTCCAATTAGTTCAATATTAGCAATCCCAACTAATCTAAACATGGAACCCTCATTCAATCATAAAAACAGTAACTACACATCATCATTCATGCCACTAAACAATTTCAATTAACACAAGTCCTTACTAGAGCATACTTCTACTAATAATAACTCATCAAACTCAATAAGTCAATACTAATCATTAATCCAATCATTAACAACCTAACAATTAATAATTCCAAGTTGATCCTAAGCATGAAAGCACCTACTTAATAATCAAAACAGTAACCACATGACATGACTCATGCCATTACACAATTCAAATAACACCATTAAATCTTGAATTATGCTTCCTCTAACAAAACACATAAAGTCTCAAACATTTGTTACTAGACATGCTTCAAAACACCAAAATATGTCAATTAATAATCCTTAGGGCTCCTTTCTCATATAAAGGACTCTTAATAAATCAAAATAGAAATTTTAACAAATAAAATCAATGCTCTAGCAAAGATTACACAACAAAAACTTGCCCCGCAAGGCATAGGGATCATGGGACATCCCTAAGTTGTTATTTGAAGCCATAGACTTTTTTCAAGAGATCAACCATCCCCATATCTTATATTAGTCCGGCCTCCAATCAAGCTTTAGAGAGTTTCGAATTTCTTCTCCTTAGAATGAATGAGAAGAAGAGAAAGAGAACGCTTTGTGGCATCGAAGATGGCATCCAAAACTGCGGAGAAACGAGGGAGAACAAGTCACGACGGTGGCAACAACAATGGGAGAGCTCTCGGAATTCTAGGATAATTTTATCCCTTTAATATGATTTAGGAATTAGGTTTAGGGCCTCTTCAGGTTTAGAATTAGGGTTAAGTCGTGGTCCAAGAGACTTAACACGTTAAAAAAATGATGTCAGCTGCTGTGAATCGAGTCATGCATAGGTGAACCGATTCACAAACTCTATTTTGTCTAAAAACATTATTTAATGAAATGAATTGATTCATCCAGGGGGTGAATCGACTCGCATACTCAAAATTGCCTAAAAGTGGTTTTTTCTCCATTCTAAGGCCGTGTAGTCTCTTCTAAGGGTATCCCTTTCCAACTAAGCCCTAAAATACCTATTCAAACAAAAAATTAACAAACAATGGTCCTAAAATCTCTAACACATAAGCTTAACAAATTCGGGGTGTTACATCCACCTCCACCTGCAGCCTCAACTCCTCCACCAGTAGAGCCGATTGACGCTGCACGAGACTCAGATGTACGTTTGAATTAATTGAGTCAATGTTTCATTTTTTAGAAATTTACTATAGACACTAATATATTATTTGTTGTTGTTTGCAAGGGGTGTTCCGGACGAGAGTATATGAGATTGCGCAGGAGTTGATGGGTGAACACCATGCACAGCCCGACACCTGTGATTGGAATTTGGCACAGGAGCTGCTAAGATTGGCACGTCCCCTAGAATTATTCGGTAAAGTCATGTGCTCCGAAGTAACCTAAGGACTCATAGTAGTTTAGTTTAGGTTTTTATGTTGTGACAAACACTTTTTGTACACTTTGTTTTTGTATGCGTACACCCGGTTATGCGGTGCTACTATTATGCATAGTTTTTATTGTGATTAGTATTTATGGTTTCATATGTCGTGCTCGCATTTTTGCCTTGTTTCAACTGTTTTAATTTAACGTACAATTCATAGTTATATTAACTAATATACAAATTAGAAAATGGACAATAATCTCGATATTTATAATAATTAATAACATTGTTAGTATTATAGAAAAATATGTAAAATTTGTGATAAATATAAAGTTTAAACAATTTTATTTAAAAATTAAGGGGATTTTCTTTTAAAAAAACACAACATCCGGAATCTTGTTTCAAGAATTTCTGAAAACAAGTTTTTGGGTTTGCCACTAATTAACACACCCGGAACCTTGTTTCCGGTAAATTTTGGAAACAAATTTCCAAATCACACATAATGCAGAAAATAATAGGAGTTCATTGACGAGAAGGCGAGGGTCAGATGGAAGAGAGGGTTGTCATGGGTCTAAAGCATGGTGGAGAGGGGTTTGGGGTGGTGGAGTGGGGAATAATGGGGAGAAGGGAGGGAAGGGGTGGGAAGGGAAGGAAGAGGATGAATTTTGAGGTTTTTAGGGTAAGGGTATTTTTGTCTTTTTACAGTTAAAGGGAGGTGGCCAAATGAATTGGAGGAGGGGTAATAAGATTTGCCTAATTTGAAAGAAGTATTTGGCCAAGTACTAGCTACTGAGCTTTGTGAGCTTTTTGGCCATGTGGGCTTTTCTCACTGGTGGGCTTTTGCATGGTTCAGTATTTGAATGGTGTGGGTAGGGCTAAAATTATTCCTCTAGGCCTATGTGATATTTGTCGTTTGTGCCAGCCATTTTGTATAGAAATAATATGGTGCATCATTTTTTTGGCCTCGAAGCCATTGAATTTGGACTAGTTTGTGCTTAATTTACAGGCAACTATATTGACGTTAATTATATTATTTTTATAATATTAAAAGTAATAGTGTTTTGAAGCATTAATTAGAGGACAATTTGGCCAAATCACTTAAATAAGATATAATAACAGCATTTTAGTATTTAATAATTGTGAAGATTTATTTTAATTTGAAAGAGATTTTAGCAAATAATAATTAAAAAAATTTATCTTAAAATAAAAGAGATAACAAACCTAAATACTATATATACGGAAGAGAAAGAGGCAACAAAGGTAACCTAAAACAGATTTTTCTCTTGCGGTGTTTTTCTTCTTCTCCTGTGTGCCATTGCTCCTGCGTATCTCCTTCGTCTCTCCTTCTTCTCCCTTTTTGATTTTGATTTTGCATAGTCCCTTCCAGTATTGATGGACTCTCTCAATGTTTATCTCAATGCTTAATGAGAGAGTGAGATTGAAGGAGTACCTCTGAGGGAGATGGAGTATCTGACTTTTATGTTTTTTTCCTTCCTCCTTTCATTCCTTTATTCCAAGTTACTAACTTTAGTTTAACTTCAATTCATTTCCCTTATTAAAACGATTAATGTTAATTTGTTATCAACCTGTCTTTGTCAAACGATTTATGAAGCGACAAAAATTGAAGGAAAAAAGTTTGTTGCTTTAATTATTCACAATATATATGTAATATCTTTAATAACATTCTGATTTTTAGAATTATTCACTCAATAATTAAAGGCTTTCATATCATTGACAATTTCTTAAATGGATCTATATGTATTTTCTCACAGTCTTTGTTATTAATATAGAGAGGATCTTTGTTTGTTGTGAATTTACAGGTAATGTTTTGGATTTTGCATATTTTGCATTCCTTTACAATATAAAATGCTATGTGTCTTTTATCATACTCCCTCTTTATTCTGCTCAATGGCATTCCCGGATAAGAGTAATGCAGCTTGCACTTTGGATGACGAATTAGGGAGGAGATGGCCTTGCCAACTAAGATGGGCAAAACGGGCTAAGCACGAGTGCTATTTATTTAGTCAAAATATAATTTCTAATACATATGTGATTTATAGAAGTGCACATTCACGGTCCAGACAAGGAAATAATTTTGATTCAGTAGTAAATCAATTAGAATCTTCTTAATTCACAATTCAGAGACAAGTGAGATGTATTTTTGTAAAATAGGTACTTATCAAAATAAATAAATAAACTATTGAGTGACCAAATCAAATTATCAATTATGAATTGACCTACTTTTTTTTCCAAACAATATTGATTTCAAATTTTAAACGATAATCTTCTCTCTCCATCATTATTTCCCTAATTAGCAATATTTAAGAATCTGATTTAACGAATTAAAATTGTTTTTATAGACATATTTCCTTTTTATAAAATGTGGATTCATATTTAAGAAATTTATTTATGTTATAATAACAAATCATATGTCTACAAAAAAAAATCATTTGTATAAAAAAAATATTTATAGTATCAACATAAACACTATTTCGAATTTTAAAATATTTCAAATAAATTTCTATAATTAATACATTGATATTTCAATAAGATTATAATTTTTTTAAGAAAATCACATAATAGTTTAATGTTTCCTTTTTTTAGACCTATAATAATCATTACTCAATTGTAAATATGAGGACAAATAGGTTTGATGCACATTGATGGATTTAATTCATAATAAAATAAGTTATGATCATTTAACTGAGACATGATTTCTAGAGCATTCAATTTATTTGAACAATCATGATAATTTAAAGTAGCGTGAGGCATGTTTGACCAATTCCTTCAAAAAGATTTTCATATAAATATAAGTAATTTAATAGTAATTTTCAATTTTTTCCCATTAATGATAATATATCTATTCAATCAATCTATTTTTGACCAATTCCTTCAAAAAGATTTTTACATAATTATTCTATTCATAGTAATTATAGAATATCATTTATTCAATTCAGTTTTTATTCATTCTTACCATCAGGAGAAACTGCCAAAAAAAATTAAGAGTATAATATCTTTCTGATATATTCAGTCAATAAATAATTACTTTTCAATTTTTTAAATTATATTAATTTATTTATAGGACACATTCTTATATATATTCTGTAAATAAATACCAACATATATTTTCAGTTCATATAATTTTTCCTCAATTTTGCTTCTGATATCATTTTAATTTTGAAAGGATCTGATAGTTCCATATAAGAAACATGTTTACACTCTTCACAAAAAAAACGTTTGCATTATGTTAAATACCACAAATAGATTTCTTTTCCTATCTTAACCCCCACAAACGTCTTTTTATTATCACTTTTTGATTTTTGATTTTATGGTTCTTTTATTGTTATACTACTAATTGACTAAATTTGTAGGTTGTAATGCATGAGTTAAATAGCTATAGCTTAAAGAGAGGTATATTATTCATTTATTTTTTTAATTAATAAATAATACTTTATGTCAACAAATTCATTTCCATAATTAGTCGAACAATTAATATAATAAGTGAGGATTTGAGGAAAACAATTCAAATTGACAAATTAATTAATATTTTTACAAATATAACATTAACTAATTTATCCAATTTATCAAGAATATAATCCTGAATTATTTCAAAGTATTTGAGGAAAAACTACAAACAAAAAATTATTTTAGGAGCATAATATATTTCTCATATATTCAGTCATTAAATTTATTATTTTTGTCGAGTTTTAATTTAGACGGGACATTGGCTCATCGAATTCAATTTGTTTCATTTATTAAATAGGTCAAATTGATATATAATCACCTAATTGTCTACCAATAAATGGTGAGAATTAATGTTACAAAAAAATGTTAGAATTAATAGAAACTGATACTTATAAACTTTAATCTATAATTACTATGATTATAGAAATTTAATTTAAATCTTTAAAAATTTGGAATTGTGTTTTTGTTTATACTAAAAATAAATCAGTATATGTAGGAGATTTTTCTTGTGGTACACAAGTGCAAATTTTTTTATTTTGATCTCTTGGGTGACCATATAAATTATCTATTAATTATAAAGATTTTTTGACGTAAAATTAATTCTTACCATTTATTCAAATAATTGTGTAATTCTTACCATTTATAATGCCCTATCTATTTGGTCAAAGCTGTAAAAGTTAAAACACATAGTTGATAGAGCGTGAGTTCGTGTGGCTATAACAGAGAAAGCCTACAGACATCTTTTGTGATACCCCTCTGTGAGAATCGTTTCCCACTGTCTTAATGGAGTAAACTTTTAAATTCTCTGCACATTGATCTCTCTTTCCAAATATACCACTAATAGCAATAATTAGGTGCATAGAAAATATATACGTCTATTAAATATACATTTCTATTAAAATGATGCCTATTTTATGGGCCTACACTCATGGTAAATGATGCCTATATATTTTTTTTATCAATGTCTATTTAATCTTGGGGATTGCTAATTTACGCCTTTTAGAAGGGGCAAGTTACCACCCTACACTTTTTTATTTGGACTAACAACCTCACTCTTTCATTTTATAAACTACTTAAATGAGTAGTATTAATATAATTTAGTTTCTAATTTTTATTTTTATTTTTTTCTCTCTCCTCACCATTAATTTCTTAGTTTTTAATTTCTTTCTCATAATAAAAGTGAGAATTTACTTATAAACGAATTTTGTGGGTAACATCATTTAGGAGCATAATATCTTTCTCATATATTCAGCCATTAAATTTATTATGATAGCTTATCAACATTTGGACTACTAGGTAAACTAAATACCCAATGAAATGAAATGAAATGCCTCTAAATTTTAAATAAACTGACCTCATATATTCAGACATTAAATTCAATAGATAGTTTGTTCTGCATATGGACTTCCTAATCATCAACTGTAGTTAAAGATTGGTGTTCCCATCATGTTACTGAGAAATATAGATCAGTCGTCAGGATTGTGCAATGGCACTCGGCTCAATGTCAGCCAACTTTGCAATCATGTGTTGGATGCAAAGGTTATTTCTGGCAACAAAGTAGGAAAAAAATTTATTTCTAGATTGTCATTGAACTCATCTGATCCAATAATTGCCTTTAAACTTCAGCGTAAACAGTTTCCAGTGATTATTTCTTTTGCAATGGTTATAAATAAAAGTTAGGGGTAGTCTTTGAAACATGTGTGAACCTAATTTCAGCAATCAGTTTTTTCCATGGTCAACTATATGTTGCAATATCAAGTGTTACATCACGCGGTGGTTTGAAGATGTTCATATGTAACAACGAGGGAGATGACAACCACCATTTCAAATGTAATTTATAGAGAAGTTTTTCAGAATTTTGCATAGATGGTTTAGGTTTGCATTATTTCCTCAACTTTTGAAATATACATAAATCTATCTTATTTACTTTTTGCATCCACAAGTTTGAATTTAATGGCTAGGTGTTCTACTTGTCGAACGTGCCAATTAATTTTTGTTAGTTTGCATGTTAACTTAGCATGGCAAATAAAGTTACTTTTTATAATATTATATATGTTGCCAATTGCTTAACTTTATATATAATTATTAATTACCTTTGTCAAAAGTAATAGTGTTAGGAAGCATTAATTAGTGTGCAAAATTGTTAATTCACTAAATTAATCACTAATGACAGCATTGTAGCCCTTAAATTAATAACCTTAAAGATTTATTTTAAAATGAAAGATATTTTATCAACCAATAATAAGAAATAATTAATTTAAAATGAATGAAATAGGAAACATAATATTCGGTCATTATGCACCTGACTGAATACATATATTGATAGAGTTGCAGGGTGCAGACCTACTATGATCACAACACAATAAATACTAATTGGAAGCCTATAATTTTAGTACTAACAAGTAATACTATAATATAGCATAGGAAAATTATTAAAACAGATCCGTAAAATTGAAAGCGCTAGAGGATCTGATTAAATTATTTTTGGAAAAAAAAATGAATGAAATAGGAACATATTATTCAGCATTATGTACCTGACAGAATATTGATAGAGTTGCAGGTCAGACCTACTGTGATCGTAGCACAATAAATACTAATTGGAAGCCTATAATTCTAATACTAACAATTAATACTATATTATAGTAGAGGGAAATTATTAAAATAGATCCATAATATTGAAAGCATTAGTGATCTGATTAAATCAGTTTTGACAAAAAAAAATTGACTGATTGAATTTTTTTGATTTTTATTTTATCATCCAAACAATTTAATTTTAAATATAAAATTCAATTCAATTGTCTTTTATATGGGACGTTGCTTTCTCGGCCAATATTTATGGTAAATGATGCCTATTTTATTTTATTTTTTTATGAATGTCTATTTAATCTTGGGGATTGCTAATTTACACCTTTTAGAAGGGTAAGTTAGCACCCTACACTTTTTACTTGGACTAAGAACCTCACTCTTTCATTTTATAAACTATTTTAATTTTATCTCTCTCCTCACCATTAATTTCTTAGTTTTTAATTTCTTTCTCATAATAAAAGTAAGATTTTACTTATAAATGATTTTTGTGGGTAACATAATTTAGGAACATAATATTTTTCTCATATATTCAGTCATTAAATTTATTATGTTAGCTTATCGACATTTGGACTACTAGGTAAACTAAATACCCAATGAAATGAAATGCCTCTAAATATAGATCAGTCATCAGGAATGTGCAATGGCACTCAGCTGATTGTCACCCAACTTTGCAATCATGTGTTAGAGGCAAAAGTTATTTCTGGCAACAAAGTACGAGAAAAAATTTTTATTCCTAGATTATCATTGATCCCATCTGATCCAATAATTCCCTTTAAATTTCAGCGCAAACAGTTTTCAATGATTGTTTCTTTTGCAATGACTATAAATAAAAGTCAGGGGCAGTCTTTGAAACATATGTGAATCTATCTTCTGCAATCAGTTTTTTCCATGTCAACTATATGTTGCAACATCAAGGGTTACATTACGCGGTGTTTGAAGATACTCATAACAACGATGGGGATGTGACAATTACCACTTTAAATGTATTTTATAGATAAGTTTTTCAGAATTTTGCTTAGATGGTTTGGGTTAGCATTATTTTCTCAACTTTTGAAATATACATAACTTTATCTTATTTACTTTTTGCACCCACAAGTTTGAATTTAATGGTTAGGTGTTCTACTTGCCAAACGTGTTAATTAATTTTTGTTAGTCTGCATGTTAACTTGACATGACAAATAAAGTTACTTTTTATAATATTATATATATGTCTTTTGCTTATCTGTATATAATTATTATTTACCTTTGTCAAAAAAATATATAATTATTATTTACCGGTTTATATTTTTTTTTGTACTTAAACGGGATGTATCATTTTATATGTTCGTAATTATATTTAAGAATATTATGACATTATTTTCTCAGTTTGAAAGAACATGATTGTTTTCATGCTATAAACAAAATTTAATTTGTTTTTCACTTTTTAAATCTGAGATTATTCGTTAAGGTGGTTCATTGTGTTACAAAAGCTACAAAATAATTCTTCGAACAAAAAAAGCAAAAATAATATAACAAACTTTGTTTATCACATGCATTGTACGGTCAAAAACTAGTAATGATAATTATACGAGTTTTGTCCTCAAACTCTATGGTGGACTTATTTTTAGCACTCATACTATTAATCTAAGAACTTGCACTAGTGTTGTGAGGGTTTTGGATCTATGCATGTTATATCATTAATTTATTATCTTAATAAATATAAAGCGAGTAATGCCTCCGAATGATTTTTGCCCGCCAAATTCCACCCTTTCTTTCCAGTTCTTCTCCTTTTCATCCTTCTTCCATGCTTCTGCCACATGTTCCACAAAGGGATTTCTCACTCAGAGACACAACCATGCATTCTGCCACATGTTTGAACGTGAACACAAGAAGGGGGGTTGAATTGTGTTAAAAACTTTTCGCAAACTATACGTAAAAACTTCAACACAAGTTGTTCAAAACTGTTTGTATATCGGATGCAGAGAATTAAACAGGACCGGATGCAAAAATTTAAACAGTTTATAAAAACTTGTTTTACTGAGCAAGGTAAAGATAAATAATGTAAAGCAGTAAAGGATGAGACTCAGAGATTTATACTAGTTCACCACCAACTGGTAGCTACGTCTAGTCCCTTCGTTCCTGAAGGATTTTCCACTATAATCAACTGATTACAATTTCCTCAAGAGTATTCTTCTGTCACAAACTTGACAATACTCTCAACTTCTCAAAACGACTCAGTGCAGTCGAGCCTTTGAGGAACAGAGCCTTAACTAGGCCAAATACAGTTTACAAAAGAGATTATACTTTTGAATACAATCAAAATAACTCTCACAGAGAGGATGAAAAGATTAAGCTCAAAACAGAATAGCTTTCTAAAAGAAAGTATAAGACGCTGAGTTCAGTTCTATGTAGACCAGAAACTTGGCACGAAACTTGATTGCTCACTTGAGTAATATTGCTTTCATAATGAAGTTTCTTCACAGTTTTTCCAACTTGTCTTCAATGAATGAATACCTTGGGGTATTTATAGGAGTCTTCAAGGGTATTACCGTTGCAGTAAGAATATAGTAAGAATATCTCATTTCCATTGAATGAGGTAATTTGAAATGTAGTCCTTTTCTTCCTTTCCAGAGAATATCAGAATAGTACACATTACCGTTTTCGTACTATCTGCTATTTACAATTGCCTTATACGATTTTTGTCTTATGCTAAAGGTGTCACCTTTGCTTCCTCATACATCAAAATGAGCGCCCAAAATCAAATTCGAATTCCGTTCCAGAACAGTCTGAGGCTAAGAGCAAAAACGTGATCATCACGTGCTTTATTAAAGAGATCAGACGCTCGCTCAGAACAGAGAACAGACGCTCGCAGCAATTGAGTATACCACGTGTCAAGAAGTAACATCTTTGGGCGCTTCTTTGTTAGCAAGACGCTGGAGTGGGTTCGGATGTTGACACTAGTGGATTATATTCAATTCTTTTGTAAATTTCTTCTTCTTCCTTGAGTGATTTGTACATATATATGAATCTTTGATACCTGTACACTCAAAGATATGTTAGAAGATAAATTGTTCTCTTGAGAAATACTTTGTTATCATCAAAATTAATGAGGGTCTAAACTTCTCAATCGTTTAGGTTCCAACAATCTCCCCCCTTTTTGATGATGACAAATATCCAAGGTTGATGAACAATTTAATTTCAAAATAACATCAAGGGTCTCCCCACAGATTTAACAATTAAGATATATAAGACAATTCTGGTATTAAGGCGATTGTTGATAAACAAATTCATTTAAGTGATCACAAAAATACGTAGATGTATCAGAGCATATTTTTAACAAATTGAGATCGGATGGTGATCTACGTTTTATCAAAAATATTTTCATACTACCAATTTTATTGATCATTGTTAGGTTATTGGGTCAATGAATATCAGTGCATTAATAGATATTAGAGCAATGAATAACCATACAAATGCTATGTATGAAATGATATGCATGATACTTTGGTTTTAGTGTATTCATCGAATGGTGAATTTGTTAATCAGACTTTCACGTGTTCATCAGACCTTTCTTTTATTTCTTTTACTCCCCCTTTTGTCATCAGACAAAAAGAGTGTAAAGCACATCATAGTCAAAGAATGGCTTAGAAAAATTTGAATATATATAAACAGATAATCAGATAAAGGTATGTATAGTCAAATAATTAGAAAAACACTGAATATATATAACAAAAAAAATATGAGAGTACCAAAAAAAAATTTATATCACACAAAAAAATAAATAAAAAAATTAAGGGTTTGGTGGTGGTGGAGGGATGTTGAGACGTTCATATAGAAGTTTCAGTGCATTTTCCAGCTGAGTAACTTTCAGGTTAGTTGCCTTCATTTCTTCAAACTCTGCTTTAGGAATGGTGACCATTTCAACTGCAGGAGTAGAAGTAGAAGGTCCAGCTTCTGGTGCAGGTTTCATCTTCTGATGCTCTGCTAGCACCCAGTTGGAAAGCTTGCCTCAAGTCCTTCTTACGCTGAGCCTTTTGAAAGAGCGCATCATTTGGTATAAACCATTTGATGAGACTTCCAAGTTTCCTCTGCTCGGTTACATTGAATTCTTCTCCTTTTCTCCACCTCTTCTGGATACAGCAAATCCATGAAGACAGTTTCCCTATGCAGAAGCACGTCAGCAGTGAAAGCATCAAACTTATTCCCAGCTTCTTCTCCCCATATCCTTCTAATGAAGTCACCCAATGCTTCAGAAGCAAAGAGAGGCCTTCATTTTTGCTGTATAATCTCCTCAGATTTTCCCTGTCATCTTCTGTGAGCACTAGGGGGACGAGGCATGGTAACATAGCTTTGTCTTTCCACGACTTCGATCATTGACTCCAAGTAAATCCAATGTCAAAGTGCTTGGTCACAGCAGCCCATTGGACATATGTCTTCATGCAGTCAAGTGATTTGATTATTGAGCATCTGAACATATCATCAAAGTAGATTGTTCCTAGATTGATGTCAGTAATTCTGCTGATAGTGCCAACTGTTGGAATTGTGGCTTTCTCGGCATTGCAGCAGTTTGAGGAACCAGTTCTCCATTCATCTTCCTTCAGAGAACTCAGGTAGAACCTTCTGGCATGATCCTCAGTGATCTTGGCAATCGAAAGCTTAGAGAACTCCTTAAGATTATACTTCTTGGGAGCCTTCTCATACTCTGTGAGCCCAATCTTGCTGAATGGCTGCTTGCCAGGAGAAGGTTCTTTCCTTTTCCTAGGGATAGACCAAGGTAGCCTCCTTTGTCTGTCTGGTACGATCTTCACTGATACAGACGAAGGATCCCTGAATTGTCTGATTACTTCAATCTTCTTCATCTCAAGATAGTGTGCATGAAGGCAGCTTCTTCATCTGTGATCCACCTTCCGCATTCTTCCAATGTGAGAGGTTCAGTTTGTGGTAGGGATCTAGGAAGGTCAACAGAGAAGGGAATTGCTCTGCTACCAGGTGCTGGTCTCAATCTTCCTTTAAATGACATCTGAAAGTGGTCTTCTCCATCCTTGAAGGTAGCATTCATCGGAGAGGCAATCTCCAGTCTGGCAGCTCCAGAGGTGAAGGTTTTCAAATGCCATGTAGAGGGACGATTGTAGATGCTGTGATATGACTCATACTTAACAAACCGTGGTTTGTTAATACATGAGACATTCTTCCTTCCACCAAAGTCTGTAGGTTTAAGGGTAATAGTGGGTAAAGTGGGAGTGGTTTTGGTGATTGAGTAGGTTTTAGGTGTGTAGGGTTTGAAGGGATTAATGGGAGGTACTTTGAATAATAGGTTAAAGGGATGAGAGTGAAGTTTAGAGATGTATGTGGTAAGTGAAGTATTTGAGGAATTTTGTGGTAGGTCGAGGTTGAGTGAATAGGATGATGGTTGGGTAGGTTTAGAGAGGGTAGAGGTTTGTCGGAGGCTCATTCTGGTTTTCTTGGTTTGTGGTTGTGTTTGTGGTTGTGAAACAGACAATGGGGGTGCAGGAATAATATCATGAGCATCAAAGACAGATATTGATTCATCAGCAGTAAAATCGAGTACCTTTGGGTTAACCTCTGAAGACTTAACCAACCTTCTTTTTGATCCTCTCGGGACAACAACAGCAGGAGGAGGAGGAAGAGGGACTTGCTTCCCTTGACCGGACGCTGAAGCATCTTTTTCAGCTGCTGGCCTAAACTTTTTCTCCAAGATCTTTCTGATGGGAATTCTATCCTCATCTTCTAGTTCCTCAACAGTAGGTGCAGGAGCCACCTTCTGTTTTGTTCTTCTTGTCTCCCTTGAAGGAGATTCAACAGGTCTTTTCACACCAGTCATTGAGCTTCTGGTGGTTTTCTTTTCAGCTTCTCCTTCCTGTTGCTCTGTTTTCACTTTCTTGATCATAGCACCAGTTATTAGCTGCATTCTGACTAAACTGTTGACCCCAAAAACTTCTGGACGAACAATAGCGCCAACACCAAAGTATTTTTCTTTTTCTTCTGTGTTGATGGAGTCAGTCAGCTTCCTCACAACGCCGTCTTTAATCATCATTATGGAGAGAAGAACTCCATAAGGGATAACCTTGATGATATTCTTCTTATAGACACTCTTCCTTGAGAAGACAAGAGCATTTATCAGATTGTTGATAATCAACCTTGGCAGGTTGATTTTCTTCCCATCCATGTAGTTTCTCATAATGAACTTTTGCTCGTAGTTCACTATGTCGCTTGAGCCAGCCTTCAGAATCACGCTCTTAGCGATGATTTTGTGCAGTACTCTGTAGTGGCTTTTCAAGTCTTTGGCCGTAGGAGTAATGTTCTACTTCTTCAGTTCACGGTAGTTTTCAAACAGGGCTTCATTGACGTTTTCAAGTCCTCTGTATGCATCAGCCCAGTTTGCATGGTAACTGATTCCTTCACAAGGGCACTTGATCGTCTGAGCAATAGAGTTGATGGTGAAGCGTAGCTTGAAGCCACTGATGTGTCCTTCTATGATTTCTCCCGGAAGTAAGTAAGTGTTCCCCCAGAACTCCTTAATAGCATGGCTCAGTACGTCGACTGGTTCCCAGATGAAGTAATTTTTCCAGCCTAGTTTCTCCAGACCTTCTTCAAAATCAAAACCGTATAGCTTGAAGTTCTCAAAATCAACCCGGTTCTCATTCATGAGTTTTGCCTCAGAGAAGACATCGAAGGCAGCAGTGTATTGTCCAACCTTTCTGTCGGCCATTATAGTGGTTGCAGAGAGAGTGATGGAGGTTTTAGGGTTTGAAAACACAGAGAGAGAGAGAGAGATAACAGTTTTTGCGAGAAAATGCAGAGTGAAGTGATGGAGCGAAAAATGTGGAGTAGTGGGAAGGTTGATAGAAAATGGTACAGTCCTTTTTCAAAAAATCGCTTCGTATTTCCACACAAAAATTAAATCAAAAAGAAAAGAAAATAAAGATTCGCCTTTTCATTAAATGCAGACGCCAAAAGAAAAGTAAGATCAAGAAAAAGATTTTATCGAAAGACATAAATAATTATGACTCAGTAGATGTGATGAGACGCTTAAGTCCTTAACACGTGTGACACGTGTGGGTGTGCTCGGACGCACACAACCGATTCACCAGACGATGAGTTATGATGCACATGACAAATAAGATGCTTATTTATATACATGCTTATGTCATACCAGATGCTGAGATTGTGCATATTTTCTGAACTGAGATTAATCATTCTTCTATAAGATGAAAATTTAAATTTCTTCTTATAAAATTGAATCTATCTTCAGCAAGGGGTTTTGTAAATATGTCAGCCCACTGATGATCAGTGTCTACAAATTTTATTTCTAGAATACCCTTCTGAACATAGTCTCTTATAAAATGATGCTTAATCTCAATGTGCTTGGCTCGTGAATGCAATATGGAATTTTTAGTAAGACAGATTGCAGAAGTATTATCACAAAAGATAGGAATGTTACTCTCTTTTATCAGATAGTCTTCAAGTTGATATTTCATCCACAGAAGTTGAGAGCTGCAACTTGCTGCTGAAATATACTCAGCTTCTGCTGTTGAGAGTGCAATCGTGCATTGCCTTTTGCTTGACCAAGATACAAGATTTGCTCCAAGGAATTAGCAGCTTCCACTTGTGCTTTATCTTTCAATTCGGTCTCCAGCAAAGTCAGCATCACAGAAACCTACTAACTTGTAATCTTTTGATTTCTTATAAAGCAAACCAAGATTAGTAGATCCTTGCAAATATCTAAAGATTCTTTTAACAGCACTCAAGTGTGATTCTCTAGGATCTGATTGAAATCTAGCACACAGACAGGCCCGAACATAATATCGAGGTCTTGAAGTCGTAAGATAAAGTAGAGATCCAATCATACCTCTGTACATCTTCTCGATCTACCTTTTACCGCTTCATCTTTACCAAGAATACATGTGGGATGCATAGGAGTACACATAGGTTTGCAATCCACCATTTTGAATTTCTTTAGCAATTCCTTGATATATTTTCTTTGATGTATATATATACCATAATTGCATTATTTGATTTGAATTCCAAGGAAAAACTTCAGTTCACTCATCATGCTCATCTCGAATTCAGCCTGCATTAGCTTAGAAAATTCTTTGCAAAGGCTTTCATTAGTAGCTCCAAAAATAATGTCATCAACATATATTTGAACAATTATAAAGTGCTTGTTTGATGTTTTTCTAAAACGAGTAGTGTCTACTAGACCCCTGGTAAAGCCATTTTTCATCAAAAATGTACTCAGTCTTTCATACCAAGCTCTGGGAGCTTGCTTAAGACCATAAATGGCCTTTTTAAGCTTGAAGACATGTTCTGGAAATTCAATGTCTTCGAATCCAGGAGGTTGTTTTACAAAGACTTCCTCAGTTATAAAACCATTCAAGAAAGCACTATTTACATCCATTTGATAAAGAATTATATCATGATGTACAGCAAAAGAAAGCAAAATGTGTATAGCTTCTAACCTTGCAACAGGTGCAAATGTTTCAGTAAAATCAATACCTTCTTCCTATGAGTACCCTTGAGCAACCAATCTTACCTTGTTTCTCACAACCTTTCCATCTTCATCAAGCTTGTTTCTAAATACCCATTTAGTACCAATAGCTTGCTTATCTTCTGGTAAGGTAACCAGCTTCCATACATCGTTTCTTTGGAACTGATTCAACTCTTCTTGCATGGCCAGAATCCAGCCTTCATCTTTCAATGCTTGATCAATCGTTTTAGGTTCCATTTCTGAGAGTAGTGCCATATCTGCATGCTCTTTAAAAGAGGATCTGGTTCTTACTCTATCTCCAGGTTTTCCTATGATTTGATCTTTAGGATGATTGGCTTTGTACTTCCAACTCTTTACGAATTCGACTACGAAGATTCTTGTGTCTAGTCACCACCAGACGATGAAGATGTAGGTTCACTATTTGTAGTATTACCTATATTTAATTCTGAAAATAATTCATCTAGCTCTGACATGGCTGTGTCAGGCTTCTTGTCATCAAATTTGACATGAATGGATTCGTCCACTTTCATAGTTTCTTTATTGTATATTCTAAAAGCTTTAGATCTTTCAGAATATCCCAAAAAGATTCCTTTGTCAGCTTTTGAATCAAACTTACCAAGCTGATCCTTAGTATTTAAAATGTAACACGTACAACCAAATGAATGAAAATATGATATGTTTGGTTTCCTTCCTTTCCACATTTCATATGGAGTCTTCTTCAAAATAGGTCTAATAGAAATTCTATTTTGAATGTAACAAGATGTGTTTACTGCTTCTGCCCAAAAATGCTTTGCAATGTTAGCTTCATTGATCATGGTCCTGGCCATTTCTTGGAGGGACCTATTCTTCCTTTCAACAACACCATTTTGTTGAGGTGTTCTAGGAGAGGAGAAATTGTGGGAGATGCCGTTATCATCACAAAATTTTTGAAAGCTTTCATTTTCAAATTTTTCCCATGATCACCTCTAATAGAAGAAATACAAATTCCTTTTTCATTTTGAACTGTTTTGCAGAATACGGTAAATACCTTGTATGACTCATCTTTGTGAGCAAGGAATCTAACCCATGTCCATCTAGTAAAATCATCAACAATGACTAACCCATATTTCTTTCCAGTTAAAGAGACTGTCCTTGTTGGACCAAAAAGATCAAGATGCAAAAGCTGGTCTAGAGGTTGAAACAACATTTTTTGATTGAAAAGAAGTTTTAACTTGTTTTCCTCTTTGACATGCCTCACAGAGAGCATCGGATAGATACTTAAGATTTGGTAAGCCTCTGACAAGACAGTGCTTGTTTAATTTTGAGATTAATCTCAAATTGGCATGACCCAATCTCTTGTGCCAAATCCATTGTTCTTCGTCAACAGACATGAGACACTTGACATCTTGTTTTGCAAGTTCAGAGAGATCAATTTTGTAAATATTTTGTTTCCTCTTAGCAGTAAAGAAAGTAGAGCCGTCTTTCTTGCTTTTTACTAGACATCCAGTTTCTGTAAAGATGACTTCATAACCATTGTCAGATAATTGACTTATGCTCAATAAGTTATGTTTAAGTCCTTCAATATATAGTACATTATCAATAGAGGGAAGAGAGCCTTTACCAATGCGACCAATTCTGACTATTTTACCTTTCTGGTTTCCTCCGAAACCAACGAATCCATCTTCTTTAGGCCTTAGTTCTTGGAACATATGCTTTTCTCCCGTCATGTGACACGAGCATCCACTGTCTAAGTACCAAGATAGGTGTGTTGACTTTGTTGCTAAGCATGTCTGCAACATAGACTATTTTATCTTTAGGTACCCATATCTTTTTCGGTCCTTTCTTGTTAGTTCTTGAAAGAAGCTTATCCTTCACAGTTTTAAAAACAGTACATGCACTTTTCAAATAACCAGGTTTATTGCACTAAGTACAATGCAAGCATTTACTATGATTATTGGATTTATCAGATGCTGAATCATTTTCTAAAAGAGGTTCATCTGATATATAACCAAGACCATGAGTTGTCGTTTTACTGACACCCCAAATCATTGAAGCTTGCTTGCTACGAGTTACACTCTCTGCAAGAAACTTTTGAAAAGCATATTCATAATCATTTGATTTGCATTTAGGATTGCTCAGTAACTTTAGAGCTTTCACTTGAGAACTCTCGACAGTTGCTTATTAGCGGTCAGACGCTGGTTATCCATCAGATGTCGATTTTCGGTTTTAAACCACGATTTTCTTTATTAGTCTGATTTTTCTTTGTTTAAAGCTTGAAAGTCTTGTGATAATTTTGAAAATTTCTTTTCAAATTCTTATACTCAACAGAGAGTGGCGAGTCCTTAAGAAGATCATCAAATGCAAGTTGAAGTTGAGTAGGAATCATATACTATTACCTCTTCAACTTCTTCTTACGAATCAAGGTCGATGTCTCCGCCATGAGAGCGAGATTTGCTTCTACTTCATTATCTTCCTCAGATGAGGATGAATCTAGATCTTCCCATGTAGCCATGAGGCTCTTCTTCTTTTTCTTGAAAGAACTTCTTGTGGACTTCTCCTTAAGATTAGGACATTCGGACTTGAAATGTCCAGGCTTTTTACATTCATAGCAAATGACTTGAGCCTTGTCCTTGCTCTCTTTCTTGTCCTTAGTATCTTTCTTCTGAAAGTTCCTCCTGAAATTTCTCTTCTTCTACATTCTTTGTATCTTCCTGGATATAAACGCGAGCTCATCTTCTGATGTGTCAACATTCTGATTCTTCTTCTTCAGCCTGAAGGGCTTTGGAAGAACTGACTTTATGTTAAGCGACTTTCAAAGCAAATAGACTTGCCCTTTTTGATAGGTTCTTCTTCATTTAGCTCAAGTTCATGAGCTTTCAATGAACTCATAAGATCTTCAAGTCGTAGGACATTTAGATCTTTTGCTTCCTGAATAGCAGTGACCTTGGGTCTCCACTGCTTAGTCAAGCTTCTTAAGATCTTTCTAACATGGTCAGGTGTAGTGTAACTTTTTCCAAGGGCTTGTAACCCATGAACAAGTGTTTGAAATCTTCCAAACATGGTTTCAATGCTTTCACCATCTTCCATTTTGAATAACTCGTATTGGCGAACCAACATGCTAGCTTTGGTTTCTCTTACTTGGGCAGAGCCTTCAGAAGATAAAACAAGTGAGTCCCAGATTTCTTTGGCGAGATCAAATTTACCACATTTATCATATTCTTTTTCTCACATAGCACGTATAAGAATGAATCTAGCCTTTTGATTGATTTGATATCTCTTTTTCTGTTCATCATTCCAATCTTCTCTGGCTATAGCAACACCACGAGGATTAGTGGGAGGAATATAACCACTTTGAACTATATCCCACAATTCAAGTTGTTGTGTCTCAAAGAAAGCTTTTATCTTATCTTTCCAGTAATCAAATTTTTCTCCATCGAATAGAGGAGGACGGTTCATATGACCACCTTCAGTAGACATGTTCACAAAGATAGGATCTTTTCTCTTAACATCTTTGTTAAGTGCTCAACCAAGAGGTCGAGCTCTGGTACCAACTGAACGTGAACACAAGAAGGGGGGTTGAATTGTGTTAAAAACTTTTCGCAAACTATACGTAAAAACTTCAACACAAGTTGTTCAAAACTGTTTGTATATCGGATGCAGAGAATTAAACAGGGCCGGATGCAGAAATTTAAACAGTTTATAAAAACTTGTTTTACTGAGCAAGGTAAAGATAAATAATGTAAAGCAGTAAAGGATGAGACTCAGAGATTTAAACTAGTTCACCACCAACTGGTAGCTACGTCTAGTCCCTTCGTTCCTGAAGGATTTTCCACTATAATCAACTGATTACAATTTCCTCAAGAATATTCTTACATCACAACCTTGACAATACTCTCACCTTCTCAAAACGACTCAGTGCAGTCGAGCCTTTGAGGAACAGAGCCTTAACTAGGCCAAATACAGTTTACAAAAGAGATTATACTTTTGAATACAATCAAAATAACTCTCACAGAGAGGATGAAAAGATTAAGCTCAAAATGTATAGCTTTCTAAAAGAAAGTATAAGACGCCGAGATCGCTTCTATGTAGACCGTAAACTTGACCACGAAACTTGATTGCTCACTTGAGTAATATTGCTTTGAATGAAGTTTCTTCACAGTTTTTTCAACTTGTCTTCAATGAATACCTTGGGGTATTTATAGGAGTCTTCAAGGGTATTACCATTGCAGTAAGAATATAGTAAGAATATCTCCTTTCCATTGAATGAGGTAATTTGAAATGTAGTCCTTTTCTTCCTTTCCAGAGAATATTAGAATAGTACACATTACCGCTTTTAAATTATCTGCTTTTTGCAATTGCCTTGTACGATTTTTGTCTTATGCTAAAGGTGTCACATTTGCTTCCTCGTACATCAAAATGAGCGCACAAAATCAAATTCGAATTCTGTTCCAGAACAGTCTGAGGCTAAGAGCAAAAACGTGATCATCACGTGCTTCATTAAAGAGATCAGACGCCGCCGAGCGTAAGACGGACGCTCGCAGCAATTGAGTATACCACGTGTCAAGAAGTAACACTGCTAGACGCTTGCTGTTAGCAAGACGCTGGAGTGGGTTCGGATGTTGACACTAGTGGATTGTATTCAATTCTTTTGTAAATTTCTTCTTCTTCCTTGAGTGATTTGTACATATATATGAATCTTTGATACTTGTACACTTAAAGATATGTTAGAAGATAAATTGTTCTCTTGAGAAATACTTTGTTATCATCAAAATTAATGAGGGTCTAAACTTCTCAATCGTTTAGGTTCCAACAATGTTTTCTCCCTCAAAGACACAAGCATGCATTAGTCACATATTCGGTGCCTCAAAAATTGGAAAACTCTCCACCTTTACCTTCACTCCCTACCACACCCTCAGTCTCTCCCCCTCGCGCACCATCCCCTCATTTCCAGTCCCACCACGACACTCACGGCCCACCGCCACGGGCAGCAGCGAAGCAACAACGACAACCGCGATGTAAGCAACTGCGATAAAGAATGTGATCCTGTTGAAGTGTAAGCGATTGCAACGAGAACAAAGCGGCTGTGTCGAGCTACAGCGGCGGAAAAGAACACTAGCATCAATGGATAGCAGCAGGAGGAGGAGGCATCAGCGGTCTATGAGAACGTAGTTTTTGCGGCGGCAGAGAAGGCAGAGGTGGATAATCAGGATTTGGAGGTAGCTGGTGGAGCAGAGAAGGAAGAGGTAGGGGAGAAACAGATGGATGATATTATTATAAATAAAGCTTATTTGCTTTTGGTGGAGGATGAGATTTGAAAGATCACGCTGAGGTTCTTTTTTATAATATTATCCCAAATTGGGTTTTTTTTTTTTTCACTCTCAAAATCCTTCCTTTTCCACCTTTTCAGGTCAACTCTATTGTTGATGATGTTCGCAAAAAAAGGGAATGCTGCAGTTAAAGAGTTGCTACTTCATAATTCTTCACTCTCTTTTTTCTTTTTCTTTTAAATTTGAATTGGATTAACATCTTATCTCCCAGACCCAGTGGTATGTTTGTTTTGCAATTGCTGAATTTTGTTGGATATATTTTGTAATTCATGCAGTTGGAGAGTTGTGAAACAGAATTGTAACAGAATCGTAAGTAATTACCAAAAATGCAAGTTCAGTTGGTGTTGAGAGTTTGTCGGAGGAGATGAATGACATGGTGGAACATGTGGCAGAATGCATTTTGTTACCAAATATGCATGCTTCAGAGGTTGCCAGTGGTAAAAATGGCCAGCCAAAGCAGGTATTTCTTTTTCTATTGTTCGTGATTTTTTTTTTTAATAGCTTTTGTAGAAGTTATGATAATTATTGTGCCCTTCACAACCTTTATGTTATGAATTGTTTCTACTCTTTGGTTGTGTCCTATAAATGAAAAGGGTGAGCGAGATTTTTGTCTTCTTCTTCAACTTCAATGTTGTGTTTGATTTGTTGACTTTCCCATTGGTTATTATCTGACTGAGGTTGTGTAATTTGCATGTTGCTATCAAAATTTAAAGCTTATTGAAAGTGTTCAATTTGTACTGATTGAGGAATTATCTTTTAAGATTGTCAGTTTACACATGCTTTTTATATTTTCCATTGATTGTTATCAGATTGAATTGTTGGTCCTGATGTTTTTCAATGATTTTTTGTGACTGTGACTTGGGCTTTCCTTACTGTTGTTTGGTCTCTACATGAATAGTTGTTGGAAAAGTTACATGAGAAGCAAAGACAAGAAGAGGATATGCTTCAAGAATTAGAAGGCTTAACAGAATATTTAAAAGTTTACCTGGATAGTCTTGCAGAAGTTACAGATGGTCGTGATAGGCTTAGATCATCATGCGATGAAAAAGATTAGGAACTTCAGGTAAAGCTATTGACTCTTGACTTCATGGAGTCTGTCTTATTTTTATCTTTGTAATATTGACATATCTTAGTGTATTGACATATCTTAGTGATTATGCAATCTACTAGGCTAAAATATTAGAGAAAAGGAGCTTGGAAGAAAAGATAGTCAAGTTGAATAATTTGGTTTGAATAGCTTTGTATAGCGAGCCAAAGAATAGATGAAATTGGTTTGTCTGAGTCAGGGCCTTCAAGTCATCACCATGTCCCTTATGAAGGTGATGATGGTTGCTGTTTTTTATGAGAAATTTTTTGTTAACACTGTACTATGCACTTAGCATTATGGTAGTTGCTATTCTGCAGTCTGAACATTCTTCATAAACAAACAGCCAAAAGGCCAACAAAAAGGAGGCAAGAATTCGGATGAGAGTATATGACTCAAGTTTTTGCTTACAATTATGGGCATGAGATGAGAGTATATGACTCAAGTTTTTGGATGTTCCTTTTATCTTCGCTCGTAATTTTAATTTTTGCGGACATGTTGACTATATTGAGGCCACTAAGCCATCCCTAGTCTCTTCTCATCATGATTTCTTACAATGATGCTATTTTTTATGTTAGGGTGCTCTCTAGCTTTCTAATTTTTTTGGTACCGATATAAAGATGCCTGAAAACATTTCATTTTAAATTTGTGAATCAAAATGATTGTGATGCATATTTGAGTTATATTCCATTTTTTAGTAGTAACTGTTTAATTTTTGTGTGTCAGTTGCTAGACCTCCCTGGAATTATTGAGGGTGCCAAGGATGGAAAGCGTAGAGGAAGGCAGGTATAACTAAGTCTGATCTCCACTTCAAAAGGTATAACCATCATTCTAATTTCATTTACATTTTCATGCTATTTTCAGTGTTCAACTACCAAGATACAAAAATAAAAGCATTTGTGAGTAAGCCATTAATTCAAAAGTTCAAGAAAATTCTTAAGCAAGGATGTGCTATTATGGTTTTCAACAGCAAGAAGGAATGAGGGTGACTACGTTTGATATAGTTTCTCACTTATAGGTTTTGTTCTATGTTATTGATGCCTTCATATGATGGCTTGATATCTAACTTGCATCTTTTTAGCTTTAATGTCTATCGATTTCATAATCTGTTTTTGATAACTTAGTGTTTGTTCAGTGCTTAAATTGGTTCATGAAACATTAAAAAGGGGCATTATCCAATGCTAAATTATTGTGCTTACTTCATAGGATTATCAAACTAAGTATGCATATTGCTACTGTCTTTTATAGGTAGTGATCCTGGCATAACATAACTTCTTCCTGAACTTCTAAAAATGCATGATTGCACTAAAGCTTATGTGTTTGTCTTCTATTGCAGGGTGACTATGATATCTTTTTCCCTATATATTTTTGGCTTTTTGGAACCGATTGATCACTGCTTATTCATCGAAAAAAGGAAAGAAATAATTACGGTCAATGCTATTGTTTTATGAAATAAAAAGGAAAGAAATAATTCCAAGGAATGAAAGGAAAAATGCACTTTGTAATGTGTTGTCTTTTGATTCAGTGTTGGTGACTTTTTTGGTAGCTTTGAATGTATGGAGTCAAACTTTGTGAATAGAATTGGATGTTTGATATCTCATCTCAAGTTCTAAAATTTCAAATAACCCACTCCTGACTTTGAGCTTGCGAATTCAACCTTCTTTTTAGATTTTAGTTTGCCTTTAGTTTGTACTAATCTTTTCTTGGGTTGTCTATCCTATAATGTAACTAATAGCTGAATTTATTGTTTCCTTTTTATGCTTAACTTGCACTATCCATGTTTAAATTTGATTATTATTTTTTTTTAACTTTTTCTGTCTTCATATAAAAGCTTATCCTTTTGTTTTCTATTCCATTTCTCCTTGATGATTTATTCCTTCTTCCATAAAATGGAGAGTAATTATATTTCTTACTAAAAAGCATGCACATGGCGTCCTTATTTTGCTTTTGAATATAGCTTGAGTTATCTGGCTTGAAAAATACTCACATGTCTTTCATTTAACGTAGTAGTTTGAATGACATTAAAAGGATCATAAAAAAAATTCATTTACCATTTGAGTTTTCCAAGAGAAGAAGAAATCATAAGGTGCTTGAGTCCTCCTATGCCTTTTTTTAGTCCACTTAGCTTTGCCTTTTTTTTAGATTCTTTTTTTTTGTGGTTTCTGACCCAGCTAATTTTTGTGGGTTGTTTGGGTTGAATTTGATAGGATATCAAGAGAAATTCAAAGGAGAAACGAAAGACAAGAACTGAAGAAAGATGAAGATAACATGCAAGAAATGTTGAAGAAACTGATGATTATTACTTTATCCATGTCAGAATTGCATTTAATACAACTTAGTGTTTGGCTTTTGCAATTGGTTGTCTTTTCAGGCATTGAATATCTTCTACAGTTGTTTAGTTTCATGCCTTTTACCTTAAACTACTGCATGACAGTTGATTTGATATGAAAAACACTAATAGTACTTCAGATCCCATAGCACTGAAACTGAGTGATTCAGGATTCGAAAGATCTGATCTGACAGAAGGAATGCTATTAGAGCAATGAACATGTTATGCATTTTACAATCCATTGGTTCATATGCTGTAACTTTTCGATCATTCATCGTTGATGAGTACAGTACACATGGTTCTTATCATTGACTTTGAGCTTGCGAATTCAACCTTCTTTTTAGATTTTAGTTTGCCTTTAGTTTGTACTAATCTTTTCTTGGGTTGTCTATCCTATAATGTAACTAATAGTTGAATTTATTGTTTCCTTTTTATGCTTAACTTGCACTATCCATGTTTAAATTTGATTATTATTTTTTTTTAACTTTTTCTGTCTTCATATAAAAGCTTATCCTTTTGTTTTCTATTCCATTTCTCCTTGATGATTTATTCCTTCTTCCATAAAATGGAGAGTAATTATATTTCTTACTAAAAAGCATGCACATGGCGTCCTTATTTTGCTTTTGAATATAGCTTGAGTTATCTGGCTTGAAAAATACTCACATGTCTTTCATTTAACGTAGTAGTTTGAATGACATTAAAAGGATCATAAAAAAAATTCATTTACCATTTGAGTTTTCCAAGAGAAGAAGAAATCATAAGGTGCTTGAGTCCTCCTATGCCTTTTTGTAGTCCACTTAGCTTTGCCTTTTTTAGATTCTTTTTTGTGGTTTCGACCCACTAATTTTTGTGGTTTGTTTGGGTTGAATTTGATAGGATATCAAGAAAAATTCAAAGGAGAAACGAAAGACAAGAACTGAAGAAAGATGAAGATAACATGCAAGAAATGTTGAAGAAACTGATGATTATTACTTTATCCATGTCAGAATTGCATTTAATACAACTTAGTGTTTGGCTTTTGCAATTGGTTGTCTTTTCAGGCATTGAATATCTTCTACAGTTGTTTAGTTTCATGCCTTTTACCTTAAACTACTGCATGACAGTTGATTTGATATGAAAAACACTAATAGTACTTCAGATCCCATAGCACTGAAACTGAGTGATTCAGGATTCGAAAGATCTGATCTGACAGAAGGAATGCTATTAGAGCAAGGAACATGTTATGCATTTTACAATCCATTGGTTCATATGCTGTAACTTTTCGATCATTCATCGTTGATGAGTATAGTACACATGGTTCTTATCATGTTATTTTGTTGGTTCTTGGTAGGTAGTCTTTATGTATGCTTTTGCCTATAGTTGTGCTTTTTGAGTGGGTATTTGATTAACTTGAGTAAATGTTTTGTGATTCTGATTGTTGGTGAAGCTGAATTGTGACTATGTCATGTATCATATTGTGTTGTGAAACATTTACATTCAGGTCTGTTAGGAAGATGTTGTTGGGTTTCTATTATTATTAAAAAAGGGTTTTGAATAATAGGGCCTCAAGCTGACTATGATTGGGTTACAATGTGACTTCTCTTTTTTTTTTTGGGTATTTACAATGTGACTTCTCAGCTGTTGATAAATGGCATTTTTTAATTAAGGTGGATCTTGGAATAGGTCTCATTGACATACTACAAGGAAATGAGTTCAGAGCTTCTCTAATTTAATGTTATTCATGTACAGACTTCCTAATAGAACTAGGATAATCAGTATTAGGGTTATTCCCTCGGCACCATGATGCAAGCCCTCAACCATGCAAAAAATGGAGTTGATATTGCTTTTAGGACTCAGGTAAGACTTTGATTTTTGTGAACTATCTACCCTTTATGCATTTTAGTTTCGGAAGTATAAACCCTGAGTTTGTTTTCCAGTCTTACATATATTGGAAAGCTTGGTTTGCTCCTTTCAATTTACTATCGGTGCAAACTCATTTGGCAAGGCCTAACTAGAGGGAGGTTTCCTTTAAAATATGTTCTAAGCACTACAATGGACGAAAAGGTCAGTCAATCTGCATCAAGCATACACATTTCTAGGTTTTGTTAATATTTTCTACTAACATTATGGCTCGGTATTAGGGTATTTTATTATGATGCGCCAATTTTGGCCAATATCCTCTCAAGTCTTTGTTTTTTTTTATTTGCAACATGCTTAGACTGTTTTGCATGGCCCTTCAGGAGAAAGAAGTAGTTATACAAGAAGAATCTGTCACAAGTGTTTGGGAAACTATTGACTATGGAATGAATAACCTATTAATATATCCCTAAGATTATTCTTCTATCATGATTGTAGTTGTTCATGGTATTGCTAAAAGATGAGGTTTTGATTGGATATCATTATATTTTTTACTGATAATTCTTTCCCCTTTTGACTAATCATTTTCTTTTGGTGAAAGGTTTTTTTCCATGGGAAAATTATGTGTCTGACCAGTGATGGATACAATGCTTCTTCGTGTCATCTGAAGACAGATCTTATGACATGGCTAATCGAGTGTGATATTTTTGCTATTTGATTTTTAGTTGTGGTTGTACTCTCAATCCCTTGAAAGTGTGTTGTTAATGTTGTTTAATCATTATTGGCAGCAACAGGAAATATTAAATATCAAGTCTAGCTGATGTGTTGTTTTTTCTCATCTACCACTGACCCAAACTATCCTTGAGATACTACTATTATTTTGTCTGTGAATTGCATCCTGTTGTGGTTGGTGGGTGATTTATATTTATTCAATAGCCTGAAACCATGAAAAATAGAAGATAAATCTGCCTATTGATATATAAGTGTTTTTGTTGACCCAGTATGCTAAATCTTCCTTTGGCAGGTGTAGGAAATCAGAGCAATCCTCTATTTTTTTTTTACCATACACTTTTATCACCACCTTAGAGAAAGAATATAAGAGTGATATCCTTAGGGAGAGAGGTAAGAACTTTCTACAATGTTTATATTATTTTCAGTCTCGCATGTTATCAACCATTCCTATATTTTCCTCTGCTTTGTGACCCTAATATAGATCAACCAGAAGAATAATGAAAATATGGTTGCTAAGAACATAGGTGAGCAGCAGCACTATAACAAAAGTAGTTTCGGAGTGCATATGTTAGGGTGGAAAATGGTACTTGCACAAAATGGTCTAATCATTAGTCATTTTAAGATTTCTTGAATTCCTTTTTTGGTACAGATTCATTTAATTAATTTTAGACAGAGTTAGAAACGTTTTCTGATACTACAACTAGAAACCATTGAAGATATATGAGTCCACAATATACATTTCTGACTTGCAATTCTTTTTCCTTGATTAATCTGATCTGATGTTAAGGCTTTCTTTGTTCCATTTTGTTATCATGTCAAGTTTGAGAACTTTTTCCCTTATGTCAAGTTTGAGAACTTTTTCTCTGTGTTACCATGCCCTATGTTCAATTTGCTTCTTCTCAGATCTACAAATTCTCATAAGAGTTGTGATTTCTTGAATTTAGGCTTAAGTACCACAATGTCAACTGGGGAACCTTTAAGAGAAAAGTGTTCAGCCAGTTAGCTAAACGATGTCTCTCGAGCATCTTGAGAAAATATTTGTTCTGATTTCTATTTAATTCAATTAGCTTCGAGACGGTCACACATCTTTACTACTTTCTAAAAAAAATTGCATCTTTGCAGTGTTAATGAAATCATACTCACCAATTCGACAAGCTGTTGACATGGCACAAGTATTTCTCTAGCTGATAGCGGTTCCTACCATATTGTGTGCATTGTATTGCTTAGCATGGAGGGCTAGAGAAGCCACTGTTGAGCGTGATAAGCTAATAAATGTCATCTTTACTAATTCTTTTACATTTTCATTAAGCTATTAAGTGTCATCTTTTCTAATGCTTTAGGAAATTTTCCTAAATTTCCTTTGTCTAAATTCTACCCCTAATGCTTTTAGCAATGCATTTAGGTTAGTGTTATTTTCTCTGTGTTTAATTATTCTCATTCTTATTTTCTATCTTTTAAGTTAGTATTAAGGTATTTTCTTTGCATTTTGTATCAATTGAATACAGGTTCCCATATAACCTCTCTTAATGTGATTTCCATATAACCTCTCTTTTTAATGTCGTTTCCATATAACTATCTTTTTAATGTCATTCCAAGATAACTGACCCGTGCGGTGCACGGGGCAAAGTACTAGTGTACTTAAAATAGTAGCAAGTGAATTGCATCGTAGGATAATGATGAAAAGCCGCGAAAAGGTATTGCAAAGAGAATTTAAGGTTTGGTATTTTGTTAGAAACAGAAACCAAAATTTATCACCAACATTGCAGGTTGGGGTCATATAACCATACTGGAGTCACTCACGCTATATACAAGAGTTAGTAGCACAAACCAATACAAGGCTTCACTGAGTCGCGTGACATTGGGCTACTTCTTTCCCTTATTTTGAAATTGGTCTACTTCTTTCCCCAATTTTTTATAACCCCAGAAAATAGTAGCTTGTTATACTCCCTTACCACAGGTAAACCCTTCTAGCTAGATTACTTGACTTCTTTGCTTCACGTTGATCGTTGACTTTTCCCTGTAATGATGAATTTGCATTAGCCTTGGAAGGTTTGCCAAAGACCATTTGAGCAAAAAGGAATGAAAGGAAAAATGCACTTTGCAACTAAGTCACAAAACTGAAGTGCGATTCTCAATATTACAATCGATAGATCAAGATGCTGTAATTTAAACATAGAACGATAATATGAGCACAAATCAATTGCAATAATTACAAAATTTCATCTCTCAAGAAAGCGAATATAAAGAAATAAATATTTGGTTAGAAATCATGACAAGAAAGCAAAGTTGCTCGAAAAGTTAAACTGGTGAAACCTCATGAATGAGTAATCACATATCTTTTGAACTCTACAGGGGAATTGATCCTTGAAAATATCATTTAACAAAGGATATTGTGCACATAAAGATGAGAAATTCAAAGACATCTTAACTAAAGAATTTTTATATGATTTCTACATTCAACTAGAATTCACAATGCATGATATATTAGAAGTCTGACAGAAGTTTAAAAATAATATTCTTTCAAAAGTAGAAACAAATGAATAGTGAAAATGACTACAAATACCAGTACTGTCAAAGCCACTGATTCTGCCATGCCATCCTTCTGTAGACGATTATTTTCTGTAGTTCTCTGACTTTTCAACATGCCCCCAGCAAGAACACCTTTTTCATTGCAATTCTGATTCAATGTCACATTCCTTGTAGCATTCTCTTTTCCCTTGCTAGTTCCTAGTTTCTCCTTAGCACCACCAGTAGAGTTTTTCTGTTGACTTTACCTGGTAACAAAGCCCTTGAACGTATATACTGACTTTTGACCTGCGCAAATGTAAACCCAGCAATCTTGGCAAGCATATATCTTATAATTTCTATACAGTATTTAATACATAAATCATAAAAAAATTAAGGATAGCTAGGAAAGAAAATATTGTGAAAACTAGCAAGAAAACTGTCACTTTAATAAAAAGGGAACAGCCCAAAAACTTCTGATTAGGCAGATGTAGTGATGCATTTGATAATCATTTCGTGAAAACATTTCTCAATATTCAATTAATTTATGTTTTAAATGAGATGGGTCATAGTTTCCAAGTCTGTGACAATTGACATGTCACATGATCACATGATATAAAATTGCATGACTTGAAGACATTCAGCTTCTCACCAATGACTTCGTAGTTATATGGCATGCTGGCTTTGCAAAATTGATGTTACTTCCCATTCTGTTGCCAGTTTTTTTTCCTTCAGCTGTAACGGCAGATGTCTTGGATATATTACCAGGATTGCATCTGTTCTTATCTGCAAGATTCATTGTGACCACATCTTTCTTATCTGTGATTTTCTCCCTCTGCTGCCTTGATACAAACTTAACTTCAGAACCAGGGTTTGAACATGAACCAACACTAGACTTCCCAGAAGATGATTTACGACCCCTTGATTTCATGCTACCAACATCCATCTCCACTTCTGAGGCTTTTCGTGTTACATTACTTTTCCTAAGACTAACACTATTAACTAATGAACTTCCACTTTTCCGATCACATGGTTGACTAGAAACCTTCACATATTTCTGCTGTTGCTGAACTCTTGAGGCTTTTACTGTCACACAACTTTTTGCAAAACTAACGCTTCTAACTGATGAGCTTTTGCTTCTCTCCTCACATGGTTGGCTTGATACCTCCTTATAATCCTGCTGTTGCAGTGTGTTCTCAGAAGTAATCGTGCTTCTTGTAGAGCTTTCACCCATCTTGTTGTTATCCATGGAACTTGAACTACTCACTAGATTGCTGCAACTGGCCAGAGACTTAGTTTTTCCTCTGGCATTACGTTGAAAAGTCGATTCCAATTTTGCACCCAACAATCCATTTGGCCTGCTAACATTTATTTTTGATTTGGGTTTCACTTCCTGACCAAAGCCGGAACCTAGTTGGAAGCGTCTCCTACTTAAACCCTCCTGTTTGTCCAACAAATCATTCAGATTAATACCTTCCCACTTCTTGTTGTTGTAGTGTTTTCCTCTCGATTTCGAGACTGAAGAAGGAAGTGCCGGCGAAGCAAGTCCCCGTGAATCTATTCCTAATGTCACTACCTCCTCACCAGGGTGAGAAAATTTAGATTTTAACTCCTTAGCAGACCACTGGTGGAACCTGAAAATCATTTGATAGCAATGTAGTACTCAAACACCATTCACTAAAACCCCGAGCTGAATACGGAAAACCAAAAAAAATATTCCAAAAGGATCCTTACGGGTGGCTTGTGTTGAACCAGTCATCATCACTTCTGCAACAGAACCAAAATGAAATAAAAATCAAAACAGAAAATATTTAGATCAAAAGAAAATGGAACATAGAATCAAACAGAAAAACTCACATGTCTCCATAACCAGAGTTAGCTCCAAGAGTCAAATCTGCCCACATAGGTGCTTCAATGTGTTCCTGTATGTCATGCAATTACAACTAAACTCAACTACTTCCATAACAGAATAACTAACTCTAAAATAATTACTAATAACTAATTTTACATGTGGTAAAATTCTGCAAATTGGAAACACATTATGCAAACTTGCATTGCAGGTGAAGCGTCTCAATGTGATTTATGATCTTAAAAATAGTAGTTATTGGTTATCCTAAATTGAATTCGTTCCGCTTTCAGTTTCACACATTTTTCTTCCTCGGCAACACAAAAAAACACAGAGAAAGAGAAAGAGGGGAAAAAAATAAAAGAATTTCAGAATATTAGAGATTAATGGTGAGAATTATGTATAATCAAGAAATGCTGTTGACACACCCAACCTCAAGAAACTGTGTAAGCAAAACCCTAAAAAAATTGTTTAATGTGGAATCGATGAAGATGAAGCCAAGAAGAAGTGAGAAGAGAGTGTTTCCTTTACCAGAAAAGCCCAGTGATCGTTGGCCTTCTTGATCACGATCTCGTTCTTCTTCTTAGAAGCTTCCATGATTTCTCAAGAAGAACTGAACTGCGAAAACGCTGAGTTTGAGTTCTGAAAGTGAACCAACCTTGCTTGCTGTGAGTTTTAACGAAACGCGAAGAGCGACCATCGATGGAAATGGAAAAACATGATGGCGCGTTAAGGGGAAGCCAGCGAAACGACGACGTATGTCTTTTCTGTTTCTTTGCTGCTTCTGATTTAAGCGCCGTTTGATTTTGGATGATAGGAGGGAGTTTGGGATACGATGGGGATCCAGCGTTTTCGGTGGTTCGGAGTATTTGACCGTTGGCGTCCCATTTCAAAGTAATAGAGAACACCACGTAATATAATAACTAAGGATTTCTTTAAAAAAAAAACTAATCAAGGATAAATTTTTTAATGGAATCTTTAAGAATTTTTAAACAAGTTAATATCCATCAATGAATGTTAACTTTTACTTATAGATTAGAACGTTGTTTCTTAATTTCAATAAAATATATAATTTTTATTCAAAAATACCCAAAATAATCCTCTAAAATTACAAACGAGAGGCACATTAGTCCCTATGTTAACCCTCATCCAATTACTATTATTAAATTATTGATGTGTAACGTTAAGGTGATGATGTGTATGTTACTATAGTCCACAGTGTCAAATGATCAGTAATACAAAATGAAGAATTTGAAATAAAGGTCAATTTGGTTCTCACTTTAAAAAAAGTGTAATTAGAAATGCTCAATTTGGTCCTTATCTCCTTTCTTCTTCCTCCAAAGCCCTCTAAAAATCCTAACTCCATTGAAGACTTGTTAAATAAATAACCAAAGACAATGACTCTTGTGATGTATGAATATAATGCTTCCTCGGTCTCTTGTAGCTTGCTAGTAGTGCTATATAATTTCAGCCCATGTGAGATAAAGATTAACCTTTTAAAAACTACATCTCTTGGTAGTTTATGTTTGACTTACCACTCAACTGAATAAATGAACAATTTTCATTTCAAATGACCTCAATACATACTCAGCTTTCTAGAAGGACAGTTTGCTTCTTCTGTTCTGTTCTTTTCTGGATTCTTAAAGGGATTTGCAACGTATCATATCATTAGCTTTTTTATACTACGGGTTAATGATTTTTATAATTAAATAGGTGCCTGGAATAAGTGATGATATCCTAATAATTCCTGCTTTCCAAGTTATAAGATTTATGTAGTTATAAAGCGGTGATGGATGCTCCTGCTCCTTCATTTTCAACGAAGTTAGGGTTTTTCATCGGCTTCTGGATGAAGAAAGGGGATAAAGACCAATTTGGGACTTTTAATTACACTTTTTTTTTTAACAATTGGCATGGTGGAATATCGCTAATGGGGCATATCACCACCTTAACGTTACACAACATGAACTCAACATCGGTCACTTAGTGGAGGTTATCAGAGGGACTAATGTGTCTCTTGTTCGTAATCTTGGAAGACTATTTCAAGACTTTATTTTTCCCGAGGGACTACACTGGGTACCACATTTTTTCTAGAGACTCATTTGGATATTTACTCTTTATTTAAATTTTTAAATGATTTTGTGTAATTTAATAAAGAAAATTGACAAAAGCTTAGCCATCATAAGTATGTAAACATTAACTTAAAAGTATAGGGACTCATTTTGTCCAAAAAGAAAAAGGTATAGTGACTCAACTTTTAAAATAATAAAATAATTTAATATAATAAAGATAATAATATTTGTTCACAGGTGAACTTACAAGAAATTATCTAGCAAGAAACTTCATGAAGTTGAAGAGAATGATGGTCGAATGTGATGTGTCATGACGGTTGTTAACCGTAACGTTAAGATACTAGAGACTAGGTGGTGGCCACCTGCAACTCCAACGCTCAAATTAGTGAGTATATGCTATCAGGAGTCAAGAGAATGAGAACATATACATACATATATATATATATATATATAGGGTATTAACTATAAGGTTGGAAGTGGTTAGTTATTATTCTGTTAAGATGTGATCATTATTCCAGTTGTGAAGCCTTATCCAATAGTTATGGGGTCGACATTCTCAAATTACGTTATTTGGGGCTCGCTAGTGGGCTTTCAGTCTATTGGGCCAAGTTTTCAAGATACTGGTCCAGAACAATTCCCCTAAGTTGGTTGTGTGCGAGATCGTGTGCTGCCGACTTATGTTGATCCGACAACGTGTTTCGTTGCAATGTAGTAGCACGGGTGACTTGGTTAATGTTGAAGGCGTTAGCCAGTCAAATAATTTCCTACGTTTGGGTGACTAACGTCAGTAACAGTCACATCGTTCTTGTTACGTATTTAAGTATAAATAATTGGTTAATTGCAAAAGTGTTCGGTACTTACTTGCAAAGCTTTTCTACTTGCTTGCGAAGTTATCCTTGATCCCTGCTGTTAATTTCCAATTTCGAAGCACAAGTATACTTCGTCTGCTATTTTCGTAACCATTTGATTCTCGAGCTATGGTATTTGTCATTTCTGACTTTATTTGCTTTGGTTATGGGAATGTCACGGTGAAGTTCTAGTCACCAGAAGAGGAGATTAGTGGTTCATGAGGACTCATCGTCTTGTGAGTCCAAGGGCCGAGGACCACATCGTTTTGTGGTTCTTTCTTCTTGTGGGTCAACTTCGATGGCTCATGAGATGGATATAGGGGAAATATCACTTAGTTATGCCCCTGTGTCATTAGAGGGTGCTTTTTTAATTGCCATGGAGAGGTTGTGCCAATGTTATGACCGACCCATCGATCGTCATGACATGGTTCGGTCATGAGGATAGTCAAGGATTTCCCCCAACCATGTGATCCTTCCTTTGGTGAAAGTTCTGGCGTAACCATTATGGATCTCTCTTGCATGTACAAAATGGGAAAATGCCAAGGAGTGGGCAGTGGAAAGTCTCACGTTGCCCCTAGATGCTGACCTGTATCCTTTGGTGGATTTGGAGAAGAGGCAGATCGAGTTATCGAAAAAATGAAAATGACACACTCACTCGAAACGGATGCAGTTATTGAGTTCTCGAGAGAAAATAAGAGGGTATGTTCTCGATAAGATAAGACTCATTTTTTTTCCGGTGACAACTTCCATACCCAAGAGTTTTATTGGGTATGATACCCAGTGTCCAATCATTTGATACTACATAATTTTTTATATTTAATTTTTAAGTGAAATTAAGAGCTCGTTTGTTATAGCTTTTTTGTAAAAAAAAAATCATTTTTTTCAAAAATAATCACTTTTAAGAGTTTTGTATCTGTTTGTTACATCTTTTAAAAAAATGAGAATTTGAAAATAATCTAAAAACTAATTAAAGTGAGAAGTTATTTTCACTAGATTCTCATAAAAATCATTTTTTTGAACCATTTTGAATTGCTATTTTATCCCATTTTGAATTACCCCCATTTTGAATTTATCCCATTTTGAACAATTTTGAATTATTACAATATTCAAATATATATAAAAATTAATTTTTTAAAATAAATATGCTTTCTTGAATGATTTTTTCATGTCTTTTATGATTTTTGTTTTAGAAAAAAGCACTTTTATATGGTTGTATCTTAATAAGTTAAAAATAACTTATTTTAAAAAAAGTAATTTTTATGATCGTAAACAAACATAAATTAGCATTTGCTTTTCTTAGAAATCTCAAAAACAAAAAACAAAATCACTAAATCATTTTATATCAAAGTTTTTTTAATCTCTAACAAACTGGTCCTAAGTTTTAAGTTATTTTTGTCTCAAGGGTATCAATACCCAACTTTTTTCCGGGGTATCTAAGAATTCACCTTTTTTTTTCCAATGTATGAAGCCCTTTTTACCGATATCTGCGTACATTTTCCATTTTCAGAATTCGAGGTATAGATATTGTGACACCTCAAAGTTGGAGCGACACAACTCCATCCAAACGAGTGGGGGGATTTGTATAAGCATTCAAACTTTTATGCGGAGCTCGAAGCTTGTTCCGCCCTATTAAGGCGTTCTTTCATTTATTCTGACCTTTTCTAGTCTTTCTTGGACTCTTTCAAAGACTTTAATGACATGTACTTATCTTTCTACCCTGAGGATTGCAATCGGAGAGTGTTGATCGACGATAATGACAAGGAGAAGTTTCCATTGTATTGGACTAGTGACCATTTCTCCAATGAAATAAAATGGTTCTTTTCCCCTTACGAAGCTCTGACAGAGGCCAAGAAGGATACAATGGATTCCATTTGCTGGAAGTTGTGGCAGACAAGGTTCTCGTCGTTCTAGGTAGGATATTAATCTTGTTTTCTTACTCTTTTGATTTATTGAATTAACCATTTTCTAACTCCTTTGTTCCTTTTGTAGAGGAAATGAAGTCTGTTGTCGAGAGTTTTGTAGCAGCGGCTCGTCGCAAGAGTCAGTCTGCTGTGGAAGCATCGTTCGCTGAGATACCGAGGCCGACGAGGTCGTCGCTTGCCAATACTCCTCCTTGAGTGAGGAGACTGGAGACCCAAAGATTCTTGGGCGAATGTAGTTTCAGGCAGTCCGTCTTTTTTTTTTTGGTATTGAATTATATATACATATTCTTTTTTTTTGGGGTGCTATTATATATACATATTCTAACTATAGCATTTTACAAATTTATATTTACTATTTCATGTGATTCAATTGTGACTCATAGTAACCCATCGATCCACTATGTTGACTAAAACTAGTCTCCGGAGACTAGTCTGTGTTACGCCGTTTTTTTTCATGGAGTTACACATAGTTGATTGTTACTAAAATGGCTTTTTTTTTACACTAATCAAACTTCATTCAATAATTAGAAAAAAGATTCATACATTCAGATTGAACAGAATGTGTTGAGGTATTCTCATCTACAATTGAAAATCAACACGAATAATAAAACACTTAATCAGAACAAAAGCCAATATGACATTACCAAATCATCTTAAACCTAACAGCCAAAACAAAAGCTTCCAAGTACAGTCAATAGCCAAAGCGAGAAGCCACAGTCTTTAATCTCATCCAGTTATGGGTCATTACTTTACTCTGTACAGACTCAAATCGACTATAGGTGGTCTCGGAGATGACCAATCGAGCCACATGCTCAGGAGCCATTTGTAAAGGGAAAAGGATGTTGAGGTTGGCGATAACCACCAGAGAGAGAGAGAGAGAGAGAGAGAGAGAGGATTCCCTTTGACCAGAGTCTTGATATTAGCTTTTACTGATGACCATATCATAATATATACCTGGAGAGAATTGTCCGTTTTGAAACCTTTTTGGTAAATTATCTTTTTGGTCCTTAAAACCTTTTTGGTAAATTAGTTGGATAGAAGCAATGTCATTTGAGGTAGTAAAATTTTATGACCAACATATTTAAAAAAAGAGTTTCAATTTTGCCTTCGCCATTCTTAGTTTCTCAACATTATTATTATTATTATTATTATTATTATTATTATTATTATTATTATTATTAAATAAAATCTGCTCTGAACGCCACTTCTACTGCAGAAGATGAAGAACATTGTAAGTAATATATTTCTTTTTATTATTATTTTGAACTCTCAAATTTAAAAGTAAGTGAATTTCTATGGTTCATGAATGATATCGTAGTAACTATTCGTTACAAGTATTACCGTTTAAGAAGAAAAAAAACGACATTTAGAATGATTTAATTAAATAATTTAATAATTTAATCAATTCTGAAAGTTTAAATTAAACAAACAATAAAATTAGAATTATTTTGATCGAATATTAATCACTACTAGGAAACTTTAACAACAAGTGGGGATAGCTCAGTTGGGAGAGCGTCAGACTGAAGATCTGAAGGTTGCGTGTTCGATCCATGCTCACCGCATTTTTTAATGTTTTAAAAATTATTCACGGAAGCCTTCTCTCGCTTTAAAGAAAAAATCTCACCGCATTTTTAATGTTTTAAAAATTATTCATGGAAGCCTTCTCTTGCTTTAAAGAAAAAATTTGTAAGCTGTTGCTAATGTGAAGGGACAAAAATCTCGCCGAAAAATTTAGTCTCAAACAAGGACAAAGTCGTCGTTTCACACCACCTCAATTTCTTTCTCTCCCCTCTTTAATTTTCTCTGTCTCATTAAATTTCCATTAATTCTCTTTTTCCACACATCTTTATATATAAAAGTTGTTGCTAATGTGAAAAAATACAAATCCTGCCAAAAAATTCAGTCTCAAACAGGGACAAAGTCGTCATTTCGCACCACCTCAATTTCTTTCTCTCTCCTCTTTAATTTTCTCTGTCTCATTAAAATTCTCTCTTTCTACACATAAAGAGAAAATAAAGAGATAAAAAAATAAACAAAAAATAAAAAAAAATGATGAAGTTTAGTACGAGAAAAAGAGAAAAAGGGTTCCATCGTATGGCAATTTAAAAAAAGTATGCTAATAAATTTCTTTTTTATGGAGTAACTTGTCAAATACATATGAATAAATAATTAATAATGACTGACTATTAATTATTAATTGTTGTCAAATAAATTTTCAAAAAATATAAATTATTTACTTTTTTTAATAGTGATATGAAAAAAGTGTTATTCATTATTTGGTGTTGGATAAAAGTTATATATCGTGGGCTGAATTTGAATTAAGGTAATTCAAATCATATCATATAAAAGATATGAATCATAAGCTGAATTCCAAAATTAAAATACAATTTTGTGTTACCCCTTATACACTAATTTTTGGATAACTTCGTGATATACCAAAATCTAAAAAATAATCGTATATTATAAAGATTTCATCTATTGTTTTATTTGATTTACTATTATCGGGATTTACCAATTAAAATACAATTTTGTGTTATCCCTTATAAACTAATATTTGGGATAACTTCCTTATATACCAAAATCTAAAAAATCAATTGTATATTATAAAGATTTCATTTATTGTTTTATTTTATTTACTATTATCGGGATTTGCCAAAAATTTATTTTACCGTTCAACAAAAATCCTGTTAAATTTGTTCTATTTGTGATCGTAATCCTAATATACTAATTTGATTATTTCTCAGTTGTGTGAACATAAATTTCTAAAGGCAATCAATTTTGTAAATTAAATCACTAAGTTTTTTTTTGTTTTAAATACTTTCCTTTTCTTTTTCAGATCTAAAAAAGTGTATAAAAAGGCTTGCAATATAAGGAAAAAAGTAGGAGGAGAGGAGACAAAGTATCTTTGGAAAAATGCTCAAGAAATCTAACATTAGTGGCGTATGTTCATAAAGACAACATTCAATTCAAGGGATGGTTTAAATATTCTTATATGTGATGATGAAGGTTAAGTCTCTGTTATCACCAGAAATATCAGCCACAGCCGACGAAGGGAACAGCCGATGTGTGGGATAAGCCGATCGGATTGGTAGCCGAAAATTGGTCCCACTGAACCGGGGATAGAAAGGAAAATTCCAGAAGCCCAGGGAGCATCATGAGGTCAGCCGATTATTAAAGAGTATAGCCGATGTGGATAAAGGAAATATCCGATCATTATGGACACATCGGCTGAGCTACCTTTAATTAATATAGAGCTTTGAAGCTCGACCAAGAGCTAGATATGTGAAAGTCGTGTACTTTGGCGCTAAAATGACCAAAGCTAGCCGTTGGAAGTCTCCAACGCATTTAACACGTGATAAATCATTTGCCCAGCCGATGGGAGAGCGGTTAACCCACGATACGCATGGAGAAGCAGTTGAGGGACACCCACGACCGCTCGTGGTCAGCCATGAACGTGTGGAACGCATAATGGCCGATAGGGGGTGGTTACAATTTTGTTTTCCTTTTTGTATATATATACCTACGCTGAGAAATGTAAGGACACACGACATCAATCAAACAACTATTTCTTTTGCAATTTATCAAGCTTTTTACAGCATTTTACCTTAGCCGATTCCATGTTTCTTAGTCTTAGCCTTAGCGTAGCGTAGTTTCACCACACTCAACGCTTTCTGGAGCAGTTGGGGAACCCACAATCGAGAATTAGAGTTCCGTTCTCGGTGTAATCGCTTAACAGGAATCAATTTGTTGGCTGGACGTTAGCCGAATCCCTCGGCTGATTTTTCCACGCAAACAGTCTCCAACAAGACTACAAATGTAGTTTATAAAGAAGTCTTTCAGAATCTGAGATAAGTAAAACTTACTTTATATTTTCATGTCTGAAATATATGTTGTAAAATGAATTACATATAACTTGTAAGATAAGTAAAATTCTTATTTTAATGTTTAGGTGCTCAATTGGATTTATTCGATAATTGTTGTGTTTAGTGGATATAACTTGATGACTGACACAAATTTGGGTAGACTTTGTGATGTGCATTGTCATGTTTTATAGTTTTTATGTTATTCGATGATGTACGAGTATTATGAGGACTATTTTCAATGATTTTTGGGTATTTTGTAATGAACGTGTAATTTTGACACAATTTTAATTTTAATATATATATATATATAGTCGTTGAAAATCATCGTGCTCCTGTTATTCTTTATATTTTTATCTAAAAGCAATATTTGTTAAACAACTTATTTCTCCGTGCATCGCACGGGTATATGTACTAGTTAATAAAAATATGATTGTTTTTGTTTTTACCATCCACCGCAAATGGGCGAATTAGAGATTAAGAAACAATGAGATAGCAATTCTCGCTTATTTATTGATACAAAATTGTTGGTGAAATATTTTTAATTATATTTTATTATTATATGAATTTTGACAAAAAATTAAATTCTTTATTTAATTATTCACCAAAAAAATTCTTTATTTAATAAAATTGGAATAACAAATTTTATGTTGGAAAATATTATGTTATGATTCAATTTTTTGTAAAGTGCTATTTTGTTTCTTTGGTCTCTTTTAGTTTATCAATAACCAATTTTATATACTAATACAATACACTCTCTTCATTTCTTTTCAAGTGTAGTTTAAAGTCATTGCAAAGAGAATTCAAAAGACAATTAATGTCCTTTTCTATATTAAAGACAATAAGAAAGGCTAGCTCAGTTGGGAGAGCGTCAAACCGCCGAATTTAAGGTCGAGGGTTGGATCCATGCTCATTGCATTTTTCATGTTTTAAAAATGGAATTTTTTTTGTTTTTCAGTGAAAAATTTATGGATGGTTGATGCACTGCAAAAGGGCGAATATGGTGTTAACAAACAATGAGATAGCGGTACTTGCTTATTTATTGATACAAAATTGTTGGTAAAATATTTTTAATTTATTTTTTATTATTATATAAATTTTGACAAAGAATTAAATTCTTCACTTAATAAAATTTATATAACAACTTTTATGTTGGATAATATTATGTTATGATTCAATTTTTTGTCAAGTGCTATTTTTTTTTACTACAAAGTGTTATTTTGTTTGTTCGGTCTCGTTCAATTTATCAATAACAATTTTATATACTAATTCAATATATTCTCTTCATTTCTTTTCAAGTGTAGTTTAAAGTCATTGCAAAGAGAATTCGAAAGGCAATTAATGTCCTTTTCTATATTAAAAACAACAAGTGGGGATTGCTCAGTTGGAGAGCGTCAGACTGAAGATCTAAAGGTCGCGTGTTCGATCCACGCTCACCGCATTTTTTCGTGTTTTAAAACTTCTTCACGATGGATTTCTTTCGGTTTAAAGAAAAAATTATTTTTTAAAACAAAATTAAAGAAAAAATTAATTTTTTTAAAGAAAAAATTAAGATGAATGTTTGACTGATAGGTTAGTAGGGTAGAACTAGTTAGAAAGACTAGGATAATGCTTCTTGGGAATAGTCGGGTTACAATCAAAGTAAATGATTATAGTTAGAAAGAGTACCCGAACTTAAAGAGTGTTACGAAATGGATGATTTATGGTTAAGGTGTATACTTTAGGCTTTGATCTGGGGATCGAGGGGTGATGTTCATGGTTTGAATATACCACCATCGTACATATATGGTGTGAATATATGCCTTGACATGATTGTTTTGATGATTGACAAAAGGGAGTTATGCAAATAGTCAACTGCGCAAAAAGCGGAAAAGAATACCAAAACACATACCAATAATCGGAGAATTTTAAGTCTTTGGGTTTTGGGTATTTATTTAATTTTCTTAGAACTATTTGTAAGTAGTAGTAAAGCTCTCAAATAAAATAAATCACACACTGACAATGTTTTTATTAAATATTCACTTCATGGCCTTGATTTGAAAATGGGTTTATAAATTCTTCATAGCCATCAAGTTTTTCCTCTAAAGTTCAAAAGTCTTTCACTCACCTTGATAAATCATTTTTGCCTTTGAAACTTACAAAGATTTTGAAACAGAACCTTCATAAAGGTTTATGTGCTTCATAAAGGTTTATTTCACCATACATAAAGGTTTATTTGCTTTTCCGTAAAGGTTTACAAACCTCTCCGTTCTTCCTTTTTAAAATAAACGTTTATGCATCATTTTATAATGGTTTATGGAAATAGTATAAAGGATTATGGTGTGTATGCTTTTCAATAATCGTTTATATAAAATTCATAATCATCTATACCTTTTTCAAATACTCTCCGTGTTTCAACTTTTTCAATATATAAACGATTAGATACTCTCTTATAATTGATTATACAAAGATCAAATCTTTTGTAACAGGCGCAATGAACAAATTCTTATTAATGTTGCAACGTTCACTTTTGTGCCTATAAAAGCAACAGTACCATGTGCATTTCAAGGAGACAAATCTCTTATTTCTATGTCAAAATATTTTTCTATCACTCACACTTATTTGAGCACAATATTTTCTTTGAGAGCCTTTTATTCTACATAGTTTCAATTGTATTTTTCTGAGCTTCAATTTGTTATATCTGTACTTTTGAGTGTATCTCTTTCATACCATTTTATTTGTAAAATTATTCTTGGGTAGAAATCCCAAGTGGTTCATAGAGAAGTGATATCTCTTAGACTTGTTGTTTGGTTTAGAGTTGTAAATGTTTCTAGTTGAATCTGATTTAAAAGCTAGTGTTTTAGTGAATGTGACATTCCAAAAAAATAAAATAGGTAAAGAAATATTTAGAAAAATCTTAAATCAATAAAAACAGGCTAAAAAGGACAAAAATGCCCCTAGGAAAGGTGAGAAAGCCCTAGAAAGTGCTATAAAAGAAAAATCTAGATATTTTAGGAAAGTGTCCCTCGCGTCGAGAGAGGGTCATCGCGACGTGAACCCCCTTCTGCCAACGTCAATGTTGGTTCATTGACACATGTAAAGGAGGAGGGATGATCGCGACGCGATGGTGTTTGTGAGAGGTGTCCGTCGCGACGCGATGGACCAAAATTTGCCTATAAATAGTGCCTTCCCTCTCCCCTCCAATCACCTTCTCTCTAAGCTTCGTTTGGGAGACGCGGGGAGTAGCTCCGGAGGCAAGGCGGGGGTGCAGGCGACAACGGTCATCTAGTCAGGCATAGGGAGATCTGAACCCTATGCACTAGGGATAGTAGGAATAGGATAGGTGTAGAATAGGGAAGTAGGATGGTCCTAGCCCTATTAGGGGTTAATACCCCCAACACCCTAGAAGGGGTGTTGAAACTAAGACTGCTAAAGATAGTGGTCGTTAGTCTAACAACCATAGAAATAACTTGTTTTGTATGTGAAAACCCTAGGGTAAACGGCTTATGATTGTTTTATGGTTGTGTGTGCTGATTGATAATATGTCAATAGCAGGTCACCTGAGCAACATTAGGGTTAATTCATACGTTGATCAAGGATGGCTGATGATTGATATTGACTGTTTGACTGTTGTTTGACTTATTATCTATTTATGCTGCAATCATGTTGATTTATTGTCTGTCTACTTATGCTATGGGGAGGAAATAATAAATAAATTCTTAATGCTAGCTGAGATGATAAATAATAGGCTCAAAAGTGCTGCATAAAATAATACCCAAGTAGAGCTGTAATCCACCGTCGTACGCATAGGCTGTATACGAGGTCAGGTACTAGAGAGTGGATACGATACAGTCAGTACAGGGTACATCGGTCCTTGAAGATAGTCTGGGCACGTGTTTATGGGGAAATTTGGTGAAATTTGGCACCCAACAGCACGACAAAGTTCACAGGTGACCAATGGTTTGGCCGTCATTGCGTCGGGACGTCGGAGTGCCTGGTCATCCTGACAGGGTACTGTTGTATCACTGCCCATAGTGACGATCACGAGTGCCACCCCGATACCTATTTTCATCGCCGAAATTTGGGAGCAGGGATGCACTCTTAGGTGTATAATGCGCGGGATATGTGGATGGACAACTGACTTATCCTGCCCATCACAGGCTGGTGGGACGTAGCTGTAACTTCAAGGGCTAAGGTGGGACCGCTTCTGCCGTACTTAGCTGTGTGGCCACGTAGGCATATTGTAACATCCCAATTTTTAAGAAAAATTGTTTTAACAGAAAAATCCCAGTTACTTGAAGGTAAGTCGTAGAGACTGATCACCTCAATTATTTACTGAGAGTACGAGGAATTATTTTGACTTATTTTAAATAATTTATTTATTATAAATAATTATTATTCATGATGCCAATTCAAATTAATAGACAGCATAGACGTATGCTGCTCTTAAGGTGAATTCATCAATTAAACTTTATATAAGTTTTTACATTTGTGTGATAGCAGCGTAATTTCTGTTAACTAAGAAAGTGATTGAATTAAATCAAGATAAAATTAAATTTGAGAAATAATATTTTATGTTAGTTTATGGTTCAAAAATCGTCAAAAAATTATAATGAAGTTTCGCCGTATTTTGAATCACCGGATAGTTTTTATCCGCAATAAAATTTTAAACGAACTCCGATTTCGATGAAAATCGAAACATAACTTGTTGCGATTATGATTGAGTGTTTTCAATTGTTTTTATTATTTATGATAAATTATTATCACGCGGTGAATTAATTTCTAAGTAAATTAATTTTCACGATTTAATCGGTGAAAGAATTAATCGTAATGCGATTACTCGACGCTGTATTTTTTGGACACTCAAGACTCTAGGATTAGAGGATAATCATGAGAAGAGAGTGATTAGATGTTTAGACTTAGTGATTAGATTAGAATCTTGCTTTATAGTGTCTAAGTGTCAAGTTTTTAGTGGTTATTAGTATAAATATCTACTTGATCTTATCCATTAGCTTTATTAATTTGATTAATTTTTTTTATTTCCTCCCTTTTCTCTCAATTCAAGCCGAAGCCCCTCCCTCACTCTCATTCCCTTATATTTTCTTCTCCTTCTTTATTAAGTAACCAAGTGTGGGTGATCAAAAAAGGAAATGAATTTCATTTCTCCTTCTCGAGTTTCCAGTCGTGGCCTTCTACTCTTGGCCAAGCAAAATTATTTTTTCCCCTTCTCTCCTTTTGTGGATGACCGCCAGTCTCCCCCTCCAAAGACATCCTAATTCCAATTCATCTTCTTCTTAAAGAAAGTTAAGTTCCCCTCCTTTTATTTAAGCTCAAAACCGTGACCCTCCCTCAATGTAAGCACCACCATTTTCTTGATTTTCACCTCCATTTTAGTGCTAGTTTCATGATCAAGTGGGTAAGGGTTGAGCCAAGTTTTCCCCTTTGTTTTTGATGGCCAAAACCGTGAGCCCTATTGTAGGTGTAGGGATTGATTTTCTTGCTTAATTTCTTGTTTAATGGTTTGTTTATGGCTTGATTGTGATTGTAAGTTAGACGATCAAAATTTCCCCCAAATTTTGGGAACCCTAGGCCGATTTGTCTAAGGGTAAGGGGCTTTATGATTTCTCAAATGAATCTTGCAATTGATTTGGGGTTCTTACTCCTTAAAAATTGTTATTGTTGTTGTTGTTGTCAATTCTAGTTTTTATCAAAGGAAATGGTGATTTTGGGAAAACTCTTGATGTTGGATTGAACATGATAGGGTTATTTAATTGTGTTAATGGTTTTGTTTTGGAAAAATTAAGTGTTTTGGGAAAAGAATTAAGTGTTGAATGATGTGGAAGATTTAATTGAAAATTTTACAATTTGTTCCTTATTTTTGGGTGTGTAGGCTAAGAGCTCTAAGGACTTGAGGAAGGGAAAATTTTTGTGTTCTTAGCTTAAATTAGTTGTATTGGGTTATATTTCAAGTTTGGAAAATATTTTGGAAAGAATTTGATTGAATTGAAAATTGTTGTGAGCTTCAGGCAATAAAACACTTAGGTGGAATGGATTCCTTGTAATCCTAAAGCCAAATGGAGCCTTAATTAAGTATTGTTATGAAATGAATTTGGGATTTAGTAATATTAGGGATTGGATTGGTATGTTAAGACTATGAAACGCCTATGTTAGAGAAATCTTTGTGTTTCTCTAACCAAAGTAGAGTCTTGATAATGTTAGAATCAAAGTATTTAATTTTAGTATTTACTCTATGATTTTAAGATGTAAAGGAAAATGAATTTTCAGTCTTTAAAATATTTATTTTCAACTTTGCTTAATATTGCAAGTATGTGTGTTTTACTAAAAAGGAATATTAGTCTTTAAAATATTTAATTTTCAACTTACTTGTTATTTCAAGTGTAGGTGTTTGTTTGAAAAAGATTTTTGGGGTTGAGTAACCTAGGGGTTAGAATTGAACCATTACTAGGGAATTATTTGAGTGAACTAGAATTGTGCTAAAGTTGGTGTGTGTTGTTTAGGACTTTGAGACTTGAGTACGTGTGGAGTAGATTGCGACGTGCTTTGACACGTGGATTGTTAACCTGGCTCTGATACCACTAATTGTGACACCCTCTACCCCACATGTTATCGTTACGAAAATAAATTAAGAAAAAATGTAACTGCTGAAAAATACAGTCAAATAAAATTTTCATAAATAAAGGTAGAGTCGTCACACTCTCATAAACTTGCGGAAATAATCAATTGACGGTTACGAATAAAATTCACATGATACAAACACCCCGATGTCACAACGTCTCAGAGCTGACCCTAAACATTTACTTCGAAAATAACAACATCGATAATAACCAAAACATCGAAAATCCTAATCTACGGTGACCGCGCCCATAGATCACTCCTCAGCCACGTCGTTATCGTCACCTGCAGTCTCATCGTCTAAACATACACAATGGTGTATGAGTAGCCACAGCAAAAGGGGTTAGACATCATATACAATCATAGCACAAAACGGCAAAGGATATAGCTTAAGCAATGCGCATACAACATGTTAACTTAATCAACACATAACATGAATGCTTGACTCAACGAGTACTTATGCAATCCTATACAACGTTTACTTCACCGAACATGTGGATCCAAACCAACTCAGATGAGCGAGTGAGAAAACATCATCACTCTTGAGTACGAACAATGTCTAGTCAGGGTAACCGGTATATTTATTGGTCACGCCCCAGCTGTGGTAGCTATCCACCGCCTTTATATAAGACGCTCGTACCCGATTGACCCCCAAGGCCGGGTACCTTGCCCATCATGGCCGATACTATATCGCATCATCGTTGCTCACCCCTAATAACGTTAACTTAACAAGACACATATGATGCATGAACACAAACCAAGCAAGCTTCTAACAACAACAACAACAACAACTCACCAACCATCTCATCAAGCGGCCGGCTATAACAACGATAACAAGGTACTACTCGTCGATGGTGACAAATTTCCCACAATCTTGGAACAAGTCCAAGTTATCAACCTACCTCACCACACTAAGTCTAGGCTAACTTAACTAAATTTCCAACTCTTAACTCAAGTGTTTCAACTTACTTATTTGACCGGACGTACCGTACTACTCCCCTAAAATTATAGGACACTATCCAAGAGAGTTTGGGTCAATACTTATTATATCCTGAATTTAAAAATTCAATTAGTGAGACTTTGCTAAAATAATTCTAGACTTAGTCATCTTTCTGCATAATTTTTCTGTATAACTATTACTCTAAGTTGTCAACTAGGCTGAAATACTCATAACACCAATCTTGCTTCTAAAGCATTTAAACCATCGACACCACAATATGACCATCATATCCTAGTCCTAAGACTTGCTTGTACCATAACTTAAACGCTAAAAAATATCATTATACCTTAGTTAACTCCTAACAATTACATCCATCATCCATACTTTATCCTTTCACATAACCATGATATACCACCTAGAGAATCTAAGTGTAACAAACCACACTCCATGATAATCTGGCTCTCACTCAACACAACAAATCCAGAACATCAAATAGCAACAAGCAATCTCATTTAAACACATTTACATACATTTATCAATAACAAGCCAAGACAACCAAATCATCATATGATCCATACATGACATTTCATCGTAACACATCAATTCAAACAACACCTTATAAGACAATTTCAATTAACATTAACATCATGACATAATTTAATATCAAACTTTCCCATCACAATGGCAATGGTACTTATTTTGCACAACCGCGCCAAGTCTAGGGACCATAGGACGTCCCTATTGCCTAATTATATCCATAAGCTCACTAATCTTGTATCCATCTACCCCCTTACCTCAATAAAAAGTTTGAAGTATTCCAAGGCGAATAAAACTGGCTACAACGACAATTTGAGCACCAACTGAGCACAGGATAAAATTTACGGAAGAGCGAAACACGGCTGGAAAAAATAACAATTAGTATAATATATTTTTTTAGAATTTTTAAGGCTGAAACAAAATTAAAAGGAAGCAAAAAGAGTGACCGGAAAACGCCATACCGAGACAAAAGGGTTACATGGGGTCCGGCGTCAACTTCACCGAATCGAGCAAAGGAGTAGTGGTTTCTGAAGGTTTTGACGCGAGGAATCCGAAAATGACGTCTGTTTTTCGAACCGAAAACTGTGGTGGCCGAAAAATGGCAAATACAGTCCTCCTGGAGAAGGAAATCATGATGAACGGCACAACGATTGATCGAATGGAGGCCGGAAACGAACTCAGGGGTCGATTTCGAGTTGGGTGGTGAAGTTTCGTAACCTGCCGTGGTCTGACGAAGGAGAACGAGAGGAGAGAAGGATGGAGGCGCAAGGGTTTCTATTTTCTTTCTCTCAATCCCGTGCAGGCGTGGAAGATGATGAATAGTATTGTTTTAAGGGGCCAGGGGGGTGTATCCATGAAAAAGAGAGGTGCAGCAAGTAAAAAAAGAAAAAAACTTGAAACCAATGCAACGACGTGAATGCTGCGCCTATGCTCGTATATACATATATTTTTTTTTCTTTTCTTTAAAAAAACAATTTTCACTTAAAAACAAAACACCATTTCTATACTACTTCTAAAATAAAATATTATTCTAAAATATTTATAATAAATTCAAGACTAATATTTTACAAAATAAGGTAAAATAATATAATTAAAATATACTAATTATTAAGGCAAACACACACAAATTGTCACAAAATTACCATATAAGCACACAATTTATAGATCCTAAGAATTCAAATTTGAGGGTGTTACAATTCTCTCTTAACAATAGTACTAAGAATAATAATAAAATATCATTTCAGTACTCCTTAAATTTAAATAATTATTAACAAGATAATATTAATATTTCAAACTAATGTTTTACAAAAGTAAAGATAATAATAAAACAATAAAGCATTACTAAAAGTACTAATTTCCCAAGTAACTTACATAAAAATTATCACAAAAATTATTAATATATTCAGGCATATATACATATGTATTAATACGAAAATTGGGGTGTTACAGAGTACGTGTGGAGTAGATTGCGACGTGCTTTGACACGTGGATTGTTAACTTTGGTAAGGGCTCTTCAAATTTTATGTGTTTAAGTTGGCGTACTTATGCTTGTTGAGTATCAATATGTGAATGCGAATTGTTGAGGATTGTGAATTGTTGTGAATTCTGGAAATTGTTGTGATTCTGAATTGATAATTATGTCGTGTTTGCATATATGCTTAAAAAAATTTATTGAGATATATGCTGTTGGATTGGTTCTGGATAATTGAATATTTATTTGATTATGCCATATTGAAATATCATATGCATGATATGTTCATTGGAGTAGGCAAAATGCATTGTCATGCATTGTGGTAATCTCGACTTGAATATCCGAGGGAAGTGTATGCGCCCCAAGGCTACGGCTGAAGTTCAGGGGCGTTGTTCATGAACCCTTAGCATGGAATATATCGCATTGGGGACGTACCATGGCGTACCAATGGTTGACCATTACGGGGTATTCCAGAATCATAAACATTGGCATGTAGACACATTTGCAGGGCATTTATGCATTCTTATTGAATTGTATATTATGTTCTATCTGTATAATATGAGTTGTTATTGTACATGTTGTTGCTATTGTATTTGTTTGCGTAAGAAGTTGACCCTTGCCCATGGTTCTTTCAATCAATGAATGTAACCCGGATGATGAAAACTGCAGAGTGTAACACCCTGACTTCTATTAGGGCATTACTTACTAAATTAACAGAAAACAAAAGTTAACGTAATAAAAATTTTCACAGCACATATAATAATAATAAATGGATCCTTTTTGAGAACTAAGACTTTGACTAAACAAATTTTCTTGATCACATCAAGCATTATTAGACAAGGCTCATAATAAAAGACATTAAACACTGTTACAATCAAATCAAATACGATGCGGAAAACTCATAACAATTTTGACCCCAGACTTTCGTTTAATCTTATGCTAAACTAAGACGGTATAAAACCAAACTCGACTCTTACATAAAGCTTAAAGAAATAAAAGACGACTCGTGATCCGGTGTGAACTCGAAGGGTCTCGCCGCGAAGGCAAAATCGAGCACAATTGTCCAGGAGATTTGGTGATTCCGTTGACTGATCACAAATTAGGTCTTATTCCAAATAAGGTTCTTACTTGGTTAAGAAGAAGTTTGCAATTGGGCAAGCGAGATCACTTCATGTACTGGTCAATTGAATCAAGTGCAAACATTAACAGCTTTGGTTTCCCATTGAGTTAGCTTTGCTGAAAACTTTTACAGTTCTGGGCTACCGTCTGATCACCTTTCTTAGGTTGGTTACTCCACTACTGTCATCATGCCTTGATGACTTAGGGTTTTCTTACTGCCTCAATAGAGCTTGGTCAGCTTCTAGGGTTTCTATTACAACTTAGGCGTTGGAGAATGGGACCTATTCTCATCTTACTACTTATCCTTACCACTTAGTAATTAGTACATAATAACTCACTTAAGGATTATGATAGGGTTCTAATTGACCTAGGATCCATGCATAATAGGTTAAGTCAAACAAACTTGATTGATTAACAGGTGTTAGAAACCTAATCGATCATAAATGCCCATCCTAAGTGATTAAAATCATACCGTTAAAAACCCTTATTATCAATCCTAATTGCTATTGAATTAAGTGGTCATGACAAAAGAATTGAAAAGGATTGGTAGACCACAATAATTCAAAGAGCACATGATTGTATATTCCAAAGTAACCTTCACGTTTCCTATTTTAGAAGGGTTGTACAACCAAACTTATCAGGCTCTTAAGGTCTAGGCAAACATGGAACTATCCACTTCATCATCATAGTAAACACTTTATACTCGAGTGTGGCACTGACTAATTCGTGATCGTAACCCCTATTTAGACTCTCAAATATAGGTGAGGAATACTAAAGTACTCACTCACGTATATTCGCTAGCCACAACATACATCACTTCAAAATCTCCTCCGTGGAGATAATAATGAAGGAAATAAAAAACACATGTTGGTGTGGGGGGCAGCAACCAACCCTTTTCCACCCAAAAAAGAATCGACATTTCAAACATCAAAACATAATGGTAAAATATTTCAATATGCACTCATTAATCAAGTTCATTCTAAACATATTCATCATTAAAACATAAACCTTTATCCAATTAAACAAGGACTAATCCATGTTAATTTGAAGAACAACAATTCAACATAACATCATGAACCAAGACATGCTTTAAACATTTCGACATAATAAAAAGTCAACTTTACCAAAACCCATTTCATGCTTTTTCCCCCAAACAACACCTTAGAAGTCCAGAGGATACACACAATAAGGGATTGGGAAAACATAACCTTTGTAATGAACTCCCAATAGTAACAGGGTTTAATGTGGCCAACTAAACTCACTGCGGCCAGGTATGCACCCCGTGGACTTAGGCAGGCTAGAGTGGCTTAAATCTTTCACGACCTGAACTACTGTTGGGCGGTCATTATGGGAGTTGAAACTGTACTTAGGAGTAGATACATATATGAGGATGTCTCGCGAAAAGAGTACATACCCCTAATATTTCCTGCAAATTTTTCATCCCCCACATTCCTTAAATGAATCTTTAAGGTAGCCTACCCCAATAATTCATCAAAAGAACTTAGAAAACTCAAATTCATAGACACAACTGACACTTTCCTAAACCAGGCCACTTCTAGACTCACAGTCCGAGAGGGCCGAACTGCTCTGATACCATAATATAACACCCCCACTTCTATTAGGGCATTACTTACTAAATTAACAGAAAACAAAAGTTAACGTAATAAAAATTTTTGCAGCACATATAATAATAATAGATGGATCCTTTTTGAAAACTAAGACTTTGACTGAACAATTTTTCTTTATCACGTCAAGCATTATAAGACAAGGCTCATAATAAAAGATATTAAACACTGTTACAATCAAATCGAATACGATGCAGAAAACTCATAACAATTTTGACCCAGACATTCATTTAATCTTATGCTAAACTAAGACAGTATAAAACCAAACTTGACTCTTACATAAAGCTTAAAGAAATAAAAGATGATTGGTGATCCGGTGTGAACTCGAAGGGCAAAATCGAGCACAACTTAACTGCTTCATTACACTTGTACCTGAAAACAATGCCCCAAAACATAGTGAGTTATAAAAACTCAGTAACATAGACTAAACATAAAAATCATTTACCGTTGTTTCCAGTCATACGTGGTATGCTACGTATGAAAAACTCCTCTCCTCATAACATACTATTTAGATAGACATACTTGAGGCATCTAGGCTAAAACATTTTTCTTACACAAGCATAGACACATTTATGGGAACATATAACTTGCGACAGCCAATACAATGAATGTACTTAAATGCAGTGCAACTTAACTAGGAACATAAAGTTCTTCTTTTTTTGTGCTTAGCACATCTTTACTAGTCCCTTGATGGTGAACTTGGAGACTCACCGGGAAAACTATGTTGTTGGATTTGGTCATAGACCCCACTCAACATAACTAGCAGTATGGTGGTTAGACGTCTATAACCTTCAAGTGGCGTCCCACGAGACTAACCATATCGAACTCTCCTCTTATGAGAAATCTTGGTGTCTTTTAAGACTCTTAAACTTGACTTATGCATTATCAATGCATGAACATAATGAAATGACTATGCAATTCAATCATTTAACTATCAAACTTTCTCCAAAGATATCCATAAGAAAATCAAGGAGATTAACTTAACATATATCTGAGCAACTCACATTCATATCATGCATCTTTAAGACATTATAAGATCAAGACCCTATAATTCATAAGCAATCATCAATAATCATAAACTTGAACATTTCTAATCTCATCTATTTCTCATGCTTTCTTTTCAACATTCTAATCGTGAAACAAACATCCCAAGTGAAATCCCGTGGAACTCACATTTGGGGCAACATCATATTATTCTAAAACGTACTTTACTTATTCCAAGACATCGGCTACAAGATCAAAGAATGTAACTTAACATGCATTTGAAACCTTAAGCTTTCAAGACATGCACACTCACTTATACATATAATCAAGACAATTACAAAGTCACAGGAAACTTATCATCACATTTGAGGTATAGTCCCTCATGGACCAAAAACTTAATCCTATTGGAGCTCTATGGAGCAACAATGGTTCAAACATTAAGCATACAATTTGTGGGGATTGGGGGCAGCCACCCAACCACTTTTGCAGTCAAACCTACTAAATAATCATAACAATGACAATAAAATCAAACTTAAAATTAAAGGGGTTATCAAACCCTAACTTTGAACCCTTTGGGATTCAAAGACTTCTTTGAGAAAATCCTAGCACACCCTAAGAGAGGTTTGAAATGGGGAGATCTATGTTACCTTATTCCCAAGTGTTTTGGGATGAAAACCCCCAAATCCTAGGGCTTAGCTTGTTCTCAACCTCCATGGAGGCTTGAATCAAGCTTCACCTTCATCTCATCATCTTCAATCTTTCATCCATAGGCCTTGATGTCCCTTCTCTTCCATTTCCTCCTTTTGGTCGAGCTCCCTCTTATCTTCTTCTTCTTCTTCTTCTTTTTCTTCTTCTTCTAGGGTTTCCCAAAATCCTCCATTGAAGCTTACCTCAACTTTCTAACTCTCATTCAAGCTAGGAATTGAGTAATCTAGCATGAATCTCTCAAAGCCCTCTCACTCTCATGAAACACTAGAGCTCTATCTCTCTTTCCCTTCTCCAAAATCGCCCTTCCCTTTCCTCTTTTCCTTTCTTTGCGTTTTGCACGATTCTGGGCTGTTTTTAAGCATTTTTACAGCTGTGAATCGATTCACTTAACCTGTGTGAATTGATTCACACAGACAGAAAGTGTCTGCTGCGAATTTAAGTGAGTGAATCGATTCTTGCAGCTCCAAAATTTGACTCCCAGTGGCTTAGTTTTGTGTGAATCGATTCACAACTGATCCAATTCGACTCCCAAAGGGATTTAAGTGCTGGACTAGATTCAGGAGGCTTAGGAATCGATTCTTACTGCATCAAAATCAAATAAACTTGGTTCTAACACCCAAACCAACTTCAATTACTCCTAAGCTATACTTCCAATCATTCTAGAATTAAATTCAACTTATTTCTTAACTCTAAGTCAACATTTACACCTTGAAACCTTATACAATCATTTTTACTCAATTTGGAACTAAATTAAGCTTAAATATGATCACACAACTTCTCCTAATTTATTCTCGAGCCTAGCCTAGGGAAACTTAGGGTGTTATACAGAGTGTTTGAGGCTGCTGACAAGCGTAGCTAAGGATAGCCCTGTTCGGCTTTCTATTTTGTGTATTTGTTGTAATTTACTAGAGGTCTAGTAAGTGTTGTAGTGTTCCAACCAGCTATAGGGTGTCTAATGTGCAATTGCGCTATTGTAATTAAATACATGGTGCTTTCAAGACTTGAATTGTCATATGTGCAATGATTGAACAAATTTATGAGTATGGTTCTTGTGGTTTTATTTTGGGTGTCTTTATTTATTCACAACCATGTTTCTAAAATCGCTGTAATACTCTGACTGCTCTTTTAAAAGGAGTTTTTAAAAGGAAAAAAAAATAGAACCACATTTTCGGAAACCATGCAAGCAAAGTATTTCGTTTTTCAAAAATATTGGATTAGTAGTGCTCTGGGAACGAGGTGTTACACATATAGTTTTAGATTGCATAAATTGGGGTAGCTAGGTGATGATCCTAACTGTTGCATGGAGTTGTGTGTACCTGTTTCTTCACGTATTCTATTATCCTTCTTTCTCGTTTGTATGGTGTATAATGTGTTCTTATCTCCATTGTCTTTCTTTTCTTCTCTTTACTATCCTTCACATGATTAGATACTGAGGAGTCTCGAGACATGAAGATGACACACCATTTCCACCCGTCAATGCTGGAGGAGTCGAGCATCCCAGTTCAGGCCACGACATGGACAGAGATTGTTGGGATATAGATTATGGGCGTCATGTCGTGATTTATACCAGACTAGTTAGTGTTTTCTTTCGTCTGCTAGGATCACTGAGTGCCTCCTTCATAGGTGATTTTAGGATAGTGCAGTAGTTACCCTTTAGCCGTATGTAGCGGGAGCTTAGGAAGAGAGACCGCTATTCTGATGCTCTTTCTTCTTCTGCATCATATAGTTTGGCTAGAGATAGTGTGGGATAATGGGAGGTGCATCATAGGTCTGAGATGTCTGTCCCCTCATCTCCTGTAGCACCTTTGGTAAAGCCTCTGAGGGCCTACCCATCCAGGCTCCAGGGACGCCCTTCTGTTGGGGATTCCCACTTACCGCCATGACCACACGTTAGACGTTTATGTACTTTTGACATATGATGATTTTTTGTGTGTGTACCCTCATGGGTTCATGTAACTTTGTACATTATTCTTTTGGTGGTTCCTATGAAGGAACCCTGCTTGTACAAAAACCCTTTGTATAATATTATAAATGTTTTCTTTCACTGTACTCTGATGCATTATTATTCAATTATATGCGTATTTAATGACAATATTATAAATGGGACGTGGGGTGTTTCAGAAATCCCTTAGTGCTTTGCTTTGGGAATAAGACGTAGGCCACATGGGTGTTTAGCGGCCGAACCTATATAAATTGTTGTGTGCTCTCCTTTGCTCCGTATCTCCTTTACTTTTTAGCAATTTATATTACATCTGTTTATTTTATTGCTCTTTATTTTTCGTCATTTAAATTCAGCAATTTAATTTGAGCACTTTATTTTACGCTATCTATTTCATTGTTATTTAAATTCAACAATTGTTATTTCAAGTCATTTATCTTTTTGCAGTTAAATTCTTACAAGTTACATTTCAGCACCTTATTTACAAAACATTTTAAAAAAGTACCGTTCACACACAATTCACCCTCTATTGTGTTTAGAGTCACTTGGCAACATATGGGTCGGCCATTGCGTATGAGGCCAGACTACCAGATATGCATAGTACAAAGGAATTGAAGTTTCCCGTAGGATAGATTGAGTCTAATTACAGTCTTTGGTGACAAATGGCTAGCTACCACTGTGTCTTGACTATTGGGGAACTTGATCATCCTGACAAGGTTACTGGCATATTAGAGTCCACAGTATTTTATTTTCTTTTGCAACTAATGCATGATCTTTTTTATATTTAATTTTTCAATTTTTAAATATTGTGTGCTTTAATAATTAGATTTTCAATTAGCCAAATAAATTCATGAAAAAAAAATCTTTTAAAAAATCTGAAAGGGGTAACAACTATTTTGGCCCCTGAAAGTGTAACTCGCTGTCACTTAGGTCCCTGAATCCTTCGAAATACCAAATTGATCATTCAATGTGTAAAATGTTAGTCATATTAGTCCCGGTCAATGTAAAATGTTAGTCACATTAGTCCTAATTGATTTCCCGTAACGGACTAATGTGACTAACGTTTTACACATTGAAGGATCAATTTAGAATTTCGAAGGATTTAGGGACCCAAATGACAGCGAGTTACACTTTCAGGGACCAAAATGGCTATTACCTCACATTATTTTAATTAGAAATAAAACAAAAAATTAATTTTGAAATTCTAAATATTTCGCAGTGGTTTGGAAATCGCTAATAGTAGTAAACGTCCATTCAGCGAGACCTGATTCCCTGCCGCGCTCTCCTTTTGCTTCTCCAGTTCGAACAGTCGCCGTAGTCGGTTCTCAGGTCGCTTCTCCGTTCGTGATGCATCTTCATTAGGAATTTTGAATTCAAAGTCTTCGGCATTTTTTGCAATTTTTGAGAAACTTGACCCAGAGAATTACTTGCTATGGTGTCAGCAAGTCGAGCCTGTGATAAAGGCGCACAAATTGCATCATTTTCTAGTAAATCCTTCGATTCCTCTTAAATTCGCTAATACTGAAGATTGCAATGCTAATCGTATCTCAAAAGACTATGAGTCCTAGGAACAACAAGATCAACTGTTACTTGCTTGGCTACAATCCACGATTTCGAAAGATATGTTAACTCGTGTCATCGGTTCAAAGCATTCTTGGCAACTTTGGGATCGCATTCATGCATATTTTCAGACTCATACCAATGCCAAGTCTCGACAATTAAGGTCTGAGCTTCGCAACACAAAGTTGGAAAATAAGTCAATTTTAGAATTTCTTATCAAGATTCAAACCCTAATCACCTCGCTAAATGCGATCGGTGATCCTATTTCTGTGCGTGAGCATTTGGATATAATCCTTGAAGGATTACCACAGGAATATGAGTCTACAATATCGCTGATTTGTGGTTGTTTTGGACCAGTTTCTGTTGAGGAGGTTGAAATGCTCTTGCTTGGTCACGAAGGCGTTTGTCAATTCCACAAGAAAGAAGTTATTTCTGTTAATATTGCTCAGTCCTCATCTGGATCTAATCTGGCCAATAATGGTAATGATACCTCTGATCAAGGTTTGCAGTCACAAGCACTACTCACACAAGGCAATGCCTCAAATAATAACCCTCAAATATTCAATGATCGTGGTGGTCGCTCTGGTGGCTGCAATGGTAGTCGTGGTGGCCGTCGCCGAGGCAGAAGCTCTGCAATGCCAAGTGTGCCACAAATTTGGGTATGATGCCTCTGTTTGTTTCCATCGATTCAAGAAGGATTACACTCCTTCAACTCCATTACTTGGTTCTGATCAATGCCCTGCTCTCACTTCTCCATGGTCACAACAGTCTAATCCTTCTCAGTAAGGTGCAGTACCAATGCCTTTTTGTGCAATGTCTTGCCCAATGCCATGGCCATACTCAACCTTGCAAATGTATGGTGCAATGAAACCACCAATTCCTCAATCTCAGTGGTCTCTACCATCTTTTATGCCTCAGATGCCACCACAACCAAGTGTTCCTTCAGCTTTTTCCCAACCTGCTATGCCTCAAGTGGCTATGCCTCAGTTTCCTATGCCACAAATGACTCTTGCAGCATCAACCCAGCCTCGTCCTCATGCTTTGGTTGCCAATCTGCATCCAAGTCAGCCTACACATTGGTATCCTGATTCTGGTGCCTCTCACCATGTCACACCAAGCTCTCAAAACATTCAACAAATGTCTCCTTTTGAGGGTCCAGATCAGATTATAATCGGGAATGGTCAAGGTTTGTCAATCAAATCTATTGGTTCCACTAAATTTTATTCTCCTATTAAACCAAAAACAAACCTTGTTCTTAACAACTTACTTCATGTGCCTAACATCTCTAAGAATTTGTTGAGTGTCAGTCAATTTACCAAAGACAATTCGGTCTATTTTGAGTTTCACCCTAATGTTTGCTTTGTTAAATCCCAGGGTTCCAATGAGATACTTCTCAAAGGACTCCTTGGAAGTGATGGACTTTACAAGTTTCCAAGCATGTTCAATTGTTCGCTGCCTGCTTCTTCCTCTGCAGGATTCGATTTGCTGTGTTTTAATACTGCATCATTACCTTCTGTCAATACTCTTTCAAATGCTTTACCTCTTTCCTTTACACTTTGGCACTCTAGGCTAGGTCATCCTAGTGCTGAAGTGCAAAGACTTGTACTCCAACATTGTAATATTCCATCTATGAATAAGAGTACTCTTGACTTTTGTTCCTCATGCTGTCTTGGAAAGTCACATAGGTTTCCATCTCATGCTTCTACTTCAGTTTATAACTCACCTTTAGAACTCATATATAGTGATCTTTTGGGGCCCTGCCCCTGTCATTTCTTCCACTGGTTTCCCTATTATATAATCTTTGTGGATGCATTCACTAGATTCACTTGGATATACTTGCTTAAAAAGAAATCAGACACACTTTCTATTTTCCAGCAATTCAAAGCAATGGTTGAAAATCAATTTCCCTTTAAAATAAAATCTATTCAAACTGATTAGGGTAGAGAATTTAGGCCATTCACTTAAATTATTGCTCAATGTGGTATTGGTCATAGGCTAATTTGTCCTTGCACACACCACCAAAATGGCTTGGTAGAAAGGAAACATAGACAAATTGTTGAAGTTGGCTTAACTTTGCTAGCCCACGCTTCCTTGCCTTTAAAATTTTGGGATCATGCCTTTTTAACTAGTATCTATCTTATCAATAGGTTTCCAACTTCAGCTTTATAGTTTGGTGTCCCTTATAACAAACTGCTCAATATTGAACCAGATTATTCTTTCTTGAAAATATTTGGATGTGCTTGTTTTCCTTGTCTAAGACCTTACAACAACCATAAACTTGAGTTCAGGTCCCAAGAGTGTGTGTTCCTTGGTTATTCCACCTCTCACAAGGGATATAAATGTTTGGCTCCCAATGGTCGATTATATATTTCCAAGGATGTGTTGTTCAATGTACAAATTTCCCTATCCAGCCTTGTTTCCTTCCAAGCCTAGTCTATCAGCAATTCCCATAACAGTTCCAGCCACAATACCTGTTATTTCTTTTCAAATCCCTTCCACTCCAACCACTCCGGCTCCACTTATTTCTTCTCAATCTGCTGCTGTATCCAATATTGCACCTGTCACTACAAACACTGTTATTGAAAACTTGACAGCTTCAGCAGCCTCTTATAATTCCATCTCTCAAAATTCCACTCCAGCTTCTCATAACAGTCTCACAAACACAGTCATAAATCTTGTACCTTAGTTTGGTTCTGTACCTACCACTACTCAAAGGTCACAGCCTATTCCTTTGCCTCAACCATCAAAGACAATAAATGTCCATCCAATGCAAACAAGAGCCAAATCTGGAATTATATGTCCCAAAATTCGGCCAACCCTTTTACTAGCTCACATGGAACCTAAAACAACAAAACAAGCCTTGGCCAATCCCACTTGGCTTGCTGCCACGAAAACTGAATATGATGCCTTGATTAAAACAACACTTGGACACTAGTTCCTCTAGCTTCTCAGAGAGTACCAATTGGATGTAAATGAGTATTTAGAGTTAAAGAACCCTGATGGCTCTGTTAACAAGTACAAGGCTAGGCTAGTAGCACAAGGGTTTCACCAAGACTTGGTGCTGATTACACTGAGACATTCTCTCCTGTCATTGAACCAGTGACAGTCAGAATTGTCCTTACACTGGCTGTTTCAAAGGATGGAAGCTTCAACAACTTGATGTAAATAATGCATTCCTCAATGGCTTTCTTAGTGAAGAAGTTTACATGGTCCAATCTCCGGGTTTTGAAACACAAGATAAGTCTCTTGTATGCAAGTTAAACAAGTCCCTCTATGGACTCAAGCAAGCACCTAGAGCTTGGTTTATTCGGCTCAAAGGCACACTATTTCAGTTTGGATTTGTTGCTAGCAAGTGTGATCTATCT